>CM056960.1:4661442-5861442 GCA_029856935.1 Cyclocarya paliurus | reverse complement strand
AAATTAGATTCTAACAATATTTTATTTAATCTTCAACTTTTATCTTATCTTATCTTATCTCATCGCATTCCATCTGTGTAACCAAACGAGAATATTCAATTAAGATTCATTTCATCTCATTTTAATATATTCTAACAATATTTTATTCAATCTTATTCTTAATCATTTTAAATTTATTCATACCGTTTGCTCAATATAAAAACAAATTGTACTTTTCACGCTAATCTATTCAAACTATTAAAATACAAGATGAAGTCTAATTTCTTATTTCCAAATACTGCCGCCCAAAATTCTGAATGGCCGGACCAACTCAATTAGGATCTTCACTTGTTTAAGCTTTTTAATGAATATTTGGACGAAGTAACATTAGGGGCCCTAGAAAAACTTGGAAAGAAAAAAAAAATTAAAAGTTACTTTGGTCATTTTGCCACCAAAGTTTGAAAAAGAGTATTTTTGTAATAGACAGCCCATTCTAAGAAAATTTTAGGGTTTAAAAAAAAAATCTTAAGGGGAAATACATTTTTCATTCTCAAACTAACAAATATTTAACATTAAATATACAAAATTAACACATGACACCTTCAATTATCAGTTGATCGAGATTTTGTCACGTTACAAGCCTATTTTTTTTGTATGCTTTGTTTGGTTACACATATGATATGAGATAAAATGATAACTCTATGAATAGTAGTGAGATAATTCGTAGATAGTAATGAAATTATTTAAGTTAAAATCTTTATGGAGTTTTGGGAAATGAGAGAGAAAATATTGAATAAAAAAAATAAAAAGTTAAAAGAGTGTTAAAATATAAAATATAATTTTTATTTTAGAATTTGAAAAAGTTGAATTATTTTTTATATTTTTGTTTGAAAATTTAAGAAAGTTGTAATTATTAAATAATAATTAGATAAAAATTTAAAAATTTGAAATTGAAAGTTGTTTGTATTTAAATGGTGTTTAGACGTTGATATGATATGTGATGATTTAAAAGGTTTGTGAAATCAAACCAGACCATAATGTAGGGAAAACAAGTGGTAGTTGGAGGGTGCAATTTGCCAAATTTGATAGTTTTGGAAGTAAGGTGTAAATTTTTTAAAACTGGAGGATAAATAAAATCAGTGTAGTTGATCATTTATAAACCATAATTATAGAAAGTCCATCATTTATGCTATAACATGGTCCCAAAAGAAATAATTCAGTTCATCATTTCTTACCGACTTAAGACTTATGATCATCAGTAAGTAGTAATTTTCCCTAATAATTGTTTCTCAGAATTGTCAAAATATTCGATCATAACCTTTTACCATTTACCATATTTGAACTGTTCTTTTAAACTACACTTAAAAATTCAATTCTGCTGAATCTTATCCTCCTATATGTGCATCATAATGTCGGTTTTGAAGATAAACTATATAAATGTGTAAGTTTCGGAAAATCTTTGAGTGTGTGTCTAGTTTTAAAAAAATATAAAAATTTACTAATAATCAATTCTTTAATCATTAATTAAAAAAATAAAATATATAAGCGATTAAAATGGAAGCAAAACTATAGGAAAAGTTAGCATTTTTCTTGTGAGATTCATTCTCCATTTTTCTTTTCCTTGTTGCGGTTTTGACCCATTTTTCTTAGGAAAATGATAGTATCTTTCATGAGTTGTCCCTTCATTTTGATTGCTCATGTATTTATTTTTTTAAAAAAAATTTACTTAATAATTAAGAAGTGACTTTTAGTATATTAGTGTAGTGTTTTGTTTTTTTAAAAAATATTTAAAGATGTTTAAAAAATGTGAAAAATAAAAGAAAAATATTAAAATGTGCAATTTGTACTAGTGGGCACGCTGAGGGGTCAAAGTTAGTTGGCACACTAGCAACACCTTTTTTCTTATGTCCCTAATTTATTACAATAGAATAATAATTAAAAAATAAAAAATAATTTATATAAGCGTTGGGCATATAAACGATAGAAGCTTTGCTACTCATCGTCCCTACGCACCATACACTATGCTTGTCCCATTTGGTTACGTAGTTCAGATGAGATGATATATTTTGAATAGTAATAAAATTTTTAAGTTAAGATGAGATGAAATAGTTGGTAAAAAAAAAATTTGTTTGGACAGTGAAATGAGATTACATAGTTTTTAATTTTTGAGATTTGAAAAAGGTGTGGATCCCACTGTTGATTAGAGAGTCGAAAAGTTTATTGTTTATGCACTGCTCACACACTATTCAGTGTTCACGTACACTTCAATTTCTATTCATGTAAGTTTTGCATTGTTCATGTACTGTTCACTGTCAGTATTTACTGTTCATTACTGTTTATTTAAGTAGATGTTTTTAAAATTTAGAAATAAAATATAGTGTGTTTGGATAGGAAAAACTGTTGTACGGTACAAATGAGATGAAAACATCTAATCTATATTGGCTAACCAAATGTGACCTTATTTTATTTTTATTTTTGATTTTTTTTTCTAAATTAATTGAATTCTTCTACTTATTATCCAGGCACCACATATTTGGTAAGAGAGAAAAAATTTAAAAATTATGTATAATATGTGGTGTAAAGATAATGAGTAGAATATTTTAACAGTAAACTCCGTGCATAACATTTAAAAAAAATGAATCCATTTCAAAAGAAAATTAAATTCTTACTGTGGGTTCACTTTTTTCAGATCAACTACAGGAGGGCTGGATGCTTTATGACTTGTATAAGATTGTTTTTGTACAGTTTTGAGATGTGAGAGTCTTGTACTGAAGCACACTTAGGCTTAGTTTGGATGGCGAGAGTTGTGAAGTGTTGTGAATAGTTATGAGTAGAGATTGGAGTGAGTTTGTGGGTCCCATTAAAAGTATTTTGAGTTGTTTGGATGCATGAAGTATGTTGAGTTGTTGACTTTTGGATAGGTGATTGAAAAAGATGTGAATCCCATAAATATTATAGTAATTTTATAATAATGATAAATATTATAATAATTTGCTTATTCTTAATTTAGATTATAATGATTTTATTTTATTTTTATATTATAGTATTTTTTCTCTTTCCTCACTTTTCCTTTATCTCTCATCTGCCTGATTCTCTCACGCTTGAAATAGGCAATATTTGGCCATATTCCCTCACGCCCGAAACTGGTTTCCGCTGGTTTGGTTGCTGCCGTGCCCCACTCGGCCTCACCGCCACCACCGGTGACTTCCTCTCACGCCGTCGACTCCCCCAGCCACCACCGATCTCCCCCACACCCAGCTGATTCTCTCTCATGCGGTAACCCAACCTAAATTTCTCTCCACTTGCGCCGCCGTACGCGGCCACCCAGTCTCACCGCCACCACCGGCGACTCCCCCTCACGCCGGCGACCATCTCCCCCACCACCGATCTCCCCCACGCGCAGCCGATTCTCTCCCCTGCGGTAACCCAACCGAAATGGATTTTACTCATTTATATTTTGATGCTAGATAAAAGAAAAGGGTAGTGTTGCTATGCCACTCAATTAAATTTGTCCACTTGGTTTGTCGTTAATACAAATTGTACTTTTTTTATTTACCCTTTCTTTTAAATATTTTTTAAATATTTTAAATATTTTTAAAAAAATATCAATACATTAATAGGTATTTCATTAACTATTAAATAAAAATTAAAAATAAAATAAAATAAAATACATGAACAATCAAATTAAGGAAATAAACTTAAGCGGCATAGTATCATTTAAAAAAAAAAAATTAGTGAGATTTTATATGGAGACTTGATAAGGTGTAAGGATTCCATCGAGTAACTGAACAATTTTATAAACATCTTACTAACTTTTACTGCGGACTTAAAAATAAAATTTTCATATATAAAATTTTTTTTGTAAGGTTAGATTTGTTTTCACAAATTATCTCATCTCGTATTATCTGATTATTATAATTTTTTTAAATTTTTAAATAAAATATAAAAAAATAATTTAATTTTTTTAAATTTAAAAATAAAAATAAAATTTTATATTTTAATAAAATTTTATTTAATTTTTAACTTAAGTAAACGAATCCTTACATCCCAAGGATCCAAAATTGTTGGGAAGCGATTTGTCTCCTTGGTTTGTAGTGTACCAATCAAACACTACCTTATTCACCGTCACATCTCACCATTTCAATTTTCAACGTCACCTTTTTCCCGCAATCGACACTCTCCTCCTCCTTCTTCTTCTTCTTCTTCTTCTAGCCATCTCCTACTCTTTCTTTATCATTTATGTTTGTCGTTTGCGTATTGTATGCTTTGGTTAAAGTTAAACCTGTGCTTACTTATCAACCGTACAGTGCATCACACAAACACACACTTATATATATATATATATATATATAGTGTATATATAATTTATTAAAAGCTTAAAAAACGATATTTTTATATTTTAAACGAAAAAGATCCACTTTTCAATTTTTGCTATCTGTTTTATTTTTGTTTGAGCCATACATCTCACCCTTTACGTTCATAATTCTTTTATAGTTTGACAGACCAGCAAACAAACTTGTTGAGAGTTTTTTTAACATCAGAAATTAACATCCCAGTGTTATTCCAGTGCTCTCAAAGAGGGTGTTTTTAACTAAACATCCCATGCATTACCGTCTTTGAAGTATAGCTCAAAAGGTAATTATAAAAATAAAATAAAAAAGAATATTTAATGGTTTGAATCCTCTTTGCTAGACAAAATCAAAGGATAATGATTTCCTTTGTTTTGGAAATCTTTGAGAATATCTGGTTGAGATCCCTCAAATGTAGGGGTGTCCCTTCGCTTTAAGTTGTGGGGTCAATCTCTTTAGGGCGCCAATCACTGCGAGACCTTCTGTGCCACCTCTTTCTAGTTTCTCCACCAAATCATAATTTAATTTCATAGCATTTCTATATTCAGGAAAAAAAAATGCAAAATACTTACAGAAATGAATATCACTCAACCCCTTTGCTGTTAACAATTTTTAGCCACTTCTCTTTCTTACTAATTTAAACAATGATACTTTTACCAAAAATTCTATTCTCGAATTATTATATACACCTCACTTGTTTATAGAGAAATTCTATTTGCAATCCCCAAGTGAGGATTGTCTGTACAGACATATTGATGTGTTTCATTAAATGGAAAAAAATATCATTTTGAGAGAGATATTTTTGTAATTTTAAAAAGTTTTTACAGACAAAATTGTTTAAGTTTGCATGAGCAGTCTATATTCAGAGACTGTACGTAGACTAACTCTTGTTTATATGGTATCATTTGATTTGAAGATAAATTTTAAAATCTAAATCTTATAAATTTAATTCTACCATCACTTATCAGTTTGAGAATAAAATAACTCAATTTATAATAAAAAATTTTACTCATAATTCTTACACTACACACTACAAACATTTTTCTTACAAAACATGTGATATATGGATGATGAAGGGAAGAACTCAATTAGTTTAAGAAAAATCAAACAAATAATAATTTAAAATAAAATGAAAATAAATATAATTTGTAGTGTATGAGATGATGAGCAACAAAGTTCATTTATAATATGCATTCATTATGTTACTATATTTAATTTTCGTTCATCTTAAAAATTAAATATTTATCGAGAGTATATATTATATTCATTATGCTGACAGATTACGGTAAAGTTGTTTCTTTAATTTAATGTCACAAACAACTAATAATTACTAATCATGTGATCTATAATGTATATTACCAATACATTGTATGTTCATCACGAAACAAACAGTAATTCACATCACGTGCATCACGTGTCATGCACTAGGTGACAAGCAAGCCAGCAAAATAAAGCAAATCCGAAAAAATAAAATAAAAAGGAGAAAAAGAAAAGGCAAAAAAGATTCAGAGACAAGTTAGGTGGGGGATGGGAGGAGGGTTTGAACGATCGGTTATATAAAATTAAATTATTTCATTTTAAACATGAAATTAAACTATCTTATATAATAATTATTATTTTTTTAAATTTTTATATTAAATATAATAAATAATTATATTTTTTTAATTTTAAAATAAAAATAATATTATAATAAAATTTTATTCAATTTTTAATAAAATATTTCATCTTATTTTATTTGAATTGTGCAACAAAACAAATGTTAGAAGAAATCAGAGCCACATGCATGGTAGACCAAAAATGGATCCACGTGGCTTACATGCATCGGGATATGATCTATCCGATCAACACGTAAGGAAAAAGAAGTAGATAGATGGACGTTCAGATGATAAACGTGTTGAGTGAGGTCCAAGTAAATGATTGAGGCCACTCCTTGCGTGCCATGTGCAGAGTGATCAGTATTATGAAATCTACTGGGGAAATCAGTTGTAGAGGGAAAGATGATCGGAGAGATCTCTGTGATTCCAAAATCGTGCGTTTGTTGAAGCAATTATGGCGTACAGGTTTACAATTATTATAAGAGTATGATTAGTTAGTTAATAGTGACAACTTTGGATACAACATACTTGTCATGGCAATGTAATAATAGACATATCTACGCCATTTCTTGTTCAGATTGCAGGTACGTAATTGGTGAAGTATGAATGCAGAAGAGGTGACTGTGGACCCCACAAATCCTGTCGTCTATTCGAGCTGTGGGGCCATAGTCTGACTTAGGCATTAGATGTTAAGATGAATTAATTAAATATTATGTAAATAATAATGAAATTGTTTGAGTTAAGATATTTTATGAATATATAAAAAAAAAGAGAAAAAAATTTGAATAAAATATTTATAAAGTTAAAATATAATTTTTATTTTAGAATTTAAAAAAATTGAATTATTTTTTATGTTTTGTTTAAAAGTTTGTAAAAATTGTATGATTAGATAAAAAAGTTAAAAAATTGAAAAATTAAAAACTTTCTATTTAAGTAATGTTTGAAACTTTGGATATTGAGATAGATTGAGTGGCCTTATAATATCTGTGATATGCATGTCATGTCTATTGTCTACTATAATTTAATTTGGATTAGAAATCTAATGTTTCTTGTTGGTTAATTTAATTGAATATTTAATGGTGTTTGACAAACTCATATATACAATAATAAATATTATATAACTGATTTCTTTCATCTCTCTCTTTCTCAATTATATATAATATATATATATATATATATATATATATATATATATATATAATTAGACTGATATCAAACTAAATATGGCTCGGCCTTATATCAAAGAGCATTCGCAATTCCCAAATGAATGTGGTATTATCATTAGAAAATATTTATACATAATCCTTACATATCATAAATCACACATATTTTTTTTTATTTTAATTTTTTTCTCTTATCAAATATGTTGTATATGGATAGTGAGTAGAATAATTCAATTAATTTAGGAAGAATAAAAAAAAAATTAAAATAAGTGTAATGTGTGGTGTGTGGAGATGATGAGTAGCTAATTAGCTTAGTTAGACCATTTCCATTTTATATACCAACTAAAATTTTGAGAACTTATAATCAAGTATGATGTATTTGGACGAACATTTGCCTTCAAAGATTTTATTTTTTGGGCATCCAAAAAACAAAAAATCTCGCAAGAAAGGAAAAAAAGAAAAAAGAAAAAAAACCCATAACTCCTTTAAATTATTATAATTAGACAATTGCTATCCAAACTATCAAATAAGTTGCAATGTTTCTTTGAAAGTTTAGGGGGTGAATGTTAAAAATGATAATTTGAGGAGTGATCACAAGTCGGATAATAATTTGAAGGGATCGCATATTTAAAAAACTAAATAATAATAATAAAATAAAAACATTCAAGTAATAAAGGTTTTGGGTTTGAGGGTATGCTCTCCTCATGTCTAATGTTCAAATCTACTTGAGTGGAAACAATCTTTAAGGACTATTAGATTAAAAGATTTTCTCTTTGAATTATCCAATATGTACTTGCTGGAAACTCCTTATCAAACTACTTGTGCATCTCCGAGATTAGTTGAGACGCTGATTTTGAACACCCGACACAGATAAAAAAGAAGAAGAAGAAGAGAACATTCATCGAGGTAAGCACACTATTGTCAAGGAACGCAAGGATAAGGGGCCGAATGCACATTCATTTTGAGTGGTAGTGACACAATGGCCCATTGCTTGCTTTTTCCCACTGTATTATCACAATGATGGGAGCCAGTTTTCCAGATATTAAATTACAAAAAAACCCATGCTATTATTGCCCACCATTCACTGCACAGATATTGTGCTTTGTTTGATTACTCCAATGTACCATCCTTTAGACAGTCCTCTTGTGCCTGTTCGCATCTCTTGATGCTTCCTAGCTACCTGCTGATGCTGATTGATTCCGTGCTGTGTTCTTTGGATTGGGATGGATGGATGTACGCACTTTACTTTGGCTTTAACTCTTTGTATATAACTCCCATAAATTCTCTTAATCTAACAGCAATTTTCCCACATCATGAACGACAATGACACTCTTCCATGCAGACTAAGACAAATTACTGCTATCTATCTTGGCTCTTTCAGATTTAGTCAAGGTATTGATTGTCATCAGTGGCAGAAGATACTCTTACTCATATCAATGTTCTGTATAGTGATGAGGAAAGATTTAGGTTTGGGGGTCCTTATCTTATACACATGCATGTTATACACATGCATGGAAGAAGTCGTTGTTACATTTTTGGATTAATATAAAAAAGTTATACATAATTCAATGTGTATTTAGCATGATTTTAGAACAGCTTAAGCTTAAATGATTGGAGTTTGAAAGAAGCTGAAGGTGTAGACTAATTTGCTAGTGAAATCGCTCGAATAATAATATACCTTGCAGGGTTGTACTCCAAGTGCACAAATGCAACCGTAAAAAATGATGTTAGTAGTCTTTCTCAGGGAGCTAGTATATTCTGGTTTGGGCTGGACCAAGGCCCAACTTGAATATTACATTCCATGTCCAAAGAAATAGAAGTTCGAGAAATGTCTCCTCAATCGGTAAGGGACTTTTCTCCATGTAGAAACCAAGCAATATTGAAGTACTTCATTGTTCCAATGATAGCTCATAGCTACTATACTTATGATTTCTGGGAAGGATTTTATTCCGTTTGGCTAGATTTATAAGAAGGAATTTAGATGATCATGGGAATCTGAATTCTTATCCCAACCTCCATTTGAAGAGAATGTGGATTTTCTTCTAAAGAGGTGAGAATCCACGTTTCCAGGTCGATGAAAGTGTCTTGCAGGTGTAGGTGTGAGTCTGTTATAAAAAACGTTTGATCTACAAAGGAATCTAAAAAGAGAAAAGGTTTACATTTTGGTGTGATTGGATATGATACGTTAAATTATAAAACAACTTTGTGTGCACAATAGATCTGATGTATCGCATTAAGTAATATTAGCTTATATACTTACTTTTGTAAGATGTTTTTGTAAATCTAACATTACTCGTCTATTATATGTCACAGTCACATTGATATTTAGTTAATAGCGTTTTAAACTTTTTTTCATGGACTTGTTTGTTTTGTTTTTATGATATTTTTTGTTGGATACCATTTAGTTCGATGAATTTTTATGCTACTATTTGATCAAGAAAGTTTATGCTAATATTTAATATTATTTTTTGTTACATGTTGAAATAAAGTACAGAATACTTAATATTTTAAAAAATCTTATATATTTCAAATAAAACATATTGGGAAATTTTGATAAAAACAAATGCTAGATACAATCGTGGACTGCGTAAGTACCACACAATCATTTTAAAAAAGAGTGAAATCAACTATTAAAAAATTAGTTTTTTTAGATGTGGATCCCGTCTTTACTCGCTTTTTTCAAAAAGATTACATGGCGCTTGTACAATCCACAACTGTAAATATCATTTCTCTTACTGCAAATGTAGATGCCAGAGGGATTGTTAGAAACTGCGAGCCATATGCCACAGTAACGTACAGGGTGCATGAAGCTAAAGAAAAAGCAGAACGAAATCACATTGTTTGAGGGCTAAAGATCCAAGTCTATCCGGCAACCAAAAAAGAAAGTGGGAATAAGAAGAGGATTTAGGAAGAGGCTGATAATTAGATAATGTACTCTTTCCTTTCACATGGAAGTCAGATCACTTAATTCAATTATTTGCTGACACAGGCATTTTCTTTTGCCATGCAGACCCTTGCACCTTTTTTTTATCCACTTAAAGGGCTTAGAAAGGTGTGAACCTGTTATCTTGAGCTTTATGAACCATGAACATGTACAAGACTCTTCTCAAACATATCACCAGTTATACATACATAGCCTGATGGTTTTCATCACATCAGAAAACAAAGAGATGCTAAAATCCCAATGAAATAATTAAAAAAAAAAAAAAACTATTATTGGCTGGAAGAGAACAGCCCAGACACTCCTAACCCTCATTTTTTTCACTTGCCTGATCTTCTACAGGCAAAAGGTGTTTCATCGATGTTCATCCATGAGGGGAAGTCTGTTATAATCAGATTTTGTCTTTGGTAGCTGAATCTCTTCCCAGATCATTGAAACGAAACATATCTGATAACTTACTTCCCATGCTTTTTACCTGCAGTTCAAAAATCACATTGTTAACCACCAATCCCCCAAAAAACACAAAACACACGCACGCGAGCCACACAAAAAAACACACACACACACACACACACACACACAGTGGCCTTAATGACTTTTTCATTGCATATCAAACTCTCTTTTCATATGATCAAATATTGATACTGTCACCAGTGGCCTTTGGCTACAATGGCACCAAGGCCCTCGTTCTCATCTTGAGAGCTGCAGTTTGACTCCCTCCTCCCTCATTGTGCAGGAAACATATACATACACACACACACACACACACATATATATGTATGTATATATCCATACTCTCACAACCGAGGAAAATAGCACTGAGATTCAGGGGAAAAAAGGTGGTTGTGGAAGAAGTGTTCTCACCCAATTTATCCATTCCTTGTTTCTTTTCACTTATTTTCTTTTCATTATCTTTTTTCTTTGTTGGAGGGGGAGTATGACTTAAAATTAATTGCCGAATTGAGTTTGTAGCTATACTATGGGTGCTAAGAGTGGGATTGAGAAAGTCATGTGAAGACATAATTGGAATGAGAAGCAACAAAAAAAAAAAAGATTAAAATCAAAATAAGAAAAACACAGGTTACAATCATAATATAGAGAATTGGACCACAATTGCCGAAGCTGTATTCCCATTATCATTATACCTCTTTGGAACCATGAGTTTCGCACGGTCTGGCGGATGTGGTGTTCATGCTTCTCCAAAAGTTCATCAACTCTGTTTGATTGAGATAATAAGGGTCCTGAAAATTCAACCTTGTCCCCTTCATCTTGGTAGCCCTGTCACAGAGCCAGGATTAATCAACAAAAGATATCAACTTCAAAAACCGAGAAAACTGATGCGTGGGATCGTTCTTGCAATTTCATGATGCATTTCAAGCTTTACTAAAAAGCAGGCAAATGAGTTTTCACCTAATCACGGTTTCAAACTTCAACTATTTTAAACAAATCTTGAATCACTTTCAATTTCAAACCATCTAAAATATAACTTTTGGGCTTATCAATACAAACGGTTTTTTACATTACAACTGATTGGAAATTTAAATGGACAATGTGCCTTGAAACTCCAAAAACACCTCTCTTTTGATCATAAATAAATCTGAATTTATCAAAAAAAAAAACCAAAACAGAGACAATGATACAAACTAAAATTGAGTCATACCACATTGGGCTCCAAACGTTACAATTACCAGATAACAGATCAATTCTTTTTAGCTGTCAATACCTTTATTCTATCTGATGTAAAAAGCTACATCTAGTTCTACGTTCAAATGATGTTTCTTTTATCTCATTTTTGTCTTAAAAGGAGTCAAAATGGAGACTATGTATTGATGCCTATAAAATAAATAAATAAAATAAAAATGAGAAATATGTTTTGAAACTGAAATCGTTTCATCCCGCATCAAGTTCTAAAAGTTATAACCTTACCAGATTGCTTCTATTTGAAACTGAAATCAATTTATACCACATCCAGTTCTAGAAGTTACAAACTTTATCAGATTGCTCCGTTTTTAGTTGTATTTTCCTCTCTTTTCCCAGATTGCTTCTTTTACATTACAACTGATTCTTCCTTTCGAGTTTTTTTTTGGATAAGTTCAGATGGAGACTGTTGAAAATAAAATCAATACAGACCACATCTGGTTCCAAAAGTTACAAGCTTACCAGATTGCTTCTTTTGGCTGCAATTTCCTCTCTTTCATACGGAGCCATTGACAGTTCCTGAGAGTGGTACTCATCAGAAGCATCAAATGAATCTGGATGCTCAAGCTTACACCAATTATTCTGCATGAGAAGCTTCAAAACCTCATGTGAATCATGGCCTCCACAATTTGAGCGGGTCCCAGTTATAACATCCCCATTTTTGTGCCTTCTGTAGTCAACATTGCTCCTTGCATGCAATGCAGTGGTAGGTTCTACAACACTAAAAGTTTGTCCTCTTGAAATAGTCCTACTGTGAAATCTTATGGATGCATCATCGTTTCTCCTTTTTGCCCATGCAAAGTTACTTGATGCAGAAACTTGTAAGGGTCTAGAAAAAGAATTTTCGACTTGAGATGCGTTCTTTACATCGGAAACCTCTCTAAGACTATCAACTGATGCCTTTTGTGCCCCCCTATCTTCAGTGGAATTTACTTCTCTAAGAATATGTCCATTACTACCATTGATCTTATGAGAATCTTGAGCTTTTGCCATTTCCTGTAAGATAAGAACAAGTATAGCAGTGAGATGTTACTCCCCCTTTTGACTACACCAGAGAGAGAGAGAGAGAGAGAGAGAGAGAGAGAGAGAGAGACCTCTGATGGTGCCAATTTACAGATTTCGTGGAGTTTTCTTGAAGGCTTTCTTGTAATTTCAGGTCCATGAACTCTCCCACCAATCCTTTTCCTGAAAATTTCAGCAATTTTTATTTTAGTTTTTACCAGCTAATATAACATAATTCTACAGCAGCAAGTGATGCTGAATGTTGTAGGAATCAACATATTGATGACCAAGTATTAATTTCTCAGCATCACAATACATTTTCCAAACCTAAGAAGACGTACCAATCCATAGGGGAATAATTGTCCTAAGAAAATAAAACAGGTCTTCTATGTTTTTACATAAAATTTAAAAAGTAGCTAACTAAATGATTATTTTCTTAATATTTAGTTGATCACAATTTAGGATTTTAAAAATTTAACTCATGTTTCTTTCCTGGTGATGATGTCATAGACCAAAATGAGCATTCTTAACAAGGGACTCAGTCTCTCCCCAAGGATCGGCCAATCCACATTGGGCATTCAATACCATAAGCTATCTTCAAACACTAATCAAGTCATTCTAGGTCAATTTTTTTTTAACATGCTTCAGTTTAATAGCTTCCCCTTCATATACTGGCCATAATTGACAATAAGCTCAAACAACTTTTAATTTTTTTATGACGTGATGTCCAAAATACCAGTTATTCTTAATTCTTATCTCTCAAAGGAAATACGCAAAACTTTCAACAACATAATGAAAATGAGAATCCTCACCTCTTTGTCTCCTCACGACTTTTTGCATCGATCTCTTTGCAAGGAGGGTATACTGGCAAGCTTGATGGATCACATGCATGAGGCTTTGTTGTGAAGTACTGAATATAGTATGGAAAGAATGTTATAATGAGAATCCTAAATGATTAAAATGTAAAAAAGATTATGAAATTATGAGAAGCATGCTGTGTTTATTTGGTTTTGAAGCACGGAAGTGCAACAAATATGGGAAATATAAAATAATTGATAAGAGTGTTTAGAATATAATATAAATAATTAAAAATCTACCTCTTTCCCATTAGCTTAAGCTTTGGGACAAGTGGTAATTTCACAGAGAAAAAGGAAATATGGAATAAGAAAAAAATCATTCATAAATAAGAACTGAGGTGCCATTTATCATCCTTTTAACTGATTGGAACACTGTTTCTTATCTTCTCCATATTTGCAAATAATTTGATGCCATATCAGGGAATAATTAAAATGATCATATATAGTATTTTTCAAATAAGAATTTCAGTAATATGGACTTGAAAGCTATATCAGGTATCAACAACGATTGTCTTTAAAGACAATCTTCCCAACCACCACATCAATAATTCATTTGAGACAAAATAATCACATGACTTTGCATAATTACCTCAGATGCAAGAGCAGAGGAGGCTGTCCCTCGCTTGTAGGGTTCTACGGAAAGAAGAGTTTCTAGCAGGCCTATGGTGGTTTTTGGTAAATTTTTAAAGGCCTCCTGAAGACAACTATTATAAGGTTGCCGTGGTTTGAAAAGGGTTGCATGAGGAAGTTTGGTTTTTTTCCAGTATTCATCAGCTGGGGATCCACAAAGCTTGAAAATTTTGTGCAATTGCTCAACCTGTAGAGGAAAGGCAAACCTATAAGAACTTGAACAGGATACTTCAAAAGAAAATGTGAACAACCAGTTTGTACAATTTATATGTACGACATACTTGTAGCAGTCTACATATGTATCCAGATTGCCCATAGGCTTTGACTCTAGTGGATGAGTGGGATGGTATAACAGAGTGGCATTCATCAAATCCCCCCAATATGCATGTTTATAACTACTATACTAAAATTAGACAACTAAAACACAAAAGGGAGGTTTTTGTTGTGAAAAATGATTTGTACAGACCTAGGGGTGGAAGCCCCGTGCAGGCCCTTTGAAAAGAAACATAGGACCCACATGAAAGACTCACTTTTTCATGGTGGGTTGGGAACTTTTTTAAGGGCCTGTGCGAGGATTGCACTTCTAAGTCAGGATCTAGCATTACTTGTAACAACCCGACCCTAATATTAGGCTATAGATACATTTTATATATTTTCTTATAGTTATATTATTATTATTATTATTATTATTATTATCATCAGATTTTACATTTGTTCTTTTAATAAGATTATTATAATTTTATTTTTATTATTTTATTATGACCCGATTTTTACAATAGCCTAGAGTTTTATTTGAATTTAAACATTATTTCTCCCTATCTCCACCCATAAGCCTCATCCTTATCCTCTAATTAATAACTCCAAATCTTATTAGGAAACCAAACTCTCAACTCCAAATTCTATTAGGAAACCAAACTCTTAACTCCAAATCCTAGTAGGAAACTAAACTCTCAACTCCAAATCCTATTCCATCTCCTTATGGTCACAATACCCTTTTCCTTGCCTATAAAACCCACCCCTGGCCGAGACCTCCAGAAGAAAACATAAGAAACCACAACCACCGAAGCAAGCTGTAGCAGACCGAGAACCCACCCCTCTCGTTCATCTCGGCTTCTCTTAAGCTTTCGGGCTTGCCCCAGCCACCCAGAGCCACCGTCGTCTCGTCCAGCCAATCCTCCATCGCATACTCTTCTCGGTGACGAGTTACAACTTGAGATTCAAGAAGAAGCGCAGCAAGGTAAGTAATTTGATCACAAAATTAGGATCATCACAGTTCAGGTTATATTTAAATATTATTCAAGCCAGTTCATTGACAGCCTTTGTTTATGTACCACTTATGTCATATACAAGCATATCATTCAACATAGCACACGATCATGTCATTTCGCATCATGTTAAATTTCAGAAATTATAATTATGTATGTATTATGTCATGCATCTCATGGTCATAAGACACATAAGCTATCTTAAGTTCAAGTGCAAGATAAGATCAGTTCAGTTAATCAGATGGCCATTCAGATGCATGGTACCAATGCAGTTCAGTTCAGGGTGTTGTGCAAGCCACGAACTCAGTCGTGGTCCACCATAGTATGCTAGAATACTATCAGCGGTTCCCCTTGCGGCCGCGGGATGTGGGGCTGGTGCACAACCTCGCACACAGGGTTAAGTGTGCTGGCCAGTCAGTTCAGTCAGTAATCAAAACAGTCAGTTAAATCAGAACAGTCAGTTAATTTAGATAAATCAATCATGCATAGCATAGACATCAGTATGAACAGTCATGAATTTTAAGTTCTCAGCATGAAAACTTTTATGAAAACCTTACGTTTAGTATGTTAACGTTGTGATGGATTTCTTATTGAGTATTCGACTCATTTTAGTTGTTTTCATGTTTTTAACCACCCAGGTGAGGATGATGATTACGAGCAGACAGGCCAGGATTAGAAGGAGCATTTGTTTTAGTTTCAGACCTTCTAGAATAAATTAATTTATTTTATTGCTTTTATGACATGACTTCTATTCAGTTTATTCAATTAAGTTTTTTTGAAGACATTTTTATTAGACAAAGTTTTATGAAATAAATCCTAAAATTGTTTTCTTAAATATGAGATCTCTTGCCGGGTTTATTTTATGAAAAACACGTGACACTCCTAGCCTACGGGAAGGGGGTGTTACATTACTCTTCTATTGTACCTTTTTATATTTAATAATTACAAAAAAAATGTTAAAAATTACCCAGCTGCCTAATTGGCAATAGTTGCGATACTCATAGGATAAAGAATGTCGCCAAACAAAAGGCCATTTCCAAAGATTGAATAAGTTTAGACAATTCATCTTCTCTGATTATAGAATTTTCGTACATACTCATGTGTAGAGTCATGATTATTTACCACTCCTGGGGAAAATTAGTTAAAACGTCCTTATGAACATGCCTCTGAGAATTTTGGCATCACACTTGCAAAGAAGAAGAAATTGTCTTCTATAATTGTAAATTCTAAAGAGAAGGCCTATTATGCATGAAAACTAATGACATCTAGGATGGTAATACAGTGAAAAATGAATTGAAAGGTGACATCCGAGGGTCTCAACTATGAGAGTAAAGACATTGCTGGGAGCAAATACAGTAGATCAACTGCATTCTCGAGTGCCAACAGCAAAACAAGAAATTTGCTTACAAACTACTGACCATAGGGGATGTGTCTGGCAGGAAATTTTACTCTAGTACAACATGGCACTCTCATGATTTCAACACCAAAAAACATCCTCAAAGATACATTATTAGAGGGAAAAGTCTACAAATAATGACCTTGAAGTTTAAGTAAAGTGCCTGATTTGATATTATATTCGTTAGTTTCAATTATTTTTGTTTGTTGAAAAAAAAAGAAAAAGAAAAAAAAGAAGATGTTTGGAAGGACTAGTTCCAGCAATTTTCTAGTCATTGGAAGACTTCACCCTTGACGTTTTCTCCAGTCCATTCACACCCTGTACTGGTTTTCCTCTCCGTTATTTAATGATTGCACTATTTGTGATCACCTTGTCTTGGAGAAATCAGTTTTCCCATTTCTGGTTCCAGTAATCTGAGTCGTTTGTACTGAAACTGTACTCAGATGTTTAAAAGACAAATTTTTAGAAATGGAAATCATCGTGCTTCATTAAGGTAATTACCTCTGTTCTCCCTTGAAGGATAGCTTTTCCTAGTATTAGTTCTGCAAATACACAGCCAACACTCCAGAGATCTACAGATGCTCCATATTCAGTCGAACCCAGCAGAAGTTCAGGAGGACGGTACCATAAGGTGACAACACGACTGGTTAGGGGTTGACTATGCCCAGAACTATGAAAATTGGCCAATCCAAAATCAGCCACCTTTAAAATTCCCCTATTATTAACCAAAATATTTGATCCTTTAATATCTCGATGCATTACTCCCCTCGAGTGGCAGTGGTCAAGTCCAGATAACAACTGCTTCATGTAGCATTTAATCTACAAAATAAAGTCAACCGCATTTCTTTTAGTACTCAATTATAAAGGTAACCCACTACAGCGCTACTTGGAAACGAGAGGATACAAAAATTTTACCATTAGTTTCATAATGATTGTGCAAAGATTCAAAATGGTTTTACCTGAGGCTGATTTTGTTAACATTATGACAAACTCAACTCATCATTTTGGTAATGAGATTTACTAACATATGCAAACTTATTATGGAATTCTAATGACTACAGACATTAAATCTTCTCATATAAGTGTCAAATCCAAACAGCCCCATAATAAAACTATATGACTGTTTGATTGTTAGGGAAGAAGGTGCGCAAACCTGTGACTCGCTGAACTTGATGTCTGGGCAAGATAACAGTCCTGTAATATCATGTTCCATGTAGTCGAATACAAGGTAAATGCTACATGATAAACGGGAAGTAATTA
Source organism: Cyclocarya paliurus (assembly GCA_029856935.1). Classification (NCBI taxonomy): domain Eukaryota; kingdom Viridiplantae; phylum Streptophyta; class Magnoliopsida; order Fagales; family Juglandaceae; genus Cyclocarya; species Cyclocarya paliurus. Next base: position 5,843,307 of record CM056960.1, on the reverse strand, counting down.
AACCTTCCAGTTTTATGATATTTGGATGGTCAAGCCTGCGTAGAATCATAATTTCTCGTGCCATAAACCTAACACTCTCAGGCTCAAAATTATCAAACCGCACCTTCTTCAGGGCAACTATCCTGCCAGTTTCCGTGTTGCGTGCTCGGAAAACACTGCTATATGTTCCCTGTCCAATCTACTCAAGCAGTTGAAATTGAATACAATCATGATCAGAAATACACAACACAGTAAGCTGTAGAATTTTGATTCAGTATTGAACATTCTGCCCGTAGATTGTACTCCAAAACAGGAAATAGAAACAACAGTAACAAAACTCAAATGAAATTTAAGCAGTTAAATGCAAGCCAAATAATAAAAAGAAGAATTGATTCCTCACTTCTGGAAAGTAATTTGATGACTTAAAACACTATCTCTAAGGAACGAAGAGCAAGAATTCACGCCTTACAAGGTGACTTCTCCTGAAAATGAAATAATTTTCACAGAATCGTATGGCAAACAAGATTTTACTTAATAGGGTAAAGCCAGCAGAGTAGTAGGATTGAAACCATTACATTTTGATGAGAAAATGAATACATGTCCCCTGAGCACTCCAGAAAACTTGGGAAAATTCTGGTCTGGGTAATTATGAGTAAATGCGCATGCACGGGGCAATCGTTTCCATGTTTTTTTTTTTAGGAAATTCGTTTCCATGTAAACTGGTGAAAGATTCATTTTCCCTGAATTTCCATGTATGACGAACATGTAAAAAGACCAGAACTGGTTAAAGAAATCAAATGATCGCAGAAGAGGTCCCAAAATGTCAATATACAAAGCAACATAAAGTATGTTGAAATAAAACTACAAAAAAACACTTTTCGAGCTCAGTGAAGGTTAGTTTAGAAATTGAATTGAGATAAAGTTAAAAAGAATTAAATAAAATATTATTATTATTTTAAAATTTTAAAAAATTATATTATTTATTATATTTTATATATAAATTTGTAAAAATTATAACAATGAAGTGAATTTAGTTCAGTTATCTCATCCAAACAGAGCTTAAATTTTCAACTCCCCGGGACTTGAAAAATAAAAAAGTAAGATTCAAAGGAATTTAAAAAAAAATGGAGAAAGAACACACAAAAAAGACTATTACAGGAGAACATTTTACAACCTTTCCAACAGTGTAACCAAAATTAAAATGAATAAAAAAAAGAGTAAACGTTTTGAATAATGTTTAATGACTTGAATAAAGAACATTTTACATGTAATAACCTTTTCTAATTTTTCATAGGCGTCGCCTCGGAGAGGAATCCAGCCGTGAATGGCTTCGCCGGCGACGGCACTGAGCCAAGCAGGCCAGCCAGCCGCCACGTGCTCCCCCTCCACGTACTTTTGCAAATTCCCCAATCTGAAGCTCAATGACGAATAGTTCACGTTCGAACTCGGTCTCCCGGACTCACCCAACTCGACACCACTCAACCCCACCACCACCAACGACTTGCCACTCTTTTTCTTCTTATTATTACTACCATTCCCCTTCTCATTCTCTCCCGAACCGGTCGATTTACCCGACCCGACACCGCTGTCCAGGAAAGCACCGAAATGGTCCAAAGCAGGCGTCACCGGCACTGCCTGCTTGGAGCTAACGCAACCCATCTGCTACAACCGCCGGCAACAAACGCCTGCCGACCGAGAAGTTGCGTTCACTGGACCCACGTTTGTCAAGCCACTAAGATTGAGGCATAGAGGAGCAAGCAGGACTAGAATAATAGAGAAGGTATAGAAGGAAAATGGCGCTCTATAAATTAGATTCAACACAAACCCAAAAGCATTCCAAAAATTCCTTTTTGTTTCCGTCCTTTTCTTCCACTTTTCTCTCCTCTCGGCTTCTTTTGTATGTTTCAGTTCGGCGACGATTGCGGGAGATATGGCGGATACCAGAAATCTATGGCACCCACATGAGTATGCCGTAAGAGAAGTGCATGGGAGTCACGAGAGGAATAAGAAAGTCTTATTCCTTCCCGACAGCTGCTGAGGTATGCCATTTTACGGCATCCAATGGGAATAGCGCGTGCGTAGCGTGGCAAGGATTTTCAGAGTATTTGTTTGCAAAAATGCTAGAGTCACCGAATATTGGTGCGGGTCTCATTTTTTTTTTTTTTTTTAATTTAGTGAGTAAGAAAGTACTTTTTAGTGATATTGTAAATATTTTTTTAAAAATATTTAAGAATATAAAAGAAATGAATGAAAAAAAAATATCGGGAAGGGTCTCGTGTTATATCCACCGAGGACATAACATTGCTCATTTGTTTGACGAGCAGTGGTACATCTATCGAGGATGTACCACGAGTTAGTCCCAATAAAGGAAAAAAATTATTTCTTATTTATTTATTTATTTATTTTTTCATATTCTTAAATATTTTTTTAAAAAAATTATAATATTATTAAAAAATATTTTTTTAATCATTAGGTAAAAAAAAATTATTTTGTATCAGGACAAATCCTTTGGTGATTTAGTATTTCTGTTGTTTGAAAGAGGATTTTGAGTTTTTTTTTTTGAAAAATTATACTTATCATCTTCATACCACATATTATATATATTTTATTTTTTTCTTTTATTAAATATGTGGTGTATAAATGATGAGTAAAAGAAATAAATTAACTTAGGAAGAACAAAACTAAAAAAGTTTTAAAAAAATAAGTAAAAATAAGTTTGGTGTGTTCTTTGTGAAGATGATTAGTAACAAAACTGAGTTGTTGTTGATGGTTGGTTGTAATGTTTTGTTCAGTTTTGTTTTTTGGTAACAATCTCCGTGCACTTCTTTTACTACTATTTTACTATTTAGTTTTTTTTTTCTTTTACTCTTTAAAACTTGATTAAAAAACTCAAAACATGACATTTTTTTTTTAAAAAAAGGACGGTACCCTAATTTTATTAATTGCTCTCACTTATGACAGAGAAAAACTGTGGTAACAAATCAAGACCCATGGTGTGGCGCCCCCAATTTCCATGCACAGACACGCATGAAAATCAAGACACCCGGGATGATGACAACACGGTCACACACCCCAACGACACGTGCCGAGTGTATGAAATGCAACATGTGTATAAAAATAAAATGCAGTGGAAAGGTTAAGTCAGATAACTAAGTACCAGAATTTAATACAATACAAAAATAGTACCGAAATCCACAAGTCAACATAATACAATTTTCTTGTTCATAAAACAAGTTCAAATAAAATACAAATACAAAATAGAACATAGCCAAATGTTTCTACTCCTCAAGTGGAGCCGCATTCTCGGATTCAACCTCCTCAAAACCTGCATCAAAATCTGCAGTACCAATAAATGGTACCACATGTAAGTAAAATTTGAAAATACTCCAAGATAACAAATATATTAATACAACAGCCACTATGCATGCACATGATGACCCAAGCGCAAAAATCTGAAAAAAAACACCATTTCTCGTAAAATTACAAGTTTTCCACGTACGCCAAAAATCACTATTTGGCACAAATTAATATCCAGGAATAGTTACATTAATTTCAATTTTAACCGTATGCACCATGGCCTCCCCTAGGGACCATCCACATACATTGGCTTCATTATTCACTCAACGAGTAACGGCCGTGCGAGTAATATACGAGTGATGCCCAGTTTCGCGCCCACCGCGTACATAGCCAAGCATCATCTGACCCCGCCAGCACAAGGGCCACAGAGTCGGATCGAGAGCGCTACCATCCCGTCCAAATCCCGGGCAAAAACCCCAGGGGACGACACTCAGTATATTCCGCTCCCGAGTACCCAGAGGAGTTCCACCGAGATAATACCTCATCTCGGCTTGGGGGTGATACACACACACCCGAAAAGCCTTTTTCACAATACACAGTTTCCAAAATAGACACCCACGCATGCGTGCACAATGCTATGAAATCGACCAATTACCAACAACCAACAGTTATCAGTAGTTTTCCAATAACCAACACAGTCTAACCAGATAACCAAATCACAGTTTATAAAATAGGTTATTGCGAAAATATATTTAAATCTTAAAAGTCTTTTGGAGAAATACTTACAGGGCTTTAAAATAATTTATGGAAGATCACGGAGGAACTGGAAGCACAAACACAACAACTCCACAGTGTAAAAACACTGTGGCCGAAACACAGTGAAACCCAAATTCCACACGGGGTCAAAGGAAAACTTGGGAACGGTAGAGTAGGGCCTATGAGAGGTGGTGAAGCTAATGGAAGTAATGGTTGGCCATGGGTGGCGGCCGAAACGGCAGTTTAAGGTCGAGAAACTCGAATCGGAGAGGGTGCTCGTAGGGGCGGCTTCGGCGACGGATCGGGGCCGGAGTTGGGTCTAAAAGGATGCTGGAGGGCCGATGAAGAGGTGGCTAAGAGATGGTGGCCAATGGTGGCTAGACGGCGGCGGAACGGCGCGAAGACCATCGCGAGTTCGAACGAGCCATGGAGGCTAACGGTGGCAAGGTACTGGCTGAAACTGGTGGTGCAAGGTCGCCGGTCGATGGGGAGTCTGGTGGTGCCGGCGGTGTCGACCAAGGACGGCCGGTGGCGGTGCTGGGAGGGAGATGGCCGAAACACGTGAGAGAGAAGAGAGAGAGAGAGTCGGGCAAGGAGAGAGAGAACACGGGAGAAAGAAGAAAAATCCGGAAGAAAAAGAAAGGAAAAAGAAAAGAGGAGAAAAGAAAAGATGAGGAAAAGAAATGAGGTCCAATCTTCACAACTTTTGGGTCACAACTGATCCTTAAAATAACTATTTTTAAAACAGTAAAATAATTAAATCAATTTAAACTCAGAACTAGTTAAAGTAAAATATTAAACTCCAACAATAATATCATTTAAAATAAAAAGGAATTAAATTGTAAAAAACTAATTAAAATTAACCAAACGCAGTGAAATGCTTTAATGAAATAATAATAATTTTAAAATCCATAAACAAACCAATTTAAATTAAAAATCAATTTAAATCCAAAACAATAATTAACAATAAGAAAACCCAAATAAAATAATTTTCACAACTTAAAATATTCTAAAATAATATTCTAAAACTCTCAAAATTCTAAAACAAGAGAATCAATATTTAAATTAGTTAAAATAATCTTTCATTAAAATACACTAAAATACGAGGTGTTACAATCTCCCCCCCTTAAAATAAATTTTGTCCTCGAAATTGTAGGGTCAAACATCAATGCTAAAGACAGGCATGAGATGCGACTAAAAGTAGACTTAAGAGACATACCGCCGATCATACAAACACATACGAGTATTGTTCCATCATGTCTGCTTCTCTTTCCCAAGAGAAATCTTGAGCCAATAGATCGCCCCAAGCTACCTTCTCCAAAGGTATCGACTTAGATCCTAACTTTTGCTCCTTCCAATCTACAATCTGCATCGGGGCAACCTCATAAGTAAAGTCAGGCTGAAGTTGGATGCGTCTTGGGTCGAGAAAACGCGGCTCTTGCTGACCAAAACTTTTCTTCAACAAGGACACATGGAACATATCGTAAACTTTTCCAAAATACTCGGGCAAAGCAATTTTGTATGCAACAGCTCCAACCTTCTCCAATATCTGAAAAGGTCCTACATATCTTGGGCTAAGTTTTCCTCTCTTACCAAAGCGCTTAATGCCTTTCATAGGAGAGATTTTGAGATAACCTAATCACTTTCCTCAAAGGACAAGTCTCTTCTCCTTGAATCCGCATAACTTTTCTGACAATTTTGCGCTTCCGCCATATTATCTCTTATCACCCGAACTTGATCTAACATCTCTTTTATTAACTCGGCCCAATTAATTTACTCCCACCAACTTCATCCCAACACAAAGGCGATCTGCACTTCCTTCCATACAACGCTTCATACGGAGCCATTTGAATGGAAGCATGGAAGCTATTATTATACGAAGACTCAATAAGCGGCAGATGATTTTCCCAACTTCCCTGAATTTCCATGACACACGCTCTCAGCATATCCTCCAAGGTCTGAATAGTACGCTCAGATTGACCATCAGTATGAGGATGATAAGCAGTACTGAACCTCAAATTAGTGCCTAGCGCTGCCTGCAAACTCTTCCAAAAACGCGAAGTAAACCGCGAGTCCCTATCCGACACAATACTCTTGGGTACTCCATGCAACCTCACGATCTCCTTGACATACAACCGCACTAATTTATCCAAAGAGTCGATATTATTTACAGGCAAGAAATGAGCACTTTTGGTCAACCTGTCCACGATCACCCAAATTGAATTCTTTCCACTAGGAGTCCTCGGAGAAATCCATAGAAATGTCGTCCCACTTCCACTCAGGAATAGGGAGAGGTTGAAGTTTACCAATGGGTCTTTGATGCTCAACCTTATCTTGCCGGCACGTGACACATTTCTCAATAAACATGGCAATATCCAACCTACTCGCACTAGTCTCCCAATGGCACATCATGATTATTACTCCTAGAGCGGCCATGTAATCCAAGATCTCCATATCCACAAAACCTTAATACAACATCCAAGGAATCCCAATGATTAATAGCTCCATTTGATATTCTGAACTAACCTCCATTAACTCCTACGGTAAAACTTCCAAACCTTTGTTGTATACTACACTTTGGTAACCTAGTGGTCACTTCCAAAGTTAACCATCAATAACGAAATTGCATAAACAATGGTTAATCTTCATTATAGGTATTCCTTAAAATTTCAAGTCATCACTAATTCATCAAAATCAGCACAAAATTTGAACTCCTAATTATAACCAAAATATCACACTCCTACTGCGCACTCTGATATTCGCCACATGCCTAAAATTTATGTCCTCATAAAAATTAATACCATCGAGTACAAGGTGGCTCCATACCTACTAACCAGAAAACTCTACCACAATTGATGAAAATACTCTCTTTCCAAAATCATGAATTATCACACAAATTACTCAAATAACTCCCGCTACTTTAAACAAGATCAATATTCCGAAAAGAATACATCCACGATCATAGACAGAAAATCAATATTAATCAACTTCAGCATTACAATTGAAACAAGTAACATTACCACAAAATACACTCGTCTCATCTTAAGATAAGGAACATACTCTAAAAGGCTCGAATTCAACCCGGTCAACCAATAAGAACACTTATCAACTTCTACCCGACAACCTAAACCCGAAAGCTTAACATCTAAATTCTGAATATCATCTAATCTGGCAGTGACTAAACTCACTAAGAACTACCATTGAGTTTACCAAAATCTTATAAAAAATTTCTTGGTAACTCGCCCACCTACTAATACTCCTATAAGCTAGTACTAGCACAACTAACTCCTTCAATAGCACATCACTATTAAACCTCAAGGCAAGTCATACTGCTCGAATATTCAATTCACCAAAAACTATTGCACAACACTCAAGGATCCTAATGTTTTATTAACTCACATACTTGATTATGCTATCCATCGTTGATGCCTAAGCTTCAACTTCTAAAATTTATCATACATCATACATGACGACCCACCAATCTTCCTTTAAGTCAAATAACAATATCCTTAATTCTCCCAACTGGACACTCAATTTCCAAAGGAAAGTATAGTCTCAAAATTTTAAATTCCTATGTGACCTCAAGTCACAATTAATTCCTTTAGGTAATCAAAACAATTATTGCCAATCATCATTCCATCGAGTAACCTGTTTCGACTGTACACTTCGATCAACTCACCAAAACTCTTGAACTTAATACTGTCGTAACGACTCCTTTGCAACACCTACCAAAACCACTTCTTCCAAACCAAAAATGAGACTAGAACCTGTACTCTCCAAAAGAAACATTTCCATATCAGTAACTCAACTCTGATCAACCTCATTGTAATGATCACAGACTAATCAGTCTCCAAAATAAATCAAGCTAGCACACAAGCTCGAGAAATTAAAAACTTAAATCTTATTACAAATCAATCCTTCAAATCTGTAATTCAAAAACCTAAACTAGATAAGAATCCTCAATATCAATGACCTTAAATCTAAAACACTCACCTTACAAAGTTTGAAAAATTCTGAAATCCCAAATGAGACCAAAGTGCTTAACTGAGTCGACAAAATCTAAAATTTCTAATTTAATTAGTCCCTCAAGTGCTTGTTGAACCTACTACCTTAGATCCCATAAACTTATTTCCTAAAAACTATAGGGCCTTAAACCTTAGATAACTTCTCATAAATCTATCCTCGAAGTTCGTTGAACTTATGACCTCCTACTCCATAGAGTTTACTTGGACTATGTCTTTCCCTTCGAGTCTCGATGTTAAAACATACCAATCGCTAAGAGTTCAGGCCTACTACACTAAATGTTCAAGCCTAGCAATGACATTCACAGTCGTACCATCTTCCTGTCATAGCGTAGCCCTTAACCCATTTTTCAACTCAAACAGATTAAAATCTAATTATGGCAAAATAAATTAAAATACAACAAAATGCCATGAAATAAAATAAAATAAAACTAACAAAGTATAACAACATACAATAAATTAAAACATCTAAAGTAACCTTCCTTGAATGACATAAACCAAAACAAAACAAAATCTCCCAAATAAAATAACATACGACAAAATGAATAAAATAATGAAGAAGTACACCATAAATAATTAAAACAAATAAAATAAGCGACCATAAAATAGAACAATTAAAATAAACTAACAGAATAAAATAAATAAGTAATAAAGTAGTATACACTAAAATAAATAAAACCAATAATAACAACATACTATAAATTAAATAATTTCAAATCCCAACTTTAAAACTTCTGATACCGTACCTATGGGACACGTGGCTTTACCCAGAGCCGAACTGCTCTGATACCACATGTGGCGCCCTCAATTTCCATGCATAGACACGCACGGAAATCAAGACACCCGGGATGATGACAACACGGTCACGCACCCCAACGACACGTGCCGAGTGTGTGAAATGCAACACGTGTACAAAAATAAAATGCAACGGAAAGGTTAAGTCAGATAACTAAGTACCAGAGTTTAATACAATATAAAAATAGTACTGAAATCTACAAGTCAACATAATACAATTTTCTTGTTCATAAAACAAGTTCAAATAAAATACAAATACAAAATAGAATATAACCAAATGTCCCTACTCCTCAGGCGGAGGCACATCCTCGGGCTCAACCTCCTCAAAACCAACATCAAAATCTGCAGTACCAATAAATGGTACCACAGGTAAGTAAAACCCGAAAATACTCCAAGATAACAAATATATTAATACAACAGCCACTATGCATGCACATGATGACCCAAGCGCAAAAACCCGAGAAAAAACACCATTTTTCGTAAAATTACAAGTTTTTCACGCACGCAAAAAATCACCATTTGGCACAAATTAATATCCAGGAATAGTTGCATTAATTCCAATTTTAACCGTATGCACCATGGCCTCCCCTAGGGACCATCCACATACCCTGGCTTCTTTATTCACTCCACGGGTAACGGCCGTGCGAGTAATATACAACGAGTGATGCCCAGTTCCGCGCCCACCGCGTACATAGCTAAGCATCCTCTGACTCCCGCCAGCCTAAGGGCCACGGAGTCGGATCGAGAGCGCTACCATCCCGTCCAAGTCCCAGGCAAAAGCCTCAGGGGACGACACTCAGTATATTCTGCTCTCGAGTGCCCAGAGGAGTTTCACCGAGATAATACCCCATCTCGGCTTGGGGGTGATACACACACACTCGAAAAGCCTTTTTCACAATACACAGTTTCCAAAATACACACCCACGCATGCATGCACAATGCTATGAAATCGACCAATTACCAACAACTAACAGTTATCAGTAATTTCCCAATAACCAACACAGTCTAACCAGATAATCAACTCACAGTTTATAAAACAGGTTATTGCGAAAATATATTTAAATCTTAAAATTCTTTTGGAGAAATACTTACAGCGTTTTAAAATAATTTATGGAGGATCACGGAGGAATTGGAAGCACCAACACAGCAACTCCACAGTGTAAAAACATTATGGCCGAAACACAATGAAACCCAAATTCCACACGGGATCAAACGAAAACTTGAGAACGGTAGGGTAGGGCCTATGGGAGGTGGTGAAGCTAATGGAAGTGATGGTTGGCCGTGGGTGGTGGCCGAAACGGCGGTTTAAGGCCGAGAAACTCGAATCGGAGAGGGTGCTCGCAGGGGCGGCTCCGGCGATGGATCGGGGTCAGGGTTGGGTCTAAAAGGATGCTGGAGGGCCGGTGAAGAGGTGGCTAAGAGATGGTGGCCAATGGTGGCCGGACGGCGGCGGAACGGCGTGAAGACCACCGCAGGTTTGAACAAGCGGTGGAGGCTAACGGCGGCAAGGCACAGGCTGAAACTGGTGGTGCAAGGTCGCCGGTCGATGGGGAGTCTGGTGGTGCCGGCGGTGTCGACCACGAACGGCCGGCGGCGGTGCTGGGAGGGAGATGGCCGAAACACGTGAGAGAGAAGAGAGAGAGAGAGTCGGGCGAGGAGAGAGAGAACGCGGGAGAAAGAAGAAAAATCCGGAAGAAAAAGAAAGGAAAAAGAAAAGAAGAGAAAAGAAAAGATGAGGAAAAGAAATGAGGTCCAATCCTCAGAACTTTTGGGTCACAACTGATCCTAAAAATAACTATTTTTAAAACAGTAAAATAATTAAATCAATTTAAACTCAGAACTAGTTAAAGTAAAATATTAAACTCCAACAATAATATCATTTAAAATAAAAAGGAATTAAATTGTAAAACACTAATTAAAATTAACCAAACGCAGTGAAATGCTTTAATAAAACAATAATAATTTTAAAATCCATAAACAAACCAATTTAAATTAAAAATCAATTTAAATCCAAAATAATAATTAACAATAAGAAAGCCCAAATAAAATAATTTCCACAACGTAAAATATTATAAAATAATATTCTAAAACTCCCAAAATTCTAAAACAAGAGAATCAATATTTAAATTAGTTAAAATAATCCTTTATTAAAATACACTAAAATACCGGGTGTTACACATGGGATTTATAGATATTTAAAGAAAAAAGCGTCCCATGTATCAAACTTAAAAGAACAGCCTAACATTAAAATTCATATCCAAACAAAAAAGCGGATGATCTAGAAAGCAACAAAAAACTAGTAAAACCGTAATGAAGGTAACCTAGAATAATCCATACGAATAAGACTTTTCAACCTGCGAGGAGAATCTTCCAATGTATTCCAAACAAGATTAGCCTATGCTGATACGAACTCCACTAACGATTGTGATGAAACCCGATAACAATGATGGTTTAGAACCCCAAGATCGTGAAGACAAGATTTGTTGAGCCTTGACCCGTCACCTAACAAGATGAAAACCAAGACTACGAAGGATAGAAACGCCACACCAAAAAAACCTAAGAATCTCTCAGGAATCAAGGTAATAAGTTTGGTTGTTTGAACGCCACAAGATTAACCTGATAAGTTCAAGAGTTTTCTTAAGAACCAAGAGGAACACAAGGCCTCACAAAGGTGACTTTCTTAAAAAAAAAACATAATTTGTCCTCAAATTCGAAATCCCCCCTATATATACTTGGAACAACCCTCCAAGCATGGGTAATTTCAAAAGACTATTGCCTAGAGAATTCCAAAAGACATGTGAATCTGAAAATTCGCGAAATCCCGCCAGCCTTGCACACCCTTCAGTAAAATTCCTCTAACATCCTCTAGGAGACTCCAAATTGCACACCGTTTGATGCGTTGGAAACTAGAGACATGAGGCTTTCCAACGAGATATAGCTTACAGGATAATTCGTCCAGAATATTCCCAGAAAAATAAGACAATCTGAAAATTCGCAACATCCCACCAGCCTTGCACACCCTTCAGTAAAAACCTTATAACTTCCTCTAGAAAACTCCAAATTGCACAACATTTGATGCGTTGGAAACTAGAGATATGAGGCTTTCCAATGAAATATAGCTTGCAGTATAATTCATCCAGAATGTTTCCAGAATGTCATTTCAAATAATGTACTAGACAATGGGCTGAGTAATGAGTTGGTCTTTGGTATCATTGGGCTTTGATGACATGGACTAAGCCTTGATTATTATTTGAGCCCATCATGGTCTTTTTAGAATCAACCCAATTCTCTTGGATTAGCCCATTTAGTGCTTCCTTGAAACGTTTGGCTCTAAGTCTTGTAATTGGGCCACTAGGAAGTGACAAAGGGTCTTGTGCAAATTCAGCTTCATTCCCGCGTGTATGATCAGCATGTCCAGCTCCTTGGTTTGCATCATATGCCGCCCCTTGTTTAGCCAACCAATCTGCCACTTGATTTCCTTCTCTAAATATATGTTTTATGGAGCAAGTCATGGATGCCCTGATATCATTGATTTCTCCTAGAAGTCCTCCAAGTACCACACCCCACATCTTCTTCGGTTCCACCATGAGACTATAGTCAAAGAATCAAGTTCAATTCCAACAAAACTTAAATCTAAAGAAATGCAAACCTTGAGGCCGTGAAGAAGGGCTAATAATTCAGCTTTGTTATTAGATCCAACTCCAACATGAGAAGCAAAAGAATGAACCAATTTGCCACGCTCGTCTCTAATGATACCACCCACACTAGAAGAGCCTAGATTGCCAAGATTGCTACCATATGTATTCAATTTGAACCAACCAGTCTAATGTCTAGTCCAAACAACTAATCGGCACCTGCGAACTATAGGGGTGACAGTAGAAATATTTAACCATTGAAGCACCTGCAAATCAAAGTTAGACAAACTAGAAATTTTATGTGAGTCATGACATAATAAACCAATTCAATATTTAATAGAATGTAATAAATCAGATAAAGAAGCAATAAGACCCTCCATGTGCGCCAAGCATCTTCTCCTCCAGATTCTCCAAGTGATAATCACCGAAATGATCCCCATACCTAAACCCACTTAAGTAGAGGATTTTGCACGATGAAACCAAAAGGACACCGTATCCTTCCATGCTCTGCCAACAGGGACACCAAACATGACTCCAAAGAATTGCCACACCTTATGGGGTATCTCACCTTCAAACAACACATGGTTCTGATCTTCACAGTGCCCAACAACACATCAACAATCACACCAAGAAACAATCGAAATACCAATACGGCGAAGTCGATCATCAACGCTTAAAGCCAAATACCAAGCCTTCCACATAACAATAGACATCTTTAAAGGAATAAACTTGTGCCACACCTAGGGATACCATTCAAATGTGTTCCCTTGATACGAACATAGTCCCAAGTTGACTTAGTAGAAAAACAACTGTTATTAGATTTAGTCCAAATAAAAACATCCAAACTAGTCTTACAAGTGGCTAAAGTATCCAAGATATCATCAACATTTTCCAGGCCAACTAACCCCATAAGAAAATCTACATCCCAACTATCATTCAATGTACACTCTTTTACTCAAAGGAGAGGATGGCCGACTAAATTCATATGATCAATTAGGGGCCCACAGTCTTGCCATTTGTCATGCTAGAAAAAAAAAAATCCTCCATTGCACATTGTTCATGACAAGAGGAATGCTTCTAACAATCATTTTCCAAAATCTGGAACCTTTTTTAGGATCAATAAGAGTCCAAGGTTTTGCTCCCATATATTTATCTTTAAAGAAATTTTTCCAAAGAAAATTACCTTGAATTAAATTCCAAAAAAATCTCATATGAAGAGCTTTTTGCATGTCGTCAAGGTGTCTCAAACCAAGGCCACCTTCCTCTAATGGCTTGCAAATGTTATGCCAAGAAACCCCCCCCCCCTTTTTTTTTCTTACCTTTACCATTTGCCTCCCCTCAGAAAAAGTTGCTCATCAAATGATGCAATTCTTTGATGATTGATTGAGGAACCTGCAATACAGCAAATAAATGAAGAGCCATACTAGATAACACATGTTGTAATAAAACCAGTCTACCACCCGTAGATAGCAGTTTCATTCTCCAACCAGTTATTTTCTTGCGCACTTTAGTCAACATCTCCTCCATGTACATATGCTTGAGTCTACCCAAGACAATAGGGACCCCCAAATATTTAAAGGGAAAGAGCCCTCTGAAAAACTAGTTCTCCGCATAATCTCCCTCTTTTGAGACAACGAAATATGTTTAGAGAGGAACATAGTTGTCTTGTCTTTATTGATACTCTGTCTTGACCATCTCTCATTATGGTGAAGCACTCCTAAGAGCTCCCTAATGGATCTCATGCTACCATTTGTGAAAATTACAACATCATCAGCATGCATTAAGTGGGAAATAATATTAGTATCTCTGGCCTGTGAAAATTGACCTAACCAATTTGCCCCCACACTCTGCTTGATTAGCCTTGAAAGCACTTCTTGTAAAATGATAAACATATAAGATGACAGAGGATCCCCCTATCTCAATCACCTACCACCATGAAAGAAACCTTTCGTTGTACTATTCATCATGATAGAATACCATGGGGTAGATATACACATCTGGATTAGAGCACAGAACTGAGAAGAGAATCCAAAACATCGAAGGACCTCTAGTAAAAAATTTCAATCGACTCGATCATATGCTTTAGCCATGTCAACTTTGAGCATAATATTCCCACCATGAGATTTTTTATTAATGAAATTAACCATCTCTTGGGTGAGACTGATGTTTTCAAAGATACTCCTACCTGGAAGAAAAGCACCTTGTTCCAAAAAGATTATCCTTGGAAGAAAAACCGACAACCGGTTAATAATAATTTTGGAGCAAATTTTATAGAAAACTGAGTATAGGCTAATAGGCCTAAACTTATCAAAACCTGTAGGGTTATCTACCTTTGGGATCAAAACAAGATAGGAGGCAGAAAAAAAAATCTCGAGAGATGCCTATGAGTAAAGAAATCTGACATAGCATTTGAGACATCAAATTTCACAATCTCCCAACAATTTTTAAAAAAACTCAAGCCAAAACTATCCGGCCCCAGAGCACTATTAGGAGGGATGGAGGACACTGCATCCAAAATCTCCTCCATATTGGGAACTGAACAAAGACGGATGCACTCTTCCTCCAAAATAACCGACAATATTAAGTGAGACAGATTTGGAGTCTCTCTAGGAGGTTCCCCTTGAAGGAAATTTGTAAAAAAATCAGCGGTCCCTTGGTGAATCTGTTCAGGCGACTCATATACAATTCCGGAGGGGGATCTCATATCAAGAACTATTTTACACCTTTTATTTGCTAAAACGTCATGAAAAAATTTTGAATTCTAATTCCCATTCACTTGCCACTTCAATTTGGCCAATTGAACTAGTCAGATATCCTTTCTTCGTCGCCAAGCAGCCAACTGAGTCAAAGCATTGTGAAGCTCCCTATCTATCTCCTCATCCCAACCCCTTTTTAACCTGTTTTCCAGCACATCAATTTGAATTTCCAGCCTATGAATCTTATCATTAGTTCTGCCAAAGACTAACTTATTTCACTCTCGAAGAGCCACCTTAGTCTTCTTAAGTTTAGCACTCAGTTTATACAAACCCCAACCCAACACCTCTTTAGACCAAACCTACCTAACACAATCTAAGAACCTTGGGTGCTCAACCCACATCTGTTGAAATCTAAAAGGCGCTGGCCCATAAGAGTATGGATCAGAAAGGAACTCTATGAGTAAGGGAGAATGATCTGAAGTGAGCCTTGGTAGGATAGAACATGCAACATTCGGACACAATAACAACAAAGAAGCATCCAATAAAGCTCTATCAAGTTTTGCCCAGGATCTAGCCTTTCCAGATTGCCCATTGCACCAAGTAAACACGCCTTCATCTCAATCAAGCCCTCTTGATGAATCCAGTTATTAAAATTAGTCATAGCAGCTCTAGGTCAAGGTCTACCTCCCTTTCTTTCAGAATCGTATCTAATTATATTAAAGTCCCCAACAAACAGTCTTGGGTTTGTTCCCAACCCTTGAAGACTAATGTCATCCCATAAAGTTTGACGCTCATACCTATTGCATTTGGCATATATAAAAGTATACAAGAATTGAGAGGAACCTTCACCAAACCTAACATAATGAACTGCAAGCCCACATAAACAATCTGGACAACAGTGTCCTTCTCCCAGAAGACCCAAATTTTACCACCTATGTTGTCATTAGCAACCATAGAATCCATATGCAAGAAGGTCATCAAACCCTGAGCTCGATCTACACTCTGAAATGGTTCAAACAAAGCAACTCTTTTTCATTTAAACTTATCAATAAGCTTCTTTAAACAACGCCTTGAAGTGCCAATACCTCATAAATTCCAAGCAACTATAGGACCAATTGTTGAGACACAAAAATGTTTTGGGCATGAACCTGAGTGGAGCTTCTGATTTTCACAAAATGCTTCTTATGGTATTTCTTTTTCCTTAGTGAACCTTCAAACTTTGTATGATAATCTTTATCCCGTGGAAGGACTTCAGGGGGTATTTCATGTTCTGGCTCTGAAGAGCAGTCATCCTCCAAAACAAAATCATCCTCAGTCCCCATTTCATTTAACAAACCCCTGTCTTTAGCTTCTTTATCACTCTTATGATTCTCCACAGGTATAAACAAGACTTCATTAAGTAATCTAAACTGATCTGCAGGAGCCAAAACTAAATTCTCTACCCCCTGGACACACCATCCATTTGTTCCTCAGCCTCATTCCTAACTGTAACTAGGGACGAAGGAGCCCCTGATTCCACCAAATTCTTCTCTGTTTTTTCCACATCTTCAACATAATTTTTATCTGATTCAATTTCTTTCAAATCCTCATTTGTCCCCATATCACTAACTTGTAAATTCTTTTCTGTTTTTTCCTCATTACTACCCTCTATTTGCTCTTCCTTACGAACCCAAATTTTCTCAAATGGCCCCTGTTTTTTTTTTTTTTTTTTTTTTTTCAGATTGACAATTAATGGCATTATGGCCTTGCAATTTACATTTTCAACAGAAACCAGGGAGAGTCTCATTAACAATCTCTTGATTTCTACTAGAGGAGACCCCTGCCACACTGATCCAAAAATGAGGGAGATGCTCCTTGGCTGCATCCATCTCCACACATAATTGGGCACCATCCGTCCGAGTCGCACACCTTTCAGGAGTCCAATACTTCCCTTCGCAACTGCCATGCCGCCGCCTTCCATAGCGAAGACCAAAATTTGAGTATTCATAACCCTAGTAGAGCGTCAAGGTGAAAAAGCTCAAAACATGACATTCTGTAATTCTTACATAATTTAAAAGAAAAATAACTTCAATCCACTAATGTAATCATATAATTTAATTAAAAATAAATTCAATTTTATAAAAATTGATCTTCTTTTACCCTTTGAGTCAATTTTTATAAAATTAAATTTATTTTGAATTAATTTATATGATTATGTTGGTTGATTATATATTTTTCTAAATTATACAAGAAGGTTATGTTCTGAGATTTTTAATCCAGATTCAAATAGTAAAAGGAAAAAAATAGCTAAATAGTAGAAAATAAATGAAGTATAAGGATATCATTACCCTTTATCTTTATGGTTCTGTTTTCCTCTGACAAGTTTTAAATGTAATTACACTAAATATCTTTCTTTAATTAATATGTGGTTTATTATTTTATTATTTTAATATGTATATATTTAAATAGAATAATAAAAATGATAAACATATATTAATTAAATGAAAATATATAATATAAGACTTAAAAAAGCTATACATGGAATTTGTGACGTTAGAATGCTAAGAGGTTTTAAAAATCTCATGAATAGTAAATAAAAATGTTTTAAGACGAGGTTTTGTATGATTTTACAGAAGTCTGGTATAGAAAGCATGTTTGGATGATTTTTTAGAAATTTTGATGATGGAAGGAACTAGTGGCGTAGATTACCACAGTTAATTTTTGGCAGTTTTTGAGCAGATGCATGAGACACTGAAGTCATAGGAGCTGGAATTATTTGCTATCTTGGCTCGTTGTATATGGTTAAGAAAAACACTTCAATACATGAAGGATATTTTCAAAGTCCTACTTCTGTCTATCAACAAGCTGTCCAAGCTCTTTTTTTTTTTTTTGATAATAATATAACACATTCCATTTATTAATAGAGAACATACAAAGTTGACTTAAAAACAAGCTAGTTATAAACGTTAATAGCTTCCCAGCACACTTCCATGACTGATATGGTCTAATCCAGACGATAAATCTCTAAAGACCTAAGTCTAAGAGATAGCACAACTTTTTCCACGACAGAGTTAACAGTAACCGGGTAACAAAACTCCATACCCTGACTAAGTTGAGTATGGAGCACCAACCCCATCATAAGCACCACCTAAGCGGGAGGGGGGGGGGGGAACCACTCCATTTGGACTAAGGTCCTAATATGTTTTTGGATTTTTATTTTTTTTAAAAAAACTCTACTCGCACCCGGGGTTGGGAACCATCAGCGTACACGTACATCCACATGTAAAAATGAAATGGGGCGTTTCGTTCAAATTCGGATACCTCTCTTCTTCTTCTCATCTTCTTTGCATTTTATTCTCATCTTCATATTCTCATCTGAAACGCAGCACTCTCTTTCATATACCCACAGATTCGGCTTCGGAAGCAAGCTTCCCCACAGACGAAACACGGGCAACAATTTGATCAGCATGATTTGGGGCTTTCATTGACTGGATTAATCTTCTGCATCTCAGACAGATTCCTTGAAAAAATGAAGGTGGAGGACCTTTGATTTCTTGTATTCGCAGCTTTTTTCAAATCCTTGACTTTACCCAAATAGTATTGTAAAGATGAAAGAACAAGGCAGCCACTCCTAAAACAGCTACCCAAAAAATAATCGAAAATCATAGAATAAAGAAAGCGGGAGAAGAGGCTTTATTCAAGCCCAGAGAGGGGGGGGGGGGGGGACATACAAAGATCTTTAAAGGAATGCTTTTTTTAGTAGCTTCAGTTTCATTTGCTTTGCTTCTCAAGTTGGCTTTGTTTAATCCCCATCCCTGCAAAAGCCATTGCAATAACACGACTAAAAATAACTGGAAAAAAAGAGCTTTTCGCAAAACATTGCACTTTCCCTTCTTTGTTCAGGTATGAGCTTTATGTCTTTCCTTCTTCCCTTTGTCTTTCTTTGGCCCTTTGTCTTTGGAGGTTTCTTTGTTTTGTTTCTCATTTGGCTACTGAGTGATTGTGGGAAAAGATAAAAAATGGAAAGTGGAGAGGAATGGAGGCGTTGGTGTTCTTCGGTCCTAAACAACGAATGCTTCCAGCTTTCTTTCTTCTTCTTCTTTTTTTTTTTTCAAATAATATCAACCACGTCAGCCAATTCCTCAAAAGTTACCCACGCTGGGTACCTGTAGCAAAATTTTTTTCTAAAAGTAAAGACAGGACACAAAATAAATTACATTGTGAAAGCACTTTAAAAACGAAAAAATAGTGTACAAAAACGTTGCTGTGGCGTGTGCAGTACATGCGCCACTCTGGGAGGAAAACCAATGGTGGATCTTGGAAGATCCAGAGTCACAGGTTTCGGAACAGCTATGTGTTGCAACGGCAGAGGGCTCCTTGGTGGCGCGTGAGGGCCACACGCCAATGAGCTCCGAATCTTCAACCAGCGCGTGCGGGCTACGCTCCACTTTGATTGACGCCACGTTTGGTGGTCTTGGAGATTGAGGGCTGGGCAACCTCTAGGTGGGGAGCGTGTTGGCTAATGGGTGTTGAAAAGACCCGATCGGCAATTCTCCTTTTATTTGGCCTGAAAAATACAAAAACAAAAACAAAATACTACACCGGAAGAAACAGATGGGCAAAGGAGAAGGGAGGGGGAGGGAAGGTGGGAGGGGGGAAGGAGCCGAAGCTCTCACCCCCTCTAGTCAGATTTGAAGTTTGGGAGAGTTTAGAGAGATGTGAGAGAGTTTAGAGAGACGGGAGGGAGTTTCGATATCATCACTATCCAAGCTCTTGAGAATTACAAAGAGGCCATGCAAAATCAACCTGTGCATAACACCACTAAATAGCCTATGATCTTACATTGGGAAGTTCCTCCACCAAACTGGGTCAAAGGTGAATTGGGATGTGGGTGTTGACAACAAAAAAATTGGTATTGGAGTGGTAATAAGAGTGATGGTTTGTTCTAGCAAGTTGACGCCGGACATAATAGAAATTATTCTGTAGGCTAGTTTCAATAGATAATCAAAATAGAGAAGACAATAGATTCACCCAAAACATAGAGAAGACTCTGAATAATATTGATTACCAGAAAAATTTGAAATTATTCTATGAAACCCACAAGTCGGACTTAAATATCTGCAAAATTTAAAATTATGAAGATTTTTTCATTTTTTCAAAAATGAAAAAATCTAAATTATTGTTTGAGAAATAAATATATAAATAAATAAGAATCCTACAAAAAATTTGGTCAAAATCGAAATCAGAATCACTTTCAAATTTGAAACTATGTATTTACTAACAAAGCAAAAATGAGTATAAATATATGATTTTGAGGAAAATAACTAATATTGTAGATATATATAATTTGAGGGAAAATAACTGATATTATTATGAAGTGATTTGGGGGAAACGAATTGATACCCCCTATCAATTTAAGTTTGCTCCATTTTCACAGGGTTGGAGAGAATTCGTCATTGAATTCTAAACTTTCTTGCCTTGATCTTTTAGATGTCCATTTACCGATTTTTCTTTCCTTTTATTGTATCATCCCAATGATTATGGAAAAACTAAAATTAATTTGATCGGCTTGAAATAAAATAATATTAAACATCTTATACTCCAAAATTAAGTTTCTTTCTCACATCTCAAATCCAAAAAAAAAAAAAAAAAAAAAAATTTGCATAGGAGAATTTGAAAAAAAATCCTCAACTCCAAGAAAATCAACATAGTTAGTTGTCTCAAAAGTTGTTTCATGATTTTCAAATTTCAAAACTTCACCACCATTTTCTTTTTTCAAATTTTCTATATTTTCAATAAATATAGTTACCTCATTCACTAGGTTATCTTCATCAGGATAGATATCATAGATTGGTATTATAAAGGAAACATCCAAAAATCAAGCAACATAAAGAGGAACCAGATTCTCAGCAGTAAATCAAGATTGTAATAGCCAATAATTTCCTTCTTGATACCCTGTAATAATTAGCATTTATTCTAGGATCCTTACCATGAATAGCTTCTGTAAATCTTTATTTATTCTATTACCTACGAATGTAAAGGGTGTGTGAATATTTTGATAAGTGCAGAAAATCAACTTTGTGCAATCTCTTGTATTTCTCAAACTTCATCATGGTATCAGCCGAGCCATCCTCCCACGAGAACTCGATCCCAAACTCTAAAAACACTTGCAACCCAGTCTCAAATCCATCATCTCCCACAGACAATCCTCTCATTGCACTCAATATTTCTGCCCAAATAAATGAAAAACTCACACCCTCAACCTTCCCTCAATGGCGTGCCCAGTTTGAAGCTCTCCTCATTGGATATAATTTACTTGATTATGTCACTGGTGATAATCCATGCCCTCCGATCACTAATCCCTACATCTCCAATCTTCAAAAAACTCATTGGTTAAGACAAGATAAACTTATCCTTAGTGCCATTTTGGCCTCCACTACCACCACAATCACCCCCTTTATTTTCGCTGCAAAAACATCTCAAGATTCATGGACCAAATTGCATACTTTGTATGCAAGCAAATCCTGTACTCAGGCTATGCAATTGAAGGAGGAGCTTACTATGATCAAGAAAGGGAATCAATCAATTTAGGAATACCTGCACATAGTCAAAGCCCTTGCTGATGAAATCTCCCTCATTGATCATCCCATCTCTGCAGATGACCTGACTCTGTACATCCGCAATGGCCTGGGGAGTGATTTTCGTGAAATCGCAGCACCTATTCGTGCTCGGGAAAGCCATTACTGTTCGAGGAACTGCATGATCTCCTCGTTGGACACGATGCCTACCTTTGCAGTCTCGACGCCACCACTCAGCAGTTGGCTGCGTCAGCCAACTACTCCAACCGGCGGTCTGGGTCTTCGTCTGGTGGCCATAGCTCAAAAAGCTTCTCCAAAAATGGGTCTGGCCGTGACAATGGTTCTTCCAAAAATGGGTATTTGTCTGGAGGTTTGAAAGAACATAAAAAAAAAATCAAGTCCAATGGCCAGCGCAAGTATACACCAAAATGCCAGATATGTGATGAACTGGGTCACACGGCAAAAAATTGCCCACGTCTGCACCGTGTTAAACATACTGCCAACTATATGTCCACTTCTCCTGCAAAGGATACAAAATGGCTTATTGATTCAGAAGCTTCACACAACATCACTGGTGATTTGGCAAATTTATCAATTCATTCTGAATATGATGGCAACGATGAAGTTGTTATAGGTGGTGGTTCAGGTTTGCATGTCTCACATATTGGTTCACTGGTTCTCAACTCACCCACATGCACCTTCCATTTAAATGACACTCTTTGTGTTCCTAATATCCGCAAAAACCTCATTTCTGTTCATCATTTTACCTCACAAAATAATGTTCTTGTTGAATTTCACCCTTTGTTTTTCCTTGTTAAGGATCAGATCACGGGGGTGGTTCTACTCAAAGGTGCATGTGAAAATGGTGTCTACACCCTCCCGGACTCATTGGTGAAAGCTTCCCCGAAAATGGTTGCCAACGTGCATGAACGAACCTCTATTGATGGGCACAAACGTTTCGAACATCCATCTCAAAAAATAGTTCATCACCTTGTTCAAAATTTTTCTCTTCCAATAATACAAGAAGAACATAGTTCTCATCTTTGTACTTCTTGCTCTATCAATAAAGCGCACAAACAACCATTCCGGTTAAATAGTCTTCAAAGTCATGCACCCCTTGATTTAATTTACTCTGATGTTTGGGGCCCATCACATACTATTGGCATTGACACTATTTGATTTTAGTTGATCACTTCACAAAATACATTTGGTTCTATCCTATGGAAACTAAATCTGGGGTTAGTGCGATTTTTCTACAATTCAAACATCTTGTTGAAAATCGATTTCAATCAAAAATCAAAGTTTTTACTCGGATAATGGTGGTGAATTTATTGCTTTAAAAAATTATCTTTCCATACATGGAATAAGTCATTACACCACCGCACTTCATACACCACAACAAAATGGTGTATCCGAGCGCCGTCATCGTCACTTGGTAGAAACGGGCCTTACTCTTTTAACTGATGCATCTTTATCAATATCATACTGGCCCCATGCTTTTTCTACTGCAGCCTATCTTATAAACCGACAGCCCACCCCCTTCTAAATAACAAATCTCCATTTGAGGCCTTATTTCATCAGTCCCCTAATTACCTCAAACAGGCTCCAAGAGCTTGGTATTCAGCTCTTAAATTAGCAATCATGGGCCTTGGTTTTTCTAATTCCAAATCAAACTCATCACTGTTTATCTACAGTCAGAATTCCATTATATGTTACTTATTAGTCTATGTGGATGATTTGGTAATAACTGGAAATGATACACACTTTGTGGCTGAAATCATTGCACAACTTGGTAATCGGTTTTCTTTAAAGGACATGGGGCAGCTCCAGTTTTTCTTGGGTATGGAAGTTATTTCAATACAATCTGGTCTTTTTTTGTCTCAACATAAGTACATTCGAGACCTACTATCCAAAACCAACATGGATGGAGCTAAAGATGTCTCAACTCCACTGTCAACCAGCACACCTCTCCAATTAATTCATGGAACATCATCTACTGACAGTACCGAGTTCAGGAGTGTCATTGGTGCTCTTCAATACCTGTCCCTCACTCGCCCAGATATTCATTCTCAGTTAATAAATTTTCACAGTTTATGCACAAACCAACTATGACACATTGGATAGCTGCAAAGCGACTTCTTTGCTATCTGAAGCAGACCATTTTCCATGGCATTCATATAAAAAAAAACTCCAGCTTTGAACTCACCACATATTCCGATGCAGATTGGGTAGGAAACTATGATGATCGGACCTCAACCTCTACCTATATAAGCTTTCTTGGTGTCAATCCCATCTCTTGGAGTTCAAAGAAACAAAGGGCAGTAGCACGTTCATCCACTGAAGCAGAATATAGAGCCCTTGCAAATGCTGCCTCTGAAACATCTTGGCTTCTCTCCCTATTCAAAGAACTCGGTTTGCCATTAAGAGGACACCCCAAGCTGCTATGTGATAATTTGGGTGCTACACATCTCAGTTTTAATCCAGTCCAACACTCTCGGATGAAATATATTCAGATCGATCTTCATTTTGTTTGAGATATGGTTCAACGGGGACTTCTAAGTGTCCACCATGTTAACACACAGGATCAGCTAGCTGATCTTCTTACCAAAGCTCTTTCCTGCCAAAGAACTGAACATCTAAGGACCAAGATTGGCTTACCTGATGGCAGCTCAATCTTGCGGGGGCGTATAAAGGAAACATCCAAAAATAAGCAACATAAAGAGGAAGCAGATTCTCAGCAGTAAATCAAGATTGTAACAGCCAATAATTTCCTTCTTGATACCCTGTAATAACTAGCATTTATTCTAGGATCCTTACCATGAATAGCTTCTGTAAATCTTTATTTATTCTGTTACCTACTAATGTAAAGGGTGTGTGAATATTTTGATAGGTTCAGAAAATCAACTTTGTGCAATCTCTTGTATTTCTCAAACTTCATCAGGTATAAGGTTCCACCCTATGGAAGAATATCCATCCTTAAACTCTTTTTCCTCAGAGTAGTAAATTCACTCAACCTCATGCAATAATTCAATGAAACCTTCAGCTTGAAGAGTACTAGGAAATTCTGGTAAATCAACTCTAAAACCGAGGTCCCCATGATACTCCTCCAGACCACAATACTCCTAGAATAGAGCACGATTGTGATACGAGTTCTCAAAACTGGAATCAAAATTATGATCTTCCATCTCACGATCACTGATATCATGCGTTGTTAGACGCAGGGTTAACTCTGCGACCTGTCTCTGTAAATTCTCAATCATTACATCCTGAACGTTATGATCATGGTGTGCGACTTCTTCGTTCGGAACCTGCCCACGACGACCACCGCCAGTAGCTATGGAAACTGATGAGATATAACTCTAGGAAAGATGTTGAAGCTCTGATGCCAACTGACGCCGGACGGAATATAGATTATTCTACAGGTTAGTTTCAACATATAATCAAAACAGAGAAGACAAGAGATTCACCCAAAATATAGAGAAAACTCTGAATAATATTGATTAATAGTAAAATTTGAAATTAGTTTATGAAGCCCACGAGTCGAACTTAAATAGTTGCAAAATTCGAAATTATAATTTTTTTTTTCAAACATAGAAAAATCTAAATTATTGTATGAGAAATAAATATATAAATAAACAATAATCATATAAAAAATTTGATCAAAATCAAAATCAGAATCACTTCCAAACTTGAAACCAAATATTTATTAACAAGGCAAGAATGAGCATAAATATATAATTTGAGGGAAACTGATTAATATCGTAAATATATATAATTTGGGAGAAAATAATTGATATTATTCTGAAGTGATTTGGGAGAAAATAATTGATACCCCATATCAATTTAGATTTGCACCACAAGTTTTAATGAGAGCTATGTTCTATTATGTTGATCCAACAATAGCTGAAGCTAGAGGCTTAATTGATGCTATTATGTTCTGTAAAGATCTTGGTTTGGATTATCTGATATATGAAGGTGACTCCAGGGAAGTTGTTCAAGTTGTTTCATCTTTGGAGGTTGTAGAAGGTATGGGTGCTACTTGCTCCCTACGGGGCGGGGCCACCCCTTCCCCGCACCCCACCCCACATGGGGCGAGGGGTGGTGTTTTCACCCTCGTCCCCCGCCTTGGTGGCGGAGTGCAGGGCGGATACCCAATCTGCCTCGCTTCTGTGCACTTATAAAATATACTACATTTTCACTAGGTTTAAAAATTATTCCTAAGTTTAAAAGTGATTAAAAATATATTTTTAGACCCAAATTATAAATTATAAATTTGTAAATATGACTGTAATTTAAAAAATTTATTAGTGCATATTTTGTGTAAGTTGTAGTGTATTAATTTTTCAACTATGTAATTTTTAAATTTGTTAGTGTATATTTTGTAAACAAGTCTAACAAATTTTAATATATATTTATAATTACATAATTTGTACAATATAAATATATATATATATATATATATATAAATGTAAGCGAGGGCGGGGTGAGGGAAATATAGGGCGGGGTTGGGCCCTCCTCGTCCCCCGCCACAGCTAGGGGCTCTAGATACCCACACCCCGCTGCCCACCCCTAATAGAAGGGAAGCTCCGTGGCTTATGTTCAGATATCAAAACTCTCCTTGGCAACTGCTCTTGGATGATTAAGTTTGTAAAGAGGGAATTAAGGCCTCGTTTGGATTTAGAAGTTGAGATGATTTTGAATGATTTGAATAAAATATTATTTTTAATATTATTATTATTTTAGAATTTGACAAAGTTGAATTATTTATTATATTATATAAAAATTTAAAAAAATTATAATTGTGATATGAGATTAATTAAATTGAATTTCAAATACAAACGATACTGTAGCTCACTAACTAGCGAGGGTAGCAGTGCTTTTAGACCAAGAACACATTGATCTAGATTGTGTGGCTGACTGTGTAGGTCACTTGTAATGGCTGAAGGACAGCTATGTGATTAATATAATGATTATCTTTATGCTTTAAAAATAAAAAAGAAAAAGAAAAAGAAAGGTAATGTATTAATCACTAGTCCCTTTCCAACCACTCTTGTTCTCATCTCCAATCTCTTCCCACTTCTGACATAATGCTTTGCGCCCACAAATGGATTTAAATCGGGACCAGTCCAAATAATGGGGGGGCCAGGCATCTCTCTCTGCTAAGATTTGTTCACGTAGTTTATTCGATCAAAAGGAGGTTTGGATAAAAAAAAGACTTTTTAATTTAATTTAATTATTATAATTTTTTCAAAATTTTAAGATAAAATATAATAAATAATTTTATTTTTTAAAATTTTAAAATAATAATAATATTAAAAAATAATATTTTAATAATATTTTATTCAACTTTTAATTTAACCCATTTTATTTCAACTTAATATTCACGCCCCTCCTGTGCTCCTGAATCCTGATAAGTGATCCACTTTTTCTTTCTTATTTTCTTCCATTCTTTCTGGGTGGTGGTGACATTGGCCACATTTCCTGATTCTTAAAAGAGCTCAGTTTTAGGGCGTTGGGAGTTTATAGTTGGTAAAGCTGATAATGCTGTTGATGCCTACAATTTTGAACTACTTTTCTTTGGAAAATATAATAATACAATTGTGGAGGGCAATATCCTATGGAAAGATTTTACTCATTATTATTACATTATATATCATATAAAATTTTTTAATTTTTAATTTTTTTTTCTTATGAAATATGTGGTACATCGATGATGAATAGAATAATTTAATTAGTTTAGAAAGAATAAAATAAAAATAAATAAATAAAAATAAAAATAAAAATAAGTGTAGTGTGTGGATGATGAGTACCAAACCTCTATTATATAATTATGACAAAAAAAACATGTACTTAATTTTTCTACTAAAAAAGATATACTTTATTTTGAGTTTTTTTTTAATTATTTTAATGACAGGATTGATATATCTTATTTTAAGTGAGTAGTTTATATATATATATATAAAACTACTTAAAACATTTCACACTAATTGCAAAAGGCAATATCTTATCATTACGTACTTCTTCTTTTGATAAAAAAAAAATATGTACTTAATTTGTGTACTCTTAAAAGGTGTTCTTAATTTTTAATCTTGTTATATCAATTATATGATCATATATTTTTAGTGACTTTCTATTTAAGTAATTGATATTAAAACAAATTATTTAAAATGCTCACACTAGGCAAAAGTCTATAATTGTATACTTATTTTAACAAAAGAATTTACAGAATTCTTTTGCATTAAAAGATTCTTTATCTTAGATTTTGTCATTTAATTTATATACGATTGATTAATCTATCCAATTTTAAGTGAATTTTTATTTTTTTTTTCTAAAGAAAAATAACTTTTGAAACAACTATAAACCAAAGTCTTGGGCCTTTGAATGTTGGCACCTTGGTGGGGTTGCGATGATGAGCTGCTCCACTAGGAGTTAGTAGCTATGACTCAAAACTGAACATGCCGCAGCAAGTGAGAACACCCAGAGGAAAAGTTCCACTGGTCACCCCTCTCCACTCTTAATGAGGGGGAAAAATAGAAATTTTCAAGTCACGCACCCAATATGACTATAACATGGCTGCCTACTGAAAGAAAAATTCTACTCATCATTTCTATACCTCACATCACACATGCTTATTTTATTTTTATTTGTTTTTTTTACCAAATGTATGATGTATGGATGATGAATAAAATAATTCTTTTAGTTTAGCAAGAATAATAAAAAAAAAGTAAAAATAAAAAATCAAGTATGGTATGTGGTGTAGAAATGATGAGTAGATGAGCTCCCTATTAAAATACTAGATTAGTCTACTAGTGTATTGACTTTCTTTGTGTGGATTCCAAACTATAAAGAATACCTTACATTTGATTAATATATATATATATATATATATATATATATATATATATATATAATCATTTAAATACACGACAAAAATAGGTGTGAATGATGATGAGTGATGATAAAGTTACAACTTACTCTTGTTTAGTGAATAGAAAATAGAAAATATGAAAGCAGCTGCCGACATGCCATGAAAGCAACAGATATAGATAGTAGTTATTGGTTCAGTATAAGTTCTTGTTACGGTTGTTATTATTATTTATTACTAGTATTATTTTCTTCATTATTATCTTTGATGCAATCATGGATTCTCCCAAGAGGCCTACTATTATACAAAACTTAGCTTTAGCGTTAAAGAATATTATAAGGCTTAGAGTGACAGAGATAGACGTACAAAGTAGGTCCCACTATCCACTACATTTATAACTGTTTGAATAAAATTTTTGAAATAATAATAAATATTGTAAAATCCACTTTACATGTTTACTCTAGAACTTGAACTTTAGGAAACCCAAATTGGGGCGAGGGAGGGGTTCTATTTTTCCATTTCTTTTCTGAAAATATAGAAAACGAGAGTTTATGAGACATTGTAACTGTTTTCATGGGACACCAAAAATGCATTAATTGAATTTTAATTTACCATATTGCACAACCAAACATCTATTCAAATTCATTAAGTCCCGAAAACAAAATCATAAAATTAATATTTGTGTTACCATAATTAATACTGTAAGATTAGAAGAAAAGAAGGAAATAAGTTTACCAAAACATGTTAATAATGTAAAGTTAAAGAGAGCTACATTAATCTATATATTGATTACCTAATTTATAGTCTCTTTCGATGTTTTACAACAAGATCAAGTCAAATAATGGACTCCATGCTAATCTCCGATCAGGGTGGCCCAATATGTAGGGCTGAGCACCGACTAAGTCGGAATGCCCTATCTCTAACTTTGATACTCCGACAAAGTTCCTACTCTGATTTTGAACTGTGTATCCTTCGATCCAACTCCGACTATAACTTATAGGAGTGGAGTTGGATTTGGAATTTTTTCTTTTAGCTTCATATTTGGCTCATTTAAAAAAAAAATTGTGTGGGTTTTCAAATTTTAATTTTTTAAAAAATTACAATATAAAACTAAATCATTCACTGCTATTTACTTCAATTTGACTAAAAACATAATCAATCACTTGGCATTGACATGCACGCGGGCATTCTGGACCTTCATTATTGTTGAAACATGGATGCCAACATGCCTCGGCGACGCGCCTCAAACCTTTGCCACACTTGAGCAAGAGGATTTAGCACGGTCAAACATCTCCTACATACTATCCCCGTGAGAGTCAATAGGTGGGTCTAGCCTCTCGGCTGCCTGACCTTCCTCAGGTGAGGCGTGAGTCTCGGTTGCCCGACTACTTACCCTTCCCGTGAGAGTCAATAGGCGGGTCCAGCCTCTTGACTGTCCAACCTTCCTCATGGCGAGGCATGGGTCCAGCCTTTCGACTACTCAACCTTCCTCACGGCGAGGCGCAGGTCCAGCTTCTCAACTACCCGACTACTTTACCCTCCCCGTTGAGGGTCAACAAGCGGGTCTAGTCTTAAGGCCAGCCCCAATCTGTCTCATGACAAAGGGTGGGTCTAGTCTTTCTACTACTCGACATTACTCTCAAGACGACATCTCCTCCAGCAAACATCAAGTATTTACACGTGCCGTAACTGCTGCTAGTGGGTTACCTCCAAAAATGAGCCTCCGAGCTCCACAACTATCTTGCGTGGGTTACTTTTTGGAATGAGTCAATGGACTCGACAATTACCTAAGGTGGACCCAGTGGGTTGACGGGCTCATTGACCACTTAGTGCGGGTTACTATAAACAAACTCTAACACTAACAACAAAATGAAAATATTAACAATGATTCACATTGAAAGGGAAAAATCCACTAGTACCATTGTAAACAAAAATGTCGGAAGAATAAATGCTTTTCGATAATGATAAATGTTCATATGAAACGAACTCAAAGCCTACTTACCTTTTCCGTGAGTGTCAACAAGCGGGAAAGGTCAGGGATCGTTCAACCTCCCTCATGATGAAGTGTGGGTCTAGCCTCTTGGCTACCCGACCACTTTACCTTTTCGTTGAGAGTCAACAGGCAGGTTCAGCCTTTCGACTGCCTAACCTTCCTCAAAGTGAAGCGCAGGTCTAGCCTCTCGGTTGACCGACTACTTTACCTTCCCAATTGAGAGTTAATAGGCAGGTCCAGCCTTTCAACTACTCGACTTCACAATGAAGCGCGAGTCCAGCCTCTCGGCTGCCCGACTACTTTACCTTCCTTTTGAGGGTCAAGAGGCAGGTCTAGTCTTATGGCTGTCTGACCTCCCCCACTTGTCGAGCCTTAAAGGCAGGAAAGGTCAAGGACCACCCACCTCCCATGCACCCAATAGGTGGGAAGGCTGCTTGACTACTCGGCCTCTCTCGCCTAACGGGGTCGAGCTAGCCTCATGCTGATCTTGCCAAGACAAGCTCTGTGCTCACACCTAACGCGGTTGAGCTAGCCTTCCCACTTATCTCGCCAAGATGAGCTCCGTGCTCACAACAAAAGCAGTCGGCCCATCTTCCGCCTAGCCTCATGCTTAGAAATCCTCATCACTCACCATAAGTGAAACGAAAAACCAAGGACCTGCTCTTGGATTCTATTTTTCTATGGATTATATCTGTTGGATATTTTATCTTAAAAATTCTCAAGGCTTTGTTTTGCTGCAAATATCCTTTAAGAATCGCAGACAACTGGAGGGGCTAAAATATCCCAGGCCCAAAGTGGCTTTCCAAGCCCAGCTCAAGGTTGGGGGTCTCATCAAGAGGGAAGAAAGAGAGAAGGAAGGAGGGGACGAAAGGCTGAGAAAGGTTAGTGTGTCAGGAGGGAAAAGAGGAGATGTGACATAAAGGAAGGATGAGTAGATGATAAAAGGAAGGGACCAGACGACTTCAGGGGTTTTTTTTTGCCTTCCAGAATACTTTCAGACAAGGACTCATTTAGCTTCTCCAACCTCACGTTAGTACCTCCAGAGAGAAGATCTCCACCTGAAAATAGATCTCTGATCTCTATTGTACAGTGAGGATGAGAGATCATGAGAGCTTGTATAACGATCATATTATAGTAGATCCTCCCCCCCAAATGACCTATGGGTGTAGGTATTATATCGAACCATATAAATCCGTGTGTCTCCACCTCTTTTATTTTTCTTTTGCATTTTTTTCCTGTTCACTTCCATGGATATACGTATGGATGTTGTAAAGCTGCACCGGACTGCTACCGGTGGCTCCAAACCACACCGATTGAGGGCCGAAGCGTGTAGTAGGCCGAGAATGATTCTTTCTACTCTTTCGGCTTATTGTGTAATTTTTCAGCATTATCAGGGTGGCCCCAAGCCACACTTGTGGCCCTTACTAGGGGTTCCAACGGTGGTCTAACCACTTCTGTCGGTTTTGTGTGGCCGACAGCCATGCATTTATTTTTTAAATTTAAATTTAAAAATAAAAATAATGGGGTTTTACAAAAAAAAATAAAATTGTTGGGCTTCATATTTTAAGAATCTTCAATATAAATCCATAAAACTATTCATTTATGTTACAAAAAAAAAGAATAAAAAGTTGTTGGGAAATAATTTTCATCTCATCCTATCAATCTCATTTCTTTTGCAAACACCACTCAATCACAAATATTTTAAAGTTAATCATTACATATTCTCCAAACTTCTAAAAAAAATATAAAAATATTTCAACTTTTTAAAATCACAAAATAAAAATAATATTAAAAAATTATATTCTACCAATTAGGCCTGCAACCTGGCCTGTTAAAGCCGAGTGTGTACCCGAACCGACCCGCAAGAGCTACTTATAGCGCGCCAATCAGAACCGACTCGACCTGAGAAAATCAAACTGGGTCGAACCCGTATGACCCGACTTTAAAAGCAAGTCATCCTCCTTCTCCATGCTTCCAGAAACGAAAACTGATCTTCTTCAAGAAAAACAAAAGAAAAGAAAACCAGTGATTTACAAACCACGAAGAGGAAAAGAGAGAAGTTGTATTGGGATCGAAGGAGAAGATCTCTCTGAGAAGGTGAGGCATCCCCAAACCTTGACCTGTCCAACACCAGTAGCAGCAGCGGCGACAGCAGATCTGTAAACGATGGCGTCTAGCTCGAGCAACGCTATGTTGAAGTAGATGTGTAAACGGTGGCGTCTAACGGCGTCTTCTAGATTCTTGTCTTCTCTTCTCTGCATAGCAAGCTCAAAAAAAATAATCCTTTTTTGCTTCTCTCTCGGCAACTGTTAAGGAATTTAATTTATGGATGAGAAGAGGGCGTGGGGTATTGGGTGGAAGGAAAGAGAGGGCCTCCAAGACAAGAGAGCAAGAGAGATAGTCAACGAAGATGAGCTTGGACTCTCCAGCACCTTACTGCATCGAGATTGAGTGTAGTCAGTGAGATTTTGACACATTCTCCTACCTGCTACATGCTAAATGCTGCACCGAGTACTGACTCGCTGGTAAGCTCATATACTGAACTGCAACAACAAAGAAACCCCC
The DNA here is from genome assembly GCA_029856935.1 of Cyclocarya paliurus. Lineage (NCBI taxonomy): Eukaryota > Viridiplantae > Streptophyta > Magnoliopsida > Fagales > Juglandaceae > Cyclocarya > Cyclocarya paliurus. The sequence goes on along the minus strand of CM056960.1, from coordinate 5,810,147 downwards.
TCATCAAAACCCCAATTATTTCGAATGTTAAATACATTTGCATCCTATTATTACTTCGTGGTCGTTGGAGTTGCCGAACCGAAACAGACTCTCTACGCCGAGCAACGAATCGGGCTCTCTGTGTTGAATTTGCCAAGATGCGAAGCGAGGGTCTGGGAGATTTCTCAGCTAAGGAAGCTAAACCCAACTAACAATGCAAAGCGACCGCGACGGAGAACGGCGATAGTGACTAGGATTTCCGCAGTGGGGAGAAGACTTTTCGCCTTTGGGTTTTGCTGGGTATTCGATGGGTTTCACTGAATAGAAGACTCGATTTCGATGGGTTGATAGTTTAAAACCCGTTATTAAACTTTGACCCAATGAACCCGTTTTTAGTCGGGCGGGCCAAGTCTGTTTTAACGGACGGATCGGGCCCAAGGCCTTTTCTGCACAGCCCTACTACCAATATTTCTTATTCGACTTTTTCTCTTCCCTTTCCCAAAATCCAATAAATCCTTAACTCAAATGATCTCACTGCCATTTACAAACTATTTTACTACTATTCAGCAAATTCTCATATCATATTACGCATTCCCTTAAGAATAAGAATAAGAAATCCTATTATCGTTCGTATATTTTACTCTTTAATCACTTTTATTAAGGGTAAGGCTCATGCATTTTGCATGTCCACAATTTTCTCGATCGTGTTAACTTATTTTTTATCATCATCAAATTTAGTTTTTTGGTCTCCTAAAATTTTATGGTAACTACACTTTTCTTGTTTGCATTCTGTTTTATTTCAACAAAAATGAAAATTATTATTTCAGGTATATTATTTCCCATTTAATTTTATTCATATACATTTTGATAGAGAAGCTTTCATCCTTAGGGAAATTTACTAAAAAAATAATATTTACTTTTAAGCACATTTAAAATATAGGAGAAGATAAATAAATATTTTTGTTTGTAGTCATCATTAATATTCTCTCAATATTTTGTGAAGATTTTAAATCAGAATTTTAAATTTTATATTTGCTTAAAATTTATGTACACAGCTAGCTTTTTAATTAAAACATCATACAAATGTTGTGATTTTTGTGAAATACCTATTTTTTAAAGTCTTCACTCTATTTTTTTGTTGCTTACTCTTTAATCACTTTATTTTTTATTATCATTTTGTTAGAGGCGTTTCTAAAAAAATCTATTGAACTATCTATTTCAACTTGATATTTAGACTCTTCAAAGTTATAATCATTGCTTCGTCCGATAACATAGCTAACAAATTGGTGGTGCGCCACTACAAGAATTATGGCTTTTTCCGGGGATCAAAAGTCGCCGCAAAACAAGTAAAAATCGCCAATATAATTTATTTCCAGCTAAATATCCGTTGCCGCACAATAGTCGCAATTGTCTAGTGCTAAAAGGAATTTCCCAGCATATTTTTTGAGGTAATCGGAAAAGATTTTTGTGGCGGCCAAATATCGCCACAATGGGTATAAAAAAAAATCGCCAATGCATACATGTACAGAAACTAACTTTCACCGATAAGATTTAGCTTTTTGCGTCGATAATTCTCGTCATAAAAAAATTCTCGTAAACTAGACTACTGGAATTGGTTTGTTGCGGCTACATTTCCTCGACGCTAAAAGTCTTTGGTGACAACAAAAATCTGTCTTGGCTAGAAGACGTACGCCCCAAAAAGGTTTATGACGGCGACACTTTGTTACAATTATGTTTTAGTTGTGGTATTTAGTCGTCGTTAAAAGTTTTTTGTTATGAACCCACTAGGTAGAACTTACACTTGAAAACTGGCTTATAAGAGAAGGGTACCTAGGGTCTTATAAACCACCAACCAATCCCATACTTAGTCGATGTAGGATCGTAACAACCACCACGCTCTGTAGCCGACGTCCACGACAGTCTCGGCAGTCACATGGGCTGGCTGTGCGCTAGGTCTTTCTTAGCCCCGGATGAACACTGCTATGTTGACATCACCCCCCGTGCCACACGATTGTAACCATGCCAACATGGACTGCATACGTGGGGTGACTCTGATACCATTTGTTATGAATGCACTAGATAGAACTCACTCTTGAAAACCGGCTTACAAAGAAATGTTGCCTAGGGACTTATAAACCACCAACCAATCTCATACTTAGTCGATATGGGATCGTAACACTTTTAGATATAGTTTTTCACGCCGGAAGTAATCATCTTGCGGCGAGAGAGGTTCGCTGCTAAAGAATTTTTGCAGCTTATTTGGCCTCGCCAGTAATAGGCTCCTAACCAGCAGAAAAGAACTCGGCAAGAAAAATGTGCCGTAAAAGAGTTTTGTGCAATGAAAGTGATCTGGACTAATTATTTTTGGGACCAAAACGTTGTAGCCAGAAAAACTATAGTATATTATCTTCTATATATAAACGCTGCCCCTTCCTTATAAATAGTACTTCCCAATCAATCAATAAACAATAATATCATCACATTAATTCGTATTCATACGCTCATCAGCCTGCTTTCAGCATAAACAATAATAAAGACTTTGGTTTTTGATGAAGGCAATATTCAACGTGCATTGAAAATTCTATAGTCTAATATCCAATACAATATTCACGCCCCATTCACACAGTAACACTCATGAACTATCCAAATTACACCCAGGCCAAGTCCTTCTAAGTTATACACATGCCAACATTATAGGTTCAATGATATATAAATTAACGCCATTCTTTCTAACCAGTGTTCCTAAGAGCAAGGCTTCATGAATGGCATTCTCAAGCCTTGTCAAACTGGAAAACTTCTTCATCTCTTGTCAAACCATCAACCTCTTTATAGCTCCACTTTTGAAATTTACCTTCTCAAAGTCCTACAGATATATAAACGGTAACCTTGATGTTAACAATCAATAATAATGGTCTGTAATCAATCTGAAACTATAGAAGATGAATATCTATTGCAATTACATGATGTAAACAGTTGTAATCAGCATCTTACATATCAATCACCATAATTAGAAAGGATATAGAAATTGACATCGCTAAAAGTACTATATAGTAATATAGACAATCAAGAACTACTTTTATCATTTGGTTCATGGATATATACCTGGTATATATAAAAGTTGAGCCAAATTAAAAAAATACTATACTCATTCATGCATAACCACATAAATGCATTAACAAAAAACACATGAAGGCCTAGGACCAATGCATTCAAACACATAAATGCCAAACCTTGCATTCAAATAACTTACTTGTGAACATGTATCCTGGCCTCATTCAGTGCTCATCTTTTAGTACTGTATATACAGAGATCAGCCACAAATGGTCATCTCCTGAGAAATCAGTCCTATAGCTTGACAGCTTAACACTTCAAGTCACTTTGCCCTTTACTCTAAGTTAAGTCAACTACGTGCCATGCCTCTCATCTAGCTTAATCAGTCCTATAGTATGTCATCAAAAGCCAGTTTTCCAATCAGTTTCGACCAGGTTCATATGAATATTCTAATATATATATATATATATAAGAGGATGAGAATTTTTCACCTGAAACATGCAACTCTGATCTATGCAGGGTCTGATCTCATTTCTAGCTTCTTTTGTTCTTACTGCCCACAACTCCAAAAAACCATTACTTTTTTTTTTTTTTTTTTTAATGTCGGGGAACCTTTCCAAGGCAGGGTCTTTCGGACCCACCCCTCTGTAGAGTAAACCCCGGTCCTATGCACCGCACCCTCGTAAGTTTTCCTACACAAAACTGGTTAAATCGCTAGCTTTTTACCAGGGGCGTGGCCCCAAAGGATTGTTTGCACCTATGAAGTGTTGAACCTTGGACCTTGAAGCGAGTGATACCCTAAGACCAAGACATTCATCACTTGGGTCAACCCCTTGGGGTTAGTTCTTAAAAACCCATTACAAAAGACCATTCCATGCCCCAATATTTGACAAGCATCAACAAAATGTTAGCCTCCAACTAAGTATTTTATATTATATTACATTGAATGTCATCTACTTACCCAAAATCACAAAAATCTTTTCTTTAGCAAAAAAGGTAGCTATGCTCGTCCCTGAGTCTCTTTATGAGACTCTCCTTGGGACTGTCTCTCTGAAATATATGTGACAGCCCGCTAGAAATTCAATAGTGAAATTTCTATTGGCTTTAGGAATCTCATGAAAACTCTATAAGTTTTCACGAATCGACCAATCACATAGGTTTTAGTCTGCCAACATAGTTTGTGTTATCACTCACTATGGTGCTAGAAGTGCGATTCTAATTATTTGAGGTAGTTATAAGTGTCATAATGAATTATGGTCTGCGCCATTAGATTCAGTTGATTATTTAGGATATTATGGCTCAATAAGTCTATTTTCATATTTTCGGACGAAACACCTGTTTGAAACTATGAATTCTTTTTTAAGGGCACTTCGGGATTGAATTTCAGTAAACTATTTTCACTGTAGGTTAATTTGAATATTTAGGACTTTTCAGTGCTAAGTTTATTATTCACTTTCTGGAGTGAATAGTAACCACAGTAAACACACCAAGTGCAGTGTTTTCAAAATCGTAGTGTGGAATGTCCAAACTAGATTAGAGAGATTTTATTTGGATACTTGACAAGATCTTAGCCATACATACTGAATAGTATTAAACACTTGACACCAAGAGGAACGTTTGATGGATTTGAAGGAATCAAGGTGCGAAATCATGTCACCTAAGCAAAAACCCTATTCCATTTGGCCAATCAAATTGTGCCAAACCAAAGAGGATTTACACCCTAGTGAATTCCTAGATGGTTGGAGTCCAACTGAGAACCCAAAAGCATGATCAAATCAAAATTCTAAGTGGTTTTATCCAAACCATAAAATTGACCTCAAATACCGAAAAAGAATCAATTTCTAGTATTGTATTTAATCGCTTGATTAAATTACTTCCACATGCTATTAATCCTTCAAATTTATGTTAGAATATCATTATCCAACCTTGTTAACCTTGAAAAATTGATTGGGCCAAGAGATATTGGATTTGGACTTGATAGCAACCCAAACTCTCTTTAAACCCCAAAATTTAGGCCCATTCGGTTTAGGCTTATTAAGGCCCACGAATTTGGTCTCATTGGCATTGCTTCTTGGCTAAGTGTTGTACCCCCACTTGGCTGGCCAGATATTTTAAAAAGAAGGGCCAAGAAGGTTCTTGAAGTACAAAGCTAAAGGGCCACCTCACTATTTCACTTTTACACTCCACCTTGAGAAAAGATCTTGGGCAGATTTTTGTCTATTATAATGGGAAGAAAAGGCTAACACTCAAGCTTTCTTTTAGTTTTATCACTTTCCATAACTTGTGTAAGAGGCTTTCAAGTCCACTTCCCACGAAAGTAACCCTCATTTACACTTTTCCTTGATAGAACACAAAAGACACTCTCGGGCAATTTTTCTGATCTCTGTTGTACGCCTGATTTGAAGCTTTTGTAAGTGTTTTCTCACAAAGGTTCATCATGAAGGTTTTTCCTTATGGAGTCTAGTTTATGTGGATATCTTATTTGTTCCATTTAGAGATCATTTGATCAATCAAAAGTTGTTCAAACCCTAGAAAGGTTAAACTGGGCGATAAACTAGAGAGTGTGTTGTAGTTTGGAGTTTTTGACAAAGCTAATGATAGATCTTGGTTTGAAATTTTTATGAAGTACTTTTAACATGTGTATATGATTATTAGTTGAGGATTTGTTGCATGATTAAAAGTTTTTGTGAAATATTTTCTTAGATCTAGAAACTTAGAAACTGGAAGAGGAAAAACAATTTCTGTTTTGAGAAAGTTTAAATCTTTTATGGTGTAATCCTAATCCAATGGCTTTGATATTTTATTTGAGGATTATAAGCCTATTATATAAATTTTAGAATGTTTTTTTGAATATATTTGATGTTAGTTTCGAAGAGATGAAATTTTATGTAAGCAGTTATGCGGTTAGACCAAAGTAATGATGTTCTTGGCTAAATTTATGTTTTGGTTGATGTTTAACCATGTGATCTTGAGTTTGAAGCTTGGATATGTTTTAGGACATTTTTTTAAACCATGTGATGTTTTGGTTTGAAGATCACACCTTTTTAAGTCTTGGATCAAGAGGTTGATCAAAACAAGTTAGAAATAAAAATCTGTTTTGAACTTAGAAGAAAAACCAAAACAATTCAAATATGGTTTTAGTGATTTTGATGACTGTTGTTCATGATTCAAAATGTGATTATTCTTAGGAATATTTTATGAGTATATTAGAAGAAATTTTTTGGTTTAATCATGAGTTTTGAAGCTTGAAAGAATTGCAACAAAAATCAAGGGAAATAGCCTATGTAAATTTCGGTCCCTATAGAATTTTAATGGTTGTGTTTAGTTTTAAATTTTTCTAAATAGATATTTGAGATTAGGACAAAATTTCTATAAGGTATGTAAATTTTGATATTTTTGGAGTTAGGATGCAAAATCCTTAAGTTAGAAGGTAAAATTGTAATTTTACTCTAAGTTAACATTTTTCCATATTTCTAATTGTTAGTGACTAAGTTCTAATTTTTAGAAATCACTACTTTCAATTCCTTGTGATCGCGCTTGAGTTTTGTCTAGAAAACGCGAAGACCATGGTAAGTTAGCTTTTAACTTACTATCAGTTTAATGTGTGTGTGATGAGTAAAGGAACTACAATGTATGTATGTATGTATGTTATCATATGTGCCATGCCAAGTTATTACATGTTTTATCTTTCATACAGAATTTATTCTATCATGAATTTTTTATCTGTTATGCAAGATATTGTCACATTTTACTATACATTGCAAGTACATCTTATTAAGTATGTCATTTGTTACATGTATGTCATGTCATGTAATATTCACTGTTGCAAACATGTCATGTTAAGTATGTTGACTATTACATATTATGCCATGTTAACTATGTTGTATGTTATATGTTATGCCATGTTACGAAATGTTTCTATCTTAAGTAAGTCATATCTTTCGAGTCACGTTCAAGTCATGTTGTGTACATTAGGACTTTTGTCCTTTCATATTCCAATCACGTTTCATATCGAATACATTTTGTGTACTTCGAGAACAGTCATTGTAACGCCCGTTCTCGTGGTGGGTATTTTTTTTTTTACAAAATATTTTAGAAAAACACGACGGGAATTACCGTCCTATTTAAAGCATTTTACTGTCCTTCCCAGTGTGCAAGACTCTACGTTATAAAATAAAATATATTTTTATAATAAAAGAGGTTTGCGGGTTAAAACAGTGGAAGATATAAATCTTTAAAATAAAAAAGTCTTTCTTACGTTTAAAACCTTCATGCCTAGACTTCCGTGCCCTTCTCCTTTGGCTATGTCCCTCCTGAGCGTACTGCTCATTCAGTTCCTGTGGGGGGAGGGGCACACATAAAAATTAAAATGAGTCGAATACTCAGTAAGCATTACTTCATACCGTTAAAATATAACAAAATAGGTTTTCAGTCATGCATTCATCATTCCGTACATACTATACGTACATGCATACATGCTTTCGTTCGTAAACATCGGTAGATGAGGGTTTTCATCTTTAAACGTGCTTTTCTTTTTGTAAAACATTTCCCCCGTCACTACCTTCATTTCTTAAAGAATGCCATGCATTCATACATACTTTTCTTTTCTCTTTTATAGGCCAGTACACACTGTTACGCCCCGCGTGCTGGGGTTAGCGGCCTTTTGGGCCGATGGATTCGCTCGTGGCCACGAGTTGGAATCCCTTTCCGTTAGGGTGTAGTACTGGGTGCACTACTAGATACTACCGTCCGGCATTGCAATCTGCCCATTCATTCATTTGGGTACTCCGTTCATTCATTTCATGTGGCCGTTACGTATTTTCATACATTCATGCATGCTTATGCCTTTTTTTCATTCTTTCTTTACGTTCATTCATTCATGCCGTTAAATCCGTCTGGCACATGTGTCTAATCAGAAAACACACGTATCTTACCCCCTTTTATCATCTGAGACCAACATACCTTACAATGGTCAGCGGGTCATATGGACAAGCGCCATACTCCGATACCATCCTTCTCTTATCCCGCTAGCACGACTCTCCGTGCTACCCGAACCTCATGACAGTTCATCCCAACACTTAGCCGAAAGGACTCTGTTCATAACTACACTTTACATCACGCCATATAGCTCGAGACTGTTCCCAAGCTACACCGTGACCTTGTCACACCTCACATACATCTTAGGTCATCACAGCGAAACTCCATGATGGACCGCGTCACTTCATGACGTTGCCCAATCATGCTTCCGCTGCACTGCTCTGATACTTCTTAGCCATTTCGCACTTATTCCAGGCCAAAAGCCAATCACATGGCGACACCCGTTGCCTTGGACTACAACCATACTTCACAGCCATTTCGGGACACTGTTCCACAGTTTTCGACACCATACATTAGTTCTTCCCATATCCACTACATAACCACCATTATCCTTGCGACAAGCCATACAGTGTATCGCTGCACCTCCTGGAGTACGCTCCACGCATACTCCCTTCACAACACTACGCCATATCACCACTACGGCACACGCGCCGTATGGTGCATCGTCCCATCACATGGAGTACACTCCACGTGTACTCCATTACGTCACTACAACACATCACTATTCTGGCATACACGCCATATAGTGTATCATCTCACCACACGGAGTACGCTCCACATGTACTCCATTCACAGCATTATGCCACATCACCGCTATGGCCTACACGCCATATGGTGCATCGTCTCACAACATGGAGTACATTTCTCGTGTACTCCATTCACAGCACTACGCCACATCACCATTACGGCACACAAGCCATACGGTGATCGTCTCACAATATGGAGTAGACTCCTCGTTTACTCCATTTACAGTACTACACCACGTCACCGCTATGGCATACACGCCATACGATGCATCGCTCCACCACATGGAGTATACCCTGCGTATACTCCATTCACAGAATTACGCCACGTCACCGCTATGGCATACACGTCATACGGTGCGTCGTCTCACAACATGGAGTACACCCTACATGTACTCCATTTACAGCATTACACCATATCACCATTATGGCACACACGCCATATGGTGCATCGTCTCAGCACATGGAGTACACTCTATGTGTACTCCATTCACGACACTACGCCACGTCACCGCTATGGCATACACGTCATACGGTGCATCACTCTACCACATGGAGTACACTTCACGTGTACTCAATTCACAACACTTCGCCAAGTCACCGCTATGGCTTACACGCCATACGGTGCATCATCTCACAACATGGAGTACACTCCTTGTGTACTCCATTCACAGCACTACATCACATCGCCAGTATGGCACACGTACCATATGGTGTATCGTCTCACCACATGGAGTATACCCCGCGTATACTCCATTAACGGAACTAAGCTACGTCACCGCTATGACACATACGCCATATGGTGCAACGTCTCATCACATGGAGTATACCCCGCGTATACTCCATTAACAGAACTACGCCATGTCACCGCTATGGCAGACACGCCATACGGTGCATCACTCTACCACATGGAGTACACCCCACGTGTACTCCATTCACAGCACTCCGCCACGTCACCAATACGGCACATATATCACAACTACACTTCACAACACAGTCCGCAATGCTACACAGCACTGTCCACAATACCAACAGCACAGTCCACAACACTACACAGCACACTTTCCAATATGTCCAACACTTCACATCACCATCATACTACACAGCCATCCTATAATACTAGCAGCACAGTCCACAACCTAGTCAACTAATTAGCATCTAATATAAATAGCGAGGGATAGAGAATTATACCATCGACGGGATAACCCGTGCGTCGCTCGTTGACTGTCACAGCGAATACGCCTGAGGAACGTACGGGGTGGCTACACCGCGTACAGTGACTGTATAAGTGTTTGGATAGCTAGGTGTGGTCTTGGAAGGGCCTAAGGTGGCCTTGATGATGATGACAATGAGCGTATCAAGGCGGATCTTGCTGTGTACAGTGGCGGTCAGTTACGCGCAGTGACTGTCCATCACGTGCAGTGATTCCCCACCACATAAAGTGGTGGTTCAGGCTTGGGCTAGGCTAGGGGAGGTTGCTGGTGGAGCCGTGGAGGCTCTGTGGTGGTCGGCACGGTGGTCTGTGGTGGTGAAAAAGGACTGGCCGTGCACTGTGAGGGAGGAGGAGCCGTGGGAGAGTGAGAGAGAGTGTGGGGCCGTGGGTGGCAGATCGGGGCCGTGGTTGGTACAGTTGGGTTCATGGTGGTCTAAGGGTGCCGGCTAGGGTGGCCACTCACCGTGGGTGGCGGCGCACGGCGGTGGATCGGGCTAAACCCTTGCGGTGGAGAGGGAAACACCGGGAGGTGGAGGAGAGGCCTACTGGCCGTGAGTTCATGAGAGGAGGAAGGGGGAGACTTGAGGAGTCTCGTGGTGGTGTCCGGTGGCCGAGATGGCCGCGCAAGGCGGCGCTATGGACTTGCACAATGAACCCGTGCGTGGAGGAGCTTAAGCTCATGCATGGGGGCTGCCGGCGGGGAGATGGAGGCTGGGCTCGCTGGAGGGGGCCGGTCGGTGGCAGGAGAGGTTGCCGTGGGAATGGTGGCGCCGGAGGACGGCGCACGAAGGTGCGGTAGCTTCCAAGCCCATTCGGGCTGTGCACTATTGGGGGAGAGAGGGGCCGAGCGTGGGGGTGCAAGGCCGGTATGGGTAGACTTGCCGGGGGAGAGGAGGCTGGTGGTGGCGATGGTGAGGCACGCCGACGCAAGGCGGTGCTGGGCTGGGGCTGGAACAGATTGGGCGAGAGAGAGGGGCTGGGGGAAAAGTGCAAGCCGAGAGGGAGAGAGGAGAGAGAGAGGGTTGGGGGAAAAGTGAGGGAAAAAAGAGAGGGGCTGAGGTTTTATCCTAAAACCCGACATCTGGAGGTCTATAAAATGGTCTACGATGACCCTTAAATACTGATTTGAAAATGCGTAAAAGCTCACTTATTTAAAAGTACTGAGAGGAATTAAGATGGAATATTATTTAAAATAATATTCCTTCATCATTTATAAAATGATGAAATCTTACTTAAAATATTTAAAAGAGTAAAACTATTAAATAAGTAAAGAGTCCATCATTATTTAAATCACCTAATATTTTAAATAACTGGAATCATTTATATAAAATAATTTCCTACAATTATAATATTTTTGGAGCTCTTCAAAGATATTATAATTGAGTTATTTAAAATATTCTTTATTTAAATAGTAATAGGAATCTTCCATTTAAAAATACACATTACTTTAAAACACAAAGATAGCTTTATAAATTATGTAGTATCTTTTAAAACACGCCATTGGGGTCTGGCACGCGTAACGGAGCTCTTAGACACTAAAGAGAGGAGTGGGCAGGCTGACGCATCTAACGCAATTGCTTACGTCAGAAGAAGGAAGAAGTAGGGTATTACAGTCATGTCTAGTTGTTCATGTATCTAACGTTCATATACGTCCTTGTGCAATTAAATTATTGTTCAATTCATGGTTATTGTTAAATCATGGTAACCCCATGAAATAAGACTATGCTATCATGGTAACCCCACGAGACAAGGATATCATGGTAATCCCATGAGATAAGACTACGCTATCGTGGTAACCCCACGAGACAAGAACATCATGGTAATTCCATGAGATAAGAATATAGTCCAAGTTCATGTTAAGTAAAGAAGTCAGTTCAAGTTCATGCAAAGTTAAGTTTTAGTTTAAGTTCAAGTTTATGTCAAGTTAAGTTTCAGAATTCAAGTCCAAGTTCATATTATGTCAAGTCTCAGATCAAGTTCATGTTAAGTTTTAGATCAAGTTCATATTAAGTCAAGTTTCAGATCAAGTTCATGTTAAGTCAAGTTCATGTTAAGTCAAGTCTCATTCCAAGTTCAGTTTAGTTTAAGCAAGTCAGGTTCAGTACACACTTTAGTTAAGTTATGTCAGTTATGTTATGTTGTATGCCAAGTTATGCTATGATTACTTATGATTTTGATTATGCATTCATGCTTTTACTGCCATGCATGCATCATCAACCTGTGTGAAGGTTTTTTTGTTAACTTGCTGAGATTTGTAATCAAATCTTACTGTGGTAGTCCCAACTACCATTCCCCCCGAATGGTAGATCTTGTTATAGGATCTGAAGGAGAATTGAGAATCGACCAACTGGAAATGGTCGACTAAGCGACGGTGCGACGTAGATGATAGTACGATAGTTACCTTAGATTACTACTTGTATTTGTGGAGTTCAATCTCCAGTACTCTTTTGATCGCAGTTATTTTGGACTAGTGTTGTGATCTTAGCTATTTAGTGTGTCCTTTTGTATGAAATATGTTTGAAGTATTTGGGATACTTTTAGTTTGGTGCATAGTATTGCTAAAGAAAAAAAAAAATTTCCGTTGCGAATATTGTATAATGCTAGATGCATGTTAGGAACATTGCATCATATATGTCATGAACGGGGGCAGGTAACCTTGTGTTGCATGTTTTGATGCTTCAAATGTCCGTCCAATCCCAAGCGAAATTTGGGGGTGTCACATATATGTGCTCATAAACTTATCGTATTCTTGTTACAGCTCCAATAGTACCTGCACATCCCCCTTTAATTCATCAAGCTGCCTCTTGTAGTACTCAGCATCTTTCTCATACCTCTCGGTAGTTGTTGATAATTCTGCAAATCTTTCATTAGTGGATTGTCTAGAGGACTCAGGAATAACCATTTTGCTTAGTCCCCTTGCATATCTTAACTTGTGGCCTAGAACTTCCCTAAATACTTTTGTTGCTGCCTCCTTAGTCCAGTTCTTAGGCTCAAGTTTAGACATATTGGCCACCATTAGGTTGTAATCAAGGGAGCAAAAATCACACTTTAGCTTTAGAAACTTATTACAAAAATGAGATACATTTCATAAAAGAATAGGAGACACACTCACATATTTTTCTTCCATTATGGGAGTCACAAATGTGCCCTTCTTCTTCGACCACCTCACCTCTTTGAAGAAATCAACCAAATTATCACCATCAATCTCAGACTGCAAATACAACCAGCTTGCATTAAAACCAATCTTGAGCAGTAACAATGATAATATCAACATCTTTATTTACCAACCAATATATCATTCTTACCCTCATTTCCAGTAGGTGCACAAACGAGGTTCTTCCAGTTGTGTGGTTAGTTTGTTGCTTCTCCCTATTACCATTTTTTTTGCTCAAATATCCTTTGCAACTCATGATATAACATAAACAATAAGGAAAAGTCACGTCTAGAAGCAGAATATTCATCATTGAACTATTCCATTCAAGAAAATAGATTGACCAAAATTTTGTTAAGCATGAAGTGGAGGTGGTTCGCGATGTTCTACATTGCCATTAAAAATACTATTTTTTTTTCTCCAAATGTGACTCGATGACAGGAATCAATGATAACCCATGTAACACAATGAATCCGTTTCTTGCCTACACGATGGACATGCCATCTTCCTCTTAGTGCTCCAACTGGAGAAGTTTCCATACGTAGGAAAATCGTTGATTGTCAACAATAAAGCCGCATGTAATCGGAATGTCTGGGTTGTCATTGCATCATAAGTATCTACACCATTTTCCCATAGATCAATTCGTTCATCAATTAAAGGCTGCAAGTAAACATTGATCTCATTGCCTAGTGATCTTGGTCCAGGAATTAGGAGTGAAGTCATGAAAAATAGATCTTTCATGCATAACCACGGGGGCAAGTTGTAAGAGACAAGAATAACTGGCCATATATGTGGTGCCCCCAACCCCCACTTGGGATTGGACGGTGGGTGAAACGCCGAGACATGTAACACAAGGCTACACACCCCTCGTACATGACAGGTAGTATGCTATGCACCTAAGTACATTAGCAGTATGCAATATCGTAGCAGCAGAAAAATAATAAAAGTCGGATATTCTAAGCAACGCGACAAGCAATTGCAAATTACATGGTACCGTACTAACAAAACATTACCCACATTGTTCATAACCATAAAACTGTACCATAAGATATAGTATCCCAAAATGACTAAGTCATAAGTTCTTTCTTTCTCAAAATAACTAAGTTTCCGTTCTCTTCATAAGGGTTCGGGTTTCATGCGCTTCTCTAGAGTCTTATCTTTGTTCCGATTGTTACACCGTTTGAATTATGCAATAAACTTTAGTATTTTGGAGATTTTCCGATCAATGGCCTCAAGTCTCTCCAGGATGAAGGGTTCAGGCTAGCTAATAACCATTTTAGGCACAATCCTCTCTGGAGGAAGATGTGCCGTTCTCTTCCTTTTGGTCATAGGTGTCATCTTCTACACCTATAACAACTTCTACCATTCCGGTTGGGGAATGGTAGTGGAAACTACCAGTAACAACCACGATTTTTAAGTTAAGGATTTTAAATTATTTTTATTTTTTTATGTTTATATTATTAATACCATTATTATTACTAATTTTAGTTCTTAATTTATTTCCTTAAAAACCTTTAGATTTTTCAGCTATTGTTTCTGTTTCCATTCCTCAGACAATCTCTTCGATTTTCAGATGTTACATAATAAGAACCGAATTCTTCAATTTATATTCCATATTCTCCGTAATTTTAGCAGTGCAACAAATACCCTGCCTCCTTTATTCTCTATTTCCGTCCTTTTGCATCAAGCAAAATTTCTCTTGATCTCATCCATCGTGCTACAGATAAAAATAAATAAAAATCTGTCCACACTCGACGTCTTTTTCCTCTGGTGGTAAGCCTCATTGGTTTGCTCTTTTCTCTTCTTTTCTTCTTTTTTTTTGGTAGTCTAACAAACAAGCATTTTGCTCACCTTAGTTTTTTCTCCACCGTGCCTTTGGAAGAGGTAGATCTCTGTCCAGCCATCGTTTATCGCCTGCCTTCCTCTCGCACGAAGTTGCTTTGTACACGGTGAGCCTTCAAGCTTTTCCTTGTCTCAATTTTATTTGAGAAAAAAAAAATCTATTTGATAGAAGCTCATAGTTATAAATGCAAAACACTATTCTTATGGCTAAGTTTATGTTAGTGTCTTTGGTTTTAGGCTTATCCTTTTCCTTTTTCCAGAATATTCCATCTCATCCTTGCCTTTCTTTTGGACTTATCTCTTATAGTCAAAATTATACATAGTTTTTATATTTAGAGAAAGTCAATTTATGTATAACTTATTCTTTCATAGTTGCTTATTCTTTTGTCATTAGATAAGAGGTGTACGAAAAGGTGTCCATAACATATCATATGTACAGAGTGGTAGATGGTTTTAAACTGATTTTACAAATTTTCCCTTTAAACAATACATTTTTTTTAAATTAACATTAGAGGTCTCTAGAAGCCTCATGGGTTGACAAAACGTGTTGGTCTACAGAATTCTTTTATGTTTTCGGCTTTTGAGGGCATATGACAATCGGGTTTAACTTGTTCTATTTACGTGAGTTTGGGCTTTTGACTAAATTTAATTTAAACTTAGTATTTTATTGTTAATTTCAGTATAAGATAATAATAGGTTAAAGCTTAACAAAACATTTTAAATTTTTTAAGTTTATGATTTTTCTTAACTATTTGTTTTGAGAGATTTTAATATAAATTGCTACGGGTTTATGATTTAAAAGAATAGATAATTTTTTGAATTTAAAATAATAATAATAATTTTTTTGGGCGTAACAAAATAGTTATTAAAGTTGTTATTTACTATAGCTTGAGTTTAGTTATTAAATGGAACGTCAAAATACGATTCCTAGAATTCTTAGTGATGTATAGTATTTTTTTATAGGCAACGGAATACGAGGAGATTATTCGGTATCATTATTTTGAGGTAAGTAATTTGATCACATATTAGGATTAGTATATAGTTAGACTATTACTATTGAAGCCAATTCTTTGATAGCCGTTCTTTTTATGTTCCAAGCTTGTTATGATCTAGATAAGCATATTAGTCATCATAGCATATGATTAGTATGAATATCATGCATATCACATTGCATAAGACACGTAAGTTATCTTAATTTCATGTGTAAGATAAGATAAGATCAGATCAGTTAATCAGATGGCCTTTCAGTTCAGTATTCAGGGTGGATGTGCAAGCCACAGACTCAAGCGTCGTCCACCGTAGTATGTCAGAATACTACGATGCGGCTCCCCTTGCTACAACGGGATGTGGGGCTGGTGCACAGCCTTGCACACAGGATTAGGTGTGTGGGTCAATCAGATTAGTCAGTTAATTCAGATAAGTCAAGACAGTCATGCACATGAGTATCAACATGATATGACATGAATTTTATCAACATGATATGACATGAATTTTATTTAGCATGATATGACAAGAATTTTATTCAGTAAGAAAATTTTATTAAAGCCTTTCAATTATTATGTTTACGTTGTGGTAAGTTCTTACTGAGTTTTCGATTCATTTTAGTTTTATCTTATTTTTTTACCACTAGGTGAGGAGAATGAGGACTATGAGCAAGTGGGCCAAGTTTAGAAAGAGCGGACTAATAAACCTTAGACTATATTTATGATTTCTTTTAATTCGGTTGGTTTGGAAACTTGGATATGACTATGTTTTTGAAAATAGTTTAACTTAAGCTTTCTTTTGGAATGAACAATGTTTTATTTTTATTTTTAAATTATGCAAGTCTCTTACCTGGCTTTAGTTACGTATGTACGTGACATTCCTAACCCTAGGGAAAAGGATGTTACACTACCACAATGAGATTTTGAGAAATCTCAACAGGTAATCACACAACATACAATAGTTAACACGAGCATACGAGAGGTACATTATGAAATGCATGCATGGACATGTACTTGACATATGATTTGACCATTTTCAAGAGACTTGTAATAGAGACTTTAACATTTTCAGAAAACTTTTTTGACTTTCTTTTTTCATGTTGATTCTTAATCAGAACTTTTCTTATCAGAACATATTACAAGATATGCATCGAGTGATCCTTATCATATCACGAGATTTTCATTAAGTGATCCTTATCTTATGAGCTCTTATTCTTGTTCATAGGATGGACACAACACAGTTCCCCTTTGCACCGCGTGTTCTTGCTAGTTACAGCACCATCAACGGGTACACTGTGATGAATACGTCATAAATAGAGAATCATATTAACTAGACCTTACTTCATCGGGTTACATACCTTATGCACCCACTAGCATTAGGTGCTTTCTCGCTCCAACATTCTTTAAAAAGAATCTATTCAAGGCTCGTCGAGTGTTCTTCATCGACTCAGGGGTTACCACTCCATTCTTAAGCACTTTAGAGTGGACAGAGGAGTTTCATTAGGACAATCCCCCGTCCTAATACTTGGGGTCGTGATAAAAACTCTTTTCTTTGAAAATATTTTCCCCAAATGCATGTGACATGAGACTCAAGACATACGTACTTATACTTGACATGTAATATATGGAATGCCATGCATAAAAGAACCTAGCATAAAATGTTCAATTCATGGTATGATAACATGAAACACATGAAACATCGAAACACATATATGAAATCATGAGAACTTGCTTAGGCCGAAACACAGGCACAAAAACATGAAGAATCATCACTTAAACGTGTTCCAATCTTCAAGCATATAATATAGAAATCAAAGCATAGTGAAACAAAGCATGAAATCATAGATTTTGGCTAAGGTCCGAAACTTCCAATACTGGTATGGTTGAAACTCTAAGTATCACAAATTGACAACATTATTCTCCTTAAAACCGAAACATACCAAGAACCTTCTTATCATTTTCATCTTGAACCGAATCATACCATTCATGTAATAATTATAATCCAAGATCATATAAGCATATTTAAACAAAAAATCAAGAAATAGCAAACAAAGAAAACATGACAATGAAATGATTTACACAAATATATACAAGTATTAATCAAGAGTAAGTTGAGTGTATACTTACAAAAATCCACGAAATTAAACAAATAGCAATAAATCGAGATATAACTTGTTAGAAATAGGGTTCCAAAATCCTAATCCATATTCTTGAGTGTGTGAGGGTTTTTAGGGTTATCACTAAGGTTTAAGAAATGCCAAACCAATCGGCTTCTAGGGTTTTAAGTCAAGAAATCCTTCAACTTCCTTTTGTCTTTGGCTAAACTCAAACAAGAGTGACAATACATGAGGGTGGCCAAAAATATAGAGGATGAACTCCCCCCATCATTCAGCTTCAAGGTTTTCTTAAAAACCCTAAGTCATTTTCCAAGAAAATGGGTAGAAAGTGTGTGTGTGTTCCATCATTCTTGAAGTCTTATGAGATTAGAATCTCGCTTTTGGATTTAGAAAGTGACTTGTGTGTGAAACTAGGAGGAAAAACTGATTCTTACCTTTCTTAGTCTTGAGAGTGCCGAAATCCTTCATTGAAAAGGAAATCCTCTTGTTTGGTTGGAAAGAAAATGCGAGAAAGAGAGAGAATCTTCAAGTAAACATGAGAGAGTTGTGTGGAGAAAGTGAGAGCATGTAAAATTAAAAATTGGCAAAAAAAGAAAGCCTTTGGGCTTGTGGCTCCTCTCCCTTTTTATAGAATATTCCTCAATCCCTCATTGGTTGTTTGAAATGCATTGCATGCAAGACAAGTGGCATATGTTTTTTCTTCCCCTGTCTCCTTTGCTGAAAATGACTCTTAGAATTCCCATCATTGAATTCCATTGGGAAGACAAGAAGCTTGGGGTGGCGTGTAGGGTTTCTCTTCCTTTGGTCGAAACCTCCTTTTCCCCTTCCTTTTCTTAAGCAAGTGAATATCTTTTCAAGGGTAATTTTGTAAAATATCTCAGGCCTCTTCCTTTTCCCAACAAGCAACCTTTGGCATGGGTGACAAGTGGCATTGAGTGTGTGGCTTGTCCTTTGCCATCCACTCTTTCTTCCATTTCCCAAGTTGATGCTTCATCTTCCAAGTGCTTCTTCCCTAGGTGACTTTTCATGTGCCATTGGTCTATGGATGATCTAAGTGACAAGTGGCAAGTGGGTGGGGTGCTTGGGAGTGTGTTAGCTAAAACCCTAAGGGCATATTTATCCTTCGATGTAAGAGTCCCTTCATCTAATCTTCTAGAAGTTTTGTGCATGTTTGACACTTGGCAAAGTTTGATCAAAATATGAAATCCTTTGTGCCCCCCTTCGGTTTCCCCTACAATTTTTCTAGAAAAACTCTATTTCTCTTCCCTAAGTTTCCGTTGCCAAGATATCTACCTCGGAACTCGAAATTGGGCCAAGACAAGGGTCTAGGCATGTGGGAAGATGGGCTAGCTGAAAATCCTTTAGTCTTCCTAGGTTCCTTTTTGTCCCTTAGTTCTTCTAGAAGGTTTCTAGCACGTTGACAAGGCAATTTCTTTAGGGTAGGCATGCAAGCCACTTTTGGGTACTTTCCTACACTTCTCTCTCCCCCTTATCCTATTATCAAGTCTAGATTCACAATGTAGCACTTACATGACACATGGCACTTGTGACTAAGATTTGGGTCATGGGCCTAAAGCCATTGGGCCTGAGTTTCTAAATAGGGCCAAAAATTACAAAGCATTCTAGGGTTATTCCTCTCTTGGGCTCAAGTTATCATTTCAAAGACTCAAAGGCTTTCCAAAATAGCTAAAGCTCCCAAAAATGTCATGACAACTAAGAATAAAAACTATGGGCCATACTTAGGCAAGTTCGAGTCATCACAATATACTATATGGTTTACTCAAATTATTAAATGGGTTGAAATCGTCGCTAGCTAGACCAAGCCTAACATTGCAGCTATCTTGAGCAAACCAAGCATGCTCTTGATCAAATGCCTTCCAGGCCTCAGAGTCAGCAGGATGCCTCAGAACACCATGCTCATTGATGCGATTGTGCCTATGCCATCTCATTTAAGCTGTTGTTTTCTGTGACATGAATTGTCTCTGTAACCTTGGCTTTAATGGGAAATGTCACAAAACCTTTTGAGGAATACATTGTTGCTTACTTTTGCTAAATATCCACCTTGACACCTTACATTTAGGGCACTTTTCTTTATCTGCATTTTCCTTCCAATAAAGTATGCAGTCATTCGAACAAGCATGTATTTTGGTGTACGTGAAGGCTAAGCCTCACAACAAATTGCGAGGCTCTTGATATGAGTTAGGCAAAAGAGCGTCGGTTTAACACCCCATTCCCGTAGGCTAGGAGTGTCACGTGTTTTTCATAAAATAAACCCGGCAAGAGATCTCATATTAAATAAAAACAAAAACCATTTAGAATTTATTTCATAAAACTTTGTCTGATAAAAATGTCTTCAAAAAAAACTTAAATAAATAAAAGGTCATGTGTAACAACCTGACCCTAAGATTAGGATAAGTTTTATCTTTTTTTTTTTTATAAACTATTATTATTATTATTATTATTATTATTATTATTATTATTATTGTTATTATTATAATTATCAGATTTTACATTAGTAATTTTAATAAGATTATTATAGTTTGCTATTTTTAGTATATTTTTATGATTCGAATTGTACATTAACCGGTAGAGTTTTTCTACCTTATTTCTTCCTATCTCGTTAGGCCCATCTTTATCCTCTTGTTGATATCCAAATCCAATTAGGAAAACCAACTCAGGCATGATCGATCTCTCAAGCCACGCACGTCTCTCACCGTAACATGCACATGCACGTCTCTATCCCTCTAGATTTCCTTTTATTCTCAAACACTTATATATATATATATATATATATATACACACACACATACAGTTAGAGTTCACCCAAAACCTCAAGTCGCGACCAACACCTGCACACTTGCACATCCAGGAAAAAGAAAAGAAAAGAGAGCAGCCGTGAGCCACCCCACTGCAGAAACTCCTCCACACCGATCACCACCTGAGTGAGTCTCCACCACGCCGAAGCAGCTATGGACAGCCCAGGAAATTGCCGTTGCCAACCCGTGAGCTCCACTCATCGGCATCACCACTGCCCAGCCTTCCCACACGCAGCAACCATCACACTGAAAATAGAGTCTTTCTGCAGCCCACGAAAGCAGCGCCAACCACCGAAGCCTTCCTCCCAGTAACCAGCAGCCACCCACACGGAAACCACTCCAAACTCCTCCACATCGCACTCCCCTGCACCAACCATCACCCTCGGCAGCTCCACTCCCCCAGCCAACGTAAACCGTAGCCCCTGTTTTTGCAACTGTAAAACAGAGCATCAACCGTACAAGCCGAGAACCCTCCTCCCTTAACCAAGTCAGCCACCCCATCGGAAACAGCCGCAGAAACTGCTGGCCATCTCTGCCCAGTCGAGCCCACTTCATTCCGGTAAGCCGCTGCCGTCCGCCACCTTCACCTCTCCCTGCATACTCGGTGAACACAACAGCCCCTCTTCAACTCTCGTTCTCCCTCTCGACGTCGTATCACCCTACCCAGAGGAAACTGTCGCGTCGTCGGCCTTACCCCGGCCACCCAGAGCCACCTCAGCCCGTCCCCATCACATACCCCTCTCTCGGTGAGCCTCTGATTCTCTCGCACGACCTTCCTTCTCCAGGAGCGCATGCCTTTTATTTGTTTTGTTTTCCTTTACTGAAAGCTTTCACGTGAGTTATTCTCCTTTTAAGTGTTTGTATCAGACTTTCCAAGTAAGCCCCTTCACTAAATATTACAATTACTTTTATGCCTTTTAATCCGTGTTTTAAATATTATTACATGTATAACCTTATGTTTAAATATATATTAATTATGAATGTTAGTACTTCATTTTACTTGAAGTGGAGTTTAATATTTTGAGTTGAGTTTAATTTCATTAGATAAATATATGAATCTTAAGATCATTTGTTTATAAGATAATGTTTAGGGAATTTTGAAATATATTTTAAAATATATCTTTGAGCCAAATATTTTAGTTGATTTTCCTTTTTATATATTTTAGGATTTTAATAAAACTATTATGTTATTAAGTATTAAATTAAGATTGAATTATACTAATTGCCTACAATAATTTTATATTGAATACTATTAAGTTTATCCTTATGAATCGGGTGTTTCCACCAGTTGTATTTCTATTAATCTTATATATATATAGATAAAGTTATATATTTAATAATATTGAAAGATTTGATATTATATTAGTATTTAAATTTCAATGGTTAATCATTTATTTTAAATACTTAAAATCTATGATATGAAGTGAACCTCTAATATTTTTATAGTAGATTTTGATATATTTATGCTATTGAAGTGTACATTTTTCAAAATAAAGAAATATGTTAAGAGTATTTAAATAATATTGATAATTATTATATTTTTTATAAGATTAAATAATTATGTTAATCATGAGATAGTAAATCTATTTTAAGAATGTAGTTTTTATGACTTATTTAAAATAGCCCAAGTATTTTACTAAATTATAACATATTATTAGTATTTTAAGTAATTTAAAATATCAGAACATTTATTTGATTATATTTTACGATGTGAACTTAATCAAATAGGTTATCAGTACATGTTGATTCTAGACAGATTTAGTGATATTTAATACTACGTATAGGTGACAAGCTACGAAACGAGATTCAAGAAGAAGCGCAGCAAGGTAAGTTATTTGATCACAAAATTAGGATCATCACAGTTCAACTTATATTTAAGTATTATTCAAGCCAGTTCATTGACAGCCTTTGTTTTATGTACCACTCATGTCATATGCAAGCATGTCATTCAACATAGCACACGATCATGTCATTCAGCATCATGTTCAATTTTAGAAATTATAATTATATATGTATTATGTCTTGCATCTCATGGTCATAAGACACGTAAGCTATCTTAAGTTCAAGTGCAAGATAAAATTAGATCAGTTAGTCAGATGGCCATTCAGATGCATGGTACCAATGTAGTTCAGATCAGGGTGGATGTGCAAGCCACAGACTCAAGCGTGGTCCACCATAGTATGCAAGAATACTATCAGCGGCTCCCCTCATGGCCACGGGACGTGGGGCCGGTGCACAACCTCGCACACAAGGTTAAGTGTGTTGGCCAGTCAGTTCAGTCAGTTAAATCAGATTAGTCAGTTAAATCAGTTCAGTCAGTTCAGTTAAATCAGTCAGTTAATTCAGATAAATCAGTCATGCATAAACATTAGTACGATCAGTCATGAATTTTAAGTTCTCAGCATGAAAAACTTTTATAAAAACCTTACATTTAGTATGTTAACGTTGTGATGAATTTCTTACTGAGTATTCGACTCATTTTAGTTTGTTTTCATGTTTTTAACCACCCAGGTGAGGATGATTATTACGAGCAGACAGACCAAGATTAGAAGGAGCAGTTATTTTAGTTTCAGACCTTCTAGAATGAAATTATTTTATTGCTTTTATGACATAAATTATTCAGTTTATTCATTTAAGTTTTGAAGACATTTTTATCAGACAAAGTTTTTATGAAATAAATTCTAAATTTGTTTTCTTAAATATGAGATCTTTGCCAGGTTTATTTTATGAAAAACACGTGACACTCCTAGCCTACGGGAAAGGGGTGTTACATCATGTCATAAAGTAATAAAATAAATTTATTCTAAAAAAGATCTGAAATTAAAATAACTGCTCCTTCTAACCCTAGCCTGTCTGCTCGTAATCATCATCCTCACCTGGGTGGTTAAAAACATGAAAACAAACTAAAATGAGTCGAATACTCAGTTAGAAATCCATCACAACGTTAACATTCTAAACGTAAGGTTTTCATAAAAGTTTTCATGCTGAGAACTTAAAATTCATGACTGTTCATACTGATGTTTATGCTATGCATGCCTGATTTATCTGAATTAACTGACTGATCTGACTTAACTGACTGATATGATTTAACTGATTGAACTGACTGGCCAACACACTTAACCCTGTGTGCGAGGTTGTACACCGGCCCCACGTCCCGTGGCCACGAGGGGAGCCGCTGATAGTATTCTGGCATACTATGGTGGACCACGCTTGAGTCCGTGGCTTGCACATCCACCCTGAAACTGAACTGCATTGGTACCATGCATCTGAATGGCCATCTGATTAACTGAACTGATTTTATCTTGCACTTGACTTAAGATAGTTTACGTGTCTTATGACCATGAGATGCATGACATAATACATACATAATTATAATTTCTGAATCTGAACATGATGCGGAATGACATGATCGTATGCTATGTTGAATGACATGTTTGCATATGACATGAGTGGTACATAAAAATGGCTGTCAAATAACTGGCTTGAATAATACTTATTTATAAACAAAACTGTGATGATCCTAATTTTGTGATCAAATAACTTACCTCGTAGCGCTACTTCCTGAATCTCACTTCGTAACTCGTCACCTATATAAAGTATTAAATGTCACTAAATCTGTCTAGGAACCATATCCTAATATCCTACTTAATAAATTTCATAGTCTAAGAGATATTCAAATAAATATTTTGCTTAACACTATAAATAATAAATCCTGATATTTTTAAATTACTTAAAATACTAATAATATATTATAATTTAGTAAAATACTTGGGCTATTTTAAATAAGTCATAAACTTAAATTCTTAAAAATAGATTTATTTTCTTAACATAATTATTCCATCTTATAAGAAATATAAGAAATATTAGTATTATTTAAATACTCTTAACATATTTCTGTATTTTATTTAAGATATAACAAAATAAATTGTTATTAAGCTTTTATTAAATATATAAAAGAATATTAAAAAAATATTGGGCTTGATAGTATATTAAAATATTTTCAGTTTCCTTCAACACTTTATTATAAAGAAAAAGTCTATACTTATTTACTAAAATTAAACACAACTTAAAGTACTAAGTTTAACTCATCATCATTTAAACTTAAGCCCATTTAAAAACTTATGAGAGGTTCATAAAATATAGAGGGCTCGGTCAAGTGTCAATAAAACATAGCTATCACATGCAATGTATCGAAATCGACCCAGACATATTATTCCAAGTGATATTCAGTGAAAATACAATAGCAGGTTACACGGCAAGTGTTAGAGGCAGCCAAGGGTATTATTGTAAACACACACCTCTGCATGCATTATTCTAAAACCAAGCCTACGTACTGATATTGTGAAGAGAAACCGAGTGTTGTGCGAGAGAACAGAGGCTCACCGAAGGAGGGGCCACGTGACGGGGCTGGGCTGGATGGCGGCTCTGGGTGGCCGGGAGTGGAGTCGGTGCAGCTGGAGGCTTCTCTGCAGTGGTGCGAAGCTGAGAGAGGGAGGGGGTTTAGAGAGAGTGCTATCACCGAAACAACCGAGAGAGAGAGGAGGTTGGACGGCAGTGAGCTTATTGGAACGAGATGGGCTCGACGGGGCAGAGATGGCCGGTGGTTTATGTAGCTGTTTCCGGTGGGGTGGCCGACTTGGTTGAGGGAGGAGGGTTCTCGGCTGGTTCGGTTGATGCTCTGTTTTAAGGGTGCAAAAACAAGGGTATATCTCGTGCATGACAGCGGCGCATGGAGGGGTTTACTATGCTGTCCGAGGAGTCGGTTGGTCGTTCCTTGAGGTGTTCAACTGTGGCGTCGGCGTGCTCTGGGCAGAGGGGCTGAGTGTGGGCTCAAAATGGATCTCAGTCTGCGGCGTGAGGGAGAAGTGCTCTGCTTAATGGTGCAAACATGGTTGCGTCCGTGCGAGAGGAAGGGGTCGTGGGTCTGGTTTGCATGTTGTTGCTTGGGTTGGTGGTCTCTCCAGTGTAGGTGGCTCTCGGCTGCTCTCTTTTCTTTTCTTTTTCCTGGACGTGCAAGTGTGTAGGTGTTACAGGAGGTCTCGGTGGCTTTTATAGGCAATGGGAAGGGAAAAAAATCGTGAGTCATAAGGAGTTTCGGTTGGGATAGGATTCGGAGTTGAGAGTTTGGTTTCCAATTAGGAAACCTATTCGACTAGGAGATAAATACTTGAGTGAAGGTAGAAAGAAACGAGGAGAAGAACTCTATTGCAATCTCAGAATCGGTTAATAGTAATAATAATAATAATAATAATAATAATAATAATAATAATAATAATAATAATAATAATAATAATAATAATAATAACAATAATAATAATATTGTTTATAAGAAAAAAAAATACATAATACTAATCTTATAGCCTAAACTTAGGATCGGGTTGTTACAGTCGGGAAAAGCTGATTTCAACAATTGAAGAAGCATGTTGAATGACTTCACACTCCAACCACCAAGTGTTTTAATATGCATCAACTTGACAAGAAATGAAAGTTTTGAATACTTTGTACAACCTTCATAAAGAGGACATCAAGGGTCAGCCAACAATTGATCGAAACATTTGGTTGATTCAGGTTCAACTAAGGTCGAACCCCCAACATGGAATGAGTCGGTTGAAGGAACACCAATGAATCTCCCAGCCTGAATGTCTTCTAACATAACAACGTCATCAATTTACTGATCATCATGTGGGGAATTGTGAAGATGATCATCAACAGTTAAAGATAAATATTCCTCGCCGTGTAATCTCGATCAAAACCTCTAATGAACAAATGTCTCTCTACCTCACTAATAGGTAGGAAATAATTATTCAAACATAGGGTACATGGGCAACAAATTTCCTCATTGCTGTTAGCATGAGATCGGGCCAAAGTAATGAATTCTTTAACACCATTGGCATATTCCTTGGATTTAAGTCTATCGATGATTAGCATCCAACTTTTTTCCATCTACGAAACAAGTAGATATGTCAAAGAAATTAATAGGCACAAAAATGTAGCTCAATGCCAAGTACTCAAAATTGATATATTTTACCAAAGTGAATAATTTTTAATTTTAGATACTATCATGAACATATATCTTTTTATTTTTTTATTCATTTACTATCATTTAGTTTAATTAAATGTTTCTGCTATGTAAAAAAATACGTTTTCTGAAAAATATAACCAACCTAAAGCCCTCAGGCATGAATAGAACTTTACTGCTCTTAAATCAATGCCAAAATATCCCAACTTCACTATTTTTTTCACCCACTAATCTGCTAAAGAACCTTACACAGATTTAGCTTATTTTCTTGGCAAAAGAACCCACCTAATCAAGAACAAGAGCAACATTTAGCTTTCATCCCAACAATCAAATCATAAGAAAAAGTTAAAACAAATATAACTGGTGGGGTTGGTGGGGGTATGTGAATATACGATGAGTAGTTCAATGAATGAAATCAAAAGCACGACTACCTGCTCTATTTTATTTTTTGGTTTTGTTCTTTAATAAGATCACATACCCCATCAATTTTGAAATAAGAAAAACTGCAAACACTCAATTCCTTAGCAGGGTTTTGGACTTTTATGATTGAAAAAATATGAGATAAGTTCAACACTTAGAAAGGGTCTCTCTCTACAACTGTGAGGTTGAGTGAGTGAAAGGGTCTCTTTCTACAACACTTTGAAAGCACTGTAAGATTCACCAATGGATACAGTAAGGAAAAATCGGCCGGTGAGGGTACATGGATTTTTTATACAACCCTAAGCAAAAGAAATGTCCATGGATATCAATGAAGACCCTCTCCACTTTGTATATTGATGCAAAAATCATATAGTAATTTAGGATGAACCAACTTGCTCACCTCCCACCTCTCTCAAAACATCAAGACAAGCCAAAATATTTAGTGAGTGAATAAATTATTTTCACTTGATTTGGCCAGTAAATCACCTATTTAAAAAGAATTTTCCAAATTTGATCAATAATTAGTACCATAGCCTGACACTGCACTAACCACACTTCCCTTCACAGTCCAGGGTAAATATGCAACCAAGTTATATCTCAATTAACTTGAGAGAATTTGATGATTCAATCTCGATTAGGCAATTGACATCAGTGTAGCTTCCTACAAAGTTATAGCCCATCTAAAATGCCTCTAATATCTGCTATGGAGCTACAACCTTGATCCCCAATGTCTCTCATACTTGAACATTTGACTTCCCAAGTCACAGTAAGCTAGGGTATAAACACTTGAAGTTGCATTTGCATAGTTGTAGGCGGGTTCAAATTTTACTCTCCCTCACCTCTTCTCATTTACATTTCTAGCTCTCTTTGACCAATATTCTATAAAATTCCTTCTCAAAGTCTTACCCAAAAGGCAATAAAAGTTAAATAATTCTTACAGCCAATTTTTAAGATTAGGAGTAGTAGCTGATTTTTAATTTGAATTGGAACTTTTTCATGCAGCTGTTTTGGTTAGTTAAATGGATTGAATAATAATTAATCCTCGTAGAGGAATTTATTCAAACAACTTTTAGCGGCTTTTGTCCTGCCCAATAGCAGTTTATCAATCTTAGAGGTTGTTAGAGTTTGTTGCATAGGGTGAATATAGTTGAAAGGAAGGAGAGTGGAGAAGGTATTTGAAAATTGCTAAGTCTGAAATTGGAAGGAGGTTGGATTTCCCTCAAAGAAATCCCTTATCAATACAGTGTGGATCTTTTGAGCAAATTCACAAACACCTTCTACCCGTTTTCCATTTCATTACAACTTTGTTAGTACACGTCTTGTAGTGACTTCCTAATTACACTCATCCAACTACAAGAGTATCCTAACAATCTTGCATATCTTCACAATAGTTTAGCAACAAATATTGCATATGAAAAACACAAATATACGGGAAGACATAAACCCATGCATACATTTTGCTTAGTTATATTAGAGAGAGAGAGATAGAGAGACACGGATGGAGACTAAGATCAGAAAGAAAGAGACTCACCACGTGGCGAGGAGGATAGAAGGCAGCAAAACGTTGTGAGGAGGGGCAATCGCAAAACATTCACAGTGAAGAAGGACAAAGTATCAGGGTGGCATGGTGTTACGTTCAGGGGTTTTTTACCATGCTAATTAAGATAGGTAAAAGTCTTTTACGGCAACCTACATATCGCCGTAAAAGGAAAAAACACTATATGTTCTTTCTCGGTGACATATACGTCGCTGCTTTTTATTTTACGGCGATTTTACATCACCGCAACAAGTTTTTGTAATGTCCCCAGTCCCCGCTTGCTATTGGACGGTAATTGAAGCGTCAGGACATGTAACTCAAGGCTATATACCCCTCGTACTTGATAATAAGATGCAATGCACTTATAGATCTAGCAGTATGCAGTAATTTGCAGTGAAAAAAATTCTTTTAACTATATAGGGCTGGTGGTAATGTAATAATCATGGTATCGAAGTGTAAGCATCCCAAAAGTTTGAATTTCAGTAAAGTACTCCCAAAATAGATATTTTTTTCAAAAACATTTCCCAAAACACGGGACCAATTAAAGATTGATTTTCACCAAAAGCCTTAAGAAATTTTCTTTTCTTCCATTATCTTCTTGATCCCTTTCCAAAATACAATCTTGCTAAGCCATCTCTAATCGGCTTTGTCCTTGATCAAAATCCTTCTCAGCTCCTCAAAGAGCTACAAAACTTCAGTGATGAACTAGTCAGCGGCTTCCAACCTCTCTAGTATGGATGTCTCTGATGAGCTCTCACTACTTTTCAAGGTCTCCTTGACTATCCGGGGAGTTGGCCTCTTGCGCTTCCCCATGATCATGTTCTTGCAATCTTATGACAACTTCTACTATTCCGGGTGGGGAATGGTAGTAAAAACTACCACAATGAGATTTCAAAAAATCTCAGTAAGTAAACATGCAACATACAACAGATATCACAAGCATATATGAGCAAACCACAAATGAATTCATGGACATGTACTTTGACATATGCAACCTAGACCTTAAAATACCTTTCATCTTTTAATCTTCTTAGCACATGTTTATATCATTTGAGCTTAGGTTCTTGTTCTTTCCATAACATATCATGCCATTTATTTTCATAATGTCTCATGCCATATCATGATCGTACCATATCAATTCATGTCATTTCATATCATATCATAACATATTAAGGCATATCATAACATATCATGTCATAGAGCTCAAATGCCTTAGTCATTTCTTATAACACATGGTTGGACACCTCACGGCTCCCCTATGCACCGTGTGTTCCCCACTAGTTATTGCATCATCCAACGATCCACTTTGATCAAGGTGACTACGTCATATTCTTAAAAATATTCATTACCACAGTTCGCTTATTTCACCTTCATTGTATGACACCCACTAGTTTGAGGTGCAACCTCACTCTAACATCCTTTCCATAAGGAACCATTCGAGACCTATCGACTATACTTCATCGAACTAGAGGTCTCCACTCAACTTTAAGCACTTCAAAGTGGATAGGGAGTTCCACTAGGGCATTTTCTCTTCCTAGCATTTGGGGTCGTAATAAAACATACTTTAACATTTCTTTTTGAAAACATAGACCCCAATGCATGAGACATGGACACATGATGCTACTCAGTATCATATTCATGCAACATGTAAAAACTGAAACATATAGCCCAATTAGCAACATGCATCTCGTGATATGGCTTGAAAATATTAAAACATGCAATCATATGACGCATACACATAAGCATCGTCGAATCATACTTGCCAAAACTCAAAACAAATTTTTATACCCTTAATATAGCCTTGGCCGATTCAGACAAGTCCTCCAAACTTAGATTTTCATCATCACAACACATATACTCATACTTCTACACATTCATATATCAAAACAAGCATGCATAGTACATATACATGTCAATACCGAAACCTCAACATTGCATATTTGAAATATGCTTCAACAAACCATCATGAAAACATGGCATCTCATCCTTTTATCAAAACCGAGCATCATATAACAAGAAAACAAGATTCAAGCAATGATAAATAAACAAGAGTTTGCAAAATATATACAAGTGTTATCAAGAGTAAGTTGAAAGTCTACTTACAAAAATCCAACAAATGCAAATAACAAGCTGAAAATATAATTCGAAGATCATTAGCCAATGTCATATGAAAAACCCTAATCTTATTGGTGAGTGTGTGTCGAGTATATGGCTTTTGAGGTCCGTCTTTATGGTAAGAAAACTCCAACACTTTTAGGCTTCTCAAAACCAAAACTCCATGTAAGAAATCTTGGTGATTTTTGAAATAGCGAAAAGAATGGTGGTGTTTGGTTTGTGAGAAAATATGAGAAAGTGTGAGAACTAGAGAGAAATGTAGTGGTGGCTGAAATCCTTAGAATGAAAGTTGAAAACTAGAGCTTTCCCTCCTTGAAAAATCCAAGAGCCATTGCATGCTTGACACTTGGCAAAAAGACTCGTACCTTTCCCCATGATGGGATTGCATGGGAAATCCAAAAGTTGCCTTCTGTAGAGTGGCATATGGCTCTCAAAAACCGAAACCCTCTCTTGCCTCACCTTCCAGTTTTTCCCTTCTTTACTTGTCTAGGTACAATGCACATGGTGGCTCAAAGGTAAAAACACAAAAACCCTAATCTTTCTTGAAACCCTACTAGTGTGCATGGTTGCCATGTGGACAAAAGGGTGTGTGTGTGTGTCTTGAGCTTGCTGAAACCCTAGGTCACTTCAAGTGACTTTTCATCTTCCCAAGAGTCTCTCCCATGTAGTTGTTGTCGCCCCCTCTCTCTCTTTCTCCTCCGAAAAGCTTTTTCTAGAACATGCCTTTCTCTCTTCCCAAGCAAAATATTTCTTGGAACTTTAAAAGTCCATTCCAAGCTTGACAAGTGTCACTCTTAGGGAAATGGACCATGCAAGCTGGTGTGTAAGCCCTTGGCCGAAACTCTCCCTTTGTTTTATCCACTCACTTCTTTCTAGAACCTCTTTGCATGTTGGACAAGTGTCACACTTTGCTACTTTCCTAGGTTTCAAATGATGGGTTTCTAGAAAAATAAAAAGATCTTCTCATGCCATGTGGCGCCTCCTCTATCCTTAGTGATCAACACTGGGCTTCCAAACCCTATTCTTAGCTTGGTTGGCCGAAATCCACATGGGCCTTTGTTGGCTTTTTCCTCTTCTTTCTCTTATGGACTTTTATGCTTAAGATTCTAAAGTCCAAATAAATAGAACATATCTCAAGGTATATTCCTCTAACACCTAGCATGACCAATAACTAAAATAATATCCAAATAAAAATATGGACGGGGACTTGGCAAAGTCTTGGTTGTTACAATTTTGCGAACCAAATAGTGTGACCGAAGCTTTTTTGAAGCTGTTATTTTTGCGGCTACAATAATGTTGCTAAAAGACTTACTTTTAGCGGCGAATATTTATATTGACAGATGATTTTCAACCCCAATAGTGTAAAAAAAAGGCTTTTTTGCGGTGTTTATTTGTCGCCAAAAAAAGGACTTTTTCGTGGCAGTAACTTTTAAGCTATTGGATATTTTGCACCCAAATTTTTAAAATGGGTTTTTGAGACTATTTTTAGTTGTCGAAAATAAAGCGGTCACATAACTGCTTTCTCTTGTAGTGTGTGACCAGCAACAAGACCTAGATTTTAACCTGTTAATTAAAATAAATAAATAACATGATATTACTTACATTCATAAATTTAGAAAACATCTACTTTTTTTTTCTTAAACAAGTAAATAAATTTAATCCTATTAATTATTTAGGGTAGAAGTTTTTTACTCCCGGCCACTTTAATCTTGTCTTTCTTATTTTTAAGAGTGTGGCTATGAAACGGCCTGGTGCGTTAACTCAGGGTGCACCTATGAATTGGCCTACGGTGACCTACCTGAGTATGCCAACGTTTCTTTTCTTTTCTTTTTCTATTTTTATAAAAACTCATCCATCCTATTACACAAAAATCTAGGTAGGCTTTGGAGATCTCGTCTGGAAGAGAGGAAAACAAGATGGAGATTGCACTAAAAGATGTCTTGAAAGTGAGTACGACTATAAGTAGGGGTGTGCTATGCGTAGTGTATTGTGGGGTGTCCAAAGTTGTAGTTATTTTAATTGTAAGGGTGGTTAGTGTCATTTTATGTTTTAAGAGTATCATTTGGGTGTTGAACGAGTCCTGGGCCATCAGGAGACGTGGGTTAGTGTTTAGGTCCATGTTTAAGTCCACTTACTTTGTGTTGTTTTTACTTTGGGAAGTCTGTTTTTATTTTCGCTATTTATAGTACTTGTATGTTAATGAAATGGGCATCTTTCATCCAGAAAAGTTTGAGTAATCTGGAGGTCTGTGACTCTGTGGTGCCTCGAATTTGCCATTCCTTAGTTTCTATTGTTATCGTGTTCATTACACGTGGTCTTAAAGTCACGTTCCTATCACACAACGGAAGGAACTCGCAATGCTCAACTAGTAGAGGCGGTAGCCAACCCAAGAGGGGAAAATTCCTCTCTAAGGGAAGAACTGAGTAGACAACAAGCATTCATGGAGAATGTGCTACAACAAGTAAGTAATTTAGCAGCTAATTATGAGAGTTTGGTAGATCTTTTAGCTAAGTCTAATTCGGGGCAATGATCATTAGGAGAAAATCACTTGAAGATGAAACCCAACACCCTCTTTGACAGACAAGTTGGAATTCAAGCAAGAATACTTTGCTTGGATTTCCTGTGTTTTGATGGGAGTGATCCCAACGAGTGGATCTTGAAAGCAAACTAGTTCTTCACTTACTATCAAACACCAGA
Source organism: Cyclocarya paliurus (assembly GCA_029856935.1). Lineage (NCBI taxonomy): Eukaryota > Viridiplantae > Streptophyta > Magnoliopsida > Fagales > Juglandaceae > Cyclocarya > Cyclocarya paliurus. The sequence continues at coordinate 5,776,586 of CM056960.1, read as the reverse complement.
TTATCATAAGCTACAAATCGCCTCATTTCACATGGAGGGGAAGGCACTACCTTGGTATAGTTGGTTGATGGAGTCCAGTCCGATGACAAGCTGGGAGGATTTTTTGTAGTAGCCTTGCGAACTCGGTTTGGGCCTTCGGTATATGAAGATTCGGTGGGAGCATTTACTAAGCTGCGACAAACAGGTAGTGTGGAAGAGTATCAAACTAATTTTGAGATCCTGTCCAACAAAATTGCAAGTGTTAGTGAAGAATTTTGAATTAGCACTTTTCTGAATGGACTAAGAGATGAGCTACGAATTATAGTTACCATGTTTAAGCCCATGACACTCTCAGCAGCTGTTGGATTAGCAAGACTAGAAGAGGAAGAAGTGTGGAGAAGGAATCATGGTTACCTCCCACTAATTCACAACTCACCCCTTACACTGTAGCTCCCAAAACACCAGCACCTTGACTCCTTGCCCCTAACCCCATGCTAAGATTACCAGCCTTACCTCAGCCACCCAAACCCAAAAATCAACCACCTAGAAAACCAGCATACCCCATCCAACGTATTACACCCAACCAAATGCAAGAAATGAGAGAGAGAGAGAGGATTGCGTTATTACTGTGATGAGAAGTACCAACCTGGGCATAGATGTAGTCATCCCCAAAAATTTATTTGTTGGAACGTATGGAAATGGAGAACGAAGAGGAAGAAGGAGAGGGAGGTTCTACCAGCATTATACCATCTGGAGTAGAGGATGAACAAGGTGAGCAACAGGGAGAATTATTAGGCATTTCTTTTCATGCCATTGCTGGAGCACCTTTCCCAAAAACCATGAGGTTGATGGGTAAACTGAACCAACATTCTATCATCATACTTATTGACACACGAAGCATACACAGCTTCATTGATCCAGATGTAGCAAGGAGAGCAAGGCTACTAGTGGAGGAAAGCCACATGGTAGTCCAAGTTACTAATGGGGCTACATTTCCTTGCCAATGTTTTTGTAAGGCAATATTTCTCACTTTACAGAATTTTCAATTTATGGCCAGTCTTTATATCCTAACTTTAGGAGGGTGTGATATTGTGTTGAGTGTGGATTGGTTGCTTAGTTTGGGTACCATACAATGGAATTTTGCAGATCTCAATATGCAATTTTCCATTAGTGGAAAACATTGTAGTTGCAGGGGCTAAAACCACTTAGAATTACTTTGGAGGAAGACAGTCACATCAGCAAATTCACTAGAATGGAAGGAAGGAAAGTTTGGCTACAATTAATGGAGGCAGACAAACCCAAGGTACAAGTTCCTGTAAATCCAGCCATACAATCCATTATGGATTAACTCCAGGAGGTGTTTGCTTAACCTACAGGATTACCTCCACCAAGGAGTCATGACCACGACATCCAGTTGTAGGAGAAAGTCAAACCCACTTTTGTAAGGCAATATAGATATCCTTACTACCAGAAGGAGGAAATCGAGAAGTTAGTATGTGAAATGTTAAAGGAAGGCATCATTCAACCAAGCCAAAGTCTGTATTCATCACCTGTCCTACTAGTAAGGAAAGCTAATGGAAGATGGAGCATGTGTATAGATTATCGCACCCTCAATAGAGAAACAATCAAAGATAAATATCTCATTCCAAATATTGATGGACTATTGGATGAATTACATGGTGCTGAGTTGTTTTCCAAACTTGATTTACAATCGGGCTATCATCAAATCAGAATGGAATTTGAAGATGTGCCCAAAATTGTATTTCACACACATGAGGGGAATTATGAATTTTTGATAATGTCCTCTGGGCCTACCAATGCACCGTCAACCTTTCAAGGGTTGAGGAATGAAATTTTCAGGCCATATCTTAGAAAGATTGTGCTAGTATTGTTTTATGATATTCTCATATACAGTAATAATTTAGATGATCACTTGGGGCATTTAAGAATTGTTTTGAGTATTCTACAAAAACACCAGCTATATGTCAAGTTATCTAAATGTATATTTGTCTGCCAAGAAGTTGAATATCTTGGACATTTGATATCAAAAGGAGTAAAAGCAGATCCTAAGAAGATTTATGCCATGCTGGATTGGCCAATCCTTAGAACTCCCAAAGAATTGAGGGGGTTCATAGGATTCACCGTGTATTATAGAAAATTTGTGTAGGGATATCGAGGGGTTGCAGTTCCATTAACCCAACTCTTAAAGAAGAATGCATTCTGCTAGACAGAGGAGGCTACACAAGTTTTCAACTCCCTCAAGTCAGCAATGGTTAAACCTTCAGTCTCGGGGCAATTCTAAGGTCTTTATTATTGAATGTAATGCTTCAGGTGAAGGGATTGGGACAATTCTTATGAAAGAAGGAAAACCCTTGGCTTGGGAAAAAAATTATTTCTCTCAACATACGAAAATAACTCTAGCTCTAGTAATGGCTATCAGGAAGTGGATGCACTATTTGCTTGGGCACAAATTCAAAGTCAAGACTGATCAGCAGGTCCTCAAGCATCTTTTGGAGCAAAGAGTTGGGATACCATTTCAACAAAGGTGGATTTCAAAGCTGTTGGGCTTTGATTTCATAGTGGAGTATTGTTGTGGTAGGGAAAATAAGGCAACTGATGCCTTATCAAGGTTGCACTCAAAAGATGGAAATACCAACCCACAAGTAGAACCAGTTAATACCTCAGAGCATAGTGCAGATATCAAGGCTATCAGTTCAGTTCAAACTACTTGGGTTGAGGAGCTGCACCAAGCATAGCAACAAGATCCCCAGTTGTAGGAGCTAATTAGCAACTACCATCAAGGGCATCTTAGCCCTAGCAAATATCACTTACGTGATGGATTGCTATTTTACAAGGGAAGGCTGCACTTGGGAGCTTTTGCACCATTTCAGTAGCAAGTATTACAACAGTCCTCTAGGAGGACACATGGGAACACAAAAAACACACTCAAGAATAAAGAGGAAATTTGTCTAGCCTGGTATGAGGAGGGATGTTAGGACCTTCATTAGAGAATGAACAGCGTGTCAATGCAACATGACAGAGAATCTCAAACCAGCAGGATTGCTTTAGCCCCTACCACTGCCAACTCAAGCATGGGTCGATATTAGTATGGATTTTATTGAAGGATTTCCCCCATCTAAGGGGCACACTGTGATAATGGTGGTTGTTGACAGGTTCTGTATATATGGACACTTCTTATCTCTATCACATCCACACACAATGATGGGGATTGCTTGTTTATTTATGGATAATATTTTCAAGTTGCATGGGATGCCACAAACTATTGTTAGTGATAGAGATCCTATTTTCACTAGTCAATTTTGGAAAGAGCTATTCCGCATCAATGAAACAAAGCAACTCATGAGCTCGGCTTACCACCCATAAACAGATGGCCAAACCGAGGTTATTAACAAAGGACTGGAGTGTTACCTCCTATGTTTCTTTGGAGATTGACAAAGGGATGGGGCTAGATGGCTCTATTTGGCAGAGTGGTCATTTAATACTTCAACGCATACCTCCACTCAACTCAGTCCTTTCGAAGTTGTTTATGGCCAACCACCACCTCGTCTGCTTCCTTATGAGCTAGGATCAATGCGGTACAAGCTGTGGAAGAAGAGATGAAGAGCAGAGACTACATTCTGACATTAGTTTGAGAAAACCTCCAAGAAGCACCGGAATATTATGCTGAGAAAGGGAGAACTGAAAGCGATTTCAACATTAGTGATTGCGTATACCTCAGATTAAGGTCGTATCGAAAAATGATGGTGACTCTATGGCGAAGCATGAAACTGTCTCCAAAATGCTATGGGCCCTTTGAGGTGGTCAAACGCATCAGCAACGTTGCATACAGGTTGAATCTTCCAGAGACCTTTAAAATCTACCATGTCTTTCATGTATCTTGCCTAAAAAAGAAGCTAGGAGCCCGGATTGACCCTAAACCTAATCTTCTTTCTATCATGGAAGATGGAATACTCTCTCCCGAACTAGAGCAAGTATTGGCTAGATGGTTGAAAAAGAAAGGTGCACGAGCTAGAGCAGAACTATTGTCCTCAAGATTTGAAGGGCAAGGGGGACTTTGCTATGCACAACGTATTGTAGGGTGTCCAAAGTTGCAGTTATTTTAACTGTAAGGGTTGTTAGTGTCGTTTTATGTTTTAAGAGTATTAGTTGGGTGTTGAACGAGTCCTGGGCCACTAGGAGATGTGGGTTAGTGTTATGGTCCATGTTTAAATCCACTTACTTTGTGTTGCTTTTATTTTGGGAAGTTTGTTATTATTTCTGCTATTTATAGTAACAATATGTTAATGAAACGGGCATCTTTCATCCAAAAAACTATTGAGTAATTTGGAGGTCTATGGCACCTCGATTTTGGCATTCTTTAGTTATCGTGTTCCTTACAAGGTGATACCCGCATATGCGGAGGCGAGGTCAACCCTTTCCCGCACCCTGCCCCTGCATATGCGGGGGGAGGAGGGGTAGTATTTTCACCCTCACACCCCGCCCTGGTACCGAGGGGTGAGGGCGGACATCTCATCCGCCCCCCGCCCACTTCAATGGTATCGATGGCCCATTGGGCCTAAAAATTATTTCTGGATCCAAAAATATTTTTTTCAACCCAAACTATTATATAATTTAAATTATAAATTTAAATTTATAAATAGAATCATAATTTAAAAATAACATAGTTTTTAAATTTGTTAGACTTGTATTCACAAGATTGTATTGTCTTGATCTTTTAGACCAACCTTTATATAGAGGCCAAATCAATACAAGAGTATTTTACTTAAATAATGTGGGACTCAATACAAGATTGTATTGCCGTTCGCTAGACTTTTTCTATTTTTAATTTCTTCTTCTTAATTTCTTTTTTGATCCTTTTTCACATTTCTTTTGACTTTTACTATTCCTGAGTAAAAGTAAATAAATAAATAAGGTAACGGAGGATAATTACTAATTAGACAAGAAGTCACGGGATATAAAAATGAGGGGCCACAAACTCCACTGCTACACGAAATAAAGTCAAACCGAGTAAAAAGTATTCAATATTTATTTCTAGAAAAATAATAATAAATATTTATTAACAAAATCAACAGTTGTTTTAAGTAGGTTGCTTGTGGTAGGACGCTTTGTTTTGTTTTTTCAAATAAATTTGCTAAATGAATAAGATGGGGTATTTGAAGAGTTGAGATCACTTTTTCTTTTCTTTTTGAGATATTGGGACTAAGTTTAAGTAAATAAGTTTACTTTCCTTGTCAAAAAACATAGTTTTTTAATGCTTAGAAATTGAAATAGGACTCTCCTAATCGACCTGATAATTTTATTGAATGCAACTATAAAAAGAGTTCTTATTATTGTTGCAACAATTGCTTTTATCGGGCTCAACAATAAAATATTAACATTTTTATTTTTTATAAATGTTTTATATAACTATTTTTTAAGTATTTAATGGTATGTATATGGCTCCTCCATTACTAACGAGGGTATAAGTTTTTTAAAACAGAAAATGAGGGTGAAAAAATTATTTATGTGGATTAAACTTATAAATTATAATATGACCAATGCCTACGACAGGCTAAAGTGGAGTTTTTGGAAAAGCGATGTTGGAGGCTTGAAGCTAGAGGCTTTCACGAGATCTGGGTCTCTTTGGTTATAAAATGTATTTCACCGTTCTCCAATTTCCTGCTTGTTTTTACAGATGAGATGAGATAAATTAAGATAAGAATTAAAAGTTAAATAAAATATTTTTAGAATATATTTTTTTAATATTATTTTTGTATTGAGATTTAAAAAAGTTGTATTATTTCTTTTATTTTGGGTGAAAATTTAAAAAAATTGTAATGATTAAATCAAATGAAATAAAATGAGTTGAGAATATTTATGAAATAAACAAGGCTACATATATTAGTACTTAGGGCACTGTTATATTCGACTTTCAGGGAAATCAATCTAGTTTGAATTTCAAACTCCCTCCCAAAAACGGGATTGTTATATCAGTAGTTAGGGCACTGTTATAACCACCAAAAGTGGGTACTGAAAAAAGTTATTCGACTATGTGTACAACTAGTATTGATGAAGTAATAGATTTCTTTTTAATGGCTTGGGACTTTTGGTTCCAAAGGAATAAGATGGTCCGTGATCAAATCTCATTACCACCTCAACAAGTCATTGGTTTTGCCTTCTCAAAGAAGTTGAGGACAGAAACTGCTGCATATTAGAGGGGAATCCATGTTTCCAAAAACCTACAGTATATATAGTCTCCACCTTCTCAGAATTCTTTCAAACTTAATGTTGATGGGGCACTATTTTTTGAGTTGAATAAAGCTAGTTTGGGTGCTATATTAAGGGATCATACAGGGGAAGTTCTAATGGTAGCAAGTAGAGTAGAATCTGTGCTACTGGAGCCAGAGCAAGTAGAAGCAATAGCTTTGTTGAGAGGTCTCCAGTTATGCATAAATATTGGGATTTCAAATCTAGTTGTTGAGAGTGATTGTTTGTTCATGGTGGAAGAAGTTAACAAGGTGGCAGATTCTAATGCTTCAATTAGATCAGTAGTTGCTGAGATTAAAAGCTTGATGCTCAGATTTCCTCATTGCTCTCTCCAACATAGCAATAGATCTACTAATGAGGTTGCCCATCGACTTGCTAGATATGCTTGGTCTATTGATGATATAATTATTTGGTGGAATAGTGTTCCTCCTTTAATTGAAAATGTAATTTTCATTGATCAACAATATTGTATACTATCTTTAGGTTTTTTACCTTGCTGAAATGAAGTTCACATTCGTTATAAAAAAAAGTATTATTCGACTTCACATTTAAGTGTTTTAACACTTAAAAACTTATTTCACTTTGACGTAAATTCAAATCTAAAATTTAATTTGTGATAAAAAAAAATATTTCCTAAATCCTCCTCTCCAAATTTAATAATTTATCAATCCAAATGATAATCTTCTTTTTAGCTATATTATAAGTGTAACAAAGGGGCATCCAAAGTGGGCACCCATTCCCCTTCTCTTGGAGGTTATGAAGTGACTATAAAGCTACTTCATGAGCCTTATGTCTGGCCCTTAATGGCTAGCCAAAGGTTATACTTAGAGGGAATATTTATCCTTCCCCTTTGGATGAGATACTTGTGGCATATACAGAAATTCTCTCTCTCAAAGAATCCTCTATAGTCACGACACTTAGACTGTGGAATATGTGAGTGTTGTTCTGGTATTACCACGTAGCTCACTCCACCATTGATATGGGAGGATTTCGGATGAACAATAACGACGATGGAGAATTTGTAGAATAATCGCGCTAGATCTATAATTTTCCAATGAGGTAATATCGCTTCCGCTGCATACTCTGATCCAGTTTTTCTAATATTGGTATAAGAGCCAAATTAGTTGTTCCTGATTTATGTTTGGCATGCATGTTGTGATTTCATTCACTATTTTTTTTTTTTACTGCACAAAAAGAATTTTGTTTTCTCTCGATAACCATAGCCACTTGAGAGGTGGTTGTGCACCTAGATGTTGGACCACACAATACAACAGCTTCACATGGATGCATTGTTTTCACCATAGTATACTGAACACATTGGTGATGGGAGCACCATGGTGCTAAGTGTGCCAGAGGCTAGCGATGTCCACCTGAGGTTTTGTGGCACCATGTGCTGATGCTGCAGACTAAGCGGGGTTGGTGCACCTCGCCACAACGATGCCTCATGTGATAACCTGAAACTTGATTAGATTACATCCATGTTTATTTTCATTGCCTTAGTAGTATATTAGGGCCATGAGACTATGTTAGTTGGACTTAGGCCTTGGTTTTGTAGAATAACAACCCAACCCCAAGAGGAAACCAACTAAGCCATCTATATTTCAGCCACCAGAAGGAGCCCAAGCCCAAAAACCCTAGATATGTATGGCCCATAACCAAAAGCCCTTGCTACAAGTGCCATGTGTCATGCATGCATGGCACTATGTATCTAGAAGCGAAAGTGGGCTAAGGGAGTAAGAGAGGAGTGTTTGGAATGCCAAGGGAAGACATGCACGCCAACCCTAGCTTGGATGCCACATGTCATGCATGCAAGAGATCTTCTAGAAAAAAGGGAGAGGAAAAGACCTAGAGAAGGCCAAGGGATTTTTGGCCAACTCATCCACATGCCTACACCACCCCACTTGGCATGAATTTGAAGTTCCAAGATATATTGCATGGAGAAGTGACACCTAGGGAAGACCAAAGGGATTTCCAAAAGTGATTTGCATGGGGAAGGCCAAGGGACAAAAGGGGTGTTCGGTTTCAACACCACACGCCCACCCATGGGATTCTCTCCAGAAATTGACACTTGTCAACCATGCAAGAACCTTCTAGAAGGAATGTGAAGAGACAACCACATGAAATGACAAGCCTACCCTTACTTTTTCGGCCACTACACCCAAAGGCACACTTACTTGTCACCTTAGGGTTACAAAGAGCTCTTGGGAAGTGAAGAGTCACCTAGAGAAGGGGCATTGGAAGATGAAGGATCACATGGGATTTTGGAAAAGAGATGGATGGCTAGGGAAAGACACATGCCTATGCCAAGTGTCATACATGGAAAGCCTCATCTTTGGGAGATGAAGAGACACAAAGAGTAATTTACTTTTCTACCCCTAAGATGCATTGTATCTAGACAAACCAAGAGGGGCATAGAAGGCATAACATTCTACTAGGGCCAAGGGCCACACGCCCAAGAAGATCTTCCACCTTCCCAAGGCAATCCAAGAGTGTGGAAGGGGAAGGGACTTTCGGCTAGAAGGAAGAGAAGGGGTGACTTGTCCTTCATGCATTGGACCACAAGGAACCAATGAGGGCTTGAGAGAAATTCTATAAAAAAAGGGATAGAGACACACACCCAAGGGTTCTTCTTCCCTTGCCATTTCAAAATTTGCTTATGCTCTCCATCCTCCATACCACTTCACACCGAAAATTTAAGGATTTCTCACCTTTCACTTACTTTCCTTCCAACCAAACAAGAGAGGCTACTCGTGTCTACGCTCAAGAGAGGGTCACGACACTAGTAAGGAGGAGACTACGGTAATGATCTCTTATTCTCCAACTTCTTCACATCAATCATGCCTGACTCAAGGAGATGATGAATCTCCAAAGAGTTTTAGATTTTCGGTGCACACACACACCCAAGTGAAAGATTGTTTCATCTTGAAATAACCTCAGGTTTTTGAGAAAGAGAAGGAGCCAAGATTTTAAGGACTTAGAACCTCTACACTTTTGGCCACCCATATGAACCACACACACATGCCCAAGATCTAACCAAGAGTCAAGTATTTTGAAGGGTTTTTCATGTCTATAAACCCTAGAACTGAATGGTCTTGGAATTTCCATGAACAAAAGGCAACCTAAAACCACACACACTCATGCACACAGATTAGGGTTTTGAAACCCTTGTTCTAATGATTTTCACATCTTATTTTCAACTTACTGTTTGTTTTCCCAAATTTTTTTTGTAAGTATACACTCAACCTAGATTGGCTAACATACGTATATGCTTCTGTAAATCTCTCATTTTATTCTCATCTTTGAATGTTAGTCTATGTCTTTGTTTGGTTGAATCTATTGCTTTGACTTGTAAAAGATTATGAGAAAATGTTATATGTTTCAGATCCATGATGAAAGTGCCATGAATCACATGCTATTGTTTCGGTTTTGCTTGATGTTGTGTTGATGTTTCACTTATCATGAAGTTTATGCTATTATAATGTTGTATGTTTTGAATTCCTATGATGTTTCCAAGATTTCATGTTTGATTCATTCATGCCATGACTATTGTTCATTATGCTTCAAGTATGGAACATGTTTAAGTAAGATTTTGTATGTTACATGCTTTTGAAGTTTCAGCCATGACATATTTGTCCATGTTAATGAAATTGTATGGGATGTTTCACATGTTCCATGTTATCATGCCATGATTTGAAAATGTTACGTACAATGTGTTCATACACGACATCTCATGTGTCATATGTTTAGTATGAGAAGGATCATGTCTTATCATGTCACATGCATTTGGGTACAAGATTTTTCAAAGAAAAAGAAAAGCGTCAAAATGTTTTATCACAATCCGAAATGTTAGGACAAAGGATTGTCCTAGTGGAAATCCTCTGTTCACTCTGGAGTACTTAAGAACAGAGTGGTAACTCCTGGGTTGACAAAGAACCGTTAGCATGCCTCGAATGGATCTTTTTGGAAAGCATGCCAGAGCAAGGTAGCACCTAACGCTAGTGGGTGCCATGACTAAGGCAAGTAACTCGACAAAGTACTGTCGTCACGAACACATGGTGCATAGGGGAGCTATGAAGTGTCCACATGTGTTATAAGAACAATGCAATGAGCCTACATGATATAGATCACATGATATGAATCATGTCATATGATATGTTTTTTATTATGTGATTAACAAGACATGAAATGATGACAAGAGAATATTTTTCTGAAAAGTCAAAGAATTTATTACATGTCTTTTGAAAAAGGTCAAGTTCACAAGTCAAGTTTTTCATCACGTCATATGTGAAGTACATGTTCGCGCATGCATTACACAGTTTGTCATTTATATGCTTATGTTAATCATTGTATATCGTGTGCTTACTTGTTGAGATTTCTCGAAATCTTATTGTGGTAGTTTTCACTACCATTCCCCAACCAGAATAGTAGAAGTTGTGACGAGTACCCTGAACTCCATAGAATCATGAACCTAGATGGCTCCATTATAGAGAATGAGTATACCATGCAAGCTCGTCATGACTTTACTGCAGATGTTTTGAAGTACATGGCCCCACTTCTTACGGAGATTTTAGCTAGCATTAGCGAGATCAAGATTGATGCTATGGTTACCAACCCAATGAAAAAATTTAGGTTTTGATGGAACATGGATCAGTTGTCAACTTTCCTTAAGAGAGCCTCGGAGGCCACGATTGATGCAAAACAAATAGAAAAGGACTTGGGACCTTTGACACCCGAGCTTCAGAAATCACATGGGGTCTTTTGCTGTTTGACTCCTGATGGAGCCGTAGTGATGAAGAGAATAGGAACCTGAGATGTTTTTGGAAAAATGGACATGACTTGAGGTTTACTTTTATGGAAAATAATATTTTGTTGGTCCCATGTTTTGGAAAAAAGAACATAACAATCTTTTGGGTACTTTATGAAATGAAATCTTTTGATGATGGCAATGTTTGGGTTATGCATAGTTTACGGTACCATGTGCTAAGACAATTGTTTTAGGCGTTGCCTAGCTTCACATGAACCATTTATATCCTGCTGTATTATTTATTGCATATTGCTAATGTATCTAAGAGCATTGCATATTATCTGTCATGTATGAGGTGTATGTAACCATGGGTTACGTGTCCTGATATTTCAGTCACCGTCCAATCCCAACCGAGGGCTGGGGGCGCCACACCTCATAACGTGCTCTACTACATGCAGAGCTGTGCATCAAGTAGCGTGCAACATGGTGGTGATGCGAGCTTTGATCCTCACAGAGGAGCACGACAACTCCATCTTCTTGATATTGCGTGACAACCAACACTGGATGGGTGTCGTATTTCCCATGACGCTGGGTGGATAGGCAGTGCAAGTGCAATAGTGCATCCTGTGCTGCGGACACCAGTCCGATGAAACGTCAAGGGTATGTCCTTTCCAATCAAGAAGAATAGTTCGCCTTTCACTGTCTTTGAACTATTTTCAAGTGCCTTGAATTCCCAAATGGGTGGATGACTAGAGAAGTCGGATGCTCGAATATAATATTCAAATGAAAAAATCTGTGTTGTTTGACTTTGAACCAAAACCCATTCAAGAGCCTTTTTATTTGATATGTTATTTTATTTTATTTTTTTTCTCTTACTTTTAGCTATTCCATATCAACTAATGGAATCATAATAGTACTTTTTTCTTAAATTAAATGATGTTGTTCTGCCTATTTGTCTCCCGAGGAATGCAGTAGCTTTTTGGTTGAGTTGAGCGTATGCCTTTGACAAGATATTTATCCTCTGGTGGCTTAGCTACACATAGAGCCACATAATAGGCCACGACAAGCACTACTATGAGCAGTGCCACAAACCAGGCTCTACCGTGTGCATTGTGGTGCCGCTAACAAAAACAAAGGCAATGTAGTACACTACCAATTACCTAGGCGCAACACACTTCCATGGTGGATGGGCCAAATGCAGCACCACAGGGGGCAACATTGGGTGGTGGCGCTGAAGGCTCTGTTGCTCGTAAAGGAGCACCATGAGTTTCAATGTGTTAATTCCACAAGAGAGTGCACCAAACACTGCAGCATGGGCACACCATCTGGGTGATGTGCCATCCATGGTGTTGCACATACCAGCTGGGTCATCGCCTCTAGCCCTACTTGTAGTAGCAGGATACAGCATGTTGCCCAGTGGTGTTGTGCAGAAGCAGTGCCTCAGGAAAGCTTCCATGGTGCAGTGCTACACACAGTGCAAGGTTGGGTGGTGCTGCCACAGTTCGTCGCCTCTACCAGGAGTTTTGAAGTCGCCATTAATGGCTGCACGCTGCAACCAGCGGCGGTTACATCAAAGTTTTATTTGTTTTTTTTTCCATTACAATATAACTCTTGGGTGGAGGAAGATGAACAATGACATTTTTTTGTGATGGTTTTAGTTCTTGGACTGAAAAATGAGTATGGGCCAACTATCTTGTTATTTATTTTGGACCATGCCCGTTTCTTTCTCAGTTTATTTAAAAAAATGTAGTTCTTTTAGAACTAGGACTTCGACCCAGCAGGCAATAAGGACTTGCATGGTTGTTGGGCGTCTAGTTGGGTAGACCGTGGACTTTCTGGTTTGGCCTAGTGCATTGTGTTTTTTTAAAAAAAAAATTCTTGAGGCGAACTGGGCTGCAAGCCTGATCATTAGCCCACTGACTGTGGGAGAGTCTAGTGCGCTAGGTGCACAACCTATCCAAAAGTTGTGTTTTTTTTTTTTTGGGTGATTCATGAGAGATAAAGAGATCTTGTTATGTTTTGAATCCAAGACTTCACACACAAGGACAATGAGCACAACCATTGGGCTAGAGCTTGCTTTTAGTGTGCATGCTGATTTTATTTATTTAAATCAGCATGTAATTGTTGCACATGAATTTTATTCTGGAATATTTTTTGCATGTGGTTATTGAATACATATGAGATAATTTTGTCACATTTGTTAGGTATTTTATTTTATGTTATAAATTGACTAGATTATTATTATGTTTTATGAATAATAATTATTTGGATGAAATCTGATGATTTTTTTTACATGTACTGTGATTACATGCAATTGTGCTAGCTCATTTTATCACTTGTATTTATTAGGCTAACTTGAGAGATTAGTCCTTAATTTTTTTTTAGAATGTGATAAAATAAAGGATTAAGTAGCCCAAGTTTGCATAGTCCATGCTTATAATTGGTTCAAACTGATTTCTTTGATTTATGAAGAAATTGTTTTTGCATGTGATTGACTTAGTAGATTGATTGTCCTAATTGGAGTATGGTTGAGATTGATTTGCAATTAATCTCCTATACAATATAAATTTGTTCGAAAATTAAGTTAGAAATTAATAATTAGGCATTGAGGCTCAAAAGATGATTAGGAAACTTAGAGAGTTTTCATCTTACAACGTGTGTTAATTATTTTTGTTCTCACTTGGATTGATGTGGCAAATTTCTTAGATGTGTGCTATAAGAGGTGCATAGGTTATTACTTTGAGATAACTGAGAAGAAAGCCTAAAGATTATGTATACGACTTAATTGTTGGAAAGGTCCTGAAAATGGTGCAATCGCATTGGGTAATTAAAAAAAGAATTTCCAAATTTTGACGAGCGCACCATACGCATGGAGAGTCTCCAACTAGTGAGAAAGATTGAGAAATTTGTGCCTCTCCTTTTCTAAAGCTGCTAAAAAAGTGCTTTCTAACTAATATCACATTTAAGCCAACTATCGCCTATCACCTACTTTGAAACGTCGCCCTAAAGAGCAGAGGGGGAGCCGTAATTCGTATGCGGCTCATACAAAGTGAGAAAATTTTTCCTCCATAGGGGAGGACGAGCGCAGCAAAGGAGGGGAACCGTGTTTAAGGGACACGCGTGCAAGCTCATCCGTAGCTTGGTTCCTACTTTTGGAAGGAATAGAGTAAGAGATGCCCTTTTTGGCATTAATCTCTGCCATGAGCAATAGTTTGAAATGAATGAAGATTATTATGTATGTCAAATAGTCTTAGACCATCATTATTAACCTCTTAAAGGTATAAAGTAAAATTGAAAGTGAGCGTGGGATGCATGCACTACAATTTTCATAGAACTTGGTGGGATCAGTTATCAAATAGAGCTAAACCACTATTTTGCCTTCGATAATCTTTTGGGTAATAATGGAAGTTGTGGGCTATTTTTTTTATGTAATACAAAGATTAATTGTTCCTATATTTGAGGTTGATCATTATAATCTTGAAGCAGTTTAGATTAACTCACAGATAAGCACGTTCTAAAACTTGCTAGTATATCTGGCAAGTAAAGACATTAAAATCTAAATGAACAAGAATGATGAGGAAATTATTGATTGGCACATTCATTTTTAAGGGCTTTATCAGTTGTAACACCCCACCTAATTACCTATTAGGATTAACCCTTAATCTCACTTAGAATGAGCTTATAATTCTATATTATATTTTTGGACTTTCTAATTTTTTTTAGCATAAGATTTACTATTATTATTGTTATTATTATTATTTTATTTTTATTTAGGAGAGTTAGTTAGATTTGTTTTACCCATTAAACTATGACACTTAGTGTCATTAATGGTTAAGTATGTGTGGTTTAGTAAGCAAGCCCATTAGTAATACATTAATACACTTAAGGCCCTTAAACCCTTAGAATGTTATGGGCTGACTTAGAAGTCTTGAACCAAGCTTTATAAGAGTTTAAGTCTTTGTGGGATAGCCTTAGAAAAATTTGGCCCAAGTGTGAGGAAGGCATAATGCCATTTGGGCCTAACTTGGTGTTAGCTTTTACTCATGACCCATTTGTGATATGGCAAGCCTTTCAAGCCTTATCTTTGTGGATCTTAAGGCCTCTTATGACCTCTTAAAATCTGGAACCAAGGCCTCCCATCAACCCACACCCAAAGCCCATAAACCATACAACTCCCTCTCATGGCCTTTTTATGCCCAACAAGGCCCAAAGCCTTTTCTTGCATTTTCACACTTTTTTTTGAAGTCCACATATACCATACCATTAGTTTCCTCAAGTCCATATTGTACTCCATGCCCCTAAGGATTTATTTGGACCCAAATTAAGTTTTGAGTTTGGGTTAAGAGCATTAATCAACTTCCACGTGATTAATGATCTCTAAACCATGTTTTAAGCTTAGTTTTCTTTTTTAATTATTTCTCACCTTTTTTATTTGGACTATATTATTTTTATTTTTTGTTTTGGATAATTCTTAGAGTAAATTAGAAGATTATTCTTGATCCAACACATGTCATTAGAGGCAAAGACACGTCAATGCCCAAAACACACTAATCAACACCTTAATACATCACTTGGTGCATAATACCAATTTTGCCCCTAGTCCATGCCAATTACACCTTTTTCTCAAGGAAATTTTTGTCTTTTAAGCCCTCACAAAAGCCCCTTAGTTCAGTTGGAGTGTTGGTCATTTTGTCTCCCAGGAACCAAATCACAAGAAGCCAAACTGAATGACTTGTGTTTGGTTGCACTTCTGCACATGGTTAAGCCACCACCACATGTCACCTCCCTCCTCCTCCAATCCTCAATAGCCCCTCCAGTCATCATGGTGAGCCTTGATTCAAGCCACCCCAAATAGAGCCAAAAGTCGATTGGCTTTGCGCAAAGCATCACTCGGTAACCCCCACTTCACCCTCTTCCATGGACTCCACACTCATCATCTTTTTGGCAGCCAATCCCTATACCTTCCACCACCTGAAAAATGCTATCAAGAGGTGTCATTGAACCTACACAAACCAGCCATGGAGATAAAAACAAAGGTGATGCAAGTATGAAGTAAACATCTGTCCAGATTTTCATGCTACTACCTGACGGCACCATGGCATGACCTCATTTTTTTTGTTTTTCTTTTCATTTTCACCCCATGGCAGCTCCTACACCCACTTATCACTTTACAGCACCTGAAATAAAGAAAATCATGAGGGATAGGGCACTGTTCACATCTACACAAGGATGACACAAAGCTAGAAGTTACACTCAACACCACCAACGCCCACACCACAAATCACAAAGCTCTCCTCCTGCCAAGGCTGACGTCCCCCTCCCCTATTGAAGCCTAAAAAACCCCCTAGCACTGCCTCATTTCTCCACACCTCTTCTCCAAACTTCCACTTGAGGTCTTGAAAGCTTCTCCTCCCTTAGTCATAGAGTGAAACCGAGTGAGGTTTTGAGTGTTCTTCAGTGAAGTTGTGTTGGGAGCTTTAAAGGGCCATGATTTTTGTAAGTATTCTTGCCTTAATATTTCTTGAGTATTAGAATAACATATTAGGCTTTAAATTATGCCATGAGAATGAATTTTGTCTTAGTTAAATAAGGTTTAGCATGAAGTTCAAAACTAGGTCAAATTTGAAGTTTTGTTGGAATTAATTACTTTGGGTTGAATGTTTAGCCATGGCATGAGTTGGTATGATTTTATATGATTCATAAATTTTTTAGAATGATTTTTGAAGGTTTAAATTTGAGGTTGAAAGCATGCCATAATAGGCTTTAATTCTATCTTGTGTTGATCATCCAAGCATGAACGATTTTGATTTATTTATGCTTAACTTATAAAGTTTTGACTTATTTTTACCTAGGCTTGAATAATGAACATCTAGAAAATCTTGTGATTGGGATAAGAAAGGAAACGCATGATTTGATTCCAGTTAAAAAAAAAAAAAAAAAAAGAAGCTTTCCTTGAGGAAAAAGACTAAGAGATATCATGCGTGCTTAAGGGTTAGTTTAATGGTGATTAAAGTCTTGAGCCATGTTAAAGTGTTAGGATGGAACTAAGCCTGAGTTTTAATTTATCCCTAAGGTTACAATTTCTATTGGCACTTGATGAATTTGAGTACACATGCATCCATAGAAGTGGAATAGTTGAAAACACATCTAGACCCCAAGGAATTACATGCCACGGGTTGAATGGGTTTAGCATAGTTGCACTTTGAATTTTACCATTCTAAAGGCCATAGATGGTTTTAGGATATGGAAAATATGATGTTTGTGAAGTTTGGTTAAATTTGGGGCTTATTTATAAATAGTGAAAAATAGGCCTTAGTGACAATTTTTGAAAGTTTAGGGTTATTTTTATAAATACTAATTCTTGAACCTTTTTTATTATGAACATCTTTCTTACTTATGCAATTTCTAACTTAGTTATTACAACCGCACCAATTTTCTAGCATCCGACAAGTTTGTAAGTTAGCGTCTATCTTACTCTTAGATAATTTATTTATGATTTTTGGATAAATGCTACATTCGTGTTATAAATGTCATTTTGAGCATCAAACGTCATATGATACATCCTTTAGCATTTTATTAGTTGCTTACATGACATGTAAACAGGTTTGACAAAGAAAAGTCAATGAGATTTGAATACGTTCTTTTTAAAGAACACCGAAGCGAAGTCAAATGTTATAACACCTCAAATTGGTGGGTGTATTGTTATGATGTTATGATGCTGTTATGTTATGTTACCAATGCAATGAGAATGATGTCTGCAAACAAAGAAGTAGTTTCAACATGAGTTATGCTACAGTCATCGGCAGGTGCTCATGGTGCATATAGGGAATTGTGTTGCTACAATACGTATGTTAATGATGGCTAAAATAACAATGAAATGTTATGTTTTTGAAAGCAATGAGGTATGAAATGTTCTCTTTCAAAATATCATATTTTTGAAATGGGAAAGTGAAAATGTTCTCTACAAGAAATGTGCATTAAAACTTTCCTGAGCAATGTTGAGGAACCTGGATGAGAGACAAATACAGATTTTTTTTTTTCTCTGCATATCATTGCATGTATCTCATGTTTATCATTAATTATGCATATCTTATTTCTGTGTAAGTTGGTTGTTTAACTTACTGAGATATCAAGTAAATGTATCACTTGTGGACCCACTATCATTCCCCCTGAAATGATATAAGTTGTGTCAAGACTGGTAGAAGAAGAACATGATGGACTACTAGATACAGATGGTTGAAGAGGAGTGGGACTCTGAGCAAAAACTAGATATAATTTTGATGCTCATAAGCATTGTCTCTTCATACTTCAGAGCGTACGAAAGAGTTGATCTAACCATGGAATTTGGATTAAGTATTTTTATTAAGGGAATGTTATCCTTAAGTTTGAATTTATGGTTATTAATATTATTGGGATGTTTAGTTCATTCTGGCATAAATTTTTATAAGTCACCCTATTTTTCATTGCGATTATTACATATTGCTAGTTGTATACTAGGATGTATTGCGTATTAACTATCATGAATGGGGATATATAACCTTGTGTTGCATGTCCCGACACTCCAAGTCTCCGTTACATCCCAAACGAGGGTTTGGGGGTGTCACAGGGTGGTATCAAAGCAATTTCGTCTCTGGATAAACCTACATGTCCTTAGGAATGTTATGCCAGAATTTAGGGTTGGATCTTTAGTTTGGATCGGCTTGAATCTTGAAGTTGGAGCTTGATCTGATACACGTGCATCTCAGGAGTTAAAGGATTAAAGTAAGATGGCACGTGGGGGACAAAAAAGGAACACTGAAGGTTATAACACTTGCAAAGAGCAAGATTGCCCATTGGATGGAGGACATTATTTGGCAGATGCAATTTGTCAAATGATGGAGACAATGAAGTAGCAAAAGGAGATAATCTTGAGGCAAAACCAACAGCAGCCACGCATGTCGGTTTTTTTTTTTAAGCTAAGAGTAGGTAGTCACATGTCCAATAGTGACCCCACCCAATTTTATTAAAAAAACCCTCGCTTGTGGAAGAGGAATACCGTGGTTACAAAACAAGGCACCTGAGTTTACAAAAACCCCAAGTACCAAACAAAAAACCAAATGTATGATTCCAAAAAACCTTCTCTCTAAACAGGCCTATGTAAACAATATAAGCAAAAAAACCTCAAATACATTTCCGCTTATAGACGAAACCAAGGCAACAGAAGCTTAAATCCCTTTCCATTTCCAGAAAACGTATACCTCCACAAACGATCCTACCCTTCAACACTTCCGCAGATGCTCTAGACCATATCAATTCATTCTAACAATACCTTTAAGCAAGTGAGGAATCTCCCTCTGTTCTAACCAATCCATTGAAACTCCACTACTACCAAGTTAGGCCAAGTAATCAACAGCTCTGTTTCCTTCCCTATATATATGCTGCACACAAAAATTAATCTATGCCAGCATATGAACAATATCATCCCAATAGTCTTCTAAATACCAAAGATTGCAATTTCCTTTCTTAACCCAGTTCACTACTATTATAGAATCCATCTCAATCATCAGGTTATTTAAGCCCAGTCGTGTGCAATGTTTAAGACCTAACCACAGAGCCCTTACTTCTGCAAGAATGCTATTGCCATATCCATTAGATTCAGAAAATGCATATACAACCTTCCCAAACTCATCCCTAACTATACCTCCTGTACCCAAGTTCCTAGGATTATTAAACCGTCCAAGTTTAACTTCAGCCACTCCCTCTTTGGTTTTTTCCATCTAACTGCAATTAACTTCTCCTTCCTCTTAACCTTTATTGGGATATTCAGAATTTTTAGGACCTTGAAATCCTTCTCTACTAGCCGAGATGCCTTGTGAAGCTTAATCCCCACCCAATGAATCCAATATTTAATTGATCTCCATAGAGCATGAACATTCTGCTTTATACCTTCCATTCTTGCTCTACAGCTCCACATCCATAGATTCCATGAAATTATCCCAGGCACCAAACCAAAAAGACAGCCTAACTAAGTTGATTTTTTTGCTCATCTAACCCATGCCTCTACTGTGGTTATCCAAGATCAACTAGGAACAAACGAGATGCCTAGAAGATTTGAAATAAATTTCCAGATTATCCTTGCAATATTCCCACCTTATAGAACATGATTAATATCCTCCAAAGCCGCTTCTTGACAACACTCACACTTGGAAACTAAAGGTATACCTAGTTTCCTTATGCGTTCATCCACACTTAAAGCTGAGTTAATTGCCTTCCACATTATAACAGAACACTTTTTAGGAAGAGCCACATTCCATATCCAATCTGTCCATCGACTTTTTGGACTGCTAACCCGAACCAAGTTCCAAGCACTCCTAGTCGTGAACTTCCCATCTGGATTACCCAACCAAAGGAGCCGGTCTTCCCCATTCCGTCACTTAACCTCACCTGCTATGTCTTCTAATTTTTCCTGCCCAACTAACTGCACCAGCCTGTCCATGTCCCAGTTATGATTCCTCATTATTTGGTTCACCTTCAAATCTGAATCTCCCATTATCACATGCTGCCCCATTAGAGGACCCGAATCCAGTCACTTATCGTTCCAGAAAAAGACATTTCCATCACGGATCCTCCACTTAGAATGCTTTAGGACAACCAGAATTTCACTAGCAACTGATTTCCAAAACCTGGAACCTCTAGCAGAATTTACCTCCAACGGATGCCCCCCATACATATACTTTGCACAAAAAAAATTCTGACACAGAATCTGAAATAAGCAAATTCCAGGCAAACTTAAGATGAAACAATCTTTGAATATCAACCAGGCTCCTCAAACCAATCCTTCCTTCATCCACTGGTTTACAAAGTTTATCCCATTTAACCCATTTTTTCTTTGGACTCCCATTAAATGAGCCCCAAAAAAAAGTGCTAAATATTTTATTAATCTGTGCATAAACCATTTTTGGAGCATGCAATACCGAGAGGAAATGGATAGGTATACTCGACAGAACTTGTTGCAAAAGAATCAATCTTGCCCCAACAGAAAGTAATTTTATTTTCCAGCCTTCAATCTTATTACGAATCCTTTGTATAATATCCTGAAAATGTACTAATTTTAATCTTCCAGAAACAATAGGCACCCCTAAATACTTGACCGGGAAAACCCCTTCCAAAAACATAGTAAGGGATAACAAATTCCTCCGTCTGATGTTACTAATTTTCTTGGAGAAAAAAATATGAGATTTGGAACTATTTACCTTCTAACCCAACCACTCCGCATATGTGCTTAAGGTATCAACAATCTCCAAAACAGAAGATCTTTCTCCATTTAGAAAAATTACCATATCATCAGCATATAAAAGGTGGGATATAAGAGGACCAAGTCTCGGATGAGAATAGGCTCTAATTCTTTTATCCTCAAATTTCTTCTTGATCATGTGGGATAGAACTTCCTCCACTAAAATAAATAAATATGGTGATAGAGGATCTCCTTGTCGAAGACCTCTTCCACCCTTAAAGAATCCCTTTGCCGTGCCATTCATAACAATAGAAAACTAGGGAGTAGT
The DNA here is from genome assembly GCA_029856935.1 of Cyclocarya paliurus. Lineage (NCBI taxonomy): Eukaryota > Viridiplantae > Streptophyta > Magnoliopsida > Fagales > Juglandaceae > Cyclocarya > Cyclocarya paliurus. Next base: position 5,755,055 of record CM056960.1, on the reverse strand, counting down.
AACAAATTTCATTAGCACTTGACGAACTTTAAGAGAAAAACCAAATGCTTCCAGCACATGGAATAAAAATTTCCAATCGACTATATCATAAGCTTTTGCAAAATCAATTGTTATCATGATATTTCCTCCTTGGGTCGGCTTATTAATGTCATGAATAAGCTCTTGAGTAAGGCTAATATTTTCAAAAATACTTCTCCCTGGCAAAAAGGCTCCTTGTTCTTTAGAAATAATTCTACTAAATATTGAAGTAAAACGATTGACAAGAATTTTAGAACAAATTTTATAAATTACAGAACAAAGACTAATTGGTCTAAAATTCCCAAATGACGTTGGGTTTTGAAGTTTTGGAATTAGCACAATATAAGAAGCTGAGTAGTACCTTGGTAATTTAGATTCACTGAAAAAATCTTTCACAGCTTCCAGTACATCATCTTGCACTAGGGACCAACAAGATTGGTAAAATCCTGACCCGAAACCATCAGGTCTGGGACTACTATCCGTAGGAATGGAGAAAAGAACATTTTTTACCTCCTCCATCGAAGGATCATGTCCAAGCATACTATTCTCCCATCCAAAACTGCTCCTGAAATTAATTCCTCTAAATTCGGTAGAGTTTGCCTCGGCAATTCTTTAAGGAAATCAAATAAAATAAATGCAAGCCTCATCATGAATATCCTCTCGCGAATGCAATATATGACCATCAGCTAACTCCATTTCCATTACAATATTGTGCTTCCGAGACTGCATAGCCTTAAAGAAAGAGGACGATGCTTCACCATGGGAAACCCAGTCCTGTTTTACCTGTTGAGCCAATCTTATATCTTCCCGTTTTAACCATACATCCAGCTCTATCTTATTTGCTAGCATATCCAATTCAACATCCTCAGAGAAACCTTCTTGCAACCTAGCTTCTCCTTCCTCCACTTTCCTTTCAAGCTCTTTAATGTGAATACCAGTCCACCCAAAGACCTCCTTATTCCAAACTCTTAGAACCAGTTTTAACCTCTTCATTTTTGCTGCAAGTTTCCACAAACCCGTTCCATAAACTTGTACTTGCCACGAACTGGAAACACACCTCCAAAAATCCTCATGGGTGGTCCACATATTTTGAAATTTAAACGAAGCAGGACCATACCGAGAAGACGGAGCTGCTAGCCCCAAGATCATTAGAGAGTGATCTGAGGATCTCCTTGGAAGATATTGAACTTTAGTCGAAGGAAACAATCCCAAAAAATACACACTACATAAAACTCTATCAAGCCTTGCCCAAGAACAAGCCACCCCATGCTGTCCATTGCACCATGAAAAATGATTACCAGAAAAAGGAACCTCCACCAGACCACCATCATCTATAAATGAACAGAAATCCTCCATAGCCGTGAGCTGCCTTGGACGACCCCCACGTCTTTCACTATCAGACCGCAGTACATTAAAATCCCCAATAACCACATGAGGCAACTGCAAGTTATTGACATTCAGCATATCGGTCCACAACAACCTTCTATCCAAGTACCGGCATTTAGCATAGACTACTGAAATAAAAAAAGTTGAATTAGTAAGTAAAGAAATGTGCTGATTTGAAGCACCCATGACATCCACCTGCAAACCATCCTTCCAAAAACACCAAACGTTGCCCTCTTGATCCGCATTAGACAGACACTCATCAAAGGAAAAAAAGGACTTCCAATAACTCAATTGACCAACATCCCTAAAAGGTTCTGCCAGAAATAACATAGAGGGATTATTATTGCGTAACAACGTCCGCAAACGTCTTCTTGAGGTACCAAGTCCTCGAAAATTCCAAAACATAATCTTATTCATCATAATTCAGAATGTGAGGCCCTGCTTGGAGCCCTTACAGATCTTCAAAGAACTCTTTTGGAAGGTATTGGCTTATCCTTTACCTCAGAGTCAGAAAAACCATCTTTCTCCTTCACCGGATAAGGAAAGTTTCTTTCTTCATCAGATTGTGACTCGATGACACCCTGACCCTGATTTGAAAAATCCTTCTGCAAACTCTCAGAATCCATTTGCTGTATACTATCAGACTGCATTACGTCGGCCTTAATCAACTCCATCTGAGTATCATTCACCCATAAAGGAACATTATCAGGTTGTGGATCTGGCACAGAAATAGGCAGCAGCACTAAATCACCCTCAGAGATAGATCCACTTGGCTTACCACACATCCGTACCTCTGTCCCATGCGGTAGAGACTCTCCACTCAACCTATTCTTTGGGGACTCTACCATACCATCCTCCTTTTCCAGCGCCTCAACAACTGCCTCAGCCCCATCAAGTAGAAAAATATCCTTCGCGCTAGAATTTTCCATCTCCAAGGCCCCTGCCTCCGCCCCATTAGTGAGAGAAAGGTCCTTGTCATTGGATATCTCCAACGTCAAATCCCCTGACTCTATCCCAATAATCCTTTGAACCTCATTCAAGATAGGAGGATCTTGATTTTTTCCTACTTGTTCCTTGGCAGCCTGTAATTCATCTTTCTTCTCCTAGGGAACCCAGATTCTTGTTGATTTAATCGTCTTCACATTTTTCATCTTATTACCATCCTTTAACTTAGACTTACAATTCTTAAGATTATGCCCCTGTACTTTACAACCAGAGCAAAATGCAGGTAAGGTTTCATACTCAATCTCCTGTAAAATACTAGTAGGATGCCTCGCCGTCCCAATCCAAATAGAAGTAATTGGATATTGATCAACCTTCATGAGCACAAAAACCTGTGCACCATCTGTACGGGTGGCACAATGTGTCGCGTTGTCTCTTCGTAAGAAAACTCCGATAGGCGCAACAATATTACGTAAAAATGTTTCTTGATAAAAATTCAAAGGAAGACCCGGAAGCAAGATCCATACCGGGAAAATAGTCGGTTCTTCATCCTCTTTGAAGTCAGTCGACCACTGAAAAGGCCTGAAAGCAACCCCTTCCACATCGCAACTTTCACGGGAAAGGGACTTTAGAAAATCCTCTTCATTAGAGAATCTAACAAATACATTCCTTGGTTTACGCATGGCAGAAACTACTGGTTGCACCGATAATCCCCATCTACTATATAAAAGCTCTAATGCGATCCAAAGAAGGTCGTTGCCTCAAGAATTTCAAGACAATAGAGAAACGAAACGGAGCAGCAGAATGCTCTAACTCCTCCTTAGTAAATTGCACGTAAAACTCCCCCTCCACACATTTGGGTTGCTAGAACGGAACTGATACCTCAGGAAGGGCCAGAGGAGTATGCACCAGAGACTCAGCAAAAGTTCTTGTCATGGCCCGTGTCGATGCAGGGGGTTGGGAACCCCCTACGGCATCCATGCACGTACCAAGAAACAAAACCTAAAAAGCTCTCAGTTCTTGACTTCGTTCTTGGAGCATTATGAAACTCTAATACACGCATGTAGGTTGAAAGGTAGGAAAGCCGAGGTTGCTCGTACGGGAAACTTCTAATATACAAATATCCTATTTCATGGGAATTGAAGGACCCATGAAAGCCAATAGGTGGCTACTAGATCTCAACAGGACCTTTGATATCAGGGTTGTGTGGAAGAGCAGAAAGTACAGTACGCAGGGCATCAGCTACAAGGAGAAGCCAGTATCTGGTGGGATACCAAAAGGCAACTGCTGATTATGGAATTAGGCAATATCGCTGCTTTGACCTGGGATAGGTTCAAGAAGGAATTCGACAATCGATTCTTCCTTGGATCGATGAAGACCCAGAAGGCTTAAGAGTTTGCCACTTCGGTACAAGGCAATCTTACAGTCGAATAATATGGTAGGAAATTCATGGAAGTGGGAAGGTTTGCTTCACATTTGATTGCTAGTGAAAAGATGCAAGCCCAGAAGTTCCAAGGAGGACTGCAACCCCTGATTTACAGTTAAGTATCCGGAGATCACATTAACAATTTCCAAGAGTTAGGGGAGGTTTGAGGGTTGAGATGAGAATTTTGTGTTTTGTTTTAAAGTTTAAAATATTATTTTTTAGTTTTGGGATTTGAAAAAGTTGAATTGGGATTTGAAAAAATTGTATTGGGATTTGAAAAAGTTGAATTGTTTATTATATTTTGTATGGGGATTTGAAAATGTGTAATGATGAGTTGAGATGAGATGAAAATTCTTGATACCCAAACTTGCCCTTAGTTAACGTGGTCACGATAACAGAAGCGGAACAACGAAGTGTGGCAGCCAATATAAACCTAGAGCAAAAATTGATTTATTCTTTCTCTACAAGAGGGAATAATGCCAAAAGAAGGAGTATATAGGGAGCCAACAAGGACAAAGGCATTATGCCAACCCCACCTACTACCTGTAAGAAGTGCGGAAAGAATGTCGGTGGAGAATGTCGAGTGGGTTTAGGAGTCTGTTTCCAATGCAGTCAACCAGTACACATGATTCAGGAGTGCCCTCAAAAGGCACAAGGCGGAAGGAATGCCTAACAATCAGACCAATCAGAGGCCACCTGCCCAAGCTCATGTGTACCTTATCACCTCTGGAGAAATAAACGAGGAGATTCCTGAAAATGAAGAGACAAGAGTCATCATTGGTATTTTTCTTTACTCTTTAGGAATGAACTTTTTATGAATTAGCTGCTAAGTATTTGATAGTTGATTACACCTTAGGTAAAATTGCGCTATCCAAATATACGGCCTGTGCTTTGTTTGACTTCGGCACTACGAGGTTTTTTGTGTTTGTGGCGTTTGCACGCATGTGTAACCTATCGACTCAGACGTTACATCAAGCTATAGTATTGTCAATTCCTGATGGGAGCACGATCACTTGTACCAGTGACCAGTTAATTAGGTCCCATTCGAAACCCGTTGAACTTTACTTTATCAACCCAGAGGATTTCACACTAATTTTGACACTCCAGCGTCAATAAAGAAGTTCCACTACGATATTACCCCATCATTCCATTCAGGGCTATGATAAACGTAAACAAACTTCACTGACGTTGAAATAATGGTTTTAAGATACACCAACTATACTTGAGATGGAACGTGACATGACACGAAAAGGAAAAATGACCTAGCATAACGTAATGTGACATATACATGAGATGCAAGACTTGTCGTAACATGAAATAGACAAACTATATGTAACATGGAATAACATGGAATAACATGTAACAAACAAACATTACGTGACATGGCATATTGTGTAACAGATAACATTACATGATAGAATATATTATGTAACAGATAAATATTTTATGACAGAATAAATAGTGTGACAGATACATATGTCATGACAAAATATAACATGCATAACAAACATACATGATGTAACGTGGCATATAGGATAACATAAGTATACAAACAACAGTTCCCTTACCCATTACACATACATAATAATCTGACAGTAAGTTAGAAGTTAACTTACAGTGATCGTCAAGTCTTACTAGGCAAAGCATGAAACACAAAAAACTGAAAGTATGAGTTCTAAATGTTAGAAACTTAATCACTAACAATTAGAAATATGAAAAAATGCTAACTTAGAGTAAAATTACCATTTTACCATATACATATGAGAAAATTACCATTTTACCCCTAAATTAGGAATTTCACATCCTAATTCAAGAACTTACCAAAATTTACATTCCTCATGTAAATTGTATCCTAAACTCAAATATAAACTTAGAAAAATTTAAAACTAAACACAACTATGTAAAACATGCTAGGGCAGAAACTTCCAATGGCCATTTCTCTTTGATTTTTGTTGCAATTTCATCCAATTTCACACATATGCTCAAATCAAAATATTGCAACAATGATCCTTCTATTTTATGCATAGAAACATGCTTAAAATATCTAACAAAATTATACTTCACATAATCGTAAAACTCTTTTGTAAAAAGATCCAAACATTTTGACTAAAATACAACTCTTGAATCTCAAGGTTTGACCTATTTCAAAGCATTTCCAAAAACTCTAAATATTCAAAACTTTCTTCTAACATATTTATAACACATTCTTAAAAGCAAGCATGCTTTGAGTCAAAACATAAAAGTCACCAAAAATCACAAAATCGCACGTGAAGCACTTGACTCATACCCTTAGCCAAAAACAAAATTTATTTCCCAACTAACTTTGATCAAACTCTTGATCCAAGGCATTCTATGGTGTGATATTCAAACCAAAACATTATATGGTTTTAAAATGTGTGTTAGAGTATATCCAAACATTAAGCATAAAATCACATGGCTAAAAATAATTCAAAACTAGGATCTAACTAAAAAATCAAACTTTTGACCCAACCGTATAATCTCTTGCATAAAAATTCACACCTTTGAAACCAATGCCAAAACTATTAAAAAAAACATCCTAACATGTTGATACAAGGTTTAGGATTATTAAATAAAAATATCAAAGCCATTGATGTAAGATTAGACCACAAAAGACTTTAAGTTTCTTAAAACAGAAACTATTTTTCCTCTTCCAGTTTTTAAGTTTCTGGATCTGAGAAAATATTTCATCTTAAATTTTAATCATGCAACTAATATCCAACCAGTATTCATATATACATGTTAAAAACACTCCATAAAAATTTCATACCAAGATTTGTCCATTATCTTGGTAAAAAACTCCAAAACGCAACACATTATCCAAATTATTGCTCAAATTGACCTTTCCATGGTTAAAATAACTTTTGACTAATCAAAAGACCATGAAATAAAAAAAAAAAGATACTCACCGAAACAATACTCAAAGAAGAACAACTTTCATAAAGGAATCATTGTGAGATGATACTTACAAAGGTTCCAAAAAGGGCACGCAAAAAGCCACTAAAATCTACTCGAGAGTGCTTCTAAGGTCCAAAAATGGGGGTGAAAATTGGTGAAGTGAGGGAAGTGATGTAACACTCCGTGTAATTAACGAGATTATCTAAAATGGTTGGTCACCACTGGATTGATCCCAGTAGGGATGAATCATCCCATCGGGAAGATGTCATGTGCACTGAATATTTTGGGCATGGAGGTCACAAATGGAGGTCACAAATGATGGGGGGATCACGAAGACCACATGACCGTCTTCTCACCTACCGAGTAGAAAGACTCCTGATCAGGATGAAACACTCCTCTTGGCTACCGAGTGGAAAGACTCCCGACTAGGATGAAAGATTCCTCTCAGCTACTGAGTGGAAAGACTCCTGACCAGGATGAAAAGCTCCCCTCACCTTTTCTAGTTGTTGCCCGCGATGTCGTTTAGGTTGGACTTTTAAGTTGGTCGGTTAGACTAGTTGCCAAGTCTTCTCACCTAGAACCTTGTCGCCAAGTCATCTCACTCAGAAGGTATATACTGGCGCCAGGTCTTTGCCTCTAGTCGCGAATCTCCTCGCCTGGTAAGCCTTCTCGCCTTTGGGCAAGAGAAATCTCTTTGCTGCCACGGGACAAGGTACCTTGCCCAAATCTCATCGGCTCCCTTAAGTTCTCGCTACCTCTCATCGGTTAGGATGAAAATCATATTATCACCCCACGACCTGGCCACCATTGTAAGACTATTGTAGCCACAGTAGAAATGAAATCATGGTGGTTTCAGGCCACTATTCCCTTGCTTAGAAGGACGCAAACTATATAAGGTAGTATGAGATTTTTAGCAGGACACCTTATTTCGGGCTGCACCTTCATGATGGATTAGTCAAAGCAATCATCAAAATCTGCCAAGAGAAAAACTAGTTGAGCTCGTTAGCCCCCTCGGGTGGTTATGATGATTTTTCCTCCCTTTCTTCTGCCCCACGGCTTGGCTAGCCCCCATAGGAGTAATGTAGCAACCATAGGAGTGAAATCATGATGGTTAGGGCACTATTTTGACCTACACAAGATGACACAGGCAATGGAGTGCAAATCTGGAAATTTCAGATTCATACACCATCTTGCATGATTTCCCTTGACCAAAGCCAACATCCCCTTCCCCTTGGCCACCTATAAAAGACCCCCTCACCCCCTCATTTCCTCCACACCTCAACTCCAAGCTTCCTCTTGAGCCTTGAAGAGCATTTCCCCCTCTTAGAGATCAAGAGAGTGAAATCGAGTGAGTTCTTGGTGAGTTCTTGAGTGTTCTGTGTAAATCTGTCTTGATTGCTTGGAAGGCCACGAAATTTGTAAGTTTTCTTAATTTTGATCTTAGTTAGCATGTAAAGTTTTTTTTTTCTTGAGTTTGTATGAAATTTGGGTGAGTTTTGGGAAGGTTATCATGCTTAAATCAAAACCGGGTCTATTAAGGGATGATTTGGATAATTAAATGTTTTTAAGTGGGAGTTTAGCTATGGCATGTCTTAATCATGATTTGATATAATTTATTATTGTCTTAGCATAATTATGGAAGGTTTAAATTGTGGTTAGAAGCATGCCATGGTAGGTTTTGAATCTATCTTGTTTTGATCATCTAGTATGAATCGGTTTTGAATGAAGAGGAGATTAAGGATATCTTGGCCATGATTAAGTGTTGGGATGAACTCTATTATCCTATAATTAGTCCTCATTATGTCATTAAATATGTTGGTGATCATTTGTGATTGAAGAAAATTTTATATGCATGCATTCATAGGGACCAATAGTTGAAAATACACTTGGGCATCAACTAGAGTGCATGCCACGGGTTGGGACCATTTGGGCAAGTTCCACTTTGATATTTGACAATCCAAGGGCATAGATGGTTTTAGAATGCCAAAAATATGAAGTCCACGAATTTTTTTATCAAATTTAGAGTTCGTTTGCAATTAGTGAAAATTTAGGACCTTAACGACAACTTTTGCAAGTCTAGGGGTATTTTTGTATATACCCATTTTTAAAGCTTTTGATTTTGGACCTCACCCATAGAAGTATTAATCCTAACTTAGTACGCACTTGATTTTGGACCTCACTCATTCATGTAAATCTCACCCCTTGTGGACCTACTATCATTCCACTCAGAATGATAGAAGCTGTCTCAAGATACGAAGAGGACAGACTAGATGGAGCACTGGGTCCAACTAATTGAGGAGGAGCCTGACCTCGGAAAGAGACGAAATTTGATTATCATGTTTATAGCCCTAGTCCTTCATGCCTTAGATTGCATGAAGAGAATGATTTAACTTTATACCTAAGTCTATGCTATGTTGGTATTTTGAACTTGATGATTTCTAATGAAATTGGGATGTTTTTAGTTATTTTGGCATAAGTTTTGTATTCACCCTTCTATCTGCTACGATTATTGTATACCGCTAGTTGCATACTAGGATGCATTGCATTTTAACTATAAAAAATGGGAGTATGTAACCTTGTGTTACATGTTCCGACACTCTAAGTCTCCATTCCATCCCAAGCAAAGGTTGGGGAGTATCCCTAGGTTTTCATAAATGATCTACCAGGATTACCCCCTGATAGAGAAACAGAGTTCACTATAGAGATAGAGCCCGCGACAGCCCCTGTCCATAAAGCCCCTTATTGTATGGCCCCTCTAGAACTAAAAGAACTAAATGAGCAAATAGAAGAGGTATTGGAGAAGGGCTTTATTTGACCTAGTTCATCACCTTGGGGTGCACCAGTTCTGTTCATTAAGAAGAAGGATGGATCTTTAAGGATGTGCATTGATTATAGGGAATTGAACAAAGTAACGGTTAAAAACAAGTACCTGTTACCACGAATCGATGACATGTTAGATCAATTGCAAGGAGCATCAGTGTTCTCAAGGATAGACTTAAGGTTTGGTTATCATCAACTCAAGATTAGGGAGAAGGATATCCTTAAAACAACGTTTCGGACTAAATACTGACACTATGAATTCTTAGTGATGTCATTTGGTCTAACCAATGCCCCCACCGCATTCATGGATATGATGAACATAATAGTCAGACCCTACCCTATATGTTATGATATGATGTTATGATGATGTTATGTTATATTATCAATGGATTGAAAATGATGTCTACAGACAAAGACATAGTGTCAACACGAGTTGTGCTACGGTCACCGGCAAGTGCTCACGGTGCTTATAGGGAACTGTGTTGCTACCGTACATATGTTAATGATGACTTTAATAAACGATGAAATGTTATGATTTTTGAAAGCAATGAAGTATGAAATGATCTCTTTTGAAATGTCATGTTTTTAGAATAAGAAAGTGAAAATGTTCTCTAAAAGCGAAAGTGCATCTAGGTTTTTCTAAAAATGTTGAGGAATTTGGATGGGAGACAGATGCACATTTTTCTGCATTTTCATACATTTGATATTTATAATCTTTCATGCATAATTTATCTTTCTGCAAGTTGGTTATTAACTTACTGAGATTTCATGTAAATCTCACCCCTTGTGGACCCACTATCATTCTACTCGAAATAATAGAAGTTGTCTCGAGATACAAAGAGGACGGATTAGATGGAGCACTGGGTCTGACTGATTGAGGAGGAGCGTGGCCTCGAGAAGAGACTAGATTTTATTATCATGTTTCCAGCCTTAGTCCTTCATGCCTTAGATTGCATGAAGTGAACGATTTAACTTTGTACCTAAGTCTATGCTATGTTGGTATTTTGAACTTGATGATTTCTAATGAAATTGGGATGCTTTTAGTTATTTTAGTATAATTTATGTATTCACCCATCTATCCACTGCAATTATTGCATACTGCTAGTTGCATACTAGGATGCATTACATTTTGACTGTCAAGAATGGGAGGTATGTAACCTTGTGTTGCATGTCCCAACTCACTGAGTCTTTGTTCCATCCCAAGCGGAGATTGGGGGCGTCATAAGTGATGACCTGCACACCTCAAGTACTTCTGAAAAGGGAGGTATGTCCTTGTATGGCATTTTGATGTATGGTGGTTAGGTCACAAAAATTCAGAATAGTGAAGGGGAGTGGGCTGTTACTGTTGCCGTGTAGAAGGGGGTGATGAGATGGATTTTCCTCTCATATCGAGGGATTATTTGGGACTGTCATGGGCAGAGGTTGATCTGCCATCGGTGGGGGGCGGGGGAGCTTCCTTAAGAAGGTTTGCCAAGGTGGCCAAAATTCATGGGCCCTAATGGGCCTTAAACAAGTGGGTTTTATTTGGGGTTTAGAGAGGGTTTGGTTAGGGTTTGAGATGCTATCAAGCCCAAATCTAATTTTTCTTGACCCAATCAAATTTCAAAGTTTAAAGAGTTGGATAATGATATCATAACATGAATTTGAGGAATTAATAGCATGTGAAAGTGATTTAATCAAGTGATTAAACACAATGCTAAAAATCGGATCAAATAGGTTTGGAGGCCAACTCTAGGGTTTGGGGAAACCGTTTTGGGTTTCAGTTTCAACTAAGTTTTTGGGGTTTCAACTAGATTCCAACCATTTAGGGTTTCATTAAGGTTGAAACCTTCTTTGGTTTGGCACAATTTGGATAGTTGGATGGAATATAGTTTTTCTTAGGTGACATGATCTCACACCTTGATTTCTTTCACAAACCATCTCATGGTTCCTCTTAGTGCCAAGTTTTTTACCAAGTGTACCTAAGATCTTGCCAAGTGTCCAAATAAAACTTCTATAACCTAATTTGGACATTCCATATTGTGATTTTGAAAACACTGCACTAGGTGCTACTATTGAGGTTACTATTCACTTTGGCAAAGTGAAAAATAAATTTTGCACTAAAAAAATCCTAAACATACATACTAAACTAACTGTGCAATTCATTTATCAAAATTCAACCCCAAAATAAAAGAAACGCGTTTTCGAACAAGCGTTTCGTCAAAAAACTGAAAATGGGATTATTGTTCCATAAAATCTTAAATAATCAATTGAGTCTAATGGCGCAGACTATATCACATTCTGTTGCTTCTAACTACTTCAAATAAACAAAATTGTGCTTCTAGCACTATAGTGAGTGGCAACGCTAATGCTGACAGACTAAAACCTATGCGATTAGTCGATTCGCGAAAACTAAAGGAGCTTTCACGAGATTCCTAAAGCCTAAACAAATTTCACTATTGGATTTCTAGCGGACTGTTACAATAACAAAGGTATCTGCACATGCTGTGGAACACGTAATGTACCTATTCGGTGTTAGGTATCTGCACCAGCACAAGTATGTATAACATGAAATTAGGTGATACCATCGGTGTTAATGCCTTACTTAGCTCTGTTGACCAGTTAATTAGGCCTCATTCAAAGCCTATTGATCTTTAACTTACCAACCCAGAGAATTTCATATTAGTTTAGACATTCTAGCATGAATAAAGGAGTTTTACTAGGATATTACCACATCCTAGCACTTTGGGTCATGATAAATGTAAATAGACTTGACTTAATAGGAAAAATTGTTTTCAAGTTACACAAACTATACTCGAGACATAACGTGACATGAAATAAAAGGACAAATGACTTGACATAATGTAACGTGACATGTAAGTGAGCTACATGACATGACGTAACATGAAACAAGCAAACATTACATGGCATGGCATAACATGTAATACAAAAATATTTCATAACATGGCATAATGTGTAATAGATAAACATTATGTGACATGGCATAACATGTAACAGATAAATATTGAGTCATAGACTATATTGTGTAATAGAGAAATATTGCGTAGCCGAATATATTGTGTGAAAGATAAATATTTCGTGACAGAATATAATGGGTAATAGATAAACATGTAGTGACATGACATAGTATGTCATATAGTACAAAAAAAATAGTTTCCTTACCAACATACATATACAGTAATCTGATAGTAAGTTAGAAGCTAACTTATAGTGATTGTCGTTTTACGGAGAAAAATACATGAAACATGAGAAATTTTAAGTAAGGATTTCTAAACGTTATAAACTTCATTAATAATAACTTAGAAACATGAAAATACCATCTTAGAGTAAAATGATTACTTTACACTCTACATGTGGGAAAATGACAATTTTACCCTAACTTAAGGATTTTACATCTAACTCCAAAACTAGGAATGTAAATTTTGTCCTAAATCTAAATATCTAATTAGAAAAATTTAAAATACATCACAACTATCATAAACACACTAAGGCTAAAACCTTCAAAGACAAAAACTCATAATTTTTGTTGCAATTCTATCATCCTCATTCCTCATGCTTAAAACTTAAATATTGCAACATGGATGATCACACCCTATGTTTAAAAGTCATACAAGATCAACCAACAAAACTTATTGTACAAAAATCACAAAAATATTTTTAAAACAAAGCTCTAAGCTTTAACTAAAAACATAACTTTTGATTCTCAAGGTTTTGTCTCTTTTTAAAACATTTTCAAGAACTCTAAAAGTTAAAAAATACACTTCCAATATATTCATAACACACTTCTAATAATTATCATGCTTTGAATCATCGAGCAAAAATCACAAGATCTAACACCAAACTTTCGGCTTCAACACTTATACTCAAATCAAATTGCCTAAAGGTTTGGTTTTTGAACAAATCCTTTGATCTGAAACATATGATGACAAAAATTACAAACCAACAACATCACATGGTTAAAAATCATGTCCTAGAGTAGATACATCATTAAACTCAAGATCACACGGCCATATTTGCATGAAAACATCCATATACCCGGAAACCTCAAATTTGTGACCTAACAGAGTCTCTTCATGCATAAAAATTCATATATTTTAAACCAACACCAAAAACTTTCAAACTAACATCCTAACATATATATCAAATACTTAGGATCTTCATATAAAAATATCAAATCCATTGAAGCATGAATTTATCACAAAAGATCCAAGCTTTCACAAAACAGAAACTACTTTACTCCTACCAGTTTAAAACTTTTTAAACCTAAGAAAATATTTCATCAAAAACTTATAACATACAACGAATCCTCATCAAAATTTAATATAAACACATTAACTACACTCCAAAAAAAAAAAAACCAAAATAACAAGTACTGTCCAGTATACCGCTCATAATGACCTTTCCAATCTTAAACAACTTTTGACCGATTAAGGCCTCATTTGGATAGTGAGATCAGATGAGATGGTTTTAGATGAAATTTGAAATTTGAATAAAATATTGTTAGAATATTAGTTTTTAGTATTATTATTGTTTTGAGATTTGGAAAAATTGAACTGTTTATTATATTTTGTAAGAGAATTAGGAAAATTAGTAATGATGAGTTGAGATGAGATGAGATAAAACCATTTCTGTATCCAAATGGGGCCTAAATGACCATTACAATCAACACAAAAGATATCCACATAAACTAAACTCAAATAGGAACAACTCTTGTGAAGGGAACTTCGTGAGAAAAGACTTAAAAAAGCTTGAAAAAGGGCGTGCAAAGTGACTTACGAAAACTACTCGATAGAACCTTTAGGTTTCTCTCCTTGAAAAGCATTGGAAAGGGATGAATGAAAGGCAATAGACTTAGACACCTTCTTACACAACTTACGTGTGGTAAGAGGTTTGACATCCTCAACTTTGCCAAGTCCTTGTTCATATTTTTATTTGGATACTATTTTAGTTATTGGATATGTGCTAGGTGTTAGAGGAATGCCTTGAGGTATGTTTTATTTTGTTTGGACTTGGGAGTTCAAAAGCTTGAAGAGCCCACAAGAGAAAATAGAGGTGAATGCCCGTAAGGGATTTGACCACCCAGAGAAGTTAGGGTTTTTGGAAAGCCCAAGTTGACTTTCTAGGAAGGAGGAGGTGCCACATGGCAAGAGGAGCCTTTTTGTTCTTGAAACTCATCATTTGGAACATTGAAAAGAAGTAAGTGTGACACATGTCCATCATGCAAAAGGATTCTAGAAGAATGAGTGGAAGAATCAAGGAAAGAGGGAGAAAGTTTCGGCCAAGAGCTTACACGCCCACTTGCATGGCCCATTTCCCTAAGAGTGACACTTGTCAAGCTTGAAAATGGACTTTTGGAGTTCCAAGGAATATCTTGTTTAGGAAGAGAGAAAGGCATGTTCTAGAAGAAGCTTTTTGGAAGAGCCAGGGAGAGAAGGGGCGACAACAACTACATGGGGGAGACTCAAGGGTCACCTTGGGAAGACAAAAAGTCACTTGAAGTTACCTAGGATTTTCAGCAAGCCACATACACACACACACACACACACACCTTTTTTGCCATATGGCAACCTTGCACACTAGTAAAGTTTCGAGAAAGAATAGGGTTTTTGTGTTTTTACCTTTGAGCCACCAAGTGCATTGTATCTAAACAAGTGAAAAAGGGAAAAATTGGAAGGTGAGGCAAGAGAGGGTTTCGGTTTTTGAGACCCACACACCACTCTACCCAAGGCAACTTTTGGATTTCCCAATGCAATCCCATCATGAGGGAAAGGGAAGAATTTTTTTGCCAAGTGTCAAGCAAGCAATGGCTTTTGGATTTTTCAAGAAGGAGGGAAAGTTCTATATAAGGACATAACCAAAGGTCATGGAGGCCTTTTTGTTCAAGTTTTCAACTTTCCTTCTAAGCATTTCGGCCACCACTATTTTTCTCTCCAGTTCTCACACTTTCTCACCAACCAAACACCACTATTCTCTTATTAAATTCTTCAAAAATACCAAGATTTCTCCTTCATCTTTTTGACTAAAGGAAGAGCATATGGAGGTAAGGATTACTTTATGTTTTTCTTGCTATCCCATACACGGCCAAAGAGAGAGAACACACACACAATGTTTTGGTTTAGGGTTTCTTTTACATGAACACACACTTTCGCTTTAGAAACTAGGATTTTTCTTAAAGGGAAGAAGGAACCCAAAATTTCCATCTTGTTTTACGCACATGAACAAGGGTCTAGGATAAATGAAGGCCACGGCCACCACTTGGAAGAAAGGCTAGGGTTTTGTCCTTTGAGGGTTTCACATTCTAGGGTTTTTTCATGAGAAAACGTTTTCGGAAACCATAGACACTTACACTAACCCTTATTTTGTGATTAGGGTTTCTCTAGTCTTCTTTTAAAATGTCTTAATCTATTTTTCAGATTTTGGTATTTTATATGTTGGATTTTTGTAAGTAAACTTCTAACTTACTCTTGATAACACTTGCATATATTTTGTGAACTCTTGTTCATTTATCATTGCTTGGACCGTATTATCTTGTTACATGTATGCTCAATGTTGATAAAAGGATGAGATGCCCTATTTTCATGATGGTTTGTTGAAGTATATTTCGAATATGCCATGTTGAGGTTTTGATGTTGATATGTACATGTGCTATGCATGCTTGTTTTTATATATGAATGTGTAGAAGTATGAGTATATGTGTTGTGATGATGAAAATCCATGTTTGGAGGACTTGTATGAATCAACCAAGGCTATATTAAGGGTATAATTTTTTTTTTTTTTTTGTGTTTTGACAAGTATGATTCGACTATGCTTACGTGTATTCATCATATGATTGCCTGTTCTAAAATTTTCAAGCCATATCGCGAGATGCATGGTGCTAATTAGGCTATATGTTTCAGTTTTACATGTTGCATGAGTATGATAAAGTGTAACATCATGTGTCTATGTCTCTTGCTTTCGGGTCTATGTTTTCAAAAGGAAAAGTCAAAGTATGTTTTATCACAACCCTAACTGCTAGGATGGGGAAATGCCCTAGTGAAACTCCTTGTCCACTCTGGAGTATTTAAAGTCAAGTGGAGACCCCTGGGTTGACAAAGTATAGTCGTCAGACCTCAAATGGTTCCTTATGGAAAGGATACTGGAGCCAAGTTGCACCTAAAGCTAGTGGGTGTCATAAGGTGAAGGCGAAATAAGCGAACTATCATAAAGAATATGTTTATGTTATGATGTAGTCACCTCGATCAAGTGGATCGTTGGTTGATGCGGTAACTAGTGGAGAACATACAGTGCTTTGAGCTCCATGTTATGATATGCCATGATATGTTATGATATGATATGAAATGACACGAAAGAATGTAATATGATCACAATATGATATGTTAAGAAATGATAAGTAATGGCATGATATGTTATGACAAGGACAAGGACCTAAGCTTAAATGATATGAACACGTGTTAAGAGTTTAAAAGATGAAAAGATATTTTATGAAAAATTCTATGTTGCATATGTCAAAGTTTTACGCCAAAGTACATGTCCACGCATTCATTTGTGGTTTGCTTTTATATGCTTGTGATATTTGATGTATGTTGATTGTTTACTTACTAAGATTTCTTGAAATCTCACTGTAGTAGTTTCTACTACCATTCCCCACCCAGAATGGTAGAAGTTGTTACAGGTTTGCAAGAGAACAGTACCCCTGAATATCGAGGAGGTGCCCAAAAACAATGAGAGCTTGACAGAGCCCTCTTTGTTGGATAGGGTAGAGAATGTCGATCGGCTTATTACTGAGGCATTGTAGCTCATTGACGAGTTGAAGAGGTTAAAGAATCGGGGCAAGGATTGATTTTTAGAGAAGAGAAAGAAGCCGGACTAAAGTTGTATTTTTGGAAAAATGGACCATGGAAATAGTAGTAGAAAAAGAAATGACTTAGGGTTTTTGTGAAATCAGTTTTCATGGTCCCGTGTTTTGGGAGACTTTTAAAACAATATCTATTTTAAGAGTACTTTAATGAAATTTCAAACTTTTGGGACTCTTACACTTTGTTACTATGATTATTACACTACCACCGGCCTTATGTAGTTAAAAGAATTTTTCGTTGCGAATTACTGCATACTGCTAGATTTATAGGTGCATTGCCTCTTATTTGTTATGTACAAGAGGTATGTAGCCTTAAATTACATGTCTCGATACTTTAGTCACCGTCCAATCCCAAGGCAAGAGGGTTGTGAATAACAGTTAAGTGATGGTTGTGTCTACCAAAACAAGGGCAAAACCAACCCATGGTTTTCTGCCCTTGCACTACTGAGTGAGGGGGTGGTGATAAGGTAGCCTTGGCCTTCACACCATGTACAACTTAGGGCTGCTTTGGGCAGTGTTTGGTCAACCATGGTAGGGGGAAACTTCCTCCACAAGCCTTACAAAGGTGGCCATGGGCCTTAATGGGCTTTAACCGAATGGGTCTCAATTTGGGGTTTAAAGAGGGTTTGGCTAGGGTTTAATCTAATTTTTCTTGACCCAATAAAATTTACATGGTTTAAAGGATTGAATAATGATATCATAATATGAATGAGTGGTTAATAGCTTGTGTAATTGATTTAATGAAGTGATTAAACACTAAGCTAGAAACCAGATCCATTTAGGGTTTTGACGCAAATTTGGGGTTATGGGAAACCATTTAGGGTTTCGGTTTCAACCAAAGTTTTGGGGTTCCAATTGGATTCCAAGTGTTTAGATTTTTTCTAGGGTTGAAACCCTCTTTGGTTTGGCACAAATTGGATGGTTGGATGAAATAATGTTTTGCTTAGGTGGCATGATCTCAATGCTTGATTTCCTTCACATTTCGATCTCATAGTTCCTCTTGATGCCAAATGTCCAATACTATTCATCAAGTGTGTCTAAGATCTTGCTAAGTGTCCAAATAAAACTTATCTAATCTGATTTATACATGCCACACTATGATTTTGAAAACATTGCACTTGGTGCTACTATCGAGGTTACTATTCACTCCAAAAAGCTGAAAAATAACTTTGGACTGTAAAATCCTAAATAATCATACTAACCTTAAAGTGAAAATAGTTTATCAAATTTTGGCTCCGGAATGCCTTGAAATAATCAAAACACGTTTTCTAACAAGCATTTCGTCCGAAAACTAAAAATGAGTTTATTGCGCTATAAAATCCTAAATATTCAAAAGAAACTAATGGTGCAAATCGTATCCCATTCTGACACTTTTAGGTACCTTAAATAAATAAAATACACTTCTAGCACCATAGTAAGTGGCAATACTGACTATGCTGACAGACTAAAACCTATGCGATTGAGTCGATTCGTGGAAACTTTTAGATTTTCAATAGATTCCTAAAGCCTAAGGAAATTCATCCTTTGAATTTCTAACAAGTTGTTACATATGCCCTCATATTTGGGAGAAAGGTATTGCATGTCTTCTTGTAATAGTAATCGTTCATTCAATGGATATAAAAAGACTAATTCAATTATTAACATTTTTCACTTTGAGATATTATTGAACGCACATTTGATGTATTAAGATAACATTTTAAAATTTTAGACTCATTCCCTCAATACATCCCAATTAAGCAAAGGTTGATTGTTGTACCCTACATAACTTCGTTCAAACGGTATCATGCAATGCACCTAACATGTTTCTAGCAGCATCCAATAATAGCAGTAGAAAAAGTTCAATTCTATGTAATGTTTGAGAAATTAAATATGGTACGAAATAAAAGTATCTATATATCCCAAAATAATTGTTCAATATCTTGCAAACCCAAAATGAGGGTTTTAAACCATAACCCTTATGGTTTACAAAATTCAAGGATCCAAAAGAAAAATCATATTGTTTCTTAACATAAAAAAAAGGTCCTATTTGCCCTTGTCCATGTCCAGAATCTTTTGCAGGTCCTCAAAAAGTTTCAGGCACTTCACATATAAAGTTTTCGGCTAACTCAAGCCAATCTACTAGTGTTGGTTTCGTAGAGCGCTCGGGGCTCTTTGGGGCCTCCTTGACTTTTGGGAGATCCTCATGTTTGCATTTCCCTATCACTAATGTCTTTTTCTATCACAACTTCTACCATTCTGAGAGGAATAGTAGTGAAAACTACAACGATGAGATTTCAAGAAATCTCAGCAAGTTAAACCAATAACATATAAGAAGATAACATGAACATGTATAAGGCAAACCATGATTATGAATGCATGAGCATGGACATGAACTTTACTAAAAACTCATTTATTTTTCATTCATATTTTTTTGAAAAACCATTGATCTTGTAATCATGTAACAGGGTAACAAAATGACCATGCAACAAAATATCATAGTTTTGATTCATATTAATCACTTGTAATCATTAAACCATATAACCATGTGGGTGGACACCTCACGGCTACCCCTAAGAACCATGGGCTCCCTGCTAATTATCGCATCACACTGCTGGCCCTCTTGACTGAGTGTTCGCAATTCGTATTCATTGCATTTTCAATACACTGGGCTCCCTACATTTTCAATACCCCTAAGAACCATGGGCTCCTTGTTAGTTCCCTGCTAGTCTTAGGTGCGGCTACTTCGCTCCGAAATCTTTTAAAAAGAACCTATTTTAAGTTCGTTGACTGTACTTTGTCAATTCAGGGGTTACCACTCTAATTTAATGACTCTATAGTGGACAAGAAAGTTCCACTGGGATATTCCCTCATCTTAGCATTGGGGTCGTGACAAAACCTTTTTAACGCACAACCCAAAAATATAAGGCATGTGACCATGTAACTTTCATACAACAATGTCATGTACTTGTGCCATATGCAAAGAGTGCATCATGTGTATAGCTTGAAAGAATTAGAATATGCTGAAACATATACTTGTGTTCAACATGTGAAAGTTCATCAAAAAATATACCATTTCTCAAAACTCCAAACATGTCAGTTGAACGAACTAGTTAATACGCAACATTTGAACATAGCATGCAGATATAAGATACAAATCATAGCATGTAACAAGTAGCAACTCCATAATCCAACTTGAATTATTAAAATGCAGTTTTTACATGTAACATAAATACATTATCCAATAGTAAGTTAGAGGTTAACTTACAAAACTTCAAAAGTATTTTTTCGATGATCAAGCAAGTTGAAAGTGTATGTTTACAACTATTTGACTTTGGATAACAAATATCAAGCCAAGCATGTGTGTCATGTACTAGGGTTTATGATCTTAACCCTAATCGATTATTAACAAATCTTGTGACTTCTTATAACTCATAGACACGGTTTGTGGAACACAAGTGTTGATTTAAAGATTGATTCTCTTGTTTGATTATTTTAATTGATTTAAAATAATGAAGGATTATTTTAATTGATTTAAAGATTGATTCTCTTGTTTTAGAATTTTGAGAGTTTTAGAATATTATTTTATAATATTTTAAGTTGTGAAAATTATTTTATTGGGCTTTCTTATTTTTAATTATTGTTGTGGATTTAAATTGATCTTTAATTTAAATTGGGTTGTTTAGGGGTTTTAAAATTATTATTGTTTTAATTAAAGTATTTCACTGCGTTTGATTAATTTTAATTAGTGTTCTGCAATTTAATTCCTTTTTATTTTTAAAGGATGTTTTTGTCGGAGTTTAATAATTTACTTTAACTAGTTGAGTTTAAATTGATTATTTATTTTACTGTTTTAAAAATAATTATTTTGAGGATCAGTTGTGACTCAAAAGTTGTGAGGATTGGACCTCATTTCTTTTCCTCATCTTTTCTTTTCTCTTCTTTTCTTTTTCTTCCCTTTTTCTCTCGGATTTTTCTCTCTCCCGCTCGACTTCTCTCTCCTCGCCCGACTCTCTCTCTCTCTCCTCTCTCACGTGTTTCAGTTTTCACCTCACCGTCGCCATTGCCGGCCGCCGTGGTCAACACGGCCGGTGCTGTTCGACTCCCTGTGCGCCGGCGACCCAGCCCCTCCATTTTCAGGCTGGCTAATGCCGCCGTTAGCCGCCAAGAGCCGTGCGAAGCTGAGGGCTTCTCTTCGCCGTTCCGCCGCCGTCCGGCCACCTATGGCCACCAGCTCATCACCACATCATCACTGGCTGTAACACCCCCTTCCCGTAGGCTAGGAGTGTCACTTGTTTTTCATAAAATAAACTCGGCAAGAGATCTCATATTAAAAAATAATAATTTAGGATTTATTTCATAAAACTTTGTCTGATAAAAATGTCTTAAAAAAAACTTAACTGAATAAACTGAATAAATTTATGTCATAAAAGCAATAAAATAAATTTCTTCTAAAAGGTCTGAAATTAAAATAAATACTCCTTCTAATCCTGGCATGTTTGCTCGTAATCATCATCCTCACCTGGGTGGTTAAAAACATGAAAAATAAACTAAAATGAGTCGAATACTCAGTAAGAAATCTATCACAACATTAACATACTAAACATAAGGTTTTCATAAAAGTTTTTCATGCTAAGAACTTAAAATTCATGACTGTTCATACTGATGTTTATGCTATGCATGACTGATTTATCTGAATTAACTGACTGATCTGATTTAACTGACTGAACTGACTTAACTGGCTGTTATGATTTAACTGACTGAACTGACTGGCCAACACACTTAACCCTGTGTGTGAGGTTGTGCACCGGCCCCACGTCCCGCGGCCGCGAGGGGAGCCGCTGATAGTATTCTGGCATACTATAGTGGACCACGCTTGAGTCCGTGGCTTGCACATCCACCCTGAACTGAACTACATTGGTACTATGCATCTGAATGGCCATCTGATTAACTGAACTGATTTTATCTTGCACTTGAATTTAAGATAGCTTACGTGTCTTATAACCATGAGATGCATGACATAATACATACATAATTATAATTTTCGAATCTGAACATGATGCGGAATGACATGATCGTATGCTATGCTGGATGACATGTTTGCATATGACATGAGTGGTACATAAACAAAGGCTATCAATGAATTGGCTTGAATAATACTTAAATATAAGCTGACTGTGATAATCCTAATTTTGTGATCAAATAACTTACCTTGCTGCTCTTTTTCCTGAATCTCAAGTCGTAACTCGTTACCTATACACAATATTTAAACGTCACTAAATTTGTCTAGGAAACCATATCCTAATATCCTACTTAATTAAATTCATACTGTATAATATAATGAATAAAAATATTCTGTTTAATATAAAATCAATGAAAGTTTATAACTTAAATTATTTAAAATACTAATAGCATAATCTTACTTAATTAAAATATCAATAGTATAAAAATATACTTTAAAATAGATTTCAATTTCTTTGAATACTTTCTTATAAAAAGATCTTATGATTAATATATTTATTCAATAAAACATAACTCAACTTTGAGATATTAGGTCTAATAAAAATTTCTAAAAAAATTTATTGAAACATAATAAAATCAGTCTAATTTAACCTACAAATCTTATCATAGTATATGTCTAATTAAACTCAAGCTCAGCCCACGAGGAAAATAGCCCTCCAGATTTAAACTCCAAACAAGTTAAAATAAGGCCCAATATACTTTTAAAACGCAAGTTAAACAACTAAGTCCAGTGAAAATCATATACCAGAAAATGAGAAGTCTAAGGCCCATGTGAGAAAGCCCACTTAGGGACCAAAGCTATTGGCTGGATGGGCCTCAGGCCCACGGGCCCATCATGGAAATAAAGAGAATTAAAGACTAGTTTTCCCTTTCATGAAACACACGGAATCAGAACAAGGAAGGAAGAGGAAAGCCGTGCGAGGGAGAGACAGAGGTTCACCGAGGCTAGGATGATCGGCAGATTCTGGCGCCATGGGTGGTGGTCCGACGTCCTTAAGGTGGCTGGCAAAACCACTTGGACTGGCTGCGTCGAGTTGCTCATCTACGGGTGCAAGAGGCAACGCTATTGAGCTGGGTTCTCGGCAGTGGTGGTTCTCAACATGCAAGTCGGCACGAGGTGGAAGAGATGTGGCTGGCCGTTGGTTTACGTGGTGCTCTGCACGGGGTGGTTCACGACTGGGCAGTTTCCGAAGGGAAAAGTGGGTGCTCTGTTTCGGGAGTGGAAAACAGAGCATTCGGTTGTGGTTTTACAGCGGCTGGGCGACGGTGGTGAAGGAGTGTTGACAGTTTCAGAAAGGTGGTGGTCGTGGCTTGAGAGTGTGGAGCACAAGTGAACTGCGGAGGTGCAACTGGGTGGTTCATGGCCGAGTCGGGGGTGTTGTGCTGTTGGGCTTCACACGGGAAGGATGTGGAGCTTTCGTAGTGCACTGGGCGTGCATGTATGCTGCTTGCTGTAGCGACGTGATGCTTCAGGTGGTGGTGAGGAGATGCCGCTCGGTTCCTGGGCTGGGAGGCTTACGGGTTGGCAGTTTGAGGGCTTAAGTTTTTCTTGTATTTTTTCTTCAGGAGATCTCGGCCAAGGATGATTTTATAGGCAATGTGAAGGGGTTACGTGGTTTATAAGGAATTTGGAAGTTTGCTGCACCTAGAGACCCAATCCTACAAGGATACAACCTCTAAGACGATCGGTATGCAACCTGAGGGTAAGAGGCGTACGTGCATGGAGCTGTGCATGTGCAGGTGAAACCGTGAGTAGGTTTAGGAATCTTAATCTTGGTAGAACTCTAATTTAATAATCCTATAAAATCTGATAATAATAATAATAATAATAATAATAATAATAATAATAATATATTATAGCTATAAGAAAATACATAAAATGTATCTATAGCCTAATATTAGGATCGGGTTGTTACACCGGCCCTCTAACAACCTTTTCCACCCATTCCCGGCTTCGATCCGTCTCCGGAGCCGCCCATACGAACCCCCTCTCCGATTCGAGTTTCTCGGCCTTAAACCGCCATTTCAGCCACCACCAACGGCCAACCATCACTTCCATTAGTTTCACCACCTCCCATAGGCCCTACCCTACTGTTCCCAAGTTTTCGTTTGACCCCGTGTGGAATTTGGATTTCACTATGTTTCGGCCACAGTGTTTTTACACTGTGGAGTTGCTGCTTTGGTGCTTCCAGTTCCTCCGTGATCCTCCATAAATTATTTTAAAGAGTTGTAAGTATTTCTCCAAAAGACTTTTAAGGTTTAAATATATTTTTGCAATAACCTGTTTTATAAACTGTGAATTGGTTATTTGGAAATTACTAATAACTGTTTGTTGTTGGTAATTTGTTGGTTTCATAGCATTGTGCATGCATGCGTGGGTGTGTATTTTTGGAAATTGTGTATTGTGAAAATGGCTTTCGGGTGTGTGTGTATCACCCCCAAGCCGAGATGGGTTATTATCTCAGTAGAGCTTCTCTGGTCACTTGGGAGCGGAATATACTGAGTGTCGTCCCCTGGAGCTGTTGCTCGGGACTTGGACGAGATGGTAACGCTCTCGATCCGACTCTGTGATCCCTCGGGCTAGCGGGGATCAGAGGATGCTTGGCTATGTACGCGGTGGGCGCGGAACTAGG
Source organism: Cyclocarya paliurus (assembly GCA_029856935.1). Lineage (NCBI taxonomy): Eukaryota > Viridiplantae > Streptophyta > Magnoliopsida > Fagales > Juglandaceae > Cyclocarya > Cyclocarya paliurus. The sequence goes on along the minus strand of CM056960.1, from coordinate 5,730,061 downwards.
CATCACTCGTGTTGTATCACTCGCACGGTCGCTACCTGTGGTGTGACGAAAGGAGCCAAGGTATGTGGATGGTCCTTAGGGGAGGCCATGGTGCATACGGGTTAAAATTGGTATTAATGTAACTATTTCTGGATATTAATTTGTGCCAAATGGTGATTTTTGGCGTGCGTAGAAAACTTGTGATTTTACGAGAAATTGTGTTTTTCTCGGGTTTAGTGTTTTGGTCATCATGTGCATGCATAGTGGCTGTTGTATTAATATATTTGTTATCTTGGAGTATTTTTGGGTTTTACTTACCTGTGGTACCATTTATTGGTACTGCAGATTTTGATGCAGGTTTTGAGGAGGTTGAGCCCAAGGATGCAGCTCCGTCCGAGGAGTAGGGACATTTGGCTATGTTCTATTTTGTATTTTATTTGAGGTTTTTTTATGAACAAGAAAATTGTATTATGTTGACTTGTGGATTTCTGTACTATTTTTGTATTGTATTAAACTCTGGTACTTAGTTATCTGACTTAACATTTTCGCTGCATTTTATTTATTTGTTGTACACGTGTTGCATATCACACACTCGGCACGTGTCGTTGGGGTGCGTGACCGTGTTGTCATCATCTCGGGTGTCTCGATTTCCGTGCGTGTCCGTGCATGGAAGTTGGGGGCGCCACAGGTGGTATCAGAGCAGTTCATCTCTAGGTAAAGCCACATGTCCCATAGGTGCAGTACCAGAAAGTTTTAAAGCTGTGATTTGAAATTGTTTTATTTAAAGTATGTTATTCTTATTAGTTTCATTTATTTTATTGTTTGTCATTTTATTTTAATTGTTTTATTTTATGGTTGGTTATTTTATTTGTTTTAATTATTTATTGTGTACTTCTTCATTGTTTTATTGATTTTATCGTATGTTATTTTATTTATGAAATTTTATTTTATTTGTGAGATTTTGTTTTGTTTTGGTTTTATGTTGTTTGAGGTATGTTACTTTAATTGTTTTAATTTATTGTATGTTGTTATACTTGGTTGGTTTTATTCTATTTTATTTCAAGGTATTTTGTTGTATTTTAATTTATTTTGCCATAATTAGATTTTAATCTGTTTGAGTTGAAAAGTGGGTTAAGGGCTACGCTATGACAGGAAGATGGTACGACTGTGAATGTCATTGTTTGGCTTGAATATTTAGTGTAGTAGGCCTGAACTCTTAGCGATTGGTATGTTTTAATATCAAGACTCGAAGGGAAAGACATAGTCTAAGTGAACTCTATGGAGTAGAAACTCAAGTTGCAGCTAAGGTGGGAATAGCTTTAGTTCGCCTAGGATACTTGAGGTCTTAAGATCCGTAGGATTAAGTGTTGAGTCTATGGAGTAGGAGGTCATAAGTTCAACGAACTTCGAGGGTAGATTTATGAGAAGTTATCTAAGGTTTGTGGCCCTATAGTTTTTAGGAAATAAGTTTATGGGATCTAAGGTGGTAGGTTCAACAAGCACTTGAGGGACTAATTAAATTAGAAGTTTTAGATTTTGTCGACTCAGTTAAATGCTTTGGTATCATTTCGGGTTTTAGAATTTTGAAAGGTTTGTAAGGTGAGTGTTTTAGATTTAAGGTCATCGAATTTGAGGATTTCAGAAAAAGATTCTTTTTGGTTTAAGGTTTTAGAATTACAGATTTGAAGGATTGATTTGCAATAAGATTTAAGTTTTTAATTCCTCGAGCTTGGTGTGCTAGCTTGATTTATTTTGGAGATTGATTAGTCGGTGACCATTAAAATGAGGTTGATCAGAGTTCAGTTATTTATATAGGAATTTTTAATGAGAATATTTCTTTGGAGATGGAAGGTAATGATTTAACTCGTGTATTTTTTTAGGATTGTAGATTTGGATCGAATTCGAGTAAATGATTGTTTTTAGCTTGAGGTTACAATAGTAGGTTTAAGATTTGATCCATATCAATTTTAAGGATAAAGATGGTGTTGATTTAAGAAATGATTCTTGTTGATTTCGAGGATATAAGTCCAGATGATGGAAATGGTAGAGATAGATCACTTGCACATTGGAGGAATATTGATTCTAGCTAAGGAGGCACGAGATCGACGCGTAATAGTGGTGAGTTTGTAAGGATTTCGGAGAGTACAGGTTCTAGTCTCATTTTTGGCTTAGAAGAAGTGGTTTTGATAGGCGTTCTCATTGGTTGACCGGGTTGGATTCGAGACTTTTAGAGTATGTTCCTTATCTTAGTTGAGACGAGTGTATTTTGTGGTAATGTTACTTGTTTCAATTGCGATGCTGAAGTTGATTAATATTGGTTTTCTATCTATGATCGTGGATGTATTCTTTTCGGAATATTGATCTCGTTTAAAGTAGCGGGAGTTGATTGAGTAATATGTGTGATAATTCATGATTTTGGAAAGAGGGTATTTCCCCCAATTGTGGTAAGAGTTTTCTGGTTAGTAGGTATGGAGCCACCTTGTACTTGATGGTATTAATTTTTATGAGTACGTAAATTTTAGGCATGTGGCGAATATCAAAGTGCGCAGTAGGAGCGTGATATTTTGGTTGTAATTAGGAGTTCAAATTTTGTGTTGATTTTGAGGAATTAATGATGACTTGGAAAATTTTGAGAAAATACCTGTAATTGGAGATTAATCATTGTTTATGCAATTTCGTTATTAATGGTTAACTTTGGAAGTGACCACTAGGTTACCAAAGTGTAGTATACAACGAAGGTTTGGAAGTTTTACCGTAGGAGTTAATGGAGGTTAGTTCAGAATATCAAATGGAGCTTTTAATTATTGGGATTCCTTGGATGTTGTATTAAGGTTTTGTGGATATGGAGATCTTGGATTACATGGCAGCTCTAGGAGTAATAATCATAATGTGCCATTGGGAGACTAGTGCGAGTAGGTTGGATATTGCCATGTTTATTGATAATTGTGTCACGTGCCGGCAAGATAAGGTTGAGCATCAAAGACCCGTTGGTAAACTTCAACCTCTCCCTATTCCTGAGTGGAAGTGGGACGAAATTTCTATGGATTTCTCCGATGACTCCTAGTGGAAAGAACTCAGTTTGGGGGATTGCTGATCAGTTGACCGAGAGTGCCCATCTCTTGCCTATCAATAATACTGACTCTTTTTTTTTTTAAAGTAAGACCAATTTCATTTAATCAAATAAACAAAAATCAGGTATCACTGCCTCTCCTAGGACTAATTGCTAAACCTCAGGAGGGCCATCATTAAACCAAACCTTTTCACTAACAAACTCAAGAGCTAACTTAGCTGCCGTATGAGCAACATTGTTTACTGATCTGGGTACAAAAAACAGACTCCACGCTTGGTTCCTGCTCATTAGTTGCTGCATATCTTCAATTAGCTGGCCTAACCTTGAATTATCTTCTCTTTTGGAATTGACTGCATCCACTATTACCTTTGCATCTCCTTCAAAATAAACTTGATTGAGGTCAAGTTCAACGCACAACTCCAGAGCTCTAAGGAGGGCCACACATTCGGCATGGGCAGCTGAAGAAATATGCTCCCTTGTAGCTGTCACTACTGCTTGCAACCTGCCATTTGAGTCTCTGACAATAACTCCTATTCCCATCCTTCCATTAGTAACTTCGAAAGCTGCATCAACATTAACCTTAACGTAGGGCCATGCTGGAGGCTTCCATATCTGCACTGCTCCTCTTCTAGTGATTCCTTCGATGCTCTGTGAGCACATTATGTTAGCTTCTTGAAAGTCAGATAGAGCATTCTGCACCTTACTAGCCAAAATGCTAGGATGAACAAACTGGTTTTGAAAGATAAAATTGTTTCTTCTTGCCCACAACTGATAAAACATAACTACAGCCAACTCCCTGCTGTCTTTTTTCAAATTTTCCCCATCTCCAACCACAGCATCTGGAAATCCGAATGGTAGCTTTTCCATTTGCAAAAAATACTAGATTCATCTCCCCATACATCTGTTGTAGCTGGACAAGCCCACAAGACATGCACCATAGTTTCAGCTTCATGTTTACAGATAGGACAGAGGTTGTTCTCAATAATATTCTTCCTGTAAAGGTTTTCTTTTGTAGGAAGAATATTATTGAGGCACTTCCACATGAACACTTTAACTTTTCCAGGTATGTTTAATTTCCACACTTCCCTCCACAGCCCCTGACTATCCCCCCTATCCGAGCCTTCACTTGCCAATCTCTTCAAAATCCTAGTTTCTAAAAAGTAAGCACTTTTGACAAAAAAGTTACCATTCCTTGACCCCACCCAAATGAGTTTATCTTCATTTCCTCTGCTACTTATCAGTATGGAACAGATAACATTTGCTTCCTCTTCATAGAAAACAGCTTTCACCATTTCAGTCCTCCAAGAACTGCTATCTGCTGCAATCAATTCAGCCACTTTAGCCTCTGGACTCAGAGTATTCATAGGAGTCTGAATCTGAAAAGTTACTGGGCTAGGGAGCCATTTATCCTTCCAGATCTTTATGCTCTTACCATTACCAACACGCCACACTGCCCCTTCCCTTAATAGCTCTAAACTGGACCACAGACTTCTCCAAATAAAAGAAGAGCCACTTCTCATTTTAGCCTCCATCAAATCACATTTCGGAAAATATTTCTGTTTTAGAACAAGGGAGACCATCGACTTGGGTTCTTTAATCACTCTCCATAATTGCTTTGCTAGGAGTGCTTTGTTGAAACTGCTTAAATCTCTAAACCCCAAACCCCCTTCACTTTTGACCTCTCCCAACGACCTCCAAGCTTTCCAATGGATCCCTCTACCTTCTCCTTTGTTGCACCACCAGAATCTAGCCATGATAGCTTCTATTTCTTTGAGAAGAATTCCCGACAATTTAAAGACGCTCATTGTATAAGCAAGAATGGCCTGCAGCACACTTTTTATAAGAATCTCTTTCCCAGCTGAAGAAAGTAGTTTGGTTTTCCAGCTATTAACCCTTTTCCATATCTTTTCCTTCAAACCTCTAAACGTGTTGTACTTTGATCTACCCATCACCGTTGGAAGACCAAGATATTGGTTATAATCATTACATCTCAGCCCATTAATCTGCTGCAGAATAAACTCCTTTGCTTCCACCCTTGTAGTTGAACTGAAAAAAACACTGGTTTTTTCTTTATTAAGAGTTTGTCCCGTAGCTTCCTCATACATGTTCAGTAGATCAAGCAAGATATACCATTCACCCAATCTTGCTCTACATACGAAACTTTGGGGAACCAGGCGACACTTTCTCCATACGATCAAGCAAGATATACCATTCACCCAATCACCTCTTGATGCATTCACCACATACGAAACTGATTTGACACACTCCATCACAAGATCAGTCCATTTCTTCCCAAACCCCAACTTAAGCATCATTGCTTCAAGAAAAACCCATTCCACTCTATCGTATGCTTTTGACATGTCTAGCTTTATAGCCATGTTACCCTCTCTTCCTTTATGTTTTGAATACATGGTATGAAGGAGTTCATAAGCCACCATTATATTGTCGGTAATCAGTCGATTAGGAATGAATGCACTTTGGTTCCAAGATATCACCTTCTCCATCACTCCTTTCATTCTATTTGCCAACACTTTTGAAATCAGTTTGTAGGCTACATTGCAGAGAGAAATAGGCCTATAATCATTCATTGAGATGGGGGAATTTACCTTAGGGATTAGGACAATGTGAGTGTGATTAAGATCTTCCTGCATCTTCCCTGTCCTGAAAAATTCTATAACTGCCAGTGACACCTCTCTTCCCACCAGCTTCCAATGATCTTGGTAAAATCCTGCACTGAAACCATCCGGCCCTGGTGATTTAAAAGGGGACATTTGTGATAGGGCCTCTTCCACCTCTCTTTCCGTGAAGGCCTATTCCAATACTTGTTGCTCATTGGAAGACAGCTTTGTATTAACACCCTTTATGCATTGATTCACTGAATTTAAGCCAGGCTGTGACGACTGAAAAATAGAAGAGAAGAAATTCTTGAAGCCCTCTGTATCTCTAGGTTCCCGGATAATACATCCCCATTCAAATCAGATACTTTTGAGATCGAGTTCTTACTTCTCCTTTGTTTCACACATGCATGATAAAACCTTGTATTTCTATCCCCACTCCTCAGCCAGTGTTTCTTAGCTCTTTGTCTCCACCATGAATTCTCTTGGTCTAAAAGGAAGTCCAGATCTTTGTTAAGCCTTCGCTGATGGTGCATGTTCTCAGGTCCTCCTTCATTTTGCAGCCTGCTTAACAGATTAGTCTTATCTCGAATTGCTCTTGTTCTATCCCTTGTTAAAAACCTGCTCCATTGATTCAGGCCCCTCTTGGTAGCTTCCAGTTTTCTCAGCAAACCATCCATGTGGCTTGCTCCCCCACTTCTGCCACTCCATGCTTGAGAAACCACATCACTGCATCCCTCCTCCTTATTCCAACCTACTACATATTTAAACCTGTTATGCCATCTTCTATTGAGATGCTCTCGGCTACTGCATTGAAGGAAAATTGGACAGTGATCAGAGCACACAACAGTTAAAGTTTCCACACCAAAATCCATAAAATTTGCTCTCCACGCACTGTTAGCTAGGACTCGGTCGAGCCTTTCTCGAGTATAGGACTCATCATCATGAAAATTACACCAGGTAAACTTATTTCCCTTCCACCCCAAGTCAGATAAGCTTCCTTCTTCCAGGACCTTCCTAAACATTTTCATGAGTCTTTCACTACGAGGTCTCCCTCCATCCTTCTCTTCTTGAAATAATACTTCGTTAAAATCACCAATAAAAACCCAACCACCCTCGGCAGGCTTGAAAGAAGAGAGTAGTTCCCATGTTTGATTCCTGAGATTTGCATTTGGATGGCCATAAAAAAAGGATAGCAAACATTTGGCATTACTCCTAGCATCGTTAACCCAAACATTAATATGGTGTTGGGAATAATTTAACAAATCGATAAGCTTTTCCTCCTGCCACATAAGTATTAACCCTCCACTCCTTCCTCTAGCCTCTACTACAATACAACCATCAAACTTTAAGCTCTTTGCAATCCTGATACCCTTGACATAAGACAATCTGGTTTCCATCAGGAAGACCAAGTTGGGTAGCTTATCCTTCACCATCAGGCAAAGGGTTTGAACTGTTCAGGGGTTCCCAAGCCCCCGACAGTTCCAGCTCAACATTTTCATTGCTGCCGGCGGGACTGCCTCGCAGCCACCGCCGATCCCACAAGGCTGGATCTGTCCTCCGACGCATCCTCTGCCCTTGATTTTCTACTTTTTTTTAACAGGTTAGTACTAACCTGATTCACAGCTGCAGCCCATTTCTTTATTGGTGACAGGTGAATTGCAGGTTCTGTTGTAGTGACTCCTTGAACCCGTGCGATCCTCTTCCACTTTCGTCCCTCCCCTTTCCTCTGATCGTTAGAAGCCAACTGTATCTGTGTCTTCATAACCGTTTCTGGGTAAGTAGCCACCTGGATATTAGAGGCCATAAGGTTAGGGCCTCTTTGTTCCCTCCCTAAGCTGTGTTGCGGCCCACTCCCATCCCCAAGCCCAGGCCCATTTCCTTCTTGAGTCTCCACAATGATTTCCTGCCAATTGTTCCCCCCTACCTCCATGTTTACTGCTGAAAGTATGGTCCCCTGGTACAGATCCCGCAAAGATCTCTCACCCGATTCTGCTGGCAGGCACGTTCCCAAAGCTACTTCCCCTCCTTCTGTCCCCTCTGACCTTGACTGTCTGTCCCCTGCCATTTCAGAACTTCCTCCCTGGTCTACTCTAGGATCTTTTGGTAGAGTAGGGGTATTTGCAGAACGTCCCCTCTCCCCTCCCTTCTCCGATGATCCTGCAGCCTGATTACTTGCCAAGGTTGCCGGGACTTCCTTACCTCCTCTCCTCTACCACTACTGGGCGCAAAAGACCGCTTCCGCACCATTCTTTCGGCTCGAAGCCATGACCCGAATTGAGGACTTGGCCCTTCGATTTCACCTTTATCCTCACAGACTGCTCAACATCCCTTATCATCATGTATAATCCATCCACATTTGAAGCATATCATGGGCAAGTTTTCGTACCGAAATTGAACCCAGTGTTTTGTTCCCTGGAAGCATATGAACCGCCCTCTTGCAATGGCTTTGTACAGCGCAACCTCCACTCTTATCCGTAGACATTTACCCCATCCAATACCATCCTCCTCCATGTCAACCTCTAGGACTCGTCCCACCGAGTTTCCAATATGTGTCCCCCATTCCATCGTCATGCAACCTAGTGGAAGATCGTGTAACTATAGCGAGAATACTTCCTTATCGTAGTTAAGGTTCCCTGGGCTCGCTTCTCCGTCATACCGCCATAGTTGGAACAGGGCATTATCAAACGTCCATGGTTTGCCCTCTAAGATTCTATGCATATCTGCATGGGTCTCAAACGTGATGGTGAAAGTGTTTTTATTCACTTCTTTAAAAGTTGCCCTTTTACCGATCCTCCATATCTTTGCCATCGTATTGCTGATGGACTCCACTCCTACCACTCTCTCTGTGCATACCTTTCCAATGAGACTCCTCTCGCCCTTACGTGATATCTCCTCATCCCCCCTACTGTTGACTTCTAAAACCTCCTCCTCTTCCTCTGTCAGGCTAAATTTCCTCCATCGATCTTCTAAACCATCCATCCTATTATCTTCTTCACTTCGTTCTTCACTTGCTCTGGATTAAGCCTAGTAGAACTGAAACTATCACACCACCTCTAGTTCGGAACCAAAGAGGAGACTTCTGCCCGAGGTAGTTAATAATACTGACTCTTTGGGAAAGCTGACTCGGTGGTATGTTAAGGAGTTAGTGCGTTTGCACGGAGTACCCACGAGTTTTGTGTCAGATCGGGACTCGCGGTTCACGTCCCATTTTTGGAAGAGTTTGCAGGCAGCTTTAGGCACTAAGTTAAAGTTTAGTACTGCATATCAACCTCAAACTGATGGTCAATCTGAGCGTACCATTCAGACCTTAGAGGATATGCTGAGAGCGTGTGTCATGGAATTTCAGGGAAGCTGGGAAAATCATCTGCCACTTATGGAACTTTCTTATAATAATAGCTTCCATGCCTCCATTCAGATGGCTTTGTATGAAGCGTTGTATGGAAGAAAGTGTAGATCGCCCCTGTGTTGGGATGAAGTCGGCGAGAGGAAATTGATTGGGCCTGAGCTAATCCAAGAAATGCAAGAGCAAGTTCGTATTATAAGAACTAAAATGGCAGCAGCACAAAGTCGACAGAAAAGTTATTCAGATTCAAGGAGAAAAGACTTGTCTTTTGAGGAAAGTGATTGAGTTTACCTTAAAGTCTCTCCTATGAAAGGCGTTAAGCATTTTGGTAAGAGAGGAAAACTTAGCCCAAGATTTGTAGGACCTTTTCAGATTTTGGAGATGAGTGGGGTTGTTGCTTACAGGATTGCTTTGCCAGAGTATTTTGGAAAAGTTCTCGATGTGTTCCATGTGTCCTCAAGAAAAGTTTTAGTCAGCAAGAGGTTCGCTTTATCGACCCAAGATGCATCGAACTTCAGCCTGACCTTACTTATGAGGTTGCCCGACACAGATTGTAAATTGGAAGGAGTAAAGGTTGAGATATAAGTCGATATATTTGGAGAAGGTAGCTTGGGATGATCTATTGGCTTAAGATTTCTCTTGGAAAAGAGAAGCAGACATGATGGAACAATATCTGTATTCGTTTGATTGATCGGCGATATGTCTCTTAAGCCTACTTTTAGTCGCATCTCATGCCTGTCTTTAGAATTGATGTTTGACCCTACAATTTCGAGGACGAAATTTATTTTAAGGGGGGGAGATTTTAACACCCCGTATTCTAGTGTATTTTAATGAAGGATTATTTTAATTGATTTAAAGATTGATTCTCTTGTTTTAGAATTTTGGGAGTTTGAGAATATTATTTTATAATATTTTAAGTTGTGAAAATCATTTTATTGGGCTTTCTTATTGTTAATTATTGTTGTGGATTTAAATTGATTTTTAATTTAAATTGGGTTGTTTAGGGGTTTTAAAATTATTATTGTTTTAATTAAAGTATTTCACTGCGTTTGATTAATTTTAATTAGTGTTCTGCAATTTAATTCCTTTTTATTTTTAAAGGATGTTTTTGTCGGAGTTTAATAATTTACTTTAACTAGTTGAGTTTAAATTGATTATTTATTTTACTGTTTTAAAAATAATTATTTTGAGGATCAGTTGTGACTCAAAAGTTGTGAAGATTGGACCTCATTTCTTTTCCTCATCTTTTCTTTTCTCTTCTTTTCTTTTTCTTCCCTTTTTCTCTCAAATTTTTCTCTCTCCCGCTCGACTTCTCTCTCCTCGCCTGACTCTCTCTCTCTCCTCTCTCACGTGTTTCGGTTTTCACCTCACCGTCGCCATTGCCGGCCGCCGTGGTCAACACCGCCGGTGCCATTCGACTCCTCGTGTGCCAGCGACCCAGCCCCTCCATTTTCAGGCCAGCTAACGCCGCCGTTAGCCACCAGGAGCCGTGCGAAACTGCAGGCTTCTCTTCGCCGTTCCGCCGCCGTCCGGCCACCAGCTCATCACCACATCATCACCGGCCCTCCAACAACCTTTTCCACCCATTCCTGGCTCCGATCCGTCACCGGAGCCGCCCATACGAACCCCCTCTCCGATTCGAGTTTCTCGGCCTTAAACAGCCGTTTCGGCCGCCACCCACGGCCAACCATCACTTCCATTAGCTTCACCACCTCTCATAGGCCCTACCCTACTGTTCCCAAGTTTTCGTTTGACCCCGTGTGGAATTTGGGTTTCACTGTATTTCGGCCATAGTGTTTTTACACTGTGGAGTTGCTGTTTTGGTGCTTCCAGTTCCTCCGCGATCCTCCATAAATTATTTTAAAACGTTGTAAGTATTTCTCCAAAAGACTTTTAAGATTTAAATATATTTTTGCAATAACCTGTTTTATAAACTGTGAATTGGTTATTTGGAAATTACTAATAACTGTTTGTTGTTGGTAATTGGTCGGTTTCATAGCATTGTGCACGCATGCGTGGGTGTGTATTTTTGGAAATTGTGTATTGTGAAAATGGCTTTCGGGTGTGTGTGTATCACCCCCAAGCCGAGATGGGTTATTATCTCGGTAGAGCTCCTCTGGGCACTTGGGAGCGGAATATACTGAGTGTCGTCCCCTGGAGCTGTTGCTTGGGACTTGGACGAAATGGTAACACTCTCGATCCGACTCCGTGATCCCTCGGGCTGGCGGGGATCAGAGGATGCTTGGCTATGTACGCGGTGGGCGCGGAACTGGGCATCATTCGTGTTGTATCACTCGTACAGTCGCTACCTGTGGTGTGACGAAATGAGCCAGGGTATGTGGATGGTCCCTAGGAGAGGCCATTGTGCATACGGGTTAAAATTGGAATTAATGTAACTATTCCTGGATATTAATTTGTGCCAAATGGTGATTTTTGACGTGCGTAAAAACTTGTGATTTTACGAAAAATGGTGTTTTTCTCAAGTTTGGTGTTTTGGTCATCATGTGCATGCATAGTGGCTGTTGTATTAATATATTTGTTATCTTGGAGTATTTTTGGATTTTACTTATCTGTGGTACCATTTATTGGTACTGCAGATTTTGATGCAGGTTTTGAGGAGGTTGAGCCCGAGGATGGGCTCCGCCTGAGGAGTAGGGACATTTGGCTATGTTCTATTTTGTATTTTATTTGAGGTTGTTTTATGAATAAGAAAATTGTATTATGTTGACTTGTAGATTTCTGTACTACTTTTGTATTGTATTAAACTCTAGTACTTAGTTATCTGACTTAACATTTCCGCTGCATTTTATTTATTTGTTGTACATGTGTTGCATATCACACACTCGGAACGTGTCGTTGGGGTGCGTGACCGTGTTGTCATCATTCCGGGTGTCTCGATTTCCGTGCGTGTCCGTGCATGGAAGTTGGGGGCGCCACAGTACGGGTGGTTTCACTCAACAAAACTCTAATGGCCGAAAATGCATGGCACTCTAGATGAGGCTTCTTACAACAATGACTAAGTAGTACTTCACACGAATCCCTAGTAAGGGCCAAGCATCTCTTGTCCCTACCAAGACCATTCCCTTTTTCCATTTTGCCATTGATGGTTTGGGTCCCTTGAGAAGAAAACTCTAGATAGCCCATGCTCAATAAGGTTAAGCATGGTCACCTCCTCATGATTGAACCAAGTGCTCCATTAATTCCATGAGACTCACAACAAAGCCACTACACATATCCCTCTCTTCTCTTAAACCAAAACTCTTCAACCCAAAAACCCTTGCAAGTGCGTGTGTGTTCATGAGAAGAGAATGGGATAGGAGTTTGAAAGTTCTCACCGTGCAAACTCTCCCCAACGTGACATCCTTGTTTTTCCTCCAATGCTTGTGCGAAGAGTGTTTGGATGAAAGAAAAATTGTGTTTGGTCTTCTTCTTCTAGAGTGGGCAAGATAGAGAGGAGGGGAGAGGGAAAGAAAACCTGAAAAATGAAACAAATGACCTTTGATTTTCCTCTAGCATGGGTAAGGGGCGCCAGCCATTAATACCCTCTTATTTATGCTCTTTTTTCCCCACGCATTCTCTCTCCCATCATTACTTATTTATAGAAGGAAAATACTCTAACCACAAAAAGATTATACAAAAGTAATCCCACAAACTTATGTGGCTTGATGTGATTCATCATATTGTAAAGCTACTTATATTGTAAAGTAAGTCTAACAGATCAGATGAAGCCATATCAGTTTGTAGGATTATTTTGTGTAATTATTTTTTGGACGTAGCAATACTCTTTTTTGAAAATATGAACAGCCATTAGAAACTCCTTGCATAGGCGCCAGGTGGCGTCCCTTTCTTGCTATGGCTAAAAGTCTCTTCTTCATCCCTTTATCATTGCTTCTCTTGGGAACCTAAGGGTCTCCTTTGCATGAAAGACATGTGGCACATCCCTTTTGGAGTGACCAAAATTCCAAGCCTTCTACCCATCCATTTTGTGTCTAGATGGAATGAATCTAAGGAAAAACAATGCATGGCTGCTAAATGGCATGAAGTGGGCATGTGTCCCTTGCCATTCCTGAAATCCTCATTATCTTCTTTCATCAAAGATTCTTCTAGAAGCTATCATAATTGGCATGTAGCACTTTCCCAAACCAATCCCTTTCTTCATCTTCCTCATCATTACTTCTTCTAGAAACCTTAAAACCTTATGCATGTGTGACATGTGGCCATGTGAAAGTTGGCTTCTAATGGGTTGGGCATGCACTCCAGTAAACCTAACCGTAAGTCTTTCCTTCTTCCCTTTTTGGTCTAGATACAATGAATATATAGGATGAAGCTGCATAATTGCCTAGTGGTGTCATTGGTGGTAGGATTGGCGTGTGCCCTAGATGAGCCGAAATCCCATGGCTTTCCTCCTTCTACACGACTTCTTCTAGAAGCTTGGAGCTTCATTGCATGAGGGACAAGTTGGGCTTGCAAAACCCTAAATTCCTATAGGGTCGAAAATTGGCTAAGTGTTGGGCTTTTCCTTGGGCTTGGGTGCCTATTGCACCAACACAAAACATAGTCTATGTCAATCTCATACTCTATTCTTATCAAACCATTGGGCTCAAGTCCGTTTAGATCAAAAATAGAAAAATGAAAAGTAACAAGTAAGGACTTAGCTTAGACCATGTTATCACAATAGGACCTACTACTTTAATCTTCATAAATACTTAAGACCATATCAACTTACTTATACATCCAAACATATACAATTGGACCAACAATCTTTTACAAAACTTACTCAAACATATTCACTCCAAGTTTCCAAACATACCCTTAATCTGTCAAGGTCTATGTTAGATGATGACTTTATCACAATAATTGCTTGAATTACTATTCCTAAACATGTGTGATGTGCAGTAACATTTAAATATATTAAATGAGAAACTTTGTAATTAAGTTTGCATGCCTTGAAGCATTATGCAACATGTAGAAAACTTCAAATACACACAATAACATATTCTCTCTCCTCCAGAAAATCTCTCTCCCAAAACCCCACCTATCTCTTAAAGATCCTCTCTTCTCCGTTCGGAGGAGGGTGGGGCTTCAGCTCATCCTTCCCTCCTACTCTCTAGAGCTATCTAGCAAATTTTTTTTGACTTTTTATTTTTATTGTTTTCCGACTATAGCACAAAGATGGGTCAATTTACTACTTTTCGATCACTTACGACTATCAAGCGCTATGCCACAAGACTCCCCAGCTGCCCATTTTTCGGCTTCTAGAAGAATATCATCATAGGAGTGGCACGTGAATTTCATCCGCAGCATAAGGCGTGCATGAGATCCATGCACTGTTGTGCCATGGTGTGCTTTCTGCCTCCATGATCCTTCATTTCTCCAACAATGGCGCATGATTCTCATGCTCCTTCACAGCCACTGACGGTTGTTTGCCAATGTTTCAAACTTTCGGTTGCTATGTTTCTATATTTCCACTTCATCGAACCAAAAATCATGAGAAAGAGGGAGAGTTCCTTCAACCAATCCAAACCAACAAAGTGCAACACAATACATCTACTGCAACTTTTGGTCATAGTATCACAATCTAATTTTCAGACTGTAACAAAACCGCCTCATGTGGCTTCCCATTAGGTGGTAGCTAAGTCATTAGCTCCAAATCCTTCTTTCTTTTTTTTCCCCTCGTGTTGTATTAACTGATCTAAGATGATTATTAGAGTTCGCACCCTTTTGACTCATTTTGTGCCTGTTTATATATATATATATATATATATATATATATATATATATATATATACATATATATATATATATATATATATATCATGCTTGCTTCGAAATAAATAAAACAGATACCTTCTAATGAGTGCAATGTTATACTTTTGGTCTCCAACATTTTTGGTTGGGCTGTTTTCTGTCTATTTCTTGCTCTCTTGTGTTTCTCTGTTTAATGACGCACAAAATAAAGGAAGAGGAATTTCGAAAATACGACCATTGGATATATTAAATAAATTACAAAAACTTATTTTAAAAAAATATTATTTTAAGGATCTAACCCAATATTAGAGCATTAAAAGAGAACTAGATATAGAGGTACTAGAAATGAACTCCTTTTTCCGAAAAACAAAGCCCAGCTGTCTAGATATTTGACTCATTACAAGCTTACAAATGCAAATAATTTACTTCAATCCTGAGCATTATTCAACCAAACAATTTACACCTAAAATGCAAATAATTTTCTGGAATAAGTGTTCTACGATCACATTTCATTGGACCTCTTATACGAGTATCCTTCTCTGCACGTTAGCACTTATCATTTCTATGTCCTTTTACATTCCCATCAACGATGAACCAAACACAAATTTTTTTTTTGGGGAGGTGGGGGGGAAGCAATCCAGATGCTGAAAACGGTCTGTAAAAAACAAACATCACATAACATAACATAAAACGATAATAAAACTTCCTTCCCGAGCCACATAACTCCATCCGCGCAACCACCAAGTATATCCAGAGTCGTTAAGGAAAGCAAGCTATAGAAGGCTCAAGAAAAATCTTTCCGCTAAATTTGCAACAGCAGCCCTTGAATTATTATAAATAAACTACTTGGGGCCAATGTCCTTCAGAGCACAAATCTGCTCCTCCCCCATTGCGGACATAACACTGACAACCAGGTCCTTGCCATCGGCAAACCCATCCTTGATCTGCACATACAAATTACAGTTGAGAAATGCTGTCAATCACCAATAGGAATAAACAGAATGTGAGGTTGAACATATAGAAGACACTACGAAACAAAACAAATCTTCACCTTCCAGGGGCATGCACCCATTAGAAAGCAATTAGGGAGGAAACAATATGCCAAAATGTAACAAATGGCAGTAAATTTGCACGTTCACATTTGCCATGCCGTGAAAAATAAGATTCAACAGTACAGGATTAATCTTAGGAACTGAAATGTAACTCGGACAAACCTGGGTCAACAAATTGTCATCGGTTGGCAGTTTCAGATCATCCTTTGTGTTCCCATTTTCAGTCAGCAAACTCACCTAAACAGCATTTAAATAATCAAATGACCAAACTTCAAAGAAAAATGAGTTAAGAAAAGCAATAATCAAAGATAAAAAAAAAAAAATAATTTAAACCGTACAAATCCATCCTCGGAGATATCAATCAGCTGGTAGTCAGTACGATTAACATGGGGAACCTGTGTACAAATAGAAAAACATTTTACCATACAGAACATATTCTATAAAAATTAAAGGGATTTCATCAAATTTGGAGAAAATAAGAATATAAATAAAATTATTGCATACATCACAGTTATGGGAAGATGGCACAATATCTTCAAGTTTCTTGCCAGTGAAAATATCAATCCCAACGAAGTGGCACTTTGCATGACCATGCTTGCCAGTCTTGGAGGTGGAAACTTCAACCACCTGTCACAAGAAACATTCATTATACATCAGCTCATAAAGCCACCATGAGAATTCATCATGCCTCAATGTAACATGACTCCCAAGTTTTCATCAATATTAAGTACTAAACCGGTGCATGGGGCCATATTGTAGGAACCTATAGCTCCCTTCCAAGTTTATTGACCAAGATACCATCCAATCATCATTGATATAAAATAACGTTAAAACTTTTGAATACAACCAAATCAATAAACTAAAAAAAAATCCTATAGTAACAGACAAAGAAATGCTTATATCTCTGTATCCAATATCACGGATGAGTTCATCTTTGGTTTGGACATAGTGTAGAGCAAGGCTTTACACCGTCTAATGGGAGGCTGGTATCCAAATGACTGGTGCAGCACGGTAATACTTCCAAATGAAGTCCAAATGTGTTAAACCCACAAATGGCTTCAAACCAAACTGAATGAGACTGCTGCTCCACCACTCTTGGCACGCCAACTAACTGCTCCACAAATCCGGTCACAATATTTCTCTTATCGTGTCTCCCTCTTTCATCTTTAGGGCAAAAATAGGTTGAGAACTATAGGTTTCAGAATATGTATAATTGTGACATTTCCTTCAAAGAATCAGCAACCAAATAGGAAACATAGCAAAATAAAGATGAACTGACAGTATTTTTTTTTAGATCACCGTAAATGCATGAATGGAAGCTTTTTTTTTTTCAAAAATTAGGGTACATTTGGGTAATGATATGAGATGAGAAATTCTCAAAACTTCTAAAACTTCTCACAATTTCCTTCCCAAACATCACTCAAACACAAAACACTTTTCAATTTCAAGCTTTCAACTTCTTCATCTAATCATATTCCAATCATTACAAGTTTTATAAACTTCAAAAAAAAAAACAAAAAAATTAATACAACTTATTGAAACTTCAAAATAAAAATAATATTAAAATATATATTCAAACAATTTTTTTAATTTATAACATTTTTATTCAATTTTTTCTACTACTATTCACAGCATTATGAGATACTTCAAGTCTCCAAACGAGCCCTTAATTTTCCTGTTAATAGAAAAAACACAAGCAATGATGAAGATAATGGAGGGAAAAATTTGTTTTGATGAGGCAAGAAAGGAAAGAGAGAAAGAAGTAGAGATATGAATAGAAACCAGGCCACGAGTCAGAGCCAAGAAAAGCATCAGAGAAAGCAGACATGTTGACCCATTGATTTCGATATCCGTGCACATTACCATGTTGCCTTCATTCTTTTGTAATCCAAAGCATTGGCTTATTGAATACAGGTCTATCAATACTCCATAACAGAGCGTACAAAGGTTTCATATTCAAAAACTTTGTTTCGAAAAAGGCAAATAATAAATAGACAAGAAACTGAAAACCCTGCGTAGAACAAACAGCAACCTTGGAACCGATATTCAGACTAAGGATGGATTTAGCCAGAAGTAGTTCTTGCACATTGTTAGCTTCTATACCATTAAAACTGGTAATTATAGAAACAAGGCGAGTCCTCTTTAGGGTTTCTCTCTCTCTCTCCTAGAAGCATTCAATGAAGAAAAGGTAGCTTGCGTTTCTCCGAAGAGCAACAGTGGCACAGGAGACGGGTGACATGTAAGTTTCTAATGTGTCGTCACCTTATAGGTGGGTGCAAAATGGGAAGAGCACCACATCCGACTGAAGGTTTTCTCATCACAGATTTTAGAGGTTTATGACCCATTACTTGGCTCATAATACATGATAAAGATGACAGAGGATTTTGAGTTGTAAACATATAATCCGATCAATAATTTTAACTAAACTGACTGTTTTACTTCCGAATGTATGGAACATAAGTCACCAGCTCTAGCACAAAAGATAACGGCATGGACAAAAAAGACATTCAGCACCCACATCAACTCCAATGGGAAACCAAAATACTCGACAGAAACCTAATCTAATCTGAACTTCATGAAGAAAAAAGCAGCTAGTAGTAACAGGAAAATAACCAGATAAAAATTTTGTTAAATAAACATTTTTAACATTTGGGGGCACCCAAACGGATCAGATCCAAATTAACCGCGAGAAAATGACATTGTAACAATTCAATCGGAGGCCGTGAAATCAAAAGTCGGAATGAAATCTTCAAAAAAATGGAGATTTTCTCAGGTTCTCATATCACAACTATGACCTAGATGTGCTCAAAGTATAGACTACAAAGCAACCATCGAGATCTCAAAGAAACATACATGTACACAGTCCAGAAATCAAACCTAAATCATAGATTTCGGTTAAAACATATTTTTTTTCCGTGATTGATTTTTCAACATGAATAAGACGGCTTATCTATCAAATTGAATTTCACAACGGTCCATAGCCAATTGATTTTACAAGATATGCTTTCCTGTAAAATTAGTTTGCAAGGAAACAAAAAAACAAACGATATAAAAAAGGGGCAAAACCTTGCAAGGGCGGGCCTTGATGACGATGTAGCCGTTCTTACGAATGGTACCGGCCTGTTGGGGATAGGTCTTGGAGGCTCCGGCATCGGCCTTGGACTCGAAATGGTGCTCCTCACTGTCCGACATGGTTTTTTTCTTTTTTGCCTCCGACTCGCTCTCTCGCAATACACCAGCTCAATTCGATTCAGAGACTCGGATTTTCAGCAGAAGAGCCACGGAGTGAGGCGGAGAGGACGATGAAGATTATATATATGGATGAATGCGTGTAAATATTGGTCTCTCGCTCATTGTCGCACATGCTCTTTCTAGGGTTTCATGGTGGTCCCCAATTGGCTATGAACCGTTGGATTCTACGGTGTAGCGGTCGGGTTTTCTTTTGGATAATAATGCGAGATCAGCGTTTAATAGACGCTACGAATCTATGATTTTATATATGAGATTTTTTTATCTTCATTTTCACACATATTATATTTATTTTATTTATTTTTAATTTTTTTAGTTTTATTTTTTATAAATTATTTCTTCTATCCATCATCCATACACTACATATTTAATAAAAAATAAATTATATATAATGTATAATATAAAAATAATGAATAAAATTTTTCTTTATAATACATCGATTAAGGAGTTATTCTATAAAGAAGCTTTATATTATATATTTCTACTTAATTGATACGTGGTTTATCATTTTTATTCTTTTATTTAAACAAATATATTTAATCATTAAGATAGATGAGAAAAAATAACAAATTAAATATTGGCTATGTAGATGTATATAGCTTAAGAGTTTTGCAAATACAAATTAAATATTGCAACATCGTTAGATGATGTATCAGTAGATGGTAACAGTTTGCAAGTAGAGAGACTCTTAAACAAATTTTAGCTATATTTTATAAAAAAAAAAATATATTTTCAAGCTGACGTGTGCAGCAAACCTAATAAAGTGTTTATACGGTATAATTTGATTTAGAAAATAAATTTTAAAATTTAAATCTTACAAATCAAATTTTACCATTTAAGTGATGTGAATGATATATTCTACATAACCAGCTTAAAAATAAAATAACTCAGTGTAAAAAATATCAAACAAAGACATCTATTCATTTATTTATTAAAAAAATACGTACTTGCATGTTGGTGTGAAGGACATGCCCTCCACAGTGCCTATTTGGCAACAATTGATTTGTAAGAAAAGTCTAAATTCAAATTATCTTGTAAGCCGTTGTGGATGGCATACCATTATACTGTTAATCTAATATAATTAAATTCTTAAAAATTATTCAACTATGTCAACGGTGTGGTGGGTGTTGTAACACCCATCCCTCTAAAACTTGTAAAGACTTGCAAGATAAGAACCACATCATGTAGTATACATAGGATTTTTCATTTAATATTATTGTTATTTGAAAGGCTTACCTTCAAGCATACATAAAACATTTACCTCAGAGTATAAAGAAAATAAAACAGTTCTTTATGCAACCTTAACCATTAACTTTCTTTTATTACTTTAACCTCATCCTTAGTGATCGTTTATACAATGTTAACTCCCTTCTGTTAAGGTTGGCGACCCTTGTGATCAATAGTTTTTCTGGTAGGTAGTAGAATAAAATCGAATCTCAAGAATATGTCATCACTAAGTGTACAGCTACGGATGCATTTTGACGTTGCCATTCGTCCCAACCTCAAGGCATCATCCTCATACTTAGATGGCAAGTTCATTAACCTCATCAAACACATGCAATTATACCATTTAGTTCCTTTTCTTTTCTTTTTTTAATCTTGCCTTACCTTTCATTGTTTTTAAAAAAATAAAATAGATAGCCATACTATATAGTATTCTGTCACACATAATAAGTCTTGTAGTTCTAAAAATCATATAACATTGTTAATAATAAATAGGGACCGTGAAAAGGGCTATCGATGAAGGGCTATATATATATATATATATATATATATATACTTCTTCTAAAACAGTTACTACATATATACTTTTGAAAAAATACTTTACAGTTTACTATAAAGTGATGTGTAGAAGAAATACTAACCTTGGACCTTGTGAAGTTGAAGCCAAACGTGCGTGTCTCCAAATTTTTAATCTGAACCTATAATAGTTTAAGCAGTAGTGTAAACTTTCTTAATTGTTAAAAATTATGTGTGATATGCTTCATGTTTGACTTCTCAGGATATCCAAGTCCCTTGGTTGTCACTATTCATCGCCTATCACTACATTTACTTGGTATGCTTACCAATCATTGGCTTGCTAGGTGCAATGTTCATCGAGCAATACTTGCTTAGTTTAGGGCTTATCGAGCAATACTTGCTTGGTTTTAGGGTTGTGTGTGTTGGTTTAACCTTAGTCCCATGCGAACTATCTCTGCTTTTTGGTTTATAATAATATGCCATGATATGCTTATGGTTTTAATGCATCTAGTGAAGGAAGGAGTATTTACCTAAGGCAAACCGAAAACACACAAGGAAAAGATGAGGCCGAGAGGGTTAGGGTTTGTAACCCTAGTTTCACGTGGCTTGAGGCGGTTTACGTGATACTCCAACAAGCCTCAATGGTTGAGACATATAGTGGAAGTGGTTAATGGACATGGAGCCATGATGGTGGTTTTGGTGGTAATCGATGGCAGTGGATCGACTATTATAATTTTTCTCATTGTAATTATCACTAATTGAGGTCCTCTAGACAGTTTCAATCACTTTCAATCCTATCTTATTTCTTTTTAAACTTCAAACTCTCTTATCTTGTTGATCACTAACTGAGGTTAGGTTTGGAAGTTTTTTCAAAACAAAATTCTCATCTCATCTCATCATTACAATTTTTTAAATTTTCACATAAAATATAATAAATAATTCAACTTTTTCAAATCTCAATTCAACTTTTTCAAATTTTAAAACAATAATAATATTAAAAAATAATATTTTATTCAATTTTTAACTTTCATCTCAAACTAAAAATTTTCATCTCAACATCCAAACCTAACTTGAGTTTCCTTTGAAATACACTACCATTTTTCATATGGAACTCTTCGGTTATTAGAACCTTAGCCACTAACTGAGTTTAATTCTATGAAGTCAGTGGTCGACTTCGAGTTGAATACTTCGTTGGTCATCTCCTCCCAATTTCTCTTTATATATCTCTTCCCTCTTCAAGCCACTACAACCTTCCTTCTCAATATTTATTCATTGTCATTGCATCAACATTGCAAACCTCCCCCGACAACCACCATCCATGTCACAGTTGCAGCCCATCACTACACGAAAACCAGCCTCCCTTCCCTTCCTCAAACCATCGTGAACCAGACCCACGAACGAGTGGCCATCCCATTCAAGTCCAACATCCAAACAACCCTCATGATACCGATGTAGCATCCATGAGATCCCACTCACGACAGCTTAACCAGTCCCACCTCCAGGCCAAATGCTACGCATCTGGACAACAACAGCTCCACGCCATTACCCTTAGCAATTGTACCACGTTTCAACATCCACCAGGAAGACCCACACCACTGCACCGTAAACCACCATACTCCCTCCACATTTAAACAAAATACTTTGTTTTTACACCCTAAAATAGAAGAAATGACATGGTTGAAGACCACGCTGAAGCACCCTAGCGTGCGCAGTTCATCTACTCAGCCCCATCGTGACAGAAGCCTCACGTTGGAAGCAAGTGGCTTTTTTCTAAGGAGAGCTCAACCACGTTTGGTACCTCCATGGACAACCCCATTGCGCACTCATCCTCCATCACGTAAGATCCCTCATTAAGGCTCTCTCTCTGTGGAAATCCCCCTATCTCTCTGCCTCTCCCTTTAGTTCATGTAACTCTCTCTGTGTGCACATTATTTTTCCCTCATCTCAGTGTGGTAACTTATCCTCTCTCTCTGTTCCCTTGTTGCATAACCAAGTTACAAATAATACCCATGCCTAGTTAGTATTAACCATATGATGTATTATTTAGGACGATTTCGTACAATAAAATAGGGAAAATAGACATTTAGATATGAAAATATTTGTAAGGTTTAATTGCATGATTATTGGAGAAATTATGTGAAAATCAGAGTATTTGGGGGGTGACAAGATTTTAGGATTTTGACGATTTTAGTATTTTAGGATATATAGGTTATATATCTGCAAGCACATCATTTATCATGATTTGCTCATGTTTCATTCCACATATTATAGTTATGTATGTATGATGCATCTTATACATCTCACGTTGCACAAGACATGTAAGTTTTCATAAGATCAAGTGTAAAACCTCAGAACAGTTGATAAGATGGTCATTCAGATCTATGGTACCAATGCGAATTTATGGGTGGATGTGCAAGCCACAGGCCCAAGCGTTGTCCACCATAGTATGCTAGAATACTATTAGCAGTGTCCATTGTAGCCATAAGATGTGGGACCGATGCAAAACCTTGCACACAGGGTTAAGTGTATAGATCAGTAATAAAAGTTAAATAAGTCATACATATCATAATCATATGTATGAATAGTCATGATTTTAAGTTTTAAGCAATGAAATATTTTATGAAAAACTTTATGTTAAGTATGTTTACGTTATGGGTTTCTTACTGAATCTTCAACTAATTTTAGTTTCTTATATTTTTAAACCACCTAGATGAGAATATTTATGAAGAAAGAGATGCAGGACGGGACTTGGCCCGGGGAGGGGTTTCAAGGCCTAGGTCATGTACAAATATTTTAAGTTATGATTTTTATAGTACAATATTCAAGAAATTTTTATAAATACTTCCGTGCACTTTATGATTTCAATATTTTAATACAAAACGACTATTTATTATAAGGAATCTTTGTCTTTGGTGCTTCTTTAAGAAATTAAAATTTAAGTCAAGTTTAGTAGTAGAACATTGTTTCCCATGAGATTTCTAAAAATGACATTGTTCTTAACCATGGAGGGATGGAGTGTTATAGGTATGGTCCATCACCACGTGGGAGACAATTATTCGAGGAGGGACTAAGGAGTGGGCACAAGGAAAGCCTCAGGAACATGCTTGCCTTGTCCTGTCAGCCAGTCTCTTATATCCTACATATGGATGCTGAGACTGAAGTGACCTATTCAAGCATGCCTGGAGTCAGAAGGATACCTGACGGTCCCAATTTATAAAAGGGATTGGACAAGGGACAGAATCTCACTTTTGAAATCATACGCATTGGAGTTTCTTTAGAGTTGGAGTCTTTGAAGAAAGCAAGTGGTTTCAAAGCGAGTAAAGGAGGTAGCAGTGTCAGCGTCGCCATAGGATTTTTAATATTGTTGTGTAAGGATCGCGCCAACGCAAGGGGTAGACCACTTTTCAATGACAAGTGGCAGGTAAAGAACAGAGTCTTTCCTTGGTAAGATGGAAGATGAAAAGGTAGCAGTGGCCTGCAAAGTGTAGCTAGTCCAATAAGGCGAGCAACACAATGTGGAAGGGTGGGCTGGTACAACTCAGCAAAAGGTGAAATAGAGGATTTTTCACTCGGGACTTGACAAGCAAGAAAAGGAGACAACCATGTGAAGGTGAGAAAGGCTAGTGTAGATGGCAAGAAAGATGAGCTAAAGAGGCTCATAGCTCAGTTGAATGGCAAGGTATGAGGCTAAGGCGAGCAACGATCAAGGACAAGACTTATGTAGATGTATGAGCTTTCTAAGAGAACACATAAATGCTCAGAAGGTAGAAGTTTCGTATGCAAAGGCCCATACTCCACTTGAAAGGTTACATTTGGAGTAAGTTTGTTGAAGGAAAATTACGACTTTGCTGGCCATATGATCTTAACTTAGAGGTATGGTCCACGTGAGAGACCCATATTCGAGGAAGGACTGCGGACTGGACTAAAGACAAGCCATAGGAACATGTGTGCCTTGTCCCGTCAATCTGTCTTTGTCATCCTACAGATGGATGGTTGAAACTAAGAGGTGCTCCTATTCAAGCATATCAATAGTCGGAAGGACACCTGATGATCCCGCCTTATAAAATGGCTTAAGGGAAAATTCAAAATCCCACTTTTGAGATACTAAGTGTTTGAGCTTCTTTGGAGTAGGAGTCTTCAAAGAAAGCAAATGACTTCAAAGAGAGTAATGGGAGG
Organism: Cyclocarya paliurus; assembly: GCA_029856935.1. NCBI lineage: Eukaryota > Viridiplantae > Streptophyta > Magnoliopsida > Fagales > Juglandaceae > Cyclocarya > Cyclocarya paliurus. The sequence continues at coordinate 5,705,086 of CM056960.1, read as the reverse complement.
AGCAGCATCAATGCCGCTATAATATTTTAAATACTGTGTGGTAGGTTAACTTCTAAGATAGTACTGGAAAATGTATGATAAATGCTGTAACAGCCCACCAATAGCTATGTAGATCAAGATTGTACTATTGTCAAATATTGACAATTTGATAATGATAACTATTGTCAAATATTGACAATTTGATAATGATAACCCATGACCTTGGCCAAGTGGAAGTTATGATCCTTAAGAAAAGAAAACTTTTGGGTCATAATTTTGGCAAATAACTTCCACCATTGCTTTAATTAATATTTTTAGAAATTTCTATAGCAATGATTTTTTTTTTTTTTTTTTTGTGAAAATGGGTTGCCAAGATGTAATAGAAGGATAACAAGTGGTTTGAAAAAGACTTGCCACCTTAATGGACTTGGTAATTGATTCATAGAAAGTCATGGAGGATAGTTGGATATGAAGAAGGCCAAAAGTCATTTAAAGTGAGGGTCCAAGCTCGAGAAGATAAAGGATCAAAGAAAGGTTCAAGACAAGACCTATTGTGAGGCCTGAAGTTAAGACCCAACTTAGTAAGCTATTTAGACCCTCAGAGGTGCCTAACAAAAATTGAACACGAGGCCTAAGGGGAGGCCCATTTTGAAGCCCACATTAAGATCTAGCTCAATAAAAATTTTAGGGCCCAATGAGGCTGCATTGATTAAGCTGCATTATTGCATATTTTATATATATAAAATCAATATATTTTTATTTGTTTTATTATTTTATCATTGGTTTTAGATGAAAAAATTGATTAAGAGGCATAAATCCAAGTTGTGATTTAAATTGATTAAAAGCATAATTTATGCTTGATTTTATAACTTGTGATTTAATTGAACAATATTTATTCACTTGCATAACACACCTTTAATATTTTATTCTTCATTATTTTATTCTTCTACTTTTATTTTTATTTTTATTTTTATTTTTATTTGTTTTTGTTTTACAGCCCATTGCTAAACGACATGTAGTTTTGTCCATAGACCAAAACTACATGTCGTTATTATCATCTTCAAACTGCACGTCCAAGAAAACCCATTGCCTAGCCAAGTAGCACCTCTCACGCCGCAGTGCTCTCTCCATTGCCATACACAGCCATCAGCGGCAGCAACAGTCACAACCACGCTGCCCAGCACCACCTTCCGAAGCTACCATCCACCTCCATGTAGCCGCTGTCGTAACAACTTCAACACATGTCCAGCTAGCACCACCAAGCTCAACCATGGTCATCTCTCTGCACCCTGCCTCCACGCTGCACTGCATCCGCAAGTTCGGCAACACCACTTCCATTCAAGGCCAAAAGCCCAGCTAGCACCACCTCCGTCAGCCTCCATGCATGCGTTCGGAGCATGCACAGCCGCAGCCCACAGCTTCTTCATGCACAGCTGCAACCAAAACTAATCCCCTGTTTTTGACACCCAAAAACAGAGCAGCCATGCACCACATGCACGCAGCTCCTCCACACCACCATGCTCCTCCACAGCAACATCAAGAGCAACCAAATATCATCACCGTGAACCATCTCCAGCAGCAGTGCCACGACCATCCTCCAGTACACATCCACGATAGCTCATACACAGCGTCCATGGCAGCGCCATCACCTTCACTCATTGCTGCACCTGGAAGGACCACGAGAAGAGCAGCAGCACCTCCATAATGCTGCCGAGAACCACGAGAGCCACCACTGCATCCTCCACGTCCAGCACCAACGCGACTGCCCTGTTGCACCATCACCATGCATGCCCTCATGCAGTGAACCACCGTGAGCCATGTCTTCAGCCTCCACACCACAGCACCGACCACTACCTCCATCTCTCTCTCTCAGTATACGCTGCACATGAAGAAAAGGCAGCAGGCAGACGCACGCGAAGGGCACTGCAGCAGAAAGCAAAAAGAAAGGAAGAAAAAAAATATATAAATGAAGAAGTGCGGACGCACACTGGGACGAAGCACTGGAATGAAAGAAAAAAAAATGAAAGAAGGAACACATGGGACCTAGCTTCCTTACACATGCAGGTAAGTGAATTGAAAAAGAAGAAAAAGGCTGGCTGGCTGGCGTTTTGGACAATCATGGACGGAAAGAAGCCGCAAATAATTTTCTAAGTGGGAGACAGACGCAAAACATGGAGCTGGCATCATAGACGAAACAAGCAGCACAGTATTCTTTTGAAGCCTATATAAGGGCTTGGAGGCAGACGAAAAAACTTGGTAGATTTTAGGAGTAGGAGTAGAGTAAAGTAGAGAGACCTTTGTTTATTTTTATTTTTCAGTTTTTTTTTAATAAAGTTCGGGTGAAGAGAGGGAGTCCGGTAACGCAGTTGAGAGCCTAATAGACCAACTATTGTTACCGAGCTTTCCTCCTTCACCTGTAGTCTCCATTTTCAGTTTTATTTTTATTTTATTTCAGTTTAAAGTTTATGATGAATTATTCTTTGCACTTTTAATTTTCACTCATTTAAATTTATGTCATTTAATTTTCTGCACTTTTAATTTCCGTTCATTTAAATTTATGTAATTTAATTTCCTGTACTTTAAATTATTGTCATTTACTTTTTCTGCACCTTTAATTTTTACAATTTAAATTACTGTCATTTATTTTTCCCGCACCTTTATTTTCTGTAATTTAAATTTATGTCATTTAATTTTCTTACCCCTTTATTCAGTCATTTAATTTTCAACAATTTCAATTACTGTCTTGCATTTTAATTTCTTACTTTTAATTACTGCACCCAAATCCAACAAACATGAATCTGGTTCACAACTAGTAAACTTTCTTTTTCATTGCACTTCTCCATTCATTATTCATAACATCACTTTTATTTTTATTTTCTCATTGTAAATATTTCCACCATTTTATACGAGTCTATTTTTAGCACTTTCCCTGTAGAGAGGATTTAAGAATTTATTCCTTATTATTACGCGACACGCTCTTGCACTTGGGATAGCCAATAAAAAAAAAGAGATTATTGATATGAGGATTTTTAAAATAACAAAATACAACTAAACTAATAAAATAAATCAATATGAAGAATGACTAAGGTTTCGAGGATCCGTCTAATAATTTAGAATATTATTTCCAATCAATTTAGCTCAGTTAGACTAGAATAATGATTCTGTCTAACTGCACCATTTGGAGTATAAGCCTAGCATTCTCTTGATTATACAAATAGTAAATATCACCACCTCGAAAATAGTTTTTCTTTCTTTGGAAAACCTCACACATGCCCCTAGGATTTTTTTTTCAACCATGGTCAACCCTCCATCATGACTTCAATTTTTTTTTTCCGGAACCCCTCTTCATGCCATGAAATAGTCATTGCATAGTAACTTTGACAATCCATCAAACACCATTCATGTTGATTTCTCTTAGCTCTCTCCATCATTTTTCTACAAATTTTATCTTTTCTCCTTGATTTGAATCAATCTTCTATAGCCCTAGAATATGGAATTGAGTGCTGCTCATGATTTTAAGTTTGAAGGAATGTCAATGCCAAGAAATCCCCCAACTGGATGCACTCCAAGAATCAAACTATTTCACCTTGGAAATGGAACATGTTTTAGTCGAATTGTACCAATGTTTTTCTAACTTTTTCTGCAGCAAATCCAACCCTCTTCACACCCCTATCGCACCATATCTAGGTCTGAAAACATGTCATCAAATTACACTCATGTTACCATAAGAACTAACCCCAGCAATTATCAAAACTGATGGACACATTGGTAGGAATCTATGTGCCAATTCTTGGCTAGCCTCTCCATTCAACCCCTTTTCTTTTGCTACACAACAAACACCAAGTGTCCAACATTCATGCATCAATTCTCCTTTGGAAAAGCTACTCAAATAGTGTGTAATAGTGACCAAGAACTTGCCACAAGGATAGGACAAGAGCTGAACAAACACTGGACAAGTTTGCAGACCCAAAACTGTCGGCATGCACTCAGTTTCTCTTGGGAAATCAATTGGTTTTTGTCCTAACTTTGGTCCTTTTCGATGAATCAATAGTGTGATGTGTTTAATTGTGTAGATTTGGAAACACAAACGTGCACTCCACTAAAAGCCAACACCAATCACCTTCACTCCACTTCAGCCAAACCATGCACCAGTTCACCCACTTCCACCTCTTATTTCCTCAATTGAACTCTATAAATAGAATTCCCCTTCCCTCACTTCCTCCCACACCATTCCCAATTGTTTCCTTAGCTTTCTTGTGAGCAAAACACCAATAGCTTTAAGAAGAGTGAAACCGAGAGGTGTGAGAGTGCAGCTTTTGGAGTGAGTTTGTTCTTGAAAGCTCCATAAGCCGCGAATTGATGAGTAACACTACCATATATTTTTTTTGGAAGTTAGAATAACATGTTAGGCCTTGCTTTATGGTATGAGAATGGGATTTGGATTGAGTTATATGAGTTTAATCCTTGGGAAGCATGTTTCAGTTTAGATTTGAAACTTCAGTTGTGACATGTCTTGATATGATGTTATAAGCTTAGCTAATGTCTTTTTTAATTGATTGGAGGTTTATATTTGAGGAAAACAACATATCATAATAGGTCTGTAAATCAATATCTTGGGTTGATCATCTAGCATGTTTCGGACTTTTACTTGATTGGAGGTTATCTTGTGAGATATTATGATTAAGTTTTCCAAAGCATGTGTTATAAGAACCTAGAAGCCCATTACCATCATGTTAAGAGTTAGAATGCATGATTTTTTAGAGCTGTAAGAGTTCATGTGTTAAAGAGAAGTTAGATACATCATGCTAGGTACTCGGTTTTGGATATTTGCATCATGGCTTGATATTGTTCACCATATGGATGTTGATATGATTCCATATGGCTTAACTAAGTTATTAGCATGTTTATAAGTTCATATTCAATGCTTAATTTTGTGTTAACTTTTAGTTCTAAAGATTTCATAGAGATTATAGGCTTAAAATCACATGTAGTGAAAATTAAGGCATAAGCATGCCACAGGTTGAATAAATTTCTCATAGTGGATGTCTGATTCATGAATTCTAAGGTCATATGTGGAAAACGAATATGGAATATATGAAGCTTGTGCAATTTGGCAAAAGTTGTGGCCAAAATGAAAATAGTGAATTTTTTTAGCTAAAATAGCAATTTCGAGAAAGCTAGGGTGCAGTTTTGCAAATACTGCTTTTAGTTTATCAAATTCTGGAAATCTCATGATTCCTAACTCTATTACGTATTTTATTTCAATCGCAATGATTTTTAGAACTTAGAAAATCTGTAAATTAGCTTCTAACTTACTCTTGGATAATTTATCTGTAATTCTTGTATAAACACCACATTCATGTTATAAATGTTATTTTGATCATGAAATGTCATATGTCACATCATTTAGCATTTGGATACTCGCATACATGAGATGTTTATATTACTTTTGCACAAAGCATGAAGTGATGTTGCTTTAGCATGATGCATGAAAATCTTTCTTTTTTTAAGCATGAAGTATATTCCATGTTACGAAATGAACACATGTCATGAAATATTTTTTTCATGAAACATAGCATGAAAATGTTTTATCACAACCCAATGCTAGGATGGGGGAGTATCCTAGTGGAACTCCTCTGTCCATTTTGGAGTGAGTAAAAATGGAGTGGTAACTACTGGGTTAACGTCGAGCAGTCAACAAGCTTTAAATAGGTTCTTTTTAAAAAATTCTGAAGCGAAGTTGTATATGGCATCTAACGCTCATGGGTGCCCACGTTATGAAATGTTTAAGATCAATGCATTGAAAGATATATTTGCTCAGCTTTGATGAAGTAATCTCAACCTGAGTTGTGCTACGGTCATCAGTAGGTTCTCATAGTGTAAATATGGGGAACTGTGGAGTTACCATATGTTTGTAATGATGGCTCTAATATTAAGAAGTATGTTTTGAAAGGATATGTAAAAGGTGTTCTCTATAAGAAAATGTGCATTAAAATTTTTTGAAAGATGTTAAAGAATCTAGATGTAAGGTAAATACAGTTTTCTGCATATTTCAATTGAAATCGCAAATACCTTGTGGAAATCGAACCTTAAATGGTTTCCCAAACACTAAATGAAGCCGATTTTAGCTTAGTGTTTAATCACTTGATTAAATCACTTTCACATGCTATTAACTATTTAAATTCATGTCATTACACCCTATCCATTCTTTTATAGCATATTATTTTCATTGGGTGGCCAAGAAAAATTAGTTTTTGGCTAGATAAAACTAAAACCCCAAACCAAATCCTATTGAACCCCAAGTAAGACCCAATTGGTTTAGGCTCACTGAAAAGCTCAACCTATGCAAGGCTTCTTGAGGAAGTTTCTTCACTGCCATGAATGTAGTACCTCCATAGCCCTTGTCAGTCCCAAATAGTGGTTGATGGAGGGCAATCAACCACCTCACCACCACCTGATCACACGGCAACTTTAAGGCACAAAACTGTGTGCAGTAGCCCATGGTTTTGGCTTACAACTCATCACCAAAAAGTTACCCTCCAATCCCTTCTCAACCCCTCCAATAGTATATCAGTCATCTATGGATTGTCCCTTATGTAACTTTTGAAACTTTTTCTTGGAGAGAACTTAAGGAGAGACTTCAGACAGCTTTTTTGGCCTTTCTTACTCGAATGTTTTGAAGCCATTGGAAGTAGATTCACACAAAACTCTCTTCACATAAATTGTTTATCATTGAGTCTAGTTTCCATTGTTTTATTTTGTGTGATTTTTCATGAAGTTTTGATTAGTTAAAAGTCTATTTAAAAATGCAAAGGTCATACTATGTGACGCCCCCAACCTACGCTTGGGATGGAAAAGAGACTTAGAGTGTCGAGACATGCAATACAAAATTATATACCCTCGTACATGACAGTTATTATGCAATGCATCCTAGTATGCTACTAGTAGTATGCAATAATCGCAACAAAAATAAAGGTGAAAGTATAACTTATGCCAGAATAACTAAAATCATCATAATTCATTAGTGATTATCAAGTTCAAAGTACCAAACATAGCATAATCTTAGTACAACTAAGGGTTAAAAGTCAAATCATCTACTTCATGCATTCTAAAACATGAAGAACTTGGGTTATAAACATCAGGATTAAATCCAATCTCCTCTCAAGGTCTGGCTCCTCTTCAATCAGTCGAATCCAACGCACCATCTAGCTCGTCCTCCTTGAGACCTGACAAAACTTCTACAATTCCGAGTGGAATTATAGTGGTCCCACTAGGGATGAGATTTATTCGAGATTTCAGTAAGTTAAACAACCAACATGCACAAAAATAAATTAAATATGAAGAATGATAAATATGTAATACATGAAATGTAGAAAAATCAGTATGCATGTCTCCATGGGAGGGCAATCAGCCACCTCACCACCACCCCATCACCAAGAAGCTTCAAGTCTCAAAACCATGTATGTTAGCCCAAGGTTTCGGGCATGGTTTTGGTTGATAACCCATCACCAAAAATTCACCCTCATATCCCCTCTCAACCCCTCCAGTAGTGTATGAGTTTTTCATGGCTTGTCCCTTAGGTTTTTGTCACTTTTGAAGCACTTTCTTGGAAAGAACTCAAGGAGAGACTTCAAATAGCTTTTCTAGCCTTTGTAACTCAAATATATCGAAGCCTTTCTAGGTAGATCACAAAATTCTCTTCACATACATTGTTCCTCTTTAAGTCTAGTTTCCATTGTTATATATTTGTGATTTTTAATGAAGTTTGGATTAGTGAAAAGTCTGTTTAAGCATGTAAAGGTCATACTGAGGGATAATCTAGACAGTGTGTGGTTCTTTGATTTTTTTGATGATGTTCTTGACAAGATCTTGGCTGATCTTTTTATGGTTTAGAGTTAACATATTAATATTCAAGTTGGATTTAAGTTTGTTGCATATTAAGAGTTTTTATCAAGAGTTTTGCATGATATGAGAAAGTTGGAAACTAGAGGTGTAAAAATAAGTTCTGTTTTAAGTAAGTTTGAATATGTTGTTATGAAAGCATACTACTATGGTCTTGATATTCACATATGTTGTTCTTAAGACATTGATCTATGTGTTAGAAAGTTATTTTGAATATTTATGCTTGTGATATTGAAGGAATGAATTTTTATGCATGTGAAGGTTAGGTTGAAACACAAACTTGAGGCTCATGGGTTCTGTTGTGTTTTTATGCAATTTTTGCCAGGTGATCTTGAATTTAATTCTTAGATAAATTTTAGGACTTGAATATGAAGCATATGGTGTTGTTTCTTGATGGTTTACCTCATGGAAAAGTCAGATCTAGTGGTTTGATCAAAACCCAAAACATGTAGTACTCGGTTTTGGAGTAAATGTGCAAACCGATTATGTTGGTTGAAGTTATGTGATTTTTGTAGTCTTTGTGTGACGTCTCCAGATTCCGCTTGGGATTAGACGAACATCTGAACCATCAGGATATGTAACACAAGGTTTCCTGCCCTCGTTCTAGACAATTGAAGATGCACTGTTTCTAGATTATGCAATATTCACAACGGATAATTTTTTTCTTTAGCAATACTATACACCAAACTGAAAATATCACAAATACTTTAAACATACTTCATACAAAAGGATATACTAAACAACTAAGATCATAATGCTAGTCCAAAATGGCTATGATCAGAAAAGTACTTGAGATGCAACTCCATAGTACAAGTTGTAATTTAAGTTAACTACTATATTAACATTGACGCCACATTGTCGCTCAATCAACCATGTCCAGTTGGTCGAATCCTGATTCTCCTTCGGGTCTTGTAACAAGATCTACCATTCGGTGGGAATGGTAGTTGAAACTATTACAGTGAGATTTGATTACAAATCTCAGCAAGTCAACAAAAAATCTCAACACAGGCTAATGATGCATGCATGGCAGTAAAAGCATGAATGCACAATCAAAATCATAAGTAATCATAGCATAACTTGACATACAACATAACATAACTGATATAACTTAAACTGAAGCGTGAACTGAACTGGACTTAAACTAAGACTTGACTTAACATGAACTTGATCTGAGACTTAACTTAACATGAGCTTGATCTGAGACTTGACTTAACATGAACTTGATCTGAGACTTGACCTAACATGAATTTGATCTGAGACTTGACTTAACATGAACTTGGAATCTTATTCTTTAACTAATTAGACTTAACTTAATGATTATAGTATGACAGATTTTACTCCTTCACCATAGTACTCGACAGCTCAAAGCCTTGACAACAATACCAACACGTCTCATCCTTCACCGTAATATAATTTAACTGATATTCCCTTTTATAGTACGACAAATTTTACACCTTCACCGTAGTACTTGGCAGCGCATAAGCCTTGACCGCAATACCAAGCAACACATATCATCCTTAACCATAGTACAACTTAACTGATAACATGAATTTAACTTGACATGACTATTCTCGAAATACACAAACTGCATTTGAGACAAAACATGACTCAAATACAAAATGACAGAAGCCCTTACGTAACACCACATGACTTGAACGTAACTCAAAAGATACGACTTACTTGAAAAAAAAACCTTTCGTAACATGACAAAATATATAACAAACAACATTTCATAACATAGCATAACATGTAACAAATAACATACTTAACATAACAAAATTGCAACAGTGAATATTACATGACATGACATACATGTAATAGATGGCATACTTAACATGACTTACTTGCAGTGTATAGTAATATGTGACAGAATAAGTCGCATAATAGATGAACAATTAATGACAGAATAAATTCTGTGTAACAAATGAATATGTAATAACTTGGCATGTCACATATGATAATATACATACATACACATTAAACTGATAGTAAGTTCAAAACTAATTTATCTCGATCTTCGCGTTTCGAAGCAAAAACTCAAGAGCGATCACGAGGAACTGAAAGTAGTGATTTCTAAGAGTTATAACTTAATCACTAACAATTAGAAATATGGAAAAATATTAACTTAGAATAAGATTACCATTTTACCCTATACATGTGAGAAAATGACCATTTTATCCCTAACTTAAAGATTTTACATCATATCTCCAAAAATACCAAAATTTACATGCCTAATTTAAATTTTATCCTAAACTCAAATATCAAATCAGAAAAAATTTAAAACTAAATACAACCATAAAAACTCTATAGGGGCCTAAACATTCATAGGTTTTTTCCCTTGATTTTTGTTGCAATTTCTCTCAATTTCAAAACTCATGATCAAACTAACTTTTTGCAACAAAGATCTTCCTATCCTAAGTTTAAAACTTACTTAAACATCCATTAAAATAAATGCTAATCATAACCACCAAACTTTGTAGTAAAAAAATCCAAACTTTTTAACCAAAAACAAACCTTTGAATCACAAGTTTTGACCATATTCAAAACATCTCCAAGAATTTGAAAAAATTCAAATCTTACAACTAACATAGTCATAACATCATCCAAAGATCAACCATGCTTAAATCATCAAATAAAAGTCACCAAAACTCAGAAAACAACACTTGAAGTTTTCGATTCTACACTAGGTTTGGGGGCAAAGATAAGATGAGATTTCTCATCTCTATCTCATCTCATTATTACAATTTTTTTAAATTCTCATACAAAATACAATAAACAATTCAATTTTTTCAAATCTCAATTCAACTTTTTCAAATCTCAAAATAATAATAATATTTTAAATTAATATTTTAAATTTTTATCTTAACACTATTTACAAATTTTTAGAAATTCTCATCTTATCTCACCTACCAAGCATAACAGTCTATAAACATAAACTTTTCATTAACTAGTTTTGATCAATCTCTTGATCCATGGCTTAAAAAGATGAGATCTTCAAACTAAAACATCCCATGGTTTATCAATGTTTCCAAAAGAAGATATAATCATCAAACTTAAAATCACATGGCTAAATATGGATCTAACCCAAAAACATCAAATCTTAGGTCGAACCGAAATCCTCTTGCATAAAAAAATCATATCTTTGAAACTAATACTAAATATATTCAAACCAACATTCTAACATGAATATAAGAGGTTAGGATCATCAACTAAAAATATCAAAGCCACTGGAGAAAGATTAAATCACGAAATATTCAAAATTTCTCAAAATAGAAACTATTTTTTCACTTTCAGTTTCTAAGTTTCTATATTTAAGAAAATATTTTATCAAAAGCTTTAGTCATGCTACAAATCCTCAATGAACATTCATAAACATATGTTAACAACACTCCAAAAAATATTCGGACTAAGATATGTCAATTAGCTTGGTCAAAAACTCCAAAATATAACATACTCTCCAGTGTAATGCTCAAAATGACCTTTCCATGATTAAAATAACTTTTGACCGACCAAACGACCACTAAATGAAACAAATAGAATCAAAGACAAACAACTTTCATGAAGGAGTAGTTGCAGGAAAATAATTACAAAGGGTTGAAAAGTGCCACACAACATGACTCAAAAAACTTCTCGAGCGAGCTACTAAGTGTGTCTCTCTAAGAACAGGGATGAGAAGTGATGAAATGAAAGGAAGGGTGTCTTGCAAGCCTCTAGACTTCTGGACGGTGAAGTGTGGGCTTGAACAATCCTTGAGGGATGGTGCTTAGACCACAAAAAGGCAAAAATAGTGGAGGGGGAGTGGGCTGGTGCTGCTGCCTTCTAGAAGGGATGTGATGAGGTGGCTTTTTCCCCTCACATCATGCATGAATTTAGGGTGTCATGAGCAGTGAATGATCATCCATGGGTGGGTGGAAACTTTCTCAAGAATTTTTGCCAAGGTGGCCAAAATTCGTGGGCCTTAATGGGCCTTAAACAAGTGGGCTTCATTGGGGATTTAAAGAGGGTTTGGTTGGAGTTTATGATGCTATCAAGCCGAAATCCAATTTTTCTTGGCCCAATCAAATTTTCAAGGTTTAAAGGGTTATATAATAATTTTAGAACATGAATTTTAGCAATTAATAGCATGTGAAAGTGATTTAATCAAGTGATTAAACCCAATGCTAGAAATTGGATCAAATAGGGTTTAGAGGCCAACTTTAAGGTTTTAGTTTCAACCATGATTTTTGGATTTCAATTGGATTCCAACCATTTAGGGTTTCACTAGAGTTGAAACCATATTTGGTCTGGCACAAATTGGTTGATCAGATGAAAAAGGAATAGGGTTTCACTTAGGTGGCATGATCTCACATTTTAATTCCTTCATAATCCAACTCACGGTTCTTCTTTTGCTAAGTGTCCAATACTATTCACCAAGTGTGACTAAGATCCTACCAAATGTCTAAATAAAACTTTTCTAACCTAATTTGGACATTCCACACTGTAATTCTGAAAACACTGCACTAGATACTACTATAGAGATTACTATTCACTCCAAGAAAGTGAAGCATAAACTTTGCACAGTAAAATCCTAAATATTCACACAAACCTAACTATGCAATTCATTTATTGAAACTCAATCCTAAAGTGTCTTGAAATAAGCAAAACACATTTTCAAACAAGTGTTTCGTCCGAAAACTGAAAATGGGATTATTGTTGTGCTAAAAATATATTTGCAAGTACACAGAATCGTAACAAGTAGTAAAGTGTTTTAAAGAAAATAGATATCGAACCCACAGGTTATATTTATGATATTGAGTATTGAAATTGACTAAATTAATTACTATTCGTAAAACCGAAATTTGAAGAATGGATTATCTAAATTAAATTGAAGACAATAGCATTAAAATTAAAATTTTAAAGATAATAAGAATAGATCTAGAGCGTTTGATTTCACCTAACAAATCCCACACAATATATTCATCTTTGTTATAGAATTTCAATTATCCAAAATTGATGATAAAAATTCCTTAACTATTCAATATTTTCTCTCGAACAATACAAAAAATATCTCCAACTAGTAACTCCACATTTCTATGTGAATTTAACTAATTGGAGACTAATTAAGTTCTTTGAATTTTTCTTGAAAATCACACTAATCGCGGTAAAGTATCTCTACTTTCACTCAACTAATGGTACTTAATCCTAGAACTTTAATCACTAATCACCTATCAGTCTCAGTGTGATTCAATAAATCGAACAATAATTAGTTAGAGAATTGCAAGCATTAAGAATAAGGAATAAACACTCAATCATGGAAATATTGAAATAAAATAACTTAGAATATAAATTGTGTGTTGAATACCAGACTACATCAAAGCTCTAGAAAATCAAATTAGTTCATAATGCAATTGAAAAGAAAAACAATAAAACTAGTGTTTTTTATTAGGTTCGATTGATGAAACATGCGGCTTTCGCTTCTGCCCTCTAGATCCACCTCCTTGAAAGAAACTCAAATAATAAACTCTGAACTATCGAAACCTATACTCAGACTCTTAGACTCTTCGACCCTCTATTCATCCCACAAGTCGAGATTAAATAGATGTCGAACTTCAAATCTGGAAACAAGATAAATACGGCTACAATCTAGCCTAAAGATTTGGAAAAATAGTTTCTAAAGATAAATGTTAACATAAAAGAAATTATCCACAGAATAACGGGATTATCTAAAATGGAAGATTCAATGATATGTGGCTAGAATTGCGGAGCTTAGGAGGATTTGGTCACTAACAGATTGATTGCAGAACTCGGAAGGGTCCCACCCGGTAGATGTCTTGTGCTCTGAATATAACTAGTCTCCTCACCTACCGAAAGGAAAGACTCCCAATCAGGATGATAGAACCCTCTCACCAACCTACCGAGTGGTAAAGCTGCTCGCCTTTTCCATTTGTTGCCCACGATGTTGTTTAGGTTGGGTTTTTAAGTTGGTCAGTTACACTAATTGCTCAATCTAACTGCCCAGAGTCTTATCGCCAAGTCTTCTCACCCCGATCTTCGTGCCAAGTCTTTGCGCCCAATTTGGTAGCGCCTTCTAGACGCAAGTCTCCTCGCCTAAATCTCCTCTTTTGCACCAAAATGCCCTGATTTAGCACTAAATCTTTTTATTCCTTCAAATCCAAGAAAATAAAGAAAAATATGTAGAAATAGAATAAAACCAATAGAATTATTGTTATTATTATTATTATTATTATTTTAAAACTCCAAACCCCTTAGTGTTAGACTCCAAACATTATTGACATTCTATATGAAACCCCTAACTGGTTTCCTTTATGAACCACAACCATGCACGTCTCTAATGTATTTATCTACTCACATGCACATGCACGTACGCCTTTCAACTCCAAACTCTATCCAACCTCCTATGATCCACGATACCTCGCTTCCCCTTGCCTATAAAACTACCCCGAGACCCTCCAGTAATAAACACAACACAAATCGGTAGAGAAGGAAAACTCACACTCATAGCAAGCCCAACGTCGAAAACAAAAACTCCATAGCAATTTCTCTCCATACTAGACCACCACCTCGCTAGAATCCACCACAGAGCAGGTCCAAACACTGACCAATTGCACCACCGTAGACCCACGCCTTTCCCCACGGTCATAGCCAACGCAAAACCACAGCCACCCCGTGCAACAGGAAACTCCTCCACATCTCCTCCCAAGCCCAAGAAACACCACGAAAACAAGACCCACGACACCTTCCTCTCTCACGACAAGCAGCATCCATGCACGATCAGTGCACCACCCCTCAAGCCGCCAACCTCCACGCACAGAACCAGCCCCGAAGGAAAACTCCATGTCGTAGTAGCCACGCTCAGCCCATCCAGCAGACCACCCCACGACAATAAAGCATTTTCACCGTCCACCCTCCATGCACCTCCCTCCTCCACTAGCACCTTCACGGCCAACCGATTCTACCCAAGCCACGTCCCATGCGCGTCCCCAAAACATCCTCTATTTTCATAAACAAAAATAGAGCACTAGTTCTTCCCATGCACGGCAATCCCCCAAGCCTCCTCAACCATCCAACTCCACAAAAAACACCGCCCAAGCCTCCACGCCATGGTAGTCACAGTTCAAGCACAGTAGAAACACCGTAGGCCGCTGCCACTGCACACACACACTCTCTCTCTCTCTTAGATTCAATTTCTCTCTCGGTCTCTCGAACCAGCACCAAGCTCTCTAGTCTTGAGCCATTGACGAACCACCTAGAGCCCATTGACGTCCAAATCTCCTTTGTAAGTGATCTCTATCACGCTCTCTGTTAAAACGCAGTACCTCCCCCTCCCTTGTGTGATCAACCTATTAAGTTTTGTACCTTTAAGTTATAGGTTGAGTAATTATGTAAGTCGTAGTGTACTATATAGGTAGTATATACTTATTATAAATGGATGGACAGTTATATGTGTTGCGCTTATCAGGCCATATAAATTCTAGATATACAAAGCTGATTTCAATATTATGGAGTCAATATGATTTTAGAGTTATGAAGGACCAAAGTTTATGAAAATATAGATTAAGTTGGAATTTCAGGTTTATTTGCGAGGTACGTGTTGAAATAGAAATTGATGTAAGCTACGTGCCTATCTTATACGAAATCAATCGCGCCCCAAAAATATTGGATTAGCATTACGAGGTAAGTAACATGATCATACCCTTACACGTATGTACAATAAACGGCATGTCTTTTATAAAAATATTATGCATGTACACCCTCCATTGGAAGCCCCTTTTTACGTACCCAAGACATGATAAAATTATAAAAATCCATAATTTTATGTGAAGGATTATGCATTAAATTATTTATGAAAATTCATGATTTTATGAAAGGAATTATGCATCAACATATTTATGAAAAGACATGATTGTATGTGAGAGTTATGCATTAAAATATTTATGAAAAGCCATGCATGATTTTATATGAAGATTTATGCATCAAAATATTTATGAAAAATCATGATTTTAAGTGAAGAGTCATGTATCACGGAAATTATGAAAGAATACGATTTCATTTAAAATCTATGATATGATATGACAAGTATGTATATGATTTCTTTCGAAATCTATGATATGACAAGTATGCAAGTATGATTATGTTGAAGTATGAATAATAAGATACGTAACGGCCTATGTTATGATATGAAGACGGTACCTATGTTATGGGCATATTGGACTGCCAAGTCGTACATGCTGCTAATGCACCTAGTATGGATTCCACAACCCGCGGCTACAGGCATAATTGAAATCTACTTAAATTCTCTAACCCTAACTCACGGGGGTTAACAGTGGGTATTGGCCTATGATAAGTGAAAGATAAGTTTATATTCATATTCATGTTATTTACGTATGTATTTATCAGTATGCATGTTTTCTAAGAAACCTTATGTTTACTGTATGATGTATTACTTATTGAGTATTCAACTCATTTTTTGTATATTTTTATATTTATAAACCACCCCAGATGATGACATTTATGAGAATGACACTGCAGGACTAGACTTGACCCCGGGAGGCAATGCTGAGGCCTAGACAGATTATGCTACGATTAGTTTTATGGTTTAAGGTTTAAATAAATTATTCTGATAAGCACATGAGACTTTTATAATTTTTAATAAATGCTTCCGCAGACTCTATTTTAGATTTTAAGTATTTAATAAAATTTGTTTTATTTATGAAATCTTTCGCATCTGATGCATTGTTAAAAAGAAAAACTTTTTAACTTCAAGTTTAGTAGTAGCACACTAGCTCCCCGAAAATTCTAAAATGTCTTTATTGGGAAATGGGGTGTTACAGTAAGTGATAACTCTGCCTATGCTGACAGATTAAAACCTACGTGATTATTCGATTTGTAAAAACTTATTGTGTTTTCACGAGATTCCTAAAGCCTATTGAAATTCCACCGTTGAATTTCTATCGAGCTGTAACACTTTCACTTGTTTTTTCAAGCATGCTATCTCTTAAGATTGATTTATGATCCTGTTAAGTATATATTTTTGAACTTTTGGCATTCTTGGAGCTGATTTGAAGAAGAAACATCAATGGTTGTTATTTGTGGTCAAAAGACTTGATGTTTTGGCATGAATGAAATTATGGTTTTTATTATATGTGTTTGTTAATGTCCTAGCATGATATTAAAGCATATGATATGATTTTTTTATGTTGCATGCTTTTGTTTTAGCGTGAAAGTTAAAGTTTGAAATGAAACAAAAATCAAGGATTTTAGCCTTAGTGTGATTCGGCCTATGCTTGGTTTTTGTAGCTATGTTATGTTTTAAATTTTTCTAATTAAATAGTTGGATCTAGTACAAAATTTATGTTAGGAATGTAAATTTTTGTGAGTTTTGAAGTTAGGATGTGAAATCCTTAAGGATTTTTATTTTTCTTAGTATACTAGTAAGGAGTTTCTAACCTTTAGAAGTGTCTCCTTATAGTTCACGTTATTTCGTGCTTTAATTCTTCACACTATGATCACTATAAGTTAGCCTCTAACTTATTTTTAGGATATCTATGTGTGTATGGTGGTAAGAGAAACCATCATTTATGTAATTATGCATATGTACATGTTACGGTATGTCGTACCATGATTTACTTCCAATACATACTTATCTATTGCACATTATGCCACACAATGCCTTATTTAACTGCTTCACATCACAATTATGCCATGCTTATCTTTTACACATCATATTATGTCATATCACTACTCACATGTGCACAACACGTCATATCAAGTTATATCATCTGTCATTTCATTTCATGCCACATCACGTCACAAGTTTGAAGTTCATCACGAAAAATAGTATTTTCAAGTCAGTTGAGTCTTTTACATTTATCACAACCCCAAGTACTAGGATGGTGTAATATCTCAGTGGAACTCCATTGTTCACACTGGAGTGTTTAAATTGGTGTGAAATTATCTGGGTTGACAAACTACTGTCAATAGTAAGGGTGAAAGTTGGTCGGTCCAGACCGGTTAGTTCGGTCTTGACCAGTCTTATCTGGGACCAAGACTGGTTGGTCTCTGTCCCTGAAATAGAAGATCGAGACTTTTCGGTCTGATCCCAGCCAGGGGTTTCCCACCCCAAAATGGACCAGATCGACCAAATTTAAAAAATATATATTATATATTATTTATATAATAATTGTATAATTAATTATGTAATTTTTATCTAGCCTATCACCTTTAAAATATAAATTTAAAATATGTTATTAAAAAATTAATATTCTACCAATTAACTACTGTATAATATCAATTAACTAATTATATAGTAATTATATAAGTTAAGAATGTAATTTTCATCTAATTTATAATCATTGAATATATAAAATAATTTTTTATTGAGTTAGTTAAATAATCCACTTTAATAATTCACTTATTTTTAATTTCTATTTTAAATAAAATTTTATTTAAAAAAACAAAAGAAGAAAAAATAATAATTGGGCCAAACTGAAAGGACCGACTATCGGTCCGGTCCGGTCCCTAGGGATATTTGGTCCGATTTGGTCTAGAAAAAATGATGCCACCGGACCGATTTACACCCCTAGTCAACAGGCTTTGAATGAGATCTAAGTAATTGATTACCAGAGCAAAATTAGACACCAATGCTGATGGTGCCAAACCATAGTTTAATTTCATGTTATGCGCACTCATGCAGGTGTAGATACCTGTCACGAGATGTGTACATTACATACACATAGTGGGTGCAGATATCCGTGGTGCGATGTGTATGTTAACATATTCACAGCTAATGCAGATACCTATATTATGATGCGGTATTGGCAGGGGCATATGACTCAAGAGGATTTGTATGGCATCCGTAGTTCATGTTTAATTAAGCAGTTATTAAAATCTTGTCACAAAAGCTACGAAATTGAAGATCAACGAGGAAGACTAACTGACCAACCAATGAGGCGAGTAGAAATAGACTCTAAGGTTTCTAATAATGTTTAGTTATTATATCTCAGCTTATCTTGCTAGGTAAGAATATTTTTTTGAAAAATTCTATGTAGAAGTTAGTGTGAAAAACACACCCTTCATTTTATTGACATGATAAAAACTAGATTTGTTAGAAAAATTTAAAATTAAATGTCTTAAAATCAAGTATTGACATATCAATAAAATAACGGGTGTGCAAACACACCTGCTTTCAAGTAGAATAACTCTATTTATTTAATCAAATTTTAAATTGGGCTTTAGGCGGGCCCAACTGTTGGATACGTAAAGATATGATTATGGTTTGAGATATTTTAACTTATGGTTGTAGTTAAATTTTCTTGTACGAATTTGTTAGAAATGTTTATTCTATTGTGATTTAAGTAATATCTAGAGGCATACTATGTAAAATTTTATAATGTGATAGAACGTAAAGACATGTGACTGGAGGTTGTATGTCTATCTCATAACCCGCTCATTTAGGGCTTGCTCGGAGAATGGGATGAGATTAAAATTTTGTGAATAATAGTAATATAATTTGTAAATAGTAGTGAGATAGTTTGAGTTAATGTTTTATGAGATTTTGGAAAATGAGAGAGAAAAAGTTGAATAAAAAATATTATAAAGTTAAAATATTGTTAGAATATAGTTTTATAATATTATTTTTGTTTGGAGATTTGAAAAAGTTGAATTGTTTTAATTTTTTATTTGAAAGCTTGTAAAAGTTGTAATGATTAATTTGAAAGTATTTGTATTTGAGTGATTTTGGGAAGGAGATGGGATTAGATGAGATGAGAATTTTGAGACTAAAACTTTTTCCAAACAAGGCCTTAGTTACAGGGAGTTGGGGGGCATCACACAATATACATCCTAAAATGAAAATCCTAAATCCCAACACATAAATGAAATTATTGCACAAAAACAATTTCTTCTCTTAACTCAGTTTGAAAGATTTGCAATCCAAGCTCTAGGGCATCTTGTGAACACTTGGAATTTAATAGCAAGAATTTTCGAAGGTTTTGAGTACAATCTTGACAATATTACCATAATCCGCTTGACTTGGTGATGCTTAATGGACTCAGTTAATTTTAAAAGTCTCAATATATACAAAATTATGAATAACCACCCGATGCTAGGGGTGTCAAATCGTGTTAACGGGTCGTATTCGTGTCATGTCAAAGTATGTATATTATACTATATGGATCAACCCGAACACGACCTATTAAGTTTATTGTGTCAAAATTTGAAACCCTACCATGACCCATTAACATAATGGGTTGACACGACACAACCCGTGTTGACCCTTTAGTAAATATATGTTAACACAACCCAACCCGTTTCAACATGTTTATGTAAATGGATTGAACAGATCCGAAATTAACTCGTTTGAACTTATAAAGTTTAGCATAATTTTATATAAATGTTAAAATCACAATATCTATAAAAAAATATAAAACTAACTACAAGTCTAAAATTACAATCCAAACAATAAAAATATCAAAATTAAAATCTCAACAATTTTACTTTTAAGTATAAGGGTATAATTGTAACTTTAACATTCTTAATGGGTCAAAACATATTGACCTATTATCAACCCGTTAAGCAATCTTGTCCTAATGGGTCAATCCGTTTTGACCCAAACCCGTTAAGACTAAATTAAAACCCACTATTATTGTGTTGTGTTCGTGTTAGGTTAACGAGTCGTGTTACTTACTGTCATCTCTATTAGAAGCGCGTCACACATTGCAAAGGAAACCCACCAATTTTAACGTAATCGTTGTTGCTTCGATGTTGAAAGAAAGAACTCGCCACCAAATCTAAGAAGTTTGGATTTGTACATAACAAAAAATACCACAGACTACTGCTATGTAAAGCATGAACTAGAAGCTTAAGTTGGAATATGATGAAAGAGCCATCCCAGCCCACAGAGGTGATTTGGGCCACTATGATGTAGTAAAAAAGTCTACAATAATGGTTTGGACGTCGATACAGCGCCGAACATTCATCCATAAGAATAATCAATAAATAAATACATAAAATATAAATAATAGAGACACATGAGTTTATGTGATTTGACGTAAAAGCCTACATCCATGAATCGTTTAGGCACAAAATCCACTATGATAGTTAGGAGTGAAAACTGACCCTATCGATGCGATTTTTGACCAAAACCAACGTTGATCGATGAAGGAGATTTGCATGGAACAACCAACCATACTGGCTGATGGGTAGGAGAAATACCAGCCATATCGAAAATTGTGGTTCTAGGTCCCCCTAGCGGCGAGGTTTGATATGAACCCGTGGGAAAATGAATCCCTTGAACCCACAATCAAATTGAAAACTCACCCAAGAAAGTCAAATTCAAGTCAATGGATGGAGAATCTCGACCCAATGAGAACTCGTTTCAAGAACCTAGATATATTAAAATCTAGACCCGTTAAAGAACCCTTCCCAAGAACCCAGATTACAAGGAGGAACGCCACAAAAGTTGGGATTTACCTTTGATAAGTTCAAAAGTTTAATTAAGAACAAGAGGAGATAAACTCAACTCACAATGAATAAATGCATCAAATTTCATAAACTAATCTTCAAATGAGGCTACAAAGAGTATTTAATGCAAAACCTAATTGAAACTCTAGTCCAAAATAAACCCCTTTCTTCCAAAAATAGCCCTGGGTGAATAGTGCTGCGTGAACAATACCGTGGCTACAATAATCGCTACAGTACCTCTCTTCAAAACCCTAGTTCCTAAAATGTAACTTTCCAAATAAGCCCTTGGTCAAAATACAAGGCTTTCCCAAAAATCTTAGTTCATAAAAATAAGACATATGTGGACCAAACATCTTCAAGCCCAATTATTCTAAACTAATTCCTATAACTAATAAAATAAGCCCATTTAATTAATTAAACAAGTCGAAGACCTTCAATCAAATAACCATAATAATAGGCCCTAATTTATATTGCACTCTTCCATAGCTTGTATTACATGGATGATCATTGAATCTCCTTCTCTCAAGCCCATTTTGAATATTCAGCTCTTGCTAGACTCTTCCCAAGTGGATTGCACCAATCCTTGCATTGTTTCCTTGATCTTCTTAGCTCTTGATCTTGTAATTGACCTATTTGGAACTTGTAACTGATCTTTAAGTCTAGGCCTACCTTGGTTCCCATCATTCCCCCTCTCCTCAAAAGGATTCGATCTCGAATCCCCACTTGCATCAAAGGGAAAAAGGTTAGTAATATTGAAAATAGCAGAAACATTATACTTACCTGGAAGGTCTGCTTGATATGCATTATCATTAATTTGTTCAAAAATTTGGAAAAGTATATCCAAGCTACTCTTGTTATCAATGGGTAATTGCATTAAATCTAAAGGAGTAAATGAATTAAGTCTATAAACAATTTCAAAAGGTGAACCTTTAATCGTAGTATGAACACTCCAATTATATGTAAACTCAATAAATGGCAAACAAAACTCCCTCAAATGTTCATGAAACACATCTAAAGTCTTCCTTACTTCAAAATGATCACCCCAATTATATGTGAACTTAATGAATGTCAAGCAATACTCCCACAAACTTTTATGCAACAAATTAATGAATAGCAAATGATACTCCCACAAACGTTCATGCAACATGTCAATGAATGGCAAATGACACTTCCACAAACATTCATGCAACATGTCTAAAGTCTTCTTTGCACCAAAATGACTACTCCAATGATATGCAAACTCAATGAATGGCAAATGATACTCCCGCAAACGTTCATGTAATAAGTCAATAAATGAAAAATGATACTCGCACAAACGTTCATGCAACATGTCTAAAATCTTCTTTACCCCAAAATGACTATTCGAATTATATGCAAACTCAATGAAAGGCAAATGATACTCCTGCAAACATTTATGCAACAAGTCAATGAATGGCAAATGGTACTTCCATAAACGTTCAGGTAACATGTCTAAAATCTTCTTTACACCAAAATGATCCATCAAACCAAATCCATGCACAAGCATCTCATGCATAAGACTAGTAGGCTCACAAAGTTTATTCTCTCTAAACAAATACCAATTTAGTCTATAACACTTACCAAACGATGCCTTCTCACACGCTCCATACACACTAGCAAAGTCATCATCATTAGCATGTAATTCCTTATCATATTCAAATCTCAATAACTTTGCATCTAAAATGAAGACAAGGACATACCTTCTTACTAAAGCATCAACCACAAATTTTTCCTCACCATGTGTGTATTTGATTATATGAGGAAAAGTCTCAATACAGTCCTTCCACTTAGCATGCATTCAAGTCAACAACTTACCTTGTCCCTTTAAGTGTGTCAAGGACTCATGTTCTTCAAAGAAAGGTCGAGTAGGGATTGTCGCATCTGACACAAAATCAATGTAGTGCTCTATCTCCCTAATAGGTGGCAATTCACTAAACACACCTTTAGGAAATACGACCTCATGTCCCTGCAACAAAGAGACAACAACACTAGGTAAAGATACGTCAAGTTCATTAGTATTAAGACTCGCCTTAGCATAAAAACTCACTTTTATTTTTCTGTTTCTCTCTACAATCTCTCTTTCTTTTTCCTCCAGTGGCTCAACTCTTTTTTCATGACTCTCAACCACCTCTCTATTTTCTTTTTCATTCTCTCTTTCTTTTGATGTTTCGATCTCATTCTCTTTTTTCCTCTCACTCTCTTTTTCCTTTTCACTCTCTTTTTTTCTTTCACTCTCTTCTTTTTTTGAATTCTCGGCCTCACAATTGTTTTTCAACTCATTCTCTCTTTTTCTTGAGGTTTAACTATTTCTTTTTTTCTCAATCTCATCTTCACTTTTACTATTTAGCTCAATCTCACTTTCACTCTTGCTTTTTAGATCACTCTCACTCTCACTCTTTCTTTTTTGAGCAACCTCACTTTTCAGTTTTAGTTGGTCACCATGGACCTATGTTGGAGTTAAAGGAGTAAGTTTGATTATTTTTCCATCCTTTTCAAAACTGTACATGTTCCTTAACTCATCATGGATCACCTTCCTATCATATTGCCATGGCTTCCCCAACAAAATATGGCCAGCATGCATAGGTACTACATCACAAGGCACCACATTCTGGTATTTCCCAATTGAAAAAGAAACTAGCACTTGCTCATTTACTCTAACCTCCCCACAATCACTCAACCACTGCAACTTGTATGGTCTAGGGTGTTTCAAGGTAGGTAAATTCAATTTCTCAACTAAAGTAGTGCTAGCCAAATTAATACAGCTCCTCACATCAATAATCATACTACATACCTTGTTGTTGATGTGGGATCTAGTACGAAAAATGTTCTCGCTCTACTGCTCTATATCATCCATCTTAATTTGTGTATTGAGAGCACACCTGGCAACAAGAGACTCACCATACTCTTCATTCTTACACTTATGTTCAATACTAGGGTCACACCTCCTCCTATCTCTCTTATCATGTAGATTTCTAATTACCATTTCTTGATGATCTATCATATCCCTCACTTCACCCAACACCAAGTTTAACCGCTCAAACTGTTGTTGCATGGCTTGCAACATAAAAGATGAGTTATCTGTCATCCCCTTTGGTGATGAGTCACTCTTATGAGACATAGTAATGTACTGCACAAAAAGAATGTTAGTGAAAAACCTCACACACTCCTTTACGTGTTTACACTCAAATAATGGCACTCCACTCGTGTTTCACTCTTAATTGGCACTCCACTCAAATAATGGCACTCGATAATAGTCTCACACTCTCTTGCCTTTTACCTCAATAGTTTTCCCTCTCAAGTTCTTTAAGAACTAGTTGAACTAAATCAAGATAATACAACCTTGTATTATTCCAACTAGTAATATAGATCAAAGAAATGAGAATAAGAAATAATGAAGGAATAAAATGACACGAGACTCAAGGAATTTATAAGTGGAAAAGAGTAATGATAAAACAAGATACCCACTAGAAAGATGTGTTTAGCCCCTTTGATAATAAAACTCAATAAACAAATGCCTTTTTTTCACTTTATTGTAACTATGTAGCAACCTTTGAGCTACCCACTTTTTTTTTTATTTTTTTTTTCCTTTCCTTTCCTTTCTTTTCTTTTCTTTTCTTTTCACTAATTCAATCACAAACAGCAATATTCAATTGAAAATCAAGCAACTTAATTGAAACACACAAGAATTGACAATTATAAGAGAATCAATGAAATGACTCTCTAATCAATTGACAAATTTAGAGATGTAAGAAACCCTAGGATCAAGAACACAAAACCCCAATGAACAAGAAATAAAGGATAGAACCAGACCTGATTGAAAACCGAGCTCTAACTACCAAATGATATGAACCCGCGGGAAAATGAATCCCTTAAACCCACAATCAAATTAAAAGCAACCCAAAAAAGCCAAATTCAAGTCAATGGATGGAGAATCTAGACCCGATGAGAACTCGTTTCAAGAACCTAGATTATATTAAAATCTAGACCCATTGAAAAATCTGTCCCAAGAACCCAGATTACAAGGAGGAACGCCACAAAGGCTGCAATTTACCTTTGATAAGTTCAAAAGTTCAATTAAGAACAAGAGGAGATAAACTCAACTCACAATGAATAAATTCATCAAATTTCATAAACTAATCTTCAAATGAGACTACAAAGAGTATTTAATGCAAAACCTAATTGAAACCCTAACTCAAAATAAACCCCTTTCTTCCAAAAATAGCCCTGGGTGAATAGTGCTGCGTGAACAGTATTGCGGCTACAGTAATCACTACAGTACCTCTCTTCAAAACCCTAGTTCCTAAAATATAACTTTCCAAATAAGCTTTTGGCCAAAATACAAGACCTTCCCAAAAATTCTAGTTCATAAAAATAAGACATATGTGGGCCGAACATCTTCAAGCCCAATTATTCTAGACTAATTCCTATAACTAATAAAATAAGCCCATTTAATTAATTAAACAAGTCCAAGGCTTTCAATCACATAACCATAATAATAGGTCCTAATTTATGTTGCATTCTTCCTTAGCTTGTATCACATGGATGATCATTGAATCTCCTTCTCTCAAGCCCATTTTGAATATTCAGTTCTTGCTAGACTCCTCCCAAGTGGATTGCACCAATCCTTGCATTGCTTTCTTGATTTTCTTGGCTCTTGATCTTGTAATTGGCCTCTCTGGAACTTGTAAATAACCTTTAAGTCTAGGCCCACCTTGGTTCTATCAAGGTTTGTCTGAGAGAGTAGAGAGAGAAAGTGTTGCAAAGGAGAGAGAGAATGAGAGAAACTGAGAAGTTGGAGAAGAAGAGGGGAGGGGAAGAAGACGAGCTCAAATCGAAACGATTAACCAAACGACGTCGTTTCACTTGTATTTTTTGTATACTTCAAGTCTAAAATGACATTGTTTCAGTAAACTTAAGTGGAACAACATCATTTTTAGGAATTTCTACCTTTGGACGACCTGATCTCTGCCGGTTTCGTACTCCGATAATCGATCTGCATTGATGCCAGCAGGTTTAGTCGGTTGTTGTTCAGCCCTAATGATAGTGATTTTACAATCTCTCATGGCCTCACATATCCCTCAATATAATGGAGAAAATTACAGTTTTTGGAGGTTGAAGGAGGTGCCAAGCTGTTGAAGAGAGAAGATTTGTGGGGTCTTTGGGCATAATTCAGTCATTCCAAATTTGAGAAGATTCCCTCTCTTTATAGAGGTCTCTTTCCTTATTTGGAGTAATTGATTCATACTTGCCTTGTTAAGATCTTTCATTTTATGTTTGATTCAATTTGTCTTATCTTTTCTTAACTTTATATCTGGTTTTGATTGGCCTTATCACTAGACTTGATTCTTGGTTGTTGATTTTATATCCAAGTTTTGGATGGTCAACACCAAATTGGCCTTAATTGGTTGCATCAACTTGCACTATAACGTCCGTCCTTGTGATGTGACTTTTTATAAAATTATTTTAGAAAGAACGATGAGAATTGCTGTTCGTTTTAAAACTTCTTACTTCCATACCCAGGGTGCAAGACTCTACGTTATAAAATAAAACATGTTTTGAGAATAAAAGAGGTTTATAGCGGAAAACGTCAAACTTAAAATAAAAAGGCCTCTCATACATTTAAAACTCTCATGCCTAAACTTTCGTTCTCTTCCCCTTGGGCCGTGTCCGTTCTAACACATTTTGCTCATTTAGTTCTTGAGAGAGAAGGGGCATTCATAAAAATTAAAATGAGTCGAATACTCAATAAGCATTACTTCATACCGTAAAAATATAACAACATAGGATTTCAGTCATGCATTCATCACTTGTACATACATACATACAAGACAATAAACATACAATCATTTTGAAAACATCACTAGTGGGGATTTTATTAAAAGGGTTTTTTTTTTCGTAAAACATTTCTCCCACAGTGTGCCTTCATTTCTTAAAATTTCGAAGACTCGTGTATTCTCTTATCACTTTCTATTAGCCTTTACACACTATTATGTCCTATGTGCTAGGTTAGCAGGTCTTCGTTTGGACCCTGATTCTGCCTGTGGCCCCGGGTTGGATCGGTTTGGGGCCAGTACCAGGTGCACCACCAGCACTACTTCCCAGCATTGCAATCTGCCCTTTCATTGGTACCCTCATTCGTTCGTTCGTTCATCATGGCCATTACGTATTTTCATACATCATGACATTCATTCATTCAGTCTTTTCTTTCAGTCTTTCATTACTCAATTCATTCATGGAAAAACGTCATTTAAAAGCATAAGCTTAAACTTCACTCGAGGCATCATTCGACCCATCAGTTCGTGGCATCCATAAAGCATACAGTTCATAGGGACATTTTAAAACACTTTCTTCACATCGCTTAAAGCATCAGTTTATAAAAGCATAAGGCACAAGCCTCACGTTTTCATTTTAAAGGATTGCATCCAATATCTACTATTTATAGTCATCCATCACATGTATACAATTAAATACTTGGGTTGCATGAAAAGGGGCTGTCAAAAATGGTCATTAGGTACATATACTTGAAGACTTAGCATGTTTTCGTAAAACGTCGTTCATTTTGTAAAGTATCATAAAGGAAAATATTTTCTTTTCGTTTCATTCATATCTTTAGAAAACTCTAGAAGCATATAAACATAATACTTACATGAACTCCATGTTATTTACATTTCATGCAGTCCATTCATGTGCATATTAGATGATAACCTACACACATACATAATATAACCTTAGCGTCATTCTCTATCTAGTATATAAGCAATTAAACTAGAAATAGAATTACATTTCACTTGGAAACACTCTCCTTCTATCCCGAGCCTCTACATGTCCCTTACTATGCTTCCTCTTTCGGGGATACCATAAGTGGGTCACTATCTCTTCCAAACTCAACGTCCTACCTTGACTGCTTATCCACTAGAATGAACCCCATTATTCACCCTAGGGTTAAGACACTAGGAGCTACACCTTACTCTTCCTACCAACCTTATCCCGATGCGTAACTTAGACCGACCAAGTCACGCATCTCAATCCTAGTTGATACACATGACACTGCCGCATCCAAGCCTACGCTTCATCATCATCCTCATCCTCATCCATGCATACCACACGACTTTAAGCCAACTCTAAAGTTTAAACATCGTGTATCTATGCTTAAGATAGATTACCCATTACGTATGGTAAATCCATCTGGGGCATGTGTTTACCAGATCTCCATGTACCTTATCTCCTTTTTCACCTAAGATCAGCGTATAACACGTTGATCACCTGCTTGTGTAAATAAGCATCATAGTCTGATACCAACTTTCTCTTACTCGGTTAGCAGGACTCTTCCTACTTCCAGTCCCATTACAAGTTCATCCCAACACTTGACATAACAAGACTCCATTCACAACTACACCTTACGTCACGTCAAGTAGCTTGAGACTACTCCAAAGCTACACCGTGACCTTGTCACGTCAACTGACATCCCGCTATGTCACTTCTACGTCACTCCATCCCTTCACACTTACAACAGCCATAACACTACTATACAGTGACACCTGTCACTTTCATCACACAGTCACATCACAATTAATCTGGGACACTGTTCCACAATTCTCAATACTACACATCACGCTCTACGCTCCTCAATAACGCAATCATCTATTCCTGCGTGACATGCCACACAGTGTATCATGATTCACCACACAAAGTACACTCCTCGTGTCCTCCCTCCAATTCACACTAAGCCACGTAGAGTACACTTCACGTGCACTCTTCCCAATCCACACTACACCACGAGAGTACACTCCATGTGTACTCTTCCCATTTCACACATGCCACACAAAGTACACTCCACGTGTACTCTTTCCAATCCACACTATGCCACGAGAGTATACTCTCAGTGTGCTTTTTCCATTCCACACTATGCCACACAAAGTACACTCCACGTGTACTCTTCCCATTCCACACAACGCCATGAGAGTATACTCTACTCCCTTCACAACACACTACGCCACGTACTACTACGATGCATGCCACAAGATGCATCACTCCACGACATGGAGTACACTCCATGTGTACTCCTTTCACAACACACTACTCCACACACTACTACAATGCACGCCACTCGGTGCGTCACTACACAACACGAAGTACACACGACGTGTACTCCCTTCACATTACATTATGCCACATAGAGTACACTCCACGTGTACTCTTTTCTATACACACCAAACCACACAGAGTACACTCCACGTGTACTCTTTCTAATCCACACCATGGCACATCACTACTACAACACATACTTCACAACCACACTTCACAGCACAGTCCACAACACGACTACACAGCACACTTCCCAACTACGCCTAACACTTCACATCACCACACAACACAACAAACTCCACACATATCAACAACACAGTCTACAATCCAACCAACTAACTAACACAATAACGAGGGTAAAAGGAAAGAGAGTTATACCATTGTGGGGCTAACTCGTGTGTTACTTGCTGTCCGAGACACCCGAAAGCCATTGGCTTGGATGGTGACCACTCTGTCGTGGTCGCTGTTGTGACCTTACAACAGGACTATTTTGGGTGGACAGATTTAAGGTTTCTCGACTAGATCTAGGCTGTGCGAGGTGGTCAGGGCAAGGTGTGGCTGAGCAATGGTGGCTAAGATCGTGTACAATGGCAGCTAGCTATGTACAGTAGCTATTCACGATGGTTGGGAGCTATTAGGTTTGGTGGATCTAAGAGGCTAGGCGTTAGTTTGGGTTGGTGAGTGGTTCGAGGTGGTGGTTGAAGGCAGTGTATGGTGGCAAGGAGCTGAGGCTGTGGATTACAACTAGAGAAAGAGAGAGGGGGGAAAGGTCTTAGGTTGGGCATGGAGGGGCTTAGGAGGTGTCAGTGGAGCTGGGGGTACCGTCGAGGTGGCGGTACTATGGTCCTACTACAGATCTAGGCCTTGTGTGAGAGAGAGAACTCGTGAGAGATGGGTTCGTGCATGGGGGAAGGGGAAGGAGCTACGGGTGGCTAGAAAAGCATGGGGTGGTCGCCGGAGGAAGGGGAGCTCGATGGTGGTGGTGCGGTGGCATGGGGACGACGTACAACGGCGCTATCGTTGAGAACCTGTGTGTGAGACCCATTCAGGAGAGGGAGTTGCAAGGAAAAGGGGCTGCCGTGGGGGCTTTGATGGTGACTTGGGTCCATGGGGGTGGTCGCTTGTGTGAAGGGGAGCTGCTGGTGGCTGGCCGCGTGGGTTGCAAGGGCAGTAAGGGCTAGGCTACCGAAGGAGAGAATCGGGTTTGAGAGGGAGGGGGCTGCACGCGTGATTGGAGGGAAAGGGAGAAGAGAGAGAGAGAGGGAAAGTGGGGAAATGAAGGGCTAGGGTTTCCTTTTTGGGTATTTAATCGTAGCCCTTCATCTAGGATCCCTAACCAAGATCTAATGGTGGACAATTAAACATTGATTTAACTGAAAACACTGAGAGGAATTAAGATAGAATATTATATCATAAATTTAAACTCAACTTTAGTTTATAAAATAATATTATTTCATCATTAAATAAATGATGAAGTTTTGTTAAATATCTTTAAGAGAATAAAACCATCTATTTAATTAGAGTTTTCAACATAATTTAAGTACCATAATATTTTAAATAACTAAAATTATTTAGATAAAATGATTTTCCACAATTATAATATTATAATTGTCTTACTTAAAATCAAGCTTAGTTCAATAACACTGTAAACACCCCATTTAAAATACTTCTCGGACATTTAAAGTATTTGAGGTCAAACACGCAGAACAAGACTCATGACCATTCGAGAGAGAAAATGAGCAAGTTGTTACATCCTTCCCTCCTTATAATAAATTCTGTTTCGGAATTTGCTAGGCTAACTTTAAAAATATACCATCGGAGTTCGACACACAGAACGAGACTCGTGACCATTAGAGAGAAAAAGGGACAGGCTGTTACATGCACTAAATGGACTTTGTTTGTGTCCAAATTAGTTGGGCTAGGTGCATGTCAGGAGGGAGGAGCCACCCCCCCCCCCCCCCCCCCCCGGGCGGGTAAACACCATACATCAGTTTTCTGAAAATAAAACTGATTTGTTCTTGAAGCAAATCAGCAAAATAAAATTGATTTAATATTTTAATGTTAAGAAATATTAAAATCCTTGAAGCAAACAGCATTCAAATTTGTTCTTGGTCTGATCAAGAACCTCTTAAGTTGAAACTCCCACATGCAAAGAACATGATCCCTTCGGGCAGACTTCTGCTCTTTTAAGGCTTAGCTTACACTTTGAAATCTAGCCCACTATATCCCCTACATAAGTAAAATAAGAAGCATTAAATGATGCAAAAGATAATGGGCCTTTATCCGGCCCTGGTCTCTTTTACTAATATTTGTTCGGCAGAAATGATTAGTCCAAGATCCATATCTATAAAACTCTCCATCTTATCCTCTTCCTGGATTCTCCATCACTTATCGCTGTTACTTACCAACCACTTAACCACTCTACCATTTTATTATTACTATCTCAATAAAATAAAATAAAATAAAAATACTATTTATCTTATTGTGGTCATTAATTCTCCATTATTTATCCTTTTTAACTTCTTAACTCCTTTTTTTGAACTCTTTATATTCTCAAAACATATATTAAAATCACTCATCTTATCATTTTAGATGTCTTTTAGATTACGAATTGAGATAAAATAAGATAAGTTAAAAGTTGAATAAAATATTATTATTATTTTAGAATTTGAAAAAGTTAAAATTCATTATTATATTCTGTATAAGAATGTTAAAAAGTTAGAATAATAAGATGAGATAAGATAGAACACTTCTTATATCCAAACGGAGCATATTAAGCTAGGTTTCAATACATATATGACTCCAAAGTCTTCAACATTTTTAGGAAGAGGAAATTCAAGAAAATTCTTGGATTTTAATCTCTATGTGATGAAAATGGTTTAGATAATTGATGCATGGCTCATGTTAGGTAGTTATTCCAGCGCAATGAAAACAAAAGAGAAATAAAGAAGTCGGAAGTCCAATTGTTTTTCTTGTGAAGTCTAGTTTTCAATATTTTATGTCTAGTAGTTAGTCATACCCACAATTCTGTTCTTAGTCTTTTTCCAATTTGGTAAGCAATTCCACAGTATAATTAGGAGTGATTTTAGGCTTCAGTTGTCAAGTCTTGCATACTTTTTTTTTTTTCTAAGCAAGCTAGTATTTTTCATTAGATAAGATGATACAAGAGGAGGGGGTGGGGTTCCCCAACAAGTACCCTAGAACAATAACAATAATGTAAAGTAGTGGATAAAAAAGAAAAAAAGCAGATTTTTATGACCAATTTTTTGATTGCAAACAATAGGACCACCGTCGGTAGTGGTGGAACTTTTGCTAAAAATGGTAAGAGTGGCGGGTGCACTATTGTTTGTGATCTTGAGATAATTTTTAGAGAGATCCTCAATCCTTTCATCAAGATCATGGTTTAGGAAAGGCCAGACATCTACAATATCTATTTCATGATACGTACTGTCATGTTGTAGTCAATATGATTCTTAAAAGACCATAAGTCTTGCATTCTTATTAGTACGCTTTTAGACCCTTTTCAGGTAGACAAAATCAGTCCTGCTTACGCTTTCTACATAGAAAATAAATTTCATTTTTTGTTTACACGTACTATTCCCTGCTTTACAGTGAGGTTGCTATGCCTAGTTTGTTTTTACAACCCAACACATCTCATCTCATTGTATTATTATAATTTTTCTAAATTTTCATATAAAATAAAATAAACAATTTAATTTTTTTTAATTTCAAAACAATAATAATATTAAAAAAATATATACTAATAATATTTTATTCAATTTTCAAACAAGATCAGTTTCAAAAGTCATTTTCAATTCTATATTGTACCGAATTGTTAATGATTATTTAAAATTTCAATTTCAAAAGGTAAATTCTCTTTCTTGAGCGACCCTCCTCTCTCTCTCTCTCTTTCTCTTAGAAAGGCAAACTCTCTCGCTTGTAAAAAGCCTCCAGATCTGATTTTCGCTAGAGGAGGTGGCGACCTCCTCCTACGTCTCCCTCTCGTTTCCTTCTTTATCCATCTACCTACTTTGTCTATCAAGTTAGTTATTTTTTCTTAATTTTTGTTTCCTTCAAGGTTGAAAAAGACAAATCTACAGTTTTCCTGCAACTCTTGAAAGACATGCGCAGCACAAGAAAACTCGAAAACTCACAGGCTGCAAATCGTTTAGAGGATAGTGGTGGTTTTGCAAAAATCACCGTGCGTGTAACACCCCGTATTTTAGTGTATTTTAATAAAAGATTATTTTAATTAATTTAAAATTGATTATCTTGTTTTAGAATTTTGGGAGTTTTAGAATATTATTTTAGTATATTTTAAGTTGTGAAAATTATTTTTATTGGGCTTTCTTATTATTAATCTTTGTTTTGAATTTAAATTGATCTTTAATTTAAATTGGTTTGTTTATGGATTTTAAAATTATTATTGTTTTATTAAGACATTTCACTGCGTTTGATTAATTTTAATTAGTGTTCTGTAATTTAATTGCTTTTATTTTAAAGAATGTTATTGTTGGAGTTTAATATTTTACTTTAATTAGTTTTGAGTTTAAATTGATTTATTTAATTTACTGTTTTAAAAATAGTTATTTTGAGAATTAGTTGTGACCCAAAAGTTGTGAGGATTGGACCTTATTTCTTTTCCCCATCTTTTCTTTTTCTTTCTTTTCTTTTTCTTTCTTTTTCTTCTTTCTTCCTCCCTTTCCCGCACGTAGCCTGACTCCCTCTCTCTCTCCTCTCCCACGTTCAATTCGGATATCTTCTCCCCGTCGCCGTTGATGGCCGCCGTGGTCGACACCACCGGACTCCCCATCAACCGGCGACCCTGCCCATCATTTTCAGACCGCCCCATGCCATTGTTAGCCTCCACGGCTCGTTCGAACCCGCGGCGGTCTTCTTGTCGCTGCGCCGCCATCTGGCCACCTCCAGCCACCACCTCTTCACCACTTCATCACCGGCCCTCTAGCAACCCTTTGGAGCCAAACCTGGCCCCGATCCGTCGCCGGAGCCACCCCATCAAATACCAAACTCGATTTGAGTTTTTCAGCCTTAAACCACCCATTCGGCCGCCACCCATGGCCAACCTTCGATACCACTAGCTTCACCACCTCCCATAAGTCCTACCCTATCAATTCCAAATCTTCATTTGACCCCGTTGGAATTTGGGTACACTGTGTATTTCGGCCACAGTGTTTTTACACTGCTGCGTTGCCTTCCAGCCGCCTTTTGCACCTCCGTGATCCTCCTATTATTTTTATAAAGCGCTGTAAGTATTTTTTCAAAAGATTTTAAAGATTTAAATATATTTTCGCAATAACCTGTTTTATAAACTGTGATTTGGTTATCTGGTTAGACTGTGTTGGTTATTGGGAAATTACTGATAATTGTTAGTTGTTGGTAATTGGTCGATTTTATAGCATTGTGCACACATGCGTGGGTGTGTATTTTGGAAACTGTGTAATATGAAAAAGGCTTTTCGGGTGCGTGTGTATCACCCCCAAGCCGAGATGGGTTATTATCTCGGTGGAGCTCCTCTGGGCACTCAGGAGCGGAATATACTGAGTGTCGTCCCCTGGGGCTGTTGCCCGTGACTTGGACGAGATGGTAACGCTCTCGATCCAACTCCGTGATCCCTCGGGCTGGCGGGGATCGGAGGATGCTTGGCTATGTACACGGTGGGCACGGAACTGGGCATCACTCTTGTTGTATCACTCGCACGGTTGCTACCTGTGGTGTGACGAAGGGAGCTAGAGTATGTGGATGGTCCCTAGGGGAGGCCATGGTGCATACGGATAAAAATTGAAATTAATGGAACTATTCCTGGATGTTACTTATGTGTCAAATGGTGATTTTTGGCGTGTGTGGAAAACTTGTGATTTTACGAGGAATGGTATTTTTCTCGGGTTTTGCGTTGGTCATCATGTGCATGCATAGTGGCTGTTGTGTTAATATATTTATGTCTTAGGGTATTTTGGGTTTTACTTACCTGCGGTACCATTTTCTGGTGCCGTAGATTTTGATGTTGGTGATACAGGTTTTAAGGAGGCTGAGCCTGAGGAGTTGGCTCCGCCGGAGGAGTGATCTGGGATCACTCGGGTTTATGTCTTTTCAACTCTTGTATTATTTCTGGGACATTGATATTGTTTTTAAACACTTTTATTTTTGGATATTTGTATTAAACTAAAATTCTGGTACTAGTGACTTATTTATATTATCCGCTGCGTTTTTATTTGTGCACTGTTTGCTTGTAGCACACATTTGGCACTTGTCATTGGGATGCGTGACCCGTGTTGTCATCATCCCGGCGTCTCAATTTCCGTGCTTGTCCGTACATGGAAGTTGGGGGCGCCACAGTACGTGGTCTTCACATGCCACTCACAACTGCGGGTGGTCCACACTTGCCACCTCTTTCGGCAGCTTTTCTCACCAGACGCGCTGAATCACAGGAGTCGCTACCATCAAGTCTTTCAGATCTAACTTTTGTGGCTAAAGAGAGACAAATGCGTTGCCTTCATGAGCCATCACAGATTCTGAAGCCTACCGGAGTTGGTCCAAACTGTATTCTGTCTTTTTACGCATTTATGTTACTACTTTTCTTATTGTGTA
The DNA here is from genome assembly GCA_029856935.1 of Cyclocarya paliurus. NCBI lineage: Eukaryota > Viridiplantae > Streptophyta > Magnoliopsida > Fagales > Juglandaceae > Cyclocarya > Cyclocarya paliurus. The sequence continues at coordinate 5,669,035 of CM056960.1, read as the reverse complement.
GTTAAAAAAATATAGTTTGTCTCTTGGACGTTTGTATGTAGAGGTTGAGTCTTTTCTTTCTATGAAGGGTGAAGTTGAGTATCTGTTTAGGTAAAGTGCTATCTCTTGGACGTCTATCTGTTGAGAGTATCAGTTGTAGTGAAAACTAGACTAATTATAAAAGAAAATAATGTACTGGTGAAGCTCCAAATGCACTAATTGATTTGTGATGAATGTAAATTTTTTCGATAAATGAACGATGATAGTTTTATTTGATTGTAATGATTCAATCACCTCAAGGACGGAAAATAATGGGCATTAATTAATTAGAACATGTGAAGCACTAACTCTATACAGCATTTCATTACAATGGGCCGCAGAAATTAGGAGGTTGTGGTTTTGGTTCAAAGCTTGGTTTAGGTTCATCATCACGACCTTATTTTATTACTCATTCATTTGTTTATCTTTACTTGTCTTTCATGAGCCATCAAAACACCTTCTGTTACTTTCTCTCATGTCTCGTTTCTTATGCATCTTAATAATTTAAAACATGATGATTGTATGGCTTATAAGCTCATTAATCTAATCGTCGTCCTATGTCATGATGAGAAACGAACAATGACCTAATTGTCTTTTGTGCATATTCTGGAACAAATCATAAATTTACATGATAGTTTAAAAATAGCTACTGCCATCAAACATCGGAGTTTGAAATTCGATTTAATGCACAAAAAGAAAAGAAACAAAGATAGGAAAGACTGCGTGAGATTTAAATAAAAATATATAATTTTATATGTGTCTTGTATATATGGTATAATGGAATTGTAATTTTTGCACGAACTGTAAACTTAAGATCAACACGACAAATTATGAAATAATAGAGTTAGAATTGATCAGTTTAATATCGTGTCAATTTGACCCATTTATTCGATACACCAACTGAAAAAATCTTTGATTCTCAATGATTCGTAAAAACATTTTTAGCGACTGATTTATTCCCAAATACCTATAAAATTAAAAAAGAAACCACATGCATCTATTGCGATAATTGTTTCAGATTTTACAATTGTGGAAGAGTGAAAACCTTTCAATCATGATACTTATTTAACTTTTGTATTGGATGGAATATTAGATTAAAAATCTTTAAAACTCGAACACCGAAGATTGGGTTTGGTTTGTTTTCACAAACTATTTCATTTTATCTTTTTTATTCATTACAATTTTTTTAAAATTTTAATATAAAAATTATATTAAAAAATTATATTTTAACAATATTTTATTCAACTTTTAACTTTTATCTCATTTTATCTTATCTTATTTGTGTAATCCAACGAGGCCTGGAACTCTAAAAATCATACAACCTTCATCATTTTGGAGAATAGTTAACAGGACCAACTTAATTCCCTAAGAGCATTGGTATTGATTTGATCAAAATTATCTCTAAAATTTTGGTTAAAAGTACATATTTTGCATAAAATTAAAATCATTCAAGATATAACCCCACATTAGATCGATTAGTTAAAATAATAATATAATATTATCTATTAATAATAATATTTTGAATTTTTTTTTATATATTTTACAACTATACTAACTATATGTTAATTAATAATTTAATAGTCCAATATTTTATCCAACATTCCATTGTGAAAGGCCCATCCGAGTAGCAAGAAAATGAGCAATGTCCCAATGTGCAGTTGGTGTATATTTTTAGAATAAAATAATTCTTTTGAAAATGAATAATGTATCTCTAAATTTGAAAGAAATTTGGTGGTACTATAGGTCATATATAGAGCTTCCTTATTTTGACTATTCCAATATAGATCATTGATATTTAGCCAAATTTTAAAGATTAAGGCTCGTTTAGATACAGAAACAATCTCACCCTATCTCATCTCATCATTATAATTTTTTCAAATTTTTACAGAAAATATAATAAATAATTTAATATAGATCATATTAAATTAGAGCTTCCTTATTTTGACTATTCCAATATAGATCACTGATATTTAGCCAAAACTTAAAGATTAAGGGCTCGTTTAGATATAGAAACAATCTCAACTTATCCCATCTCATCATTATAATTTTTTAAAATTTTTATAGAAAATATAATAAATAATTTAATTTTTTCAAATCTCGAAACAATAATAATATTAAAAAATAATATTATAATAATATTTTATTCAATTTATCTAAAATCATTTCATCTCATCTCACTTGTCCAAACAAGTCTAAAAACCCTAATCTAAAATTTAATTCATCAATATAAAACCTTTTAGATTTATAATAGTTTTTTAATGTTATGGATGCTGTCCGATCAGTAATGATTTCTGCCTATTAGTCATATGGATATTGTCAAATATGTAGAAAATGAATCCTATGAAATTCATATCTTTTGTTCTTATCATGATTATTCTACAGACTATAAACATTATACTGCTTTTACCGACGGTTAGAGAGAATTTTTATCTTTAAACTAATATTATATTTAGTAAGTAAACTAGTCTTAGATAGTCTATTATTATTTATAAATTATTTATTATTATTCATAAATTATTTATAATTTTTATTATTATTTATAATTATTTGATATCATCAAATAACGTAAAAGGAAGTGTCATGGAATTGCCGAAGCACAATTTCTTGTACCAGTCAAATTTGCTTACATTAGTAGTTCTGGAAAAATCATGTTATTTACTCACTACTTGCATTATGTGACGATTCCACATTTATATTTTTGACTGTTTGTGATATTTAGGAGATAATTGGTTGATATTTAAGCAGATCATGATGATGTTTTAAAAAATGAAGTATCATGGAATGTTGCGATATGTGTGCTAAAACAATGTTAAGAATGAATTATATATAATATTTGTGCATTACGTGTATATATATATATAAATTTATTATATCATGACTTCATGTAATGTTGGTATTAACTGATTTAATTTATTTTGCCATGAGTTGTACCGGTTGGAATATTCACCCGACCCGGCCGAAATTCACATTTTCAACCCGACCTGAAATCCTTTTGGGCCGGAAGAAAATTTTCTAAAGAATTGAAAAATCGCCAAATCACTCAAACACTGTTCCTAAAAAATAATTGGTCTTTTCGACCTGAACCACTTCCGATTTTATTTTATTTCCTTAGTTTTAGTTTTATTTTATTTTTTTAGGAGTGCTACATAACTACTAAGGTTTTTCTGTGTCGGCCTGTTCCAAGTAGTGAAGCCAAACAATTTAGTAAATACATTTGAATAATTTGATATGATTGTTTTTTGTTCTATTTTCATATATGGCACCATATATTTGTTTATTTGGTTTTTATGAACAAGAAGAGAGTACAAAAATTTGGTTACAAACTTACAAGGCCTGCATGTCACGATCTAGTAGGATATCTCCTGTTTTGTAAGAGTTATCTCACCGAAGATGATTGCATCCAATTGCATATCAGGCCTCTAACTTTTTAGGAGTTATCTGCCATGCGGTTATGATTATGGGCTCTTCATTTGTGGCTATCTCCATCCTAGACTAAAGCTTTGGACATGTTTCCTAGTCGTGGGTTTGGCTATCCAGGGGATCTAAATATCCCCTCTAAATGGCCTTAAAAAAGATCTTTAAAATCAGTCCCAGATTATTAGTTTAGGGGATAAGATGGAAATATCGTGAATAATAGTAAGATAATTTATTAATAGTAATTAAATTGTTTGAGTTAAGATTTTTATGGGATTTTGAGAAATGAAAAAAAAATAAGTTGAATAAAAAAATTGTAATTTAAAAGATGGTTAGAATATAATTTTTTAATATTATTTTAAAATTTGAAAAAGTTGAATTATTTATGGTATTTTATTTGAAAATTTGGAAAAATTGTAATGATTAGATAAAAAGGTTAAAATTTTGAAATTTTGAAATTGAAATAAAATAAACAATTCAACTTTTTTAAATCTCAATATAAAAATAATATTAAAAAGATATATTCTAATAATATTTTATTCAACTTTTAACGTTTATCTTAACTCATCTACAGAAACCAATGAGGCAGTAATATAAAATTAATCTTACCTTATAATATAATTTTGTAGCGGAAATGAAAACTCAATAATCAAGAGAGACAATAATATAAAATTAATCTATGATACACTAAATTCACAATCATCAAGATATATTTACACAGAACCAATTTTAATTTACATTAATATTTTCATTTCACAAAAAGGACTAAGGGTCATATTACAAGTCTTTACAAAATAAACACAAGACCGCACCCGACTTTAGGGTAGAAAATCCAGGGACTAGAACCAGTCCCTTCATTTTCTACTTCTCTTCTTCTTTTAAGGCCTAATAGTGTCACTCTTCGGAATCATAGATTTTGATAAAAATGTAGTCCAGGAGAGTTATCTCGATGAAGAAAGACCGCCCAGTCAGGAGTAGCCACCAAGGCTTATCTCCGTTAAGTTTTACATTTTTTTGTAATTCAAAATGTTTAGTGTAATTAGGCGATGAACACTTTATAGCTCATTATATTTTGATGTAAGTTATGATTATGATGGTGTATAATTAAATTCGGGACAAAGTGATAGAGTATTTGTACGATTCTCTAGCACTAATATATTAGTTTTCGACTAATCCCCTTTACCTATTTCCACTGCGATTTCTTATTACACACATGTGTTTTGCATATGGACATACAACACTCACAAGAACGAAAGTGATATAGCTTACTCGCTTGTAGGGCTATACATGAATCAATTTGTTCGATAGCCCGCTTGGTATTCGCTCGGTTAAACTTGAATCAAACTCAACTCATGAAAAAAAAGCTCACTCGTGAAAGCAGATACCCACTCGATCAGTAAATCATACATACCCAACAAAATGCGACTTGACTCGACTAAAACTCGTTAAGTCGCGCTCATTTATACTCAAGTCGACTCGTTAGTTCTACTCGATTAAAACTCATTCATATATTGATAAATATATACATACACCTATGTATATATACATATATATGTGTCTATGTGTGTATTAGCTAATAATATAAGTATAGTAATTAAATATATAATATGTAATCTAATTACTTATGTCTATATATTGAATATACTTCATAGCTATATTTTATAATTCGTACAATAATTAGTCGATAAGATTTAATAATTTCATATACTAGTATGTGAGAACTACATATGAAATAGATATAAACTATCATATTATGTGTATGTATTAGTAATATTTGTAGGTATATAATATATTGTTATTATGTATGTATTATAATATATGTAAGCTATCGGATTATTGTTATTAACAATATATTATATGCCTACATATATTATTATTATGGATAAATATCAACTAGTTAGGTATTAATTATTTATAAATTTTTAAAATTTTATAATTCAATAGAGGTTTTACTTGTTAGTTGTACAAATTCAATATTAGACATTTTATTTTTTTATTTATCTAATTTATTAATTATTAAATCTTCTCAAAAAATAAAATAACAAAACAATTCGAGCTTGAGCTCGTTTGTGGGACGAGGTCAAACTCAAGCTCGAGTTAAGAGTTTAGCTTACCGAGTCGAGCTTAAAAAAAGAATAAATAAAAATTTTGAGCTTGAGTATTTTGAGTCGAGCCGAACTCAACAAGTCAAAGAGCGGCTCGACTCAATTACAGCCTTACCTGCTTGCATACTGGGCACGTAGTTCCTCGCCAGAGAACTACCTGGAGATAGGGCGCCACAGCTCATTCTAAGCTGAGCAACCCAAATCCTATTGAAGGTTTATGGTACTAGTAGGCCAAACTAGTTTTCTGATTACATAATAAGTGCAGTGTGTGTGTATATATATTATCATTTTCATACATATTATTTTGATGGTTTGAACAAGAAAATGTTTTTTTTTTTATATAAACTATATGCATTTTCTAATTCTAGAAATCCCTATGAAATAAAGTTTCAAAAACCGTGATGTATCCCAACCCTTCCAGCCTATCAGAGTTCTTTCTCTAGAGACACTGATGTATGGTGCGAATTAGTGAGTGACATAATTGATTCAAGGTTGAAACTTTGGAAAGAGGACCTCATGCAGGAAATATTTTGATGGGAACCAAGGTGGGCCTAGTCTTAAATATCTTTTGCAAGTTCCAATGAACCAATTACAAAATTAAGAACCAAGAAGATTAAGGAAGCAATGCAAGGATTGGTGCAATCCACTTAGGATGAAGCTAGCAAAAGCCCAACACTTAAGATACGTTTGAAAGAAGGAGAACCAATTTTGATCCACTTGATACAAGCTATGGAATACATGACTTAGAGTTATTGCTTGGGCCTATTGTTATTGAAGACTTTCAATTTGTTAAAAGATTTATTTTATTAGTTTTAAATAAGTGGGCTTGATGATGCTTGGCCCACATATGTCTTATTTCTTATGAACTAGGATTTTGGGAAGGCTTTGTATTTTGGCCAAGGGTTTATTTGAAAAATTACTTTTTAGGAACTAGAGTTTCAAGAAGTTACTATAGCCGAATTACTATATAGTGCGGCACTATTCATTTAGGGGTATTTTTGAGAGAAATGACTTTAATTTGGCTAGTGTTTTAATTAGATTTTGGTTTAAATACTCTTTGTAGCCTCATTTTAAGAAATTATACAATACTGAATTTTCATTGTGAATTGAGTTTACTCCTCTTATTTTTTATTGAACTTTTGAACTTATCAAAAGTAAATCACAACCTTAGTGGGGTTTCTCCTTGTAATCTAGGTTATTGAGACAGGTTCTTCAACGGATCTAGATTTTAATATAATTTAGGTTCTTGAAATGAGTTCTCAACGGGTCTAGATTCTCCATCCATTAACTTGATTTTGGCTTTCTTGGGTGAGTTTTCAAATTGATTGTGGTTCAAGGGATTCCATTCCCACGGGTTCATATCATTTGGTATTCAGAACTCGGTTTCCAATTAGATCTGATTCTATTTTTTAAATTCTTGCATTACTTATATAAAAAAAAAAAGTGCAGAAATTTCCTTCATCTTAAGGCAGCTGAATTTTTTATTGTTTTCTAGGGTTTCCTTATTCTTTGATTAGGGTTACCTTGTTCTTTGATTAGGGTTACTTTGTTCATTGATTAGGGTTGCAAAAAAAAAAAAAGAGAGGGGTTGTCATATATCACTTATTCTAGAGTTTTGAGTTATCGTTAGGGTTTTGTTAATTGCTTATTCTTTTGATTGTGATCAAATCAGTTGGTGAAAAGAAAAAAAACAAGGAAAAGAAAAAGAAAAACATCGTCAAAAAAAAAATAGAAATCTGATTTTTTTATTTATTGAGCATTATCATCAAAGGGGTTGCATACTTCATTATAGTTGGTATCTTGTTTCATTTATATAATTTCCTTTATTCTCATGTCATTTTATTCCTTACGTGTTTCTCTTGTTCTTGTTTCTTGGACCTAATTACTAGTTGGGATAAAATAAGGTTACATTGTCTTGATTGAATTCAATTAGTTCTTAAAGAACTTGAGTGGGAAAACTCTTGAAGTAAAAGGTAAGAGAGTGTGACACTATTATAGAAAAAAAAATCAATTAAGAGTGAAACACGAGTGAAGTGCCATTATTCGAGTGTAAACACGTAAGGGAGTGTGTGAGGTTTTTTTTTACCACTAACATTCTTTTGTGCAGCACATTACAATGTCTCACTAAAGTGGCTTATCACCAAGGGGGATGGCAGATAACTTATCTTTTGTGTTGCAAGCCATGCAACAACAGTTTGAGCGGTTAAATTTGGTGTTAGGGGAAGTGAGGGATAGGATGAATCATCAAGAAGCAGCAATTAGAAATCTATAAGGTGGGAGAGATAGGAGGCGACGTGAGCCTAGAGTTGAAAATGAGTATGAGAATGAAGGAGATGGTGAGGATGAGGAAGACCTAACATCTGAAGTTGGGTCGGGTAGACATAGAAGAGTTAGGCATGAAAGAGGACTTGAGGGGAACTGTGGCGCCCCCAACTTCCATGTACGGACAAGCACAGAAATCGAGACATCCGGGATGATGACAACACGGTCACGCACCCCAACGACATGTGCCGAGTGTGTGAAATGCAACACGTGTACAACAATTGATACGCAGCAGAAAGGTTAAGTCAGATAACTAAGTACCAAAATTTAATACAATACAAAAATAGTACTGAAATCCACAAGTCAACATAATACAATTTTATTGTTCATAAAACGACATCAAATAAAATACAAATACCAAATAAAACATAGCCAATTGTCCCTATTCCACAGGCAGAGCCGCATCCTCGGGCTTAACCTCCTCAAAACCTGCATCAAAATTTGCAGTACCAATAAATGGTACCACAGGTAAGTAAAACCCAAAAATACTCCAAGATGAAAAATATATAAATACAACAGCCACTATGCATGCACATGATGACCCAAGTGCAAAACTCGAGAAAAATACCATTTCTCGAAAATCACAAGTTTTCCACGCACGCCAAAAATCACCATTTGGCACAATTAATAACCAGGAATAGTTACTTTTATTCCAATTTTAACCCGTATGCACCATGACCTCCCCTAGGGACCATCCACATACCCTGGCTCCCTTCGTCACCCCACAGGTAGCGACCATGTGAGTGATACAACACGAGTGATGCCCAGCGTACATAGCCAAGCATCCTCTGATCTCCGCCAGCACGAGAGATCATGAAGTCGGATCGAGAGCGCTACCATCCCATCCAAGTCCCGAGCAACAGCTCCAGGGGACGACACTCAGTATATTCCGCTCCCGAGTGCCCAGAGGAGCTCCACCGAGATAATAACCCATCTCGGCTTGGGGGTGATACACACACACCCGAAAAGCCTTTCCAAATTACACACCCACGCATGCGTGCACAATTCCATGAAACAGACCAAATACCAATAACCAACATAGTCTATCAGATAACCAATTCACAGTTTATAAAACAGGTTATTGTAAAAATATATTTAAATCTTAAAAGTCTTTTGGAGAAATACTTACAGTGCTTTAAAATAATTTATGGAGGATCACGGAGGAACTGGAAGCACCAAAACAGCAACTGTCACAGTGTAAAAACATTGTGGCCGAAACGCAGTGAAACTCAAATTTCACCTGGGTTCAAACGAAAACTTGGGAACGGTAAGGTATGGCCTATAGGAGGTGGGGAATCTAATGGAAGTGGTGGTTGGCCGTGGGTGGCGGCCGAAACGGCGGTGGAAGGTCGGAAAACTTGGTTCGGGTTTGGTGCTCGTTGGGGCGACTCCGGCGACGGATCGGGGCCGGGGTTGGGTCGGTTAGGACGAAAATGGGCCAGTGGTCAAGTGGCTAGGAGCTGGGGGCCGGAGGTGGCCGGACGGCGGTGCAGCAAGGAGGAAACCGCCGCGGCTTCGAGTGCGCCGCGGAGACATACGGCGGCGAGGCTCAGCCTGAGATTGGTGGGGCAAGGTCGCCGGCGCACGAGGAGTCCGGTGAGGCCGGCGGTGTCGACCACGGCCAGCCGACGGCGGTGCTACACGGTGAAAGGCCGAACGGCGTGAGAGAGAGGAGAGAGAGAGAAAGTCCAGGTCGCGCAGGAAGGAAGAAGGAAATGGGGAAAAAGAAAAAAGAGAAAAAGGGAAAAGGGAAAAGAAAAATGAAGGAAAAGAAATGATGTCCAATCCTCACAACTTTTGGGTCACAACTGATTCTCAAAATAACTATTTTTAAAACAGTAAAATAAATAAATCAATATAAACTCAAAACTAGTTAAAGTAAAATATTAAACTCCAACAATAACATCCTTTAAAATAAAAAGGAATTAAATTGCAGAACCCTAATTAAAATTAATCAAACGCAGTGAAAATGCTTTAATTAAAACAATAATAATTTTAAAACCCACAAACAAACCAATTTAAATTAAAGATCAATTTAAATTCAAAACAATAATTAACAATAAGAAAGCCCAATAAAAATAATTTTCACCATTTAAAATATTCTAAAATAATATTCTAAAACTTCAAAAATAATAATTAATAAAAATAGGAAAATCCAATAAAATAATAAAATAAAACCTCTAAAATATTAAAACAAGAGAATTACGCAATAAATAATTAAAATAAACCTTATTTAAAAATACACTAAAATCCGGGATGTTACAATCTCCCCCCCTTAAAATAAATTTCGTCCTCGAAATTGGTAAGGTCAATCATTAAAAACTAAGACAAAGATAAGGTTCAACTAGGAGTAGACTTAAGAAACATACCAGGAGGGTCAACCAAACAAATATGGGTACTGCTCCCTCATATCGGCCTCTCGCTCCTAAGAGAAATCTTGAGCCAATAGATCACTCCAAGCTACCTTCTCCAAAAGTATCGACTTAGATCTTAACCTTAACTTGCCAGCACTTGACACATTTCTCAATAAACATGGCAATATCCAACCTACTCGCACTAGTCTCCCAGTGGCACATTATGATTATTACTCCTAGAACGGTCATGTAATCCAAGATCTCTATATCCACAAAACCTTAATACAACACCCACGAAATCCCAATGATTACTAGCTCCACTTGATACTCTGAACTGACCTCTATTAACTCCTACGGTAAAACTCCAAACCTTCGTTGAATACTAAACCTTAGTAACCTAGTGGCCACTTCCAAAAATTAACCATCAATAACGAAATTGCATACACAATAATCAATCTCCAATTACAGGTATCTTCTCAAAATTCAAGTCACCACAAATTCCTCAAAATTAACCCAAAAATTTTAAACTCCTAATTATAACCAAAGTATCATGTTTCTGCTGCGCACTCTGATAATCACCACATACCGAAAACTTATGTCCTTATAAAATAACACCATTGAGTACAAGGTAGCTCCAAACCTACTAATCAAGAAAAACTCTTACCACAATTGGTAGAAAATACCCTCTTCCAAAATCAATATTAATCAACCTCAGAATCCCAATTACACCCGCTCAACTTCGATAAGAACTTATCTTAAAAGGCTCAAATCCCTACCAGCCAACCAGTAAGAGCATCTATAAATTCTACCCGACAAACTAAACCTGAAAGTTTAACAACTAAGTTCTAAATATCACCTAATCTAGCGGTGACTAACTCATCAAGAACTACCCTTAACTTCACCAAAACATCGCCGAAACCTTCTTGGTAACTCGCCCACCTACTTCTACTCCCATAAACTAGTACTAGCACAACTAGCTCATTCACTAGCACAGCACTAATAAATCTCAAGGAAAATCATATTGCTCAACCCTTCGATCCACCAAAAACTATTGCACAACATCCAAGGATCCTAATGCTTTATTAACTCTCATACTTGATTATGCTATCCACCGTTGATGCCTAGGTTCAACTTCCAAGATTCATCATACACCATACAAGAAGACCCAACAATCTTACTTTAAGCCAAATAACAATGTCCTTAACTCACCTAGCTTGACGCTCCATATCCAAAGGAAAGTATAGTCTCAAAAATTTAAATTCCTATGTGACCTCAAGTCACAATTAATTCCTTTAGGTAATCACAACAATTATTGACAATCATCATTCCATCGAGTAACCTGCTTCGACTGTACTCTTCGATCAACTCACAAAAACTCTTGAACTTAATACTGTCATAACGACTCCTTTACAGCACTTACCAAAACTACTTCTTCCAAGTCAAAAATGCTAGACTAGAACATGTACTCTCCGAAATCCCTACAAACTCACAACTGCTACACATCGATCTCGTGCATCCTTAGCTAGAATCAATATTCCCCCAACGTGCAAGTGATCTATCACTACTATTTCCATCATCTGGACCTATATCCTCGAAATCAACAAGAATCATTTCTTAAATCAACACCATCTTTATCCTTAAAATTGATATGGATCAAATATTAAACCTACTATTGTAACCTCAAGCTAAAAACAATCATTTTCCCGAATTTAATCCAAATCTACAATCCTCAGAAAATACTCAAGCTAGATCATTACCTTCCATCTCCAAAGAAATATTCTCATAAAAAAAATTCCTATATTAATAACTGAACTCTGATCAACCTCATTTTAATGGTCACCGACTAATCAATCATCAAAATAAATCAAACTAGCACACCAAGCTCGAGAAATTAAAAACTTAAATATTATTACAAATCAATCCTTCAAATCTTGTAATTCTAAAACCTTGAACCAAAAAGAATCACTTCCTGAAATCCTCAAATTCGATGACCTTAAAGCTAAAACACTCACCTTACAAACCTTGCAGAATTCTAAAACCCGAAATGATACCAAAGTGTTTTAACTGAGTCGACAAAATCTAAAACTTCTAATTTAATTAACCCCTCAAGTTCTTGTTGAACCTACCACCTTAGATCCTATAAACTTATTTCCTAGAAACTATAGGGCCTCAAACCTTAGATAACTTCTCATAAATCTATCCTCGAAGTTCGTTGAACTTATGACTTTTTACTCTAAAGACCCAACACTTAATTCTACGGAACTTAAGACCTCAAGTATCCTAGGCGAACTAAAACTATTCCCACCTTAGTTGCAACTTGAGTTCCTACTCCGTAGAGTTCATTTAGACCATGTCGTTCCCTTCGAGTCTCAATAATAAAACATACCAATTCCAAAAAACATAGGGGTCCGATATTTAAGAAACCTCTCATAGGAGCACCCCACTTGTACAACCAGATTTGTTCAACTGGTGGCGGCCTGATATTTTGATGGAAGAGATCAGCCATCCTATTCAATGCCCTGGCAATGGCATTATCCACCTCATTATTGAAAGATTCCCCATGGGTTCCTTATCCTGCCTCCTTGGCCTCACCATTATTCTGTCAAAGCACAATTCTCAACCCCACTTTAGTCCAGGACAAAATTTAATTAAGAGTAATAGTAACACCCAAATAAAATATAATAGGACAACATAAGATAAAAATAATAAAATAAAATAAAAATAAAATCAATCAAACTATCAACAATAAATTAGAACCATTAAAATAACATATTTCAAACCAAAATAATTTTTAAATCACAACTTTTAAAAATTTTCTGGTACTTCACCTAAGGGACATGTGGCTTTACCTAGAGTCAAACCGCTCTGATACCACCTGTGGCGCCCCCAACTTCCATGTACGGACAAGCACGGAAATCGAGACACCCAGGATGATGACAACACGGTCACGCACCCCAACGACATGTGCCGAGTGTGTGAAATGCAACACGTGTATAACAATTGATACGCAGCGGAAAGGTTAAGTCAGATAACTAAGTACCAGAATTTAATACAATACAAAAATAGTACTGAAATCTACAAGTCAACATAATACAATTTTTTTGTTCATAAAACGACATCAAATAAAATACAAATACCAAATAAAACATAGCCAAATGTCCCTATTCCACAGGCGGAGCCGCATCCTCGGGCTCAACCTCCTCAAAACCTGCATCAAAATCTGCAGTACCAATAAATGGTACCACAGGTAACTAAAACCCAAAAATACTCCAAGATGAAAAATATATAAATACAACAGCCACTATGCATGCACATGATGACCCAAGTGCAAAACTCGAGAAAAACACCATTTCTCGAAAATCACAAGTTTTCCACGCACGCAAAAAATCACCATTTGGCACAATTAATAACCAGGAATAGTTACTTTTATTCCAATTTTAACCCGTATGCACCATGGCCTCCCCTAGGGACCATCCACATACCCTGGCTCCCTTCGTCACCCCACAGGTAGCGACCATGCGAGTGATACAACACGAGTGATGCCCAGTTCCGCACCCACCGCGTACATAGCCAAGCATCCTCTGATCTCCGCCAGCACGAGAGATCACGGAGTTGGATCGAGAGCACTACCATCCCGTCCAAGTCCCGAGCAACAGTTCCAGGGGACGACACTCAGTATATTCCGCTCCCGAGTGCCCAGAAGAGCTCCACCGAAATAATAACCCATCTCGGCTTGGGGGTGATACACACACACCCGAAAAGCCTTTCCAAATTACACACCCACGCATGCGTGCACAATGCCATGAAATAGACCAAATACCAATAACCAACATAGTCTATCAGATAACCAATTCACAGTTTATAAAACAGGTTATTGTAAAAATATATTTAAATCTTAAAAGTCTTTTGGAGAAATACTTACAGTGCTTTAAAATAATTTATGGAGGATCACGGAGGAACTGGAAGCACCAAAACAACAACTGTCACAGTGTAAAAACATTGTGGCCGAAACGCAGTGAAACTCAAATTTCACCCGGATTCAAACGAAAACTTGAGAATGGTAAGGTAGGGCCTATAGGAGGTGGGGAATCTAATGGAAGTGGTGGTTGGCCGTGGGTGGCGGCCGAAACGGTGGTGGAAGGCCGGAAAACTCGGTTCGGGTTTGGTGCTCGTTGGGGCGGCTTCGGCGACGGATCGGGGCCGGGGTTGGGTCGGTTAGGACGGAAATGGGCCGGTGGTCAAGTGGCTAGGAGCTGGTGGCCGGACGGCGGCGCAGCAAGGAGGAAACCGCCGCGGGTTCGAGGGCGCCGTGGAGGTAAACGGCGGCGAGGCTCGGCCTGAGATTGGTGGGGCAAGGTCGCCGGCGCACAGGGAGTCCGGTGAGGCCGGTGGTGTCGACCACGGCCAGCCGATGGCGGCGCTGCACGGTGAAAGGCCGAACGGCGTGAGAGAGAGGAGAGAGAGAGAAAGTCCAGGTCGCGCGGGAAGGAAGAAGGAAATGGGGAAAAAGAAAAAAGAAAAAAGAGAAAAAGGAAAAAGGGAAAAGAAAAATGAAGGAAAAGAAATGATGTCCAATCCTCACAACTTTTGGGTCACAACTGATCCTCAAAATAACTATTTTTAAAACAGTAAAATAAATAAATCAATATAAACTCAAAACTAGTTAAAGTAAAATATTAAACTCCAACAATAACATCCTTTAAAATAAAAAGGAATTAAATTGCAGAACCCTCATTAAAATTAATCAAACGCAGTGAAAATGCTTGAATTAAAACAATAATAATTTTAAAACCCACAAACAAACCAATTTAAATTAAAGATCAATTTAAATCCAAAACAATAATTAACAATAAGAAAGCCCAATAAAAATAATTTTCACCATTTAAAATATTCTAAAATAATATTCTAAAACTCTAAAAATAATAATTAATAAAAATAGGAAAATCTAATAAAATAATAAAATAAAACCTCTAAAATATTAAAACAAGAGAATTACGTAATAAATAATTAAAATAAACCTTCTTTAAAAATATACTAAAATCCGGGATGTTACAGGAACATAGGGGGTCGAGATGGTGTAGATAGAGATTTTGGGAGCATCAAAATGAAAATACCATCTTTTCAAGGTAGAACTGACCCTGAAGTTTATCTAGAGTGAGAGAAAAAATAAATTTGCTATTTGATTATCATAATTACTCTGAGGAGAAGAAAGTGAAGTTGGCAGTGATTGAGTTAACTGATTATGCTATTATTTGGCGAGATCAGATGGTGACCAATAGGAGGAGAAATTATGCAAGGCCTGTAGAGACATTGGGAGAGTTGAAAGCTTTTATGATGTGGAGATTTGTACCTAGCTACTACTATAGAGACCTTTACTAAAAACTCTAAAATCTTACACAAGGGTCTAGGAGTGTGGAGGATTACCATAAGGAGATGGAGGTGGAGATGATTCGGGCTAATGTTGAGGAGGACCGGGAGGCTACCATGGCTAGATTTTTGAGTGGTTTAAATAAGAAAATAGCCAATGTAGTTGAATTACAGCATTATGTGGAGATAGAGGACATGGTGCACATGGCTATGAAGGTGGAGAGGCAGTTAAAGAGAAAAGGGACAGCAAGGTACACTTTGGCTTCTCGCACTACTTGAAAATCAAAGTGGGATAGAAATGATCCAGCTGAAGCAAAGAGAAAGACCAAACCACCTAAGGGAAAAGATGAGGGAACTAGCAATAAACCCAAAGTAGAATCTCAACCTTCAAGGAATACAGATATTAAATGTTTTAAATGTTTGGGTTCAGGGCACATCGCGTCTCAATATCCAAATAAATGGGTGATGATTATGCATGACAATCAGGAGGTGATGATTGAGAGTGAGGATGATAGTGATGAGATGCTCGAGTTGGTTGATATTAGTGATGATGATGGAGTGGAATACCTTGTGACAGGTGAGTCTCTTGTTGCAAGGTGTGCTCTCAATACACACATTAAGGTAAATGATGTAGAGCAACAGAGAGAGAACGTTTTCCATACTAGATGCCACGTCAATAGTAAGGTATGTAGTATGATCATTGATGGGGGGGAGTTGTACTAATGTGGCTAGCACTATTTTGGTTGAGAAGTTGAATTTACCAACGTTAAAACACTCTAGACCATACAAATTGCAGTGGTTGAATGATTGTGGGGATGTTAGAGTGGATAGACAAGTGTTAGTTACTTTTTTTGTTGGAAAGTATTAAGATGAGGTGGTTTGTGATGCTGTGTCTGTGCATGCTGGCCATATTTTATTGGGGAGGTCATGTCAGTATAATAGGAGGGTGACACATGATGGGTTCAAGAACATGTATAGTTTTGTAAAGGAGGGCAAAACAATCAAACTTGCTCCTTTAACTACAAGATAGGTCTATGAGGACCAACTGAAACTGAAAAGTGAGGTTACTCAAAAAAGAAAGAGTGAAAATGAGCAAAAAAGAAAGAGTGAAAAAGAAAGAGAGTGTGTAGAGAGAAAAGGAAAGACAAAAATGAGTTTCTATGCAAGAGAAAGTGAGGTAAGGGCTTTCTTAGCAGATCACCCTATGATTTTTCTTGTCTATAAAGAGTCTTATCTTAATCTTGATGAGACTAACCAGTCTCTTCTTAGTTTGGCTGCTTCTTTCTTGCAGGAGTTTGAGAATGTATTCCCAAAAGAGATGCTAAATGAGTTGCCACTCATTAGAGGCATTGATCTGGGCCAGGAGAAAGGAGGCTCTGCACGACAAAGGGTTTAAACATCCTATTGTCATATCCCAAGAAGCCAAAACTGAGGTGGCCTCCTTCCATGAAGCAAACAAGCATTTTCAGATTAATCAAGTGCAGGCAACTTCAAGTGGTCAAAACCATATGAATGATACTTTAAGGCTAACTGGGATGCTGTGTTGAGGGTGGAAATAGGTAGAATGGGGGTGGGTGTTATAATTAGAGATCATCAAGGTCAAGTTATAGGAGCTCTCAGGGCATCCAGAGGTATCACAGATAACCCCTTTGATTCTGAAGCTCATGGCCTCTTGCTGGTAGCAGTTTTCTGTAAGGATCTTGGCCTAAAACATGTAGTCTTAGAAGGTGATTCAAAGCAAGTAATAGATCTACTACAAAGGCATGGTTCAATAAGAGCATGGGGGAATGCTAATTGAAGATGCTTGGCAACTAATGGATGCTTGCAGCCAGTGGACAGCTTCTCATGCTTTTCGAAAGTCCAACATGGCTGCTCATCACCTAGCAAAGTCTGCACTTAATATCTCTATGGACTTATATGATATTGAAGAATGCCCTGTGTGCATTCAGCCAATTGTAAATCTTGAGATGCTATAAGCTTTGTTTTAATGAGATCAGTTTCTTTGAAAAAAAAAACTTTATCTGACAAACCAGAGGGATAACTCTCTTCAAAATAATGAATATTCACCAAGATAGGCTATATTGATCAGCGGTATTTTACTTGCTGAATCATGGACTCATTTATCCACCTACAAAATTATTTAAACTAATCAAAGACTCTGTACCCATGATATCATGTGAATTCATATGGAAATGCCCCATCCCGATCATCACTGGCAACTCATTACCCATTTGCAAATGAAATGCAAAATTAGTATTAGCTGGACACATGATAAATGTGCAGTTTAGTGAATGTCTTCTTCTCTAGTTATTTCACAAAACCTTTAAAAGAGTGTGAATATTGGCATTTTCATATCTAGAACTTTCGTTGTGTTACTTGATCTTCTAATATTACCTTACTCTCCTTTATTGTATAATAGTGATGAGAAACCTCAAGTTGAAATTAATTGAAGAATAAAAGCAAGAGTTATTTATATAGCGAAGCAAAGTAATAATGCTCATCAGTCATCAATATTCACAATGGATATATAATATCTTTGTTAATGCCTTAATTTGCACAACAGACTAGAAGTGAGGAATGAAATATCCCACCCCACAATAGTCATTCACATTCATCCATAAAATAATAATAAATAACCAAATAAAAATAAATAAAGAGAAACACAAAAATTTACAATCTCTTATGACCTTATATATCTCTCAATACAATGGAGAAATTTAGGAAAGATCCGTTTGAATTGCTATTTGGGGTGGACTTTGTACGCAAGGAGCTTTTGTGGAGAGCCTCTAGAGAGTCTGTGGAGAGTTCATCATATTTATGGATGATCTTCTCCTTATATAGAGGTCTATTTCTTTTGAGTAATTGAGTCCAACTTGTTTTGTGAAACTTTTTCCTTTTAGAAGTCTGAGTCTCTTTCCTTTTAGGAGTCTGTGTGTCTTTTCTTTTAGGAGTTTGAGTCAACTTGTCTTGTCTCTTCTTGGGTTTATCTCTTAACTTGGTTTTCGGTCTTATCTTTTAGCTAAATTATATGCTGCTGATTTGACCCCGACAAATGCTTATGATTCTTAAGGGTGATTTGCTAGACAAGAAGGCCTTGAGAATCTTCGAATCAATAATCTGCAGAATAAATTTTGAAAATTAGTCACTAGTTTCTTATTTGGTCCCTAGTTTTCTATTTATTTTGTGCTAAGTGGTGAGGAGCTCGGCTTGGAGATATACTCGACCTCATTAGGTGCGAGCACAGCGCTCTGATTTGGTGGGAGACGTACTCGACCGCATTATGTATGAGCGTGGAGCTCTAATTTTGTAGGAGATATAGTCAACCGCATTAGGTGTGAGCATGAAGCTCTGCTTTCGCGGGAGATATACTCGACCGCATTAGCTGTGAGCATGGAGCTCTGCTTGGGTGGAAGATGTACTCAACCACATTAGGTGTAAGCTTGGAGCTCTACTTTGAGTTTGTTTACTTGCGTGGATGTTTGCCTGAGAGATTGTTTATTGTCAACGAAGAGTGCATATTTCCATGACTGGTTTCTTATGAGTATTTTCGTGATTGTTTTTACTATTGTTGGTAGTAGCGGATTTTCTATCCCTTGGTGTAAAGCGTTGTTGGTGTTCCCATTTTGGGATTTATGTTGTATTTTTTTTTTTTTGCAATAACCCGCACTCAAGTGGTTAGGAAGCCCGTCAACTCCCTAGGTCCATCGACTAGTTCCCGAAGGAAAAATGCTCAAGGCGGTTGTGGAGCTCGGAGGCTCGTTCTCGAAAGTAACCCGCTAGCGGCGGTTGTGGCATGAGTGTAAACACCTAACATTCGCTGGAGAAGATGTTGTGCTTGTATTGCTGTCTAGGTGAGAGGGGTTAGGCAGTCTAGAGAGCTGCCCACTTGTTGGGCTGCTGGGAGGTTGGGCGATCCTTGACCTTTCCTGCCTGTTGGCTTGTCACAAAAGAGGTCGGGTAGTTTGATGACTTGTCGCATTTGTTGACTTTCGGTGAGGTGTGTGTGGGGTCACACAGTTCCTGACCTTTTCTTTTTTCGTGGACATCGAGAGTCTATGAACTCATCATTGGTGTTTAAAGATTGCGTAGTCTGTTGACCACTGCAGTCTTTTTCTTAGGCACTGCGATTCTTTGGATTCGTCATTGATATTTAATGGTTGCGTGGTCTCTTGACCTACGAAACTTTTTTCCTGAGCACCATGACTCTTTGGACTCATCATTGGTGTTTAAGGGTCACGTGATCTGTTGACCTCTACACCATTTTTAGTGGGCACCATGAGTCCTTAAACTTATCATTGGTGTTTAAGGGTTGAGTGGTCACTTGACCCTTGGGCCCTTTATTTTGGGCTCTTTATTGGCGTATGGGGGCATGCTTGACTACACTGTAGCTATGGGAGGCTAAGTTCGACCTCCCTGAGAGGTTTTCACCAAAAATCAAATAGCTTAGTTTAATATAAATTACAAGTTTGAAATTTGTAAACTTGAGCCGTTCCACTAAAGTGTGGTAAAGGCTGGTGATACATGGGAGATGCCCATAGGCAGCCATGCTTTAGCATTGATGAAGGCTTGGGATGCCCGCAATCAATACCGAGTGGTCTATTCTAATGCAAACAGATTAAGAAGCCTAGGCAACACTTGGGAGGGGCTTTTGTAGCCGATGTTCCATGCCACACAGGCGATTTACCACGAAATATATTTCTTGAGCGTGTAGCCACTCGGATTCTCGTGGAACCTCGAGGAGTTTCCGTTGGAAAAATCTCCAAAAATCAAATTTGTTAGTGGAAAAATAAAATTCAAATAAAAAGTTTGAGAGAGACAAACCAGAGCATTTTTTGCCACTGCTTTCCATTTTTTCCAACTGGAATTGTTTACTGTCGATCAATTTTTGCATAGTGGAAGTTGTTCATTTCTTACTCACACGGAGTCCATGGCGGCAAAAAACACTGACGGTCTGGATAGTTGGCACTGGTGGCTTCACTCAGTTGTGGGCGAGGAAATTCTCCATGGTCCAATGTGTACAAGGTCGATGAGGGTGGCGAGGAGCTTTCGTGACATGAAACCTTGGTCACCATGGGGTGGCGAGGAGATTCGTGTTATGGAACCTTGGTTGCCCTGATGTAAAACCTGAACGTATTGCATGCTCATTGCCTATTGGAGGTGCTATGTTCTGGTTGTCTGCCACAAGGGTGGCAAACTCGGTGGGAGTATTGCCGACTGCCAAAGGTTGTGCTCCTTTAGGTGAGGTCGTTGCTTGCCATTGGGGTGGCGAGGATCGTGGGAATGCTCTTTCTTGTTGGCAACAGAAAACGGTGGCTAGTTAGGTGCAACTGCCGGTGGTCTGCTAGCTCACGACAATCTTGTTGTGGCGTTTCTCGGTACTCCAGACACCATAGACAGTGACTCCATTCTTGTTGGAGGTCTGCCAACTCAATCATTTTAGTGTGGCTCTTCCTAGTACTCCAGTCGCCGTCAATGGTGACTCCATTCCATCAAGAACAAGCTAGATCTCCTCACATTAGTGACAGTTGCCATCAACGGGACCACCACGTTGGCGACAGAATACTTTTGGCAGGTCTTGTGGTGGTCGCTGGTAGCCTTATCGGGCTGTGTGCAGCAAGTGGTGCTGGTTGGTTACTCTTTTGCCAACTTCTAGGCTCTCAACTGCGATGATCCGATGGTGAGACACCTATTAGCTCTGCCTGGCTATTCGTCTAGGTGGCCGGACCTGGACTGCGCCCTGTGACAAGAGTAAAGGCTGCAAGCCCTGCACATGAAAGAACTAGGTTCATGGTGCCCCCTTTACATCCACATTGCGTGACATGCACATTGCATCCATCACGTGTGTAGTGCATGCCATGCACTCCACCAGATTGCTCTTTTTGTTTTTAACAGGGTTAACGAAATAAAAGGAAAAAAAATCTTATCTATTAATTTGGAGATGATCTCACAAGCCAGGGAATCATCATCCTTCTAATTTTGGTGCAGAAGATTAGTCGATCTCATAGATGGCGCCATCTGTTAATTCCTTGATTTGTACAATAGACTAGAAGGGAGGAATGAATTATTCCTGGCCCACAATGGTGATTCAAGCGTTGTTACGATGTACTTTGTGTTCATCCATAAAATAATAATAAATAACCCAATAAAAATAAATAAAGAGAAACACAAAATTCTATGTGGTTTGGCATAAAAGCCTACATCCACGGGTTTTTCAGGTGTGTAATTCACTATAATGTGTGATTTTACAATCTCTCATGGCCTCACATATCTCTCAATACAATGGAGGAAGTTATGGAAGATTCTTTGGAGTCGCTATGTGTGGTGGAGTTTGTATATATGGAGTTTCTGTGGAGAGCCTCTGGAGAGTTTGTGAGAGTTCGTCAGATTTGTGGGGGATCTCCTCCTTGTATAGAGGTCTATTTCTTGGGAGTGGTTGAATCCAACTTGCCTTATAAAGTCTTTTCCTTTTATAATTCTGAATCTTTTTCATTTTAGGAGTCTGTATATCTTTTCTCTTAGGAGTCTGAGTCAACTTGTTTTATCTCTTTTTGACTTTATCTCTTAACATAGTTTTCGGCCTTATGTTTTAGCTAAATTATAGGCTGTTGATTTGTCTTAATCTTCTTTTATAATTCAATAACATTTATGACTTCATCACTTAAAGAAAACTAGAATAATACTAGTTTTAAATAAAAATTAACAATCTAATTAAACAAATTATTTTCTGTTTAATGATTTTGCATTTAAATATAAATTAGTAATTTAATCACATATATTATTTTTAATTTGATAAATTTAACCAATGAAACTATTTTATTTTAATTTAATAATAACACAAATGGGGAATTGATGGGGTAGCTTTATATCATGCCCGATTTTTTTTTTTTTTTTTTTAAAGCGACGAGGTCACATGTCCAAGAATGACCCCGGTCCAAATTTATTAATAAAAACTTCACTTATGGCGGAGGAATACCTTGACAAAACCCAACCCCAAAGAATTGCAAAATAACTTCCAAAGCCTGAAGCAAAACCAAAAACTAGAGCACCAAATCCAAACGTAATATGTAACCTTCCAAAAGAATTTAACAATTAACAACCAACCTTCCTAACGTAATACGCAAGAAATAATTTGAAGCCTCTGACGTACAAAGATCCAGGACATTATGAGCGTCATTTGATCCGAATAGCAGGGACTCCTAATCGGTATACGCACCAGCCCTCTCATTCGAGAATGACAACTTTCCTCACCTATAAAATCCAAATTGACTCCCTGTGTTCCTTCTTTCGCCAAATAATCTGCTACCGTGTTTGCTTCCCGGAAGATAAGCCTAAAACAAGCATTTAACTCTAAGGCAATCTCTTTTATCTCTTCCCAAAAATCCCACAGGAACCAAAGTCGACAAAATCCAGATGCAAGCCATGACATGATTACCATGGAGTCCGACTCTACAATGATATCTCGCAACCTTAAATTTCTGCATAAGCGAAGACCATCAAGTAATGCTCTACATTCTGCCAAATTGTTTGAAGCAACGCCATAAGCATGTGCAAAACATGCTATGACTTTTCCATTGGAGTCTCGAATTACCCCACCACCCCCTGCCTCACCTGGATTATTACAGGCACCACCATCTACATTAAGCTTCATCCTACATGTAGGAGGCATACTCCATTTAACAAAAGAAACACTTCTGTTATGAATTGGTACAACCTACATCATTAATCTCTCCATCACCACCTTCTCATTTTTCCTCAAGTACTGGAATTTTTTTAGTCTGCAAGAAGCATTATTGAGAAAGACCTTCACATTTCTAATAACCTCTTCTACTTTAAAGGACTCACCCTCCATTCTAGCTGCACACCTGGACCTCCATAATGCCCAAGAGATAAAAATGGGAAGTGTTCCACATATCCATCCTACCTGAGTGTTTGAATTTGCTCTCAACCACCAAAACGAAACCATATCCTTCCAATTTCGAATCAAAGGTAATCTGATCTGGCAAATGTTTGCAAAACACCTCCACACCCTTTGAGCATTAGTCCCCTCACATAAAATATGATTCATGGTCTCCACTTGAGGTACAATACAGCAATGGCATTTTGAGGCCACGGGGATACCCAGGCATTGTATAGCATCATCTGTTGGAACTGCTCCCTGTTTCGCTCTCCAGCAGAAGAAAGCCATTGTCTTCGGTATCTCAGCTTGCCATAACCACTTCTTCCACTCACAAACTTGCCCGTGTTGCCTGGAAATTTCCCAAGCCGATTTTGTGGAGAAATTACCATCTAAAGAGTGCTTCCAGATGAGTGTATCTCTTCCCTGCCGTAGCTTAACGCCAGAAACTGCAATTCTTTGCAACACTTCAGGTGTTACCAAATGCTGAATCTCTTCCATTTTTGGTCCCCTTTCATTTAACACGTCTGCAAGCAACAAATTACAATTGCCTAGTACCAGACATAAATTTTTTAAAGGACCACAACCCACCCAATTATCCATCCAAAAATTTATCCTCCCATTCCTAACAATCCATTGCGAATTCAGAATCCCCTTAAGGCAACAAAGCTCTAATTCCCTCCCAGAACCGAGATCCTCTCTTCTCCTAGATCACTTTAAAAATATGCTCCCCCCGTATATATTTTTGTCTGAAAAAATTCGCCCACATTGACTCTCCCTTCAGTAACTTCCAGCCGAATTTCATAAGTAAAGAATCTTGCACCTCCATAAGATCTCTAATACCAAGACCTCCCTCTTCTACAGGCTTACAAATATTCCCCCAAGAAATCCAATTTCTCTTCCTCATCTCCAACGAAGATCCCCACAGAAAATCCGAAAAAATCTTTTTCAAATTAGAAAAAACAGCTTTCGGCACTTTCATGACTGATAACATGTGAATTGGCATGCTATTCAACACATGTTTAATAAGAATAATCCTTCCCCCAAAGGATAATATCTTACTCTTCCAGCCCCCTAACTTCTTCTGAATTTTTTCTAGCATAAAATCAAAAAGTCTGATTTTCATCCGTCCCACATAAAGTGGAATTCCCAGGTATAAACAAGGCCAAAACCCCTCTTCAAAACCAGATAGCAGCTTTAATCTATTCCGTCTATCCATTGAGATGTATGAAGAAAATAAAATGGTAGACTTACTCCGGCTAATAAGCTGTCTAGACATAGCTTCATATCTGTGCAGCGTAGACATAAGATTTCGGATAGCCACCTTCCCTCCATTAGCAAAAATCAAAATATCATCTGCGTATAATAAATGAGAAATAAGTGTGCCTCCACTCAAATGATAAGGCTTAATACGCCCCACCATAAATTGCTGATTTAACATACGAGATAGGATCTCCTGCGATAAAATAAACAGGTAAGGTGATAATGGATCTCCTTGTCATAACCCACGCGATGCCTGAAAAAAACCTTTAGCGCATCCATTTAACATAACTGAGTAATGCGGAGATGCAATGGCATTGTACATTAGATTTCTCCAATTTTCAGAGAAACCCAATCTTCGTAAAACTTCTATAAGGAACCTCCAATTCACACGGTCATAGGCCTTTGCCATATCAATCTTCATCATCACTTTACCCCCTCTCACTTTCCGATTAATTCCCTGAGACAATTCCTAAGCCAAAGCCATATTCTCAAAGATGCTTTGCCCTGGAATAAAAGCAGCTTGCTCTCTAGAGATAATTCTATCAAGAATAGGTGCCAATCTTACAACCATGATTTTAGTCATAATTTTATACACCACCGAGCATAGGCTAATAGGCCTAAACTGACCAAATCCCACTGGTTCCTCCACCTTAGGAATCAAAACCAAATTTGTTGCCCCAAAAAAAGTAGTAAACGGTTGTCCATCAAAAACATCCTTGGCCATCTATACAAGATCATTTTTAACAATATCCCAAGCAAGAACAAAAAAAGAAGCTGAATACCCATCAGGTCCTGGGCTGCTTTCCGAAGGAATTGACCAGAGTGCATGTTTCACTTCCTCCACAGACGGGGTCACACACAATAATTCATTTTCAGCCTCTGTTACAGATGGAACAAGCAGGTCCATTTCGTGAGCATCTAGGACAACTTCAGTTGAGGAGAAAAGCCTCTGGAAGAACACCACGGCCTCTTCATGCACCCTGTCCGCAGAATCTAAAATGTGCCCATCATCAAGAAGCATCCTATCAACTTTTTTATTCTTCTTCTTAACATTCATAGAAGCATGAAAAAAACTAGAGTTAGCATCTCCTTCTGTAATCCATTTAATTCTGGATTTCTGGCAAGCCAAAATGTCTTCCTTGTGAACCCATTGCAAATGATCTTGCTTACAAAGTATTAATTCCTTTTCAGACACAGCAGAATAATTACTAGAAACTTCCTCTTCCAGCCAAGTAATCCGGTCTTCAAGTGGTTTTATTTCTATCTCAATATGCCCAAAGACATCTTTATTCCATTTCATCAATACACCTTTTAATCTCTTTAATTTCTTCTTGATCCTCACCATAGCACATCCTTCAACATTTTCCTCCCAAATCCGCCGCACTAACGGGAGAAAATCAGCATGAGAACCCCACATTCTAAGAAAACGAAAAGGCCGCACACCCACCTCTTTATTGTTGAATAATTGAATCATCATTGGGGCATGGTCAGAAGATGTTCTCGGCAGGTAGCTAAAATTAGCACCCCCAAAAGCATTAACAAACTGCATATTCACCAAAACTCTATCTAATCGAGCCCAAATTTGCCTACCTCCAAGTCTACCATTACACCAAGATAACCGATTACCTTTGTAAGGAAGATCCAACAAAGCACAATCGTTAATACACCCATTGAAATCAGCCTTAGCCCGAGAAGCTTGTAGCAAACCCCCAACTTTTTCACTATCATTCCTAATAATATTAAAATCCCCTCCAATTAGCCAAGGTAACCCATGTGGATCTTGCAACCTGAGATAATCCCATAAATCTTGTCGATGATCCCGAAAGCAACTTGCATACATAATAGTTGTCAACACACGCCTGTG
Organism: Cyclocarya paliurus; assembly: GCA_029856935.1. Classification (NCBI taxonomy): domain Eukaryota; kingdom Viridiplantae; phylum Streptophyta; class Magnoliopsida; order Fagales; family Juglandaceae; genus Cyclocarya; species Cyclocarya paliurus. The sequence continues at coordinate 5,642,434 of CM056960.1, read as the reverse complement.
ACCATAAGAAAACCAACCTGTGATAGCTTGATCTGAACTTGAAAGCAGTTCAAAGTTAAGCTCTTCTGCCCAAAACAACCAAATTTTCCCACCCATATCCGCATTATTTACAAAAGATGATAAATGCAACCATCTCGCCCATTTACTACATTTATTCACATTAAGAAAAGGTTCCAAAATAGCCACCACCAGAAGACGGCTTTTATTCAAAATATGCCGAAGCCTATGTTTCGACGAAATAAACCCCCTTATATTCTAGATGAGAATAGACATAATAAATCAAATAAATTTTCTAGAACGCGTATTACATTCCAAGACAACAACGGACTTCTCTTTTCTTACTCCCTTTGCCTTTTTCATCGGCACATTCATGTCAGGGTCTGAATCAAAAGTTTTTGCAGCCAACTCATTCAACTCCCCTTCTAACTCCCCATCAGACGTGGACCTGCACAGTTCCTCCTTCTCAAAATTATTTTGCCCATGGCAAAAAAATTCTCACCCCAGACCACCTATCTCGAACTCCGAGGCCTCATCAATCAACCTCAATGAACTCCTAGGGTCCGAATTTGCCATGTTTTGTAGTGACTCCTCCTTTGACCCTTCATCAGTCATATCACACCATTTCCCAGAGTGTACTTCAGGTATCTAGGATTGCAGTTGCCCCTCTACCACAACATTATTCTCAGTCTATGTCTGTTGGATCTTACCATTTGCACTCAAACTTTTCACGTTCGAGATACTCTACTCAGGATACACCACCAAATCAACATCACTATTAGTATCCTCATAAGTATCGTGCACCACTCCTTGCTGAGAAATAAATAACATTTTATTCGACCACCCCAATAACGTCACTTGACGAGCCTTATTAGACTCCAATATTTTCTTGCGTCTCGGCCTTGACGTTTCCCCATTCTCTAGCTGCACAATATGTTCATGTCCCAATCCCTTGTTATGCTCAACCTTCTGCCATATTTGGTTAACTATTTTTGCAGTCCCAATTCCTGCCAATTTACTAGTCTGCTGTTTGACACGATCACCTCTTCGGCATTTAGATTCCATATGGCCCTGTTTTCTACAAGTTCCGCAAAAGCTAGGCAACGCCTCATAAGAAACTTCCTGTAACAAACTTGAATTCCCATGTGGAGGACCCAACCAAAAAGAATGCCTCAATGGAACAGAAAGATTTACCTCCACACAGATCCGAGCTGCCTCTGGTCGGGAAACACAAGCAGTAGCGTTATCCCGCTTCAAATATTTTCCGAAACCATCACCAATACTTCGCAATATGGATTCTTGGAAATAATTCGGGGGTAATCCCGGCAAAGTCATCCACACCGGGACCCAAGGCGAATCTTCCTCCTCCACAAACTCCGGAGTCCAATGAAATACTCGAAACGGTACACCAAGAACTTTAGAGTTTCCTCGCGCCATTACCAAAATAAAGTCTTCTTCCTTAGCCATCCGGACCAAAACATTACGTGGGTTTCTCAATTGGCCTATGACTGGATTTACTTTTAATCCCCATCGATTGGAAATAAAACCCCTTATGTGATCAAGCGATAGCCTTCGACGTAAAAATTTCAATACCACCGAATAACGAAACGGTTCCGCAGATTGCTGCACCTCCACTTTTGAGAACACAAAGAACATTTCTCCATCTTGAAACTTAGGATCACGGTGTGGGATATTTACGTTTGGCAATATCTGAGGATTTGATCCCACCACATCAGTAAAACGTCTCCTAGAGAAAACCGTAGAATCCTTCCCAGCCGCATTAGTCTCCAACAAAGGAGTCGATACCATCCCATCCTGCCCAGAAACACCCAGCAGAGGCACAGTGCCGGCACCCAGCGCCATGCACGAGTACCCTAGTATTGCACAGAAACGAGAGAGAATAAAATCGCCCTAGCCACGTCACCAACTGCAGACTAAATATAGATCTCACATTCTGGAGACAAACACAACCCGATTTTTGTTTATACGTTGTATATTGAGATAATTGATAATGGGGCTTTAGTCTTTACATTTATATATATATTGAGGTCAATGGGGCTTTACATATAGAAACAAAGTTCAGTACTTTCAAATTTATATAATGTATATAATATATGTACAACTGGCCGGCTATTTTTTTAAAAGCCTGTTCGGTAATTAAATTTACAATGGAGACAAAAGATTTTAAAATGGACAATAGGAAAATATCTTAGGAAAATGACAATGCTAAATGTGCACCTCAAATATGCACACTGAATGAATTTTTTTTTTCTTTTAAATAGTTTTTAAACATCCTAACCATTAAAAACATAAAAAAAAATTACTAATCATCACTTTTTTAACCATTAAAAAGATTAAAAAAAAAAACTCAAATACACGAGTATGCATATTTAGGAGTTATACTAATGTTTTGAATACCGTACCGGATGCCGTACCGGTCGAGCTACTGGAACGAAATATTTCGGTACCGGTACCGTTTCGTGTACTGTTTCGGGATAACATTTCGGTATATGAATAAATTATATATATAAATTATATTTCAAAATAATAGTTTATATATAAATAAAGTATATATAAATACATAGATATATAAATTATAAATAGTCTAGTCTGAATTAGGAGTCAAAAAATGAATTTGTAGTTTGAAAATATGAAACAAAAAATAAAAATAAAAATAAGGCCGAAATATCGGCCGGTATGGACCGGTACACAGACCGGTACAGGCCGAAATATCGGCTGGTACCGGCCGATACGGCCGATATTTCGGCCGGTACGGAACATAAACATTTCTGTACCGGTCCGGTGGCCGGTAAGGAAAATACCGGCCGTACAGGCCGGTACGGTACGAAATTCACAATACTGGTTATACTATCATTTTCCTGATAGGGGGTCGAGAATGGGGCCACATTTTGACCGATACCTTTTTTTTAATGATTAAGAAAGTGACTATTAGTGAATTAATTTTTTTTAAATGTTTAAATATATTTAAAAAATATTTGAAAAAAAATGCATTTGAATTTGTCTGTATAATGCGGGGCACCATTCACGGTCTCACTGACATTGTCCATATCTTTATCATAAATATGAACAGCAAAATGATACATGACTTCATGATTTTGTCTCCTTAAAGTTATGTTCGGGTATTTTAATTTTTTTTTCTTAATAATTAAGAAAGTGATTACTAATCAAGTGATATATTTTTTTAAATAATTAAATATGTTTAAAAAATATTTAAAAGCAAAAGGAAAAAAGTATAATTATACTAATAGTAAATTTGAAAATACTTATGGGCTGAGTAGCACCACCTATATGATTATATAATAGCAAATGGCTTTGCGTCAAAGGCAGGGATTTGTAAACTGTGTCCATATATATTTGTCCCATTAATATGAGCAAAGAGAACTGGTCTTTGGAACTTTCAAAAAAACAAAAAAAATAACTGGTATTTGGAAACCAAAACCAAAACCAGTGGAAAAGAAAAGGAAAGAAACAGAACATCTAAGCAAAAATTATGACGTGTTTGACCCTCCTTGCCTCAAAAGTTTGTTCATTCGAAGGTTGTCCTTGGCTTTTATTATTAATTTATTCTTAAATCTTAAAATTAGTCGTGCTCGTGCACAGGGGTAAAAGGTGAAACGTTATACAGGAAAGAATACAAAATGTTTCAAATTATTTAAAATTTAAAAGAATAAATTTAATATCTTTTAATGTACGACGGGATGACATGACTTAACAAAAATAGGACTTTTCTTTTAAAAAAAAAAATTCGATTACTACCTGTGAGGTTCGTGGAGTATGAATTTTTCTCCTGATTTTCATGTCAATGCGTAGGACAAAAAAAAGAAAAGAAAAAGAAGGATTCATAAAACAAAACGTTGTAGATTAAAAGCAAAATGTTTTGGTGACAGGACAACTTAAGCCTTAAAATCATTGCCTCATTTTGAAGCCACATCCCACTCACTCCATAGAGTGTAGGTACGTATGAACATAATTATATTCAGAAATTGGCACTCACCATTCATTACTCATGAGCTGAAGAGGTGCAGTGCAGTCTCGAGCAAATGAACACGTGAGACAAACATACTAATCAGATTTTTGTTCTGTTTGGATTGTAAAAGTATTTTATCTCATATTATTATTATTATTTTTTTAAAATTTATATATAAAATATAATAAATAATTTAATTTTTTTAAATTTTAAAATAATAATATTATAATAATATTTTATTTAACTTTCATCTAAAATCATCTTATCTTATTTTACTATTCAAACCATACCTTCTAATTAAGAAAATTTACATTTCTTAATTGCATAATCCTTACAAGGTCTATGATGGGCCCCGACCATGAACATGCTTACTGTTGTTTAGTCAAATTAGTTGTGTTAATTAATGTCCAAACATGGCACCGCTAACTGCCTTCATTAACCACTCCTGATTTTAAATGAATGCTTTGTCTGCTCCTTTATGAATGTTAACTAAAAGTTAAAAGATGTTTGTTCGGATTGTGGATATGATTAAACCCTGGTTTTGCTTAACTCCTTGAGAAATGATTTATTATTATATAACAATTTGTTTATAATTATGTAATAAAATAATATCATTTTATATTATTTTAATTTAATGGATTTAAATTTAATAAAATATATTATTATATTTAAAATTATCTATAAATTGTGAATAAATTGTAAGCTTATCACTAAGATCGAAGACTATCCTGTAGCTTTGCGTTTGGATCAAGATTCCTGATATACATTTTAGTTATATTTTAGATGTTCAGAAATATGGGAGAAACTCTACTATGGGGCTCCTCTTGGAGATCTAATCATGGACATGCACTTGGCTAGCTTAGCGCATATATAATAATATATAATATTATTCTATATAGAATCATATATAATTGATAATTAAAATAATATATTTTATCAAACAAATTGATTTTTTAGAAATATTGAATAATATTAATTTCGGCAAAGTAAAAAAAGTAAATTTTGAATTTAAATATGTTTATGGGTATCTAAATTAATAATAGATATTACTTTAAATATGTTTATGGGTATTTAAATTAATAATAGATATTACTTACTTTTTAATATATTCATAACTATTACCCAATAATTAAAAACACTTTTCAGTTATTGGTGGGACCCATCTTTTTATTAAATCTCTAAAAAATTAAAACCATCTCATCTCATCTCACTATCTAAATACATACTTTTACAAATCAACTCATCTCATCTTAACTAAATATCTAACTACTATCCACTGAGTTCTCATCTCATTTAATATGTGTAACCAAATCAGACCTAAGTTTCTTAGCAGTCTTTTAATCTAAGGAGAGCAACTATTCCATCCTTGAAGAACATGTACAAGGTAACTTTCTTTTTTTTTAAAGGTTTTTTTAGGCTCCTTTTGGATGTCGAGATGGCTTCAACACATCTCAACATCAAAATATCACTGCTCTATGGCAGAGAAGTCAAAACCCAGTATAGTTTTCATCATGGAAACTAAACTTAATAATAAGAAATGTGATAGAATAAGAAGAAGACTAAGTTGTGATTGATGTTTGGGAGTGGATGCAGTTGAAAAGGGGGGGGGATTGGCTCTATTTTGGAATGATGAGGTGCAACTGGAAATTGTAAACTATTCCCAAAGGCATATCAAATTATCAATGCATGGATTGGAGGAAAAGGGGAAATGAGATGGTTATTAACTTGCTTCTATGGCCCACCTGAAACTGTGAAGAGAAAAGAGTTATGGTGTCTACTTAAAACTATGAAACCCAGTGGCAATGAGGGTTGGTGTATGGTAGGAGACTTCAATAAAATTATTACTAATGATGAGAAGTGGGGAGAAAAGGCTAGACCTGATAATCAAATGGAAATGTTTAGAGAATTAATGAGAGATGGAAACTTGTATGATCTGCGATGGAGGGGTGACAAGTACACTTGGAGAAACTCCCATATAGATGCAACCTTTACTAAAGAAAGGTTAGATAGAGCTGTGGTGAATCCTCAATGGATGAACACTTATACTGAGGCATGGGTGGAAGTGATGGTGGCTAGAACTTCTGATCATAAGCCACTACTAGTCCATATTAATGTGCAGGACCTTTCTACAAGGATGCAAGTAAGGCAGAGGAAACGGGGCTTCAAATATGAGGCTAGTTGGGCCTTAGAAGAAGAGTGTGAAGTGATTTTAAAAGAGGGTTGGAGAGGCTTTTCAAAGGTTACTGGTTTTCTGGATAATAGCAGGAAAGCCTTCAGAGGTGGAATAAAAATAGGAAGCAAAGGCACGGGTAGGAAGTAGAGGAAAAAACCAAGATCTTACAGAAGTGACAAGCTATGAAAAATGAGAGTAAGGTGGAGGAAATCAGAAAGGCCTCTAAAGAGTTGCATCTAGCACTAGAAAAGGAGGATCTTTGGTAGAAGCAACGTGCAAAGAGAAACTGGTACAAGCATGGACATAGAAATACTAAGTATTTCCATGCTTGTGCCAACCAAAGAAGGAAAATGAATTTTATAAATGAAGTGGAAGATGAAAACAACAGAAATTTTACTGGTTTCAAGAAGGTGGAAGAAACTTTCAAAAGGTTTTTTGGCAGGTTGTTTCAACCTACAAACCCAAGTCAAGATGTGATTGAAAGGTGTCTTGTGGGAATGAGTGAAAGAGTAACTGTAGAAATGAATGAAAGGCTGTCAAGAAGGTTCATATCAGTAGAAGTGGAGGAAGAAGTGAAACAAATGGCCCCATTAAAAGCCCCTGATCCAGATGGATTTGGACCATGTTTCTACCAAAATCATTGCGGTGTAGTTTCTGAAGAAGTGTGTAGAGCTGCACTAGATATTCTGAATGGTAACTCTATTGATCCTTGCCTCAATTATACCTATTTAGCATTGATCCCTAAAACTGTGACCCCCAAAAAAGTTACTGAGTACAAACCTATAAGTTTGTGTAATGTAATGTATAAAATAGTATCCAAAGCTATCTCCAATAGATTCAAACATGTTTTATCTGAGGTTATTTCCCCCTCTCAAAGTACTTTCCTGCCTGGTAGACTTATTAATGACAATGTCATGATAGCCTACAAGTTATTGCATTCAATGAAGAGTATAAAGAAAGGAAAAGTAGGAAGTATGACCATGAAGTTAGACATGTCTAAGGCCTATGATCATGTGGAGTGGGATTTTTTGGAGTCTATTTTCACTAAACTTGGTTCTATAAACAGTGGACAGATTTGGTGATGAAATGTGTTAAATCTGTATCATAGTCAGTTTTGATCAATGGGGTACCTGGCCATAAATTCTTGTCATCTAGAGGTTTGAGACAAGGTGACCATTTGTCACCTTATCTGTTCATTGTCTATGCTAAGGGACTGAGTAGTTTGTTTGATTACTATGAGAAGAGCAAGCTCACAAGAGGGGTGCAAGTGGCTCGAGGAAGAACTAGTATCAATCATCTACTTTTTGCGGATGATTGTATCTTATTTGGAAGAGCTAATATTGAGGAGTGAAGGAAAATCCAAGAAATTCTGCTTGTTCATGAAAAGGCCTCTGGACAGTTCCTTAATAAAGAAAAAACTTATATTTTTTTCAGCAATAATACCCAGTTGGCAAACAAGCAGGCCATTAAGAAAGCTGGGAATTCTGTCGTTTGTGGCACTTATGAAAAATTCCTTGGACTGTCTGTCATGGTAGGGAGATCATGGTTCAACACTTTCAGAAACCTCAAGGAGAAGATATGGTAGAAAATATCAAGTTGGAAAAATACCTTCTTGTCTCAATCTAGGAAAGAAGTGCTTATCAAGGCTGTTTTATAGCCTATTCCAACTTTCACTATGAGTGTTTTTAAACTCCCTATTAAATTGTGCAAGGAAATCAACATTATGATGTCTAAATTTTGGTGGGGAAGTCAGTAGGAGGGGAGAGGGATGGTGTGGAGGAAATGAGTAAACATGAGTTTTCAGAAAAGTAGAGGGTGAATGGGGTTTAGGGACTTGGAGAGTTTTAATGTTGCACTTCTTGCTAAACAAGGGTGGAAGATACTCAAATATCCACTATCCTTGGTAGCAGTTTTACTCAAAGAAAAATACTTCAGAAATGGAAATTTTTTGGATGCTAAGCTGGGTGCTCACCCCTCTCTGGTATGGAGGAGTATATGGTCTGCAAGGGATCTCTTGAGAGAAGGGCTTAGGTGGAAAGTGGGGAATGAGAAGGAGATCAATACATGGGGATCAAAATGGTTGCTTAGACCCATTTCCTTTGCTGTTCAGTCCCCAGTGTCTCTACTGCAGAAGGATGCAAAAGTTGAAGAATTGATTGACAATCAGAAGGGAGAGTGGGATGAAACAAAAATAAGAACCATATTCTTGGAGGAAGAAGTTGAACAAATCCTTAGTATGCCTTTGAGCAGAGGTAGAGCAAAGGACAAGATTTTTTGGGGGCCAGCCAAGAAGGGTTTGTTTACAGTCAGAAGTGCATACTTTTTGCACTTGGAGTTAAAAGAGAGAAGAAAATGTGAGAGTTCATCAGACAAGAAAGATGATGAAATATGGAAGAGCATTTGGGACCTTGAGGTACCAGGTGTGACAAAAATTTTCTTATGGAAAACTGGAAACTGTTTGCTGCCAACAAAAGTAAACTTATTTAAAAGAAAGGTAACAATGGACAAAAGATGCCCTATGTGTGATGCAGAAGAAGAGTCTCTTATACATGTTCTATGGGAGTGTCCTGCAGGAAATGATTTATGGGGTAATGATGCAAGCTATGTCAAGAAATGGACTAGATCAGAGGTGGATTTCATGGAACTTTGGGAGCAACTCAGACGCAGACTCGATAAGAACCAGCTAGAAGAAGTGGCAGTGACGCTAAGGAAGGTCTGGCTCAGGAGAAATGAATGGATCTTTCAAAAGAGATTGGATTGTCCAAGAAATTCCTTCATTGCCATAAGGGCATCATTGCAAGAGTTTCAAGAAGTACAAGCTCAAGCTCACCAAAGCAGGCAGAATGAGGCTTAACAAAATATTTCAAGGTAGTTACTGAAGGCTTGGGAGAAACCAGGAAGGGGTTTTGTCAACGTTAATTAGGACGCCTCTTTAGATGTAAAAAGAAAGAGAATGGAGATTGATCTCATTATAAGAGATGAAGAAGGAGAGGTTCTGGTGGCTGGGTGTGATCTCAAGAATAATGTGGTAAATGCAGCTGTTGCAGAAGGTTTTGCATTGAGGAAAGCAGTTGAATGGTGCTCAGATCTCAATATTCAAAAAGCTACCCTTGAGGGTGATGCAAAGGAAGTGGTTGAGGCTATACATAGTGAGGAAGAAGATGTTCTTTATTTTAGCTCTATCATTGATGATGTCAAGTTTCATTTTAGAAATAAGACAGATTGGTTTATTCAATTTGTTAGTAGAAAAAAGAACACAGTAGCTCATACTTTAGCAAAGAAAACTTTAGAGATAGGAGAAGAACTAGTTTGGATAGAAGAGGTCCCGGATTTCATTGTGGGATGCCTTCGTGATGATACAAGTTGTAACACATAATTTCAATAGAAAGTTTCTGAAGTTATTTAAAAAAGAAAAAATCAAAATATCACTCAAATACAAATACTTTTCAATTTGAAATTTTCAACATTTTAACTTTTTTCATCTAATCAATATCTAATTTTTATAACTTTATCAAACTTTTAAATAAAAAAAAAAAACAATTCAACTTTTTTAAATACCAAAACAAAAATAATATTTTAACAATATTTGAATTTTCTCTCTTCTTTTCTAAAATCTTATAAAACATCTTAATCCAAACCATTTCATTACTATTTATAAATTATTTCACTAATATTCACAGATTTCTCATCTCAACTCAAGATCCAAATCAGATATTAGTTGATGGAATCCCACCGAGTCTGACTCGTAGCCTTTGTTATTAATTGTTAATGGAACAATGAATAGAATGTGAGGGAAAGATAATTAAGTAATTTTGTTCCAATTCAACAATGGAGTCTGACTAATAGCAATTCTTTAACAAACAATGACTAGGTTGAGAAGGTAATATGTTTGATCTATTGGATCAGGATATATAATTGCCTATTATAAGTAGATCCAGAGGATCAATACTATTAGTGTTGCTATCCAAATGTATAATAATGTTGGGATGGAAGTTTCGTTTATGATAGGTTTGAAGGGTAAGATGATAATTTTATATTTTGTTTTAAAATTTAAAATATTATATTTTAATTTTAGGATTTGAAAAAGTTAAATTGGGATTTGAAAAAATTGTATTGGGATTTGAAAAAGTTGAATTGTTTATTATATTTTGTATATAGATTTGAAAAAATTGTAATGATAAGATGAGATAAGATGAAAATTTTATATAAGATAAAACTTCCAAACCTATCCTTAGTCTAAATCCTCCTAGTTTAATTTAGAAAAAAAAAGTTCTTATTAGTGGGGTATTTATTTTTTTTTTATGGTGGTTGGAGCACTGATAACAACACCCCAACAACAACTAGAAATCTCACCAATGTAATTTATCAGCTGGGAGCCGTCCTTACTTTTGACTTTGATTTTTGTTTTTAACGATCTGACTACTACAGTACTTGAGTGTGAAAGCCTGATGGGTTGGTGATGAAATTTCTAACTCTTCTGGAAGCAAATGAAGAACGGCATTTGATGGGTACACGTGTACGTAATTGCTCAATTTCGACTTACATGTATATACAAATACTTTATTGTTTTCCGGCTGCTTCCCTTTTCCTTGTTTATCGAAGAGACACTGATTTCAGGCTAAACAAATCTCTCTCTCTCTCTCTCTCTCTCTCTCTCTCTCTCTCTCTGTGTATTTGTTTTGCATGCACATATAATGACATTTGTTTAGCCTCAAATCAGTGTTGCTACCTTGTCTTGGACGATAAACAAGGAAAAGGAAGGAGCACAAAATCTCTTGCCGGAAACATCTTCTTCCTTTGACCAATTTTACTTTCTAAACCTTGCATTATACTCTTCTTTTCTAGTATCCTTTCTTGGCTTGAGAACAGATGAAGCGACTAAAATATTAACCAAACAATCTTCCTATTTTTTCCGAGCCTACTTTTGTTGGAATTCAAAGCACAAACACTGAGAAATCATTTCTACAATCAAAGATCAACGTGAAAGTATCGACCGGCGAGAACAAAAAACGTAAACTAACGTACGGTCAAAATGAGCGGCTCACCCATCTCTTGCTTGTAGTTTCGTTTTTCATTTCCTTCCGCAGAAGAAATCAATGTTACAGTTTCTAACTAAGCAACATCTGCTACAAGTTTGGTTCTGTCCATATGCAGGCGCTGCCTTTGAACGGCATTCCGATGTGTTCCAGATTCGCATGTTACGAATCAATGAATCCAATTCTCTACTTGAATTCATGCAGCTGATCATTAACTATAAATTTCACAAAAAGTAGAAGAAGAAGAAGAAGAAGAGGAGGAAGAAGAAGAAGAGGAAGAAGATCAAGAGATATTAGAACTAACATGTCAGACGAGGAAACCAATTTACGGTCCTTTGTATTAGTAATTTTCTTAATCTTGATCCCAGGTACTAATCCCTTTTTTTTTTCTAATTGTGGGTTCCTTCTCTTGTCCTCTGTTTGACAAATCATTTCTCTGTTATCAGATAATGCATGAATTGGTTTTCTATAAATTCTTTAACTTGAATTCACCTTTACATGAATTATCTGTTCATATTCGTGGAATCCAATTAAAACATCAGTAACACCAACCTTGACTTTCATATATGTTCAAACCCAAACGACTTGATTTGCAGGTGTGCTGGTTGCTGGAGATTCTCTGGAAACAGACAAAGATGTCTTACTGAATTTGAAATCATTTCTCCAAGAAAAAAATGTCGTTAACCAAGGGCAATACTCGGAGTGGAGCAAACAGAGCTTAAATAACCCGTGCGATTGGCCGGGAATAATATGTAATCCCATTAACGGCACAACTGCAAGAGTTATTGGAATCAACCTGTCCGACAACCACATCTCGGGCGAGATATTCAGAAACTTCTCATTGCTAACCGAACTCTCCTACCTTGATCTTTCAAGAAACACTCTCGGTGGAATGATCACTGAGGACTTGAGCTGCTGCCAGAAGCTAGTGCATCTCAATCTCTCCCATAATATCTTTGAAGGAGAGCTGAACTTGACCGGATTGAGCAAACTGGAGAAGCTTGATTTGTCTGTCAACAGATTTTCTGGGGAGGTACGGTTGGTCATCCCAGTAATTTGCGACAATTTGATTGTGATGAACATATCGTCGAATAATTTCACTGGTAGCATGAATGGTAGCTTTGATGCGTGCTCGATGCTGAAGCACTTGGATTTGAGCTCAAACAGGATAAGTGGGGAGTTATGGGTTGGCTTTGCAAGGTTGCTAGAGTTTTCTGTGGCTAAAAACTCTTTCACAGTGTCACTTTCGTCGTCCATGTTCACTGATGTCTGCAGCTTGCACGTTTTAGACCTGTCTGAGAATGGTTTTGTTGGTGATGTTCCAAGGGAAATATCAAAGTGTCGAAATATTGTTATCTTGAATCTGTCGGTGAATAATTTTACAGGGAAAATACCGGCTGAGATAGGATCGATTTCGAGTCTTGAAGCTTTGAACTTGGGGAGTAACAAGTTTTCCAATAGCATCCCTGAGTCGCTATTGAACTTGAATAACTTGACGTTCTTAGATTTGAGCAGAAACAATTTTGGGGGAGTTATACAAGAGATTTTTGGCAAATTCAAACAGATTACATCTCTTGTGTTGCACGGGAATGCATATACTGATGGAATATATTCGTCTGGAATCTTAAAGCTACCTCATGTTTCAAGATTAGACCTGAGCTGCAACAAGTTTTCAAGTTCTGTACCAGTTGAAATCTCAGAAATGCCAAGTTTGAACTTCTTGATCCTTGCTTACAATCAGTTTTCGGGGACTATACCGCCACAATTTGGAAACTTGAGCCGCCTGCAAGCCCTCGACCTCTCTTTTAACAGGCTAACCGGATCAATACCTCCCACCCTAGGAAAATTGAGCACACTCTTGTGGTTGATGCTGGCAAACAATTCACTAACGGGTGGAATTCCACCGGAGCTGGGAAATTGCACGAGTTTGTTGTGGTTAAACCTTGCCAACAACCGGCTTTCTGGAAAAATCCCGCCAGAATTGGCGAATATTGGTCGAAATGCCACGCCTACTTTTGAATCTAATAAACGGGAAACTAATCGGATAAATGCTATCTCAGGGGAGTGTTTGGCAATGAAAAGGTGGATTCCTGCAGACTACCCTCCTTTCAGTTTTGTGTATTCCATCCTTACAAGAAAGAGTTGCAGAAGCATATGGGAAAAGTTACTTCAAGGAAGTGGCCTTTTCCCAATATGTGTAGCCGGTTCATCAGTCCGGAGCTTTCAAATCTCTGGTTATGTTCAACTAAGCGGGAATATGCTTTCAGGTGAAGTCCCTCCAGATATTGGCAAGATGCAGAATTTCAGTTTGTTGCATCTGGGTAACAATGAATTCAGTGGGAAACTCCCTTTCCAGATTGGACAAATGCCTCTTGTCGTATTAAATGTCACCAGGAACAAGTTTTCGGGTGAAATCCCAGTGGAAATTGGTGGCATTACATGTCTGCAAGATCTGGATTTGTCTTTCAATAATTTCTCTGGTACGTTCCCTGTGAGCTTGAGCAACTTAACTGACCTCAGCAAGTTCAATATCTCATACAACCCATTTATCTCCGGTAAAATCCCAACCACGGGTCAATTAGCAACTTTTGAGGATTCCTATTTCGGTAACCCTTTCTTAGACCTTCCCAACTTCATTGAAAACTCTGAAGGTAAGTCGCCTAAGAGTAAGGATGGGAAGCCTAAAAGGCCTACAAAGCTTGCTGCAATCTTATTGTTCATAGCTCTGACCTTAGCGGTCTTAATATTTGGGGTATTTTCACTCATAGTTTGGTCATTGATGAAAAGCCCATCAGAGTCACCCGGATATCTTCTAGAGGAAACAAAATACCGGCATGATTTTGCATCAAGTTCTAGCGGTTCATCGCCATGGTTGTCAGACACAATCAAGGTTATTCGGCTAGACAAAACAGCTTTCACACATGCAGACATTCTGAAAGCTACTAGTAACTTCTCGGAGGAAAGGATTATTGGAAAGGGAGGATTTGGCACAGTGTATCGAGGATCTTTGCCTGATGGGAGAGAAGTGGCAGTAAAAAAGCTTCAAAGAGAAGGAATAGAAGGTGAAAGGGAATTCAGAGCAGAAATGGAGGTTCTGAGTGGAAATGGCTTCGGTTGGCCTCATCCAAACCTTGTGACCCTTTATGGGTGGTGCTTGAATGGCTCAGAAAAAATCCTGGTTTACGAGTACATGGAGGGGGGAAGCTTGGAAGATCTTGTCTCAGACCGAACCAGGCTAACATGGAGGCGACGACTTCAGTTGGCCATTGATGTAGCTAGTGCATTAGTATTCTTACATCACGACTGCTTTCCTGCCATTGTTCACCGGGATGTCAAGGCCAGCAATGTCCTGCTCGACAAGGATGGAAAGGCAAGAGTTACAGACTTTGGTCTTGCTAGAGTTGTTGATGCTGGGGACAGCCATGTGAGCACGGTGGTGGCAGGGACTATTGGTTACATTGCACCAGAATACGGGCAAATATGGCATGCCACTACCAAAGGTGATGTGTACAGCTTTGGGGTGTTGGCAATGGAGCTGGCAACTGGGAGGCGAGCATTGGATGGAGGGGAAGAGAGTTTGGTAGAATGGGCGAGGAGGGTAACGGGGGTTGGGCAGCATGGATTGAGTAGATTAGTCATTCCAGTTGTGCTTATGGGGTCTGGGCTGGCTGAGGGGGCAGAGGAGATGTGCGAGCTACTTCAGATTGGTGTGAAATGTACGGTAGAGTCACCACAAGCTAGACCAAACATGAAGGAGGTGATAGCCATGTTGATTAAGATATCTAGCAACAGAGGGATGTTCAATTATGGCTCCTATCCTCCCTCGTTGTGACTAAATCTAGAAACTTTCTATGAGTACTGGATGCTGCGAAGTTTATATACATATCATACACCTTTGTTTATACTCCTTCATTTCCTTTATGTACGCAGAATTGGTCATTCATTTTGTTTATGCCTTTTTTTCCTGATGCGTTCAACAATAGTAGAGACTATATCCAAGAGTTTTTCGGGAGGTAAAATCCTTTATGAATAAACTTCAATACAAGCTCTCAAGTTGAATGAAACGAAGATGGACAATTGATAGTTTGTTCGCAAATAAAAAAGCTTTCTAATTGTTTAACCCAGCATGATGATCTATTTCGAGTAGTGTGGACTCCACATGAACATTTTAATACTACGTATATCTCAATCTGCATTGAATCATCCAATTGGCTTGTAAAATTAAAAAATCCCACTTAACTACTCTGCAATAAGTCCAGTTATTGCGCATGATTGTCAATACCATAATTCTCTCCGATTTCATGTGAGTTCCATTATAATTATCAAACAACATTGGAATTTGTGTGCAAGATTTAGGACTACTTATTTTGAACGTAAACACGAGTTTCGACTTATATCTGGTAATCATGAAGGAGAGAAATTATTTCATCCTTGACGCAGCTTTATGTTTCGTTTTGGCTGAGGTCCATGCACAAAAGTCTTCTTTGTTAATTTAATTTTAATTGATGCATGAAATCCCACGAGTCTGATGACTTGTAGTCTTTGTTAATGGAACAATGACTAGACTGAGAGGGAAAGATAATTAAGCAATTTTGTTTCAGTCCTATATATGGAGTCTGACTTATAGCGATTATTTAACAAACAATGATTAGATTGAGAAAGGAAATATTGTTTTTTGTTTTGTTTGAGAAGGAAATATATATGAACAATTTCAGGATAATGTGTTACAGTAGTTGCAGAAGAGCAAAACTCTGTATATTTGATAATATAACATTTCTCAACTGTGTGATTCACAATGAGAACACATGGGACAATCCTTTTTGTATTGTTCTTGCTTGGAATTGACAAATCTTGGAGCATCTGCCCTCGGAGCATTTGTTTCTTTACTGAGAAAGGCTGTTGTTTCAACACTAGGTACTACCATTAAGGCACCGACTTCTCTTTGTTTTTCATCTTGAACAACCGATGTAACGACCCCGCCTTGCGAAGAGCGGAATCGCCACATACATACCTTTTCTTAGCATATTTTTCTTTTCTTTTTCATTCTTTTCTTTTTCCTCATCGACAA
Source organism: Cyclocarya paliurus (assembly GCA_029856935.1). Classification (NCBI taxonomy): domain Eukaryota; kingdom Viridiplantae; phylum Streptophyta; class Magnoliopsida; order Fagales; family Juglandaceae; genus Cyclocarya; species Cyclocarya paliurus. The sequence goes on along the minus strand of CM056960.1, from coordinate 5,626,172 downwards.
GGAAGACACTAAGCGTCCGCCTCTCTCTCTGCAGTAATGCCTTGCTCCCAGTCTTTTCATCATTTCCTGGACGTTTAAAACATTTAAAACAAAAATGAGTCTAATACTCAGTAAGTAGTACACCATGCAGTAAACATACTAGGCTTCTAATCTTTTCCTTTTGAAAACATGCATACATAAACATTTATGTTTCATTTCATGCATAAACGTTCTTAGAAATGATTAGGCTTTCATGCATAAACATTCTTTTCATGCTTTTCATGCTTTACATCTTTTCATGCATAACATGCTTTTCATGCATTACATCTTTTCACTTTTATAGACCATTGCACACTGTTACGCCCCGCGTGCTAGGATTAGCAGCCCTATGGCTAATGGATTCGCCTGTGGCCACAGGTTGGAATCTCATTATGTCAGGGTGCAGCACTGGGTGCACTACCAGATACTACTACCCGGCATTGCAATCTACCCATTCATTCATTGGGTACCCTTTTCCTTTCATGTGGCCGTTACGTATTTTTATTCATTGAAACTTTCGTTTCCTTTCACTCCTTTCATACTTTCATTCATTTCAGTCATTTTCATTCAACAGTTCATTCATAGAAAAGGAAAGTCATTTAAAATCATGAACTTAAACATCATTGAAAAGCATGAACTTAACATCATTTAAAATCGTAAGCTTAAATATCGTTTAAAGCACGAGTTTAAAACACCATTAAAACACGAGTTTAAATATCATTTAAATGCATGAGCTTAAATACCATTAAAAGCATGGCTTAAACATCATTTAAAAGTATAGACTTAAACATCACTTGAAAGCATAGGCTTAAACATCAATTAAAAGTATAGGCTTAAATATCATTTAAAAGCATAGGCTTAAACATCATTTAAAAGCCACGAGCTTAAACATCATTAAAAGAAAGAGCTTAAACATCATCTTTCAAGACATCTTTTAAAATGTCAATTCATGGCATCCTTTAAAACGATAGTTCTCAGGGACATTTTAAAACATCAGTTCTCAGGGACATTTTAAAATGTCAGTTCTCAGGGGCGTTTAAAGCATCAGTTCATAGGGACATTTTAAAACACATTTAAAGCATCATTTGAGGCATAAAACATGAGACGTTCCTTTCCTTTCCTTTCCTTTGCATTTAAACATTTTCATCATCTTTCTTAGTTCAATGCATATGCATTTTCATGAACAAAATACATTTTTCATGCTACACTACATATAGGAAATAATCATAAGTTTCTTGAGAGAGCATGCATGAAAATCTCATGACTTAGAATCTACATGCATGCATTACTTTATACATTTACACACAATTATAATCGATAGGATACTTAACAGGGGCTATCAAGGAAGGGCTGTACATACTATATTCATTTACTTAGAGAAACATTTGCAATAAGAGAGAGATATTCTTTCATAAAGAAAGCATGGTGTAAGAAGCATGGTCATAGCTACTTACCTGTAAGCTTTACTAACGAGTCCATTTGAACTTGGAAGTAGACTTCTAGTCCTATCCAATAAAATGAGGTAGATATATTAACATCCTCCTTACTTTAAGCCTTACTAATCGATACGCTCACACACTCACTTAAATTTCAACTTGGAATTAAACGTTCCCTTAACTCGTTCATCTTCCCACCAAGCATGGCATTAAGCCAAAACATTAAAATCTTTATTCCAAATTTTTTTAAAGAAACTTATGAAAATAGATATCATACTAGCTACCTCTTCTAAAGGTAAATGTTTTCTTCATGAAAGATAGGTGGAAAATCATAGATTAAAATGCATAAATTGTAGGAATTATTTAAAAAGGGAAAGAATAAGGAATTTGCTTCAAATCTGGAAATTTTGATTAAGAGAGGCATTTGACAGCTTTGAGTATCATTTGGAAGGTAAACTAAACAAAAAGGCCAAGGCTTACAAAGGGTTGGTTTTTGCCACTTCTTTTCATTGGTTTTTCATGCTAAACCCTATCTTAAATTGAGCTAAGCAAAGCTTTGAACAAAGGGATGAATTGGGCTGATTTAAGTCTCAATAAAACATAGAAGAAAATTCTGAAACTCTTGGACAGCCCATAGGCTTAGTGTTTTCATGCTCTTGAACATCCCTTATTGAATCCAAATTTCAATTACATAGTTAAACCATATTAAGGATGTAAGAGGCTTAGGAAAACATTTCTTATCTTCTAAAAACAGATCACAAATAATAGATATAGCACTTGGCAAACTTAAAGTTTCCAAGATAAGCCTACTAGTTTGGATTAAAACTCTTAGTGGCTTACTTAGGCCATAATTCTTGAAAAAGCATGCTTAAAATCACCAGTTCAGCTTCACTAACTTAACACTTAAGACAAGATAAATTAAAACATGCCTTAGGTTCAATAAACCTCAAGGAATAAACACAACAAACAACCTATAGTTACCTACGGCTGGAATTAAGCAATAATGAAATACACGGCTAGAAGAAGTAAAGCATAAATACGGCTGGAACACACACCAAAACAGAGCATATGTACAGTTATGACCCAGAAAAACAGAGCATGGTTCGGCACACACACAACACTCTTATTCCTCCAACCAAATACCACTTAGCTAAGGCAAGAAATAAATGAAACAAATGAAGTATCAACTCAGAAAATTACTGCATAGGAATAGGTTTGCACAGGAAATTCGAAACTCCCTATTCACGGCATGAACTTACTTAGAAATTCCATAGTCACAAGAAGAATGAGAAGAACAGATTACTACCTAATTAGAACAAGTATTGGAGGAAAAATAAAAGAGAAATCGACCCAAAAATCACTACACCACAGTCGGCCAGCATAGGAAATCCGAACTCCCAATATATAGCATAACTCACTCGGCAGTCCCATAACCACAAGTAAAAATAGAAGAACAGGGCACTACCTGGTTTAGCACGCCATGAACAGAAGAGGAGAAGGAAAAACTAAAGACCCAAGCCACGAAATCCATCCTCTTGAAAGGAGCTTCAACCGAAACCCAAATTAAGAGAGAGCAAGAGAATCGGCTTGGAGAAAGGGAGAGGTGTTCGGTGGAAGAGAACTAAGAGGGCCTTTGTGCGGAATGGAGGCTACACATGGGGCTTGCAGAAAATTCTTCTTTGGCTTGTCCAAGAAGCTACAGTCGGCGTGTAGAGGAAGAAGAGAGGGAGAGGTCCGAATAGCTTGATGGAGAAGTTGGCTACCATAAGGAGAAATAATTCAAAGCTTCTCTTGGAAGCTAAAGGATGGATGGTGTGGATTAGTCCATAGAAAAATTATGCTTATCCTATGGTGGATAATATTTGGGTCACTCTTCAATTAAATAAAAAGGTAGGGGCTTTAGAAAATATATCTTAAGATCATGAAAATATTTTTCCTTAAATTATTCTAATGACCCACATTAAGATAAAAGCACACATATCTTAAAATAAAATAATAAAATATTAAAATCATAAAAATCTTTATCTCAAAAATATTTTACTTAAGAAATTAAATTAAAAAAAATGACATAAGAACCCACGTAGTAAGGTTCGGGTATTACAACCGAAGAGTAAACTTTTGCAATTGGGGGTAAATGATCCATTAGAAGAATCTGTCCTCTTAATTGAGAAAAATTTTCATTAAGTCATATAAGGAACCGTATAATGCGCCTCCGCTGTAAACGCTCTAAGGAAATTTCTCAAGCATGTAGCTCTTCCCATAGACATTTCGACTGAATGTAGTAATTACAAACATGTGAATTTCCTTGAGTAAGAGACAAAAGATCCTTCTCTAATTGAAGAATTCTAGGACCATTGCTCTGTGTGAAAGAATCTTGTAATCCTTGCCATATTTCTCTAGCAGTGTTCAAATCAATGATACTCTAAGCAATTTCTTTGGAAATAGAATTGATAATCCAGGAAATGATCATGCTATTGCATCAATACCAAGTGGCAAAAGAAGAATGCAATTCATCCATTGGTTCTAGAATTGTATCATTCACGAATCTAAGCTTGTTTTTGGCACCCACTACTAGTTGCATCGAGTTGCCACGTAGTAGTTGTCTCCCGTGAGGATATGATGTCATGTGTGGATCTGGGTTGAAGAAGCAAGCAGCAGCTATGTAAATACTCAGCAAAGTAACGGTATTAACAGCCATGCAATACGGTGCGTATGGTGTTAATAAAACGGTGCGCAGTGTGTGAGTTGGGTTTTAGTGGAATGGTTCATTTTGTATTAGTCAAGGTTATAAGAATGCAATTGGACGGATTCATTTTCAATTCTTATTAAATAGGGAAGTTCTTCTTGAGTCAGTTGGTTACTTCTGTTAATATTTTCCTATAAAAGGAACGTACTGTGTATGTAGAATTGATTGATGATTTTAGTGAAGTCTGAACTATAAGGAGCTTAGGGATTGCTTGAAAATCTCATTCAATTTGTAAGATTGTGATTCTACTTTTGGTACTTGCTTGTGTGATTAAATCCATTGGAGTTTTCTATATTGCATTGTTCCGTGCACTCTGCACTTGAGTTCTTGTGCATCTGGTTCGTGCTTTCTTGAGGAGCAGCAAGGAGGTACTTGACAATTGGTATCAGCAGTAGGCGATCCTTACAACAAACATCCTGATGGCAGAAGGAACACGTGGTTCAATTAAAGGTCAGCAAGATGCATTTCAAAAGCATAAGGAAGCAGTACAATTACAGTTTGACCAACATCAGCATGCTATTACAGGAATAACTGAAAGGTTAGATCAAGTTTCTGATATGTTGAGATCTGTTGTTGAATCTATGAATGAATTGTCTCGAAATGATAGGGAGGTGTATAGAGATAGAGATCATGCACCTAGGAATCATGAGGAAAGAGGTGGTTTTCAGAAGAGTTTTAGGTTGGATTTTCCTCGTTTTAGTGGTCTTGATCCCTCGGGATGGATCTTTAAGGCTAATCAATACTTTGATTCCTTTCAAGTACATTTTCATCAAAAACTAATGGTGGCCTCACACCATATGGAGGGTGAGGCATTGGTGTGGTACCAAAGTGCTTTGGATTCTAGCCAATTTAACTCTTGGGAGACCTTGGTGGTAGCTATGCAAGGTAGATTTGAACCATCAACATTTGATGATCCAATGGAGGTGTTGACCAAATTGAAATAGACTAGTTCTATTAGTTTGTATACCACACAGTTTGAAGCTTTGTCTAATAGGCTGAAAGGCTTGTCTGAAAGGCATAAAATGAGCTATTACATCAGTGGATTGAAGGATGATATTAGAATTCCTGTTAAGATGTTTAATCCAATGAACTTAGGGGCTGCCCTTGGCTTAGCCAAGCTACAAGAAGAGCATGTCTTGTCTGCAAGGAAGCCTCGGAGACCAAATGGTCATTATGCTGATAAATGGCCAGTTAATCAAGTTGGACTTAAAGATACAATTGATGAAGGTAACAAGAATGTTCCTCCCTGGAAGAGGGTGAATTCTTCTCAGATGGATGAGAAGAAAAGGAAGGGTTTATGTTTTCATTGTGAGGAGAAGTGGAATCCGAATCATGTTTGTAAAAAAACCAAGGTTTACTTCATTTAGGCTGGTTTGGAGGATTTCCACCAGACTGAGAGTGAAGAGCATATGTGTATTGAAGATACAGAACATGGTCCTACAAATGTTGATGCTTTAGAGGTGTCTATCAATGCTATTTCTGGTTCTATTAGTGTGAGTGCTATGAGATTACATTGTTCTATAGGCTCTTGTGCTATTAAAATCTTAGTAGACTCTGGGAGCACACATAATTTTGTGGATCCTTTGGTGGTCCAAGATGCTAAGTTGATGGTTCACCAAGCTTCTAGTTTACAATTCAGGGTGGCCAATGGGGAAAAGCTTCTAAGTCAAGGCAGTGGAGTCGAGGTCTTTAAGATTCAAGGCTCAAGATTTTCTGTGCCTTTCCATGTGTTGGCATTGGGAGGATGTGATGTAGTCCTCGGGGTTCAATGGTTGAGAACCTTGGGTTCTATTGTTTGGAATTTTGTAGATATGTCCATGCAATTTGAGTGGGGTGGTCAAGTGGTGAATTTGCAAGGTTTAAATTCTGCCAGTGTACAGATGATGTCTGGTGTTACAGGATTCAAGCCACATTTTGTGCATAAACAAGGCTGGTTGCTGCAATTGATGCATGTTGAACAGCAACCTGTTGATGTTTGTGTAGAGGGACCAATGGCTGACTTACTCAAGGAGTTCAGTGATGTATTTGCTGAACCTGTTGGCTTTCCCCCTAGGAGAGCTTTTGACCATCCAATCAACCTTAAGGAGGGTGTTTCTCCTATTTCAGTTCGACCATACAGGTATCCTCATTATCAGAAATCTGAGATTGAGAAAATTGTCCATGAATTGCTGCAATCTGGTGTAGTCAGACCTAGTCAAAGTCCATTTTCTTCTCCTGTGTTGTTGGTTAAGAAGGTTGATGGCACTTGGCATATGTGCATCAACTATAGAGCCCTAAACCATGAAACTATTAAAGATAAATTTCCTATTCCTGTTTTAGATGAATTACTTGATGAATTATTTGGGGCTAGAATTTTTTTCAAAATTGGATTTAAGGGCTGGGTACCACCAGATTCGTGTGAGGGAAAGGGATATTTTAAAGATAGCTTTTAGAACTCATGAGGGCCATTATGAGTTTCTAGTGATGCCATTTGGCCTCACTAATGCCCCTGCCACATTTCAAGGTTTAATGAACCACATTTTCAAGCCTTTTTTGAGAAGGTTTGTCTTGATTTTTTTTTTATGATATCCTCATATACAGTAAGGATATTGCTGAACATTTGTTGCATGTGAGGACTGTTTTTGATACATTAAAACAGCATACTCTTTATGCCAAGATGTCAAAGTGCAAGTTTGGAGTGCTTGAGGTTGAGTATTTAGGGCACATTATATCTGGACAAGGGGTACAAACAGATCCAGCCAAGACTACAGCTATGGTTAATTGGCCTGTACCTAAAACCTTGAAGTCCTTAAGAGGGTTTTTAGGATTAACAGGCTACTACAGGAAATTCATCAGAGGGGATGGATCTATAGCAGCCCCCTTAACAAATTTATTGAAGAAAAATTCTTTCTGTTGGAGTGATAAAGCTACTGCCACATTTGAATTGTTAAAGGCAGCGGTTAGCAATCCTCCTGTGTTGAGGTTGCTAGATTTTACAAAAGCTTTCACCATCGAGTGTGATGCTTCTGGTGTGGCTCTTGGGGCAGTCTTGAAGCAAGAGTCTCAATCCATAGCCTTTTATAGCAAAGCTTTGAAGGGAAAAGCATTGCTATTATCAACATACAAAAAAGAACTTTTGGCTTTAGTTTCTGTTGTTCAGAGATGGAGACCTTATCTGTTGGGCCATTCCTTTAAGATCAAAACTAATCAACAAGTTCTCAAGTTTTCAGTGGAACATAAAATTGGTACTGAGGCACAACATAAATGGGTTTCCAAACTCATTGGTTATGATTTCACATTGGATTATAAAAAGGGTAAAGAGAATTTGGTTGTTGATGCTCTTTCAAGGCAGAATGAGGAAGTACCTGTTGTGGTTGCTATGATTTCTTTTCCCACTCCTTTATGGATTGAGGAACTCAAGGGCAGTTATTCCTTATGTCCTGAGTATGTTGATTTAGTTCCTTAATTATAGCAAGGTCCAAAGCATTTTTCTGTTCAACAAGGCTTGTTACTCAGAAAGGGGAAATTGGTTGTGGTCCCATCTTCATCAATTCTTTCTAAAATACTGCAATATATTCATGACAAGCCACAAGCTGGCCATGTGGGTTATCACAAGACTCTTCAAAGGGCATGAAGGGATTTTTGGTGGCCAGGTATGAGGAAAGATGTGAGGAATTTAGTTAGGGAATGTGAAACTTGTCAAGTTACTAAGAGTGAGAATGTGAAGTACCCTGGCCTCTTGCAGCCCTTACCTGTTCCTGACTCTCCATGGTTGGATATATCTATGGATTTTATTGAGGGCCTACCTCTTTCTAATGGGTTTTCTGTAGTCTTGTCTGTAGTGGACATATTGACAAAATTTGCTCATTTTCCCCCCTCTCCCATCCTTACACAGCTATTCAGGTAGCTAATGTATTTTTTAATGGGGTTTTCAAGTTGCATGGTTTACCTCGATCTATAGTTTCTGATAGGGATGCAGTTTTCACAAGTTCTTTCTAGAAACAGTTGTTCCTCTTGCAAGGTGTTTCCTTGGATTTTACATCCTCCTACCATCCTTAATCTGATGGACAGACAGAAGCATTGAATAAATGCTTGGAGGGTTACTTGAGATGTTATTGCAGTCAACAACCAAAGGAGTGGACTTCATGGATGGCTATGACTGAGTGGTGTTATAACACTACTCTACATTCTTCCATTCAGCACACTCCTTTTGAGGCTCTTTATGGTTATGGTCCTCCTAAACTCCTTTCCTACGTGCCTGGCATTTCTTCTAATGATGTTGTGAATCAGCAGTTGAGAACAAGGGATGAATTGCTGAGTTTGTTGAGAGATAATATGAAAAAGGCACAGCACAGGATGAATTTTTTTACTGATATAGGGAGAACAGAAAGGTCTTTTCAGGTAGGTGATTGAGTTTTCTTAAGACTTCAGCCTTATAGGCAGAAGGCTGTGGCTATGCGTCACAACATGAAGCTGGCTCCAAGGTTTTATGGGCCATGTCAAGTTCTGCAGAAAGTGGGGTCAGTGGCTTATAAACTTGATTCGCCATCCTCTTCCAAAATTCATACTGTTTTAAGTGTTTCTTGCTTAAAAGAGAAGGTGGGGTTGCATATCATTCCCTTATCAACCTTACCCCCAACTGTTTCTAGTGGCCATTTGCAACCTGAGCCACGAGAGATACTTGCAAGGAGAATGCAGAAGAGGGGTAACCATGCTATAACTGAGGTGTTAGTGAGCTGGGTGGGGGCTGCTCCTGAAGATTCTTCTTGTGAATGTTTGTGGAAACTACGGGAATTATATCCTCATTTGGTGGGTACTGTGTTGTGAATGTGTGGATCTGGGTTGAAGGCCTTGTGGGCAAGTCCTTTAAGGAGGGGAGAATGTCATGTGTGGATCTGGGTTGAAGAAGCAAGCAGCAGCTGTGTAAATACTCAGCAAAGTAATGATATTAACAGCCATGCAATACGGTGCGTATGGTGTTAATAAAATGGTGCGCAGCGTGCGATTTGGGTTTTAATGGTACGGTTCGTTTTGTATTAGTCGAAGGTTATAAGAATGCAATTGGACGGCATCGTTTTCAATTCTTATTAAATAGGGAAGTTCTTCTCGAGTCAGTCGGTTACTTCTGTTAATATTTTCCTATAAAAGGAACGTACTGTGTACGTAGAATTGATTGATGATTTTAGTAAAGTCTGAACTGTAAGGAGCTTAGGAATTGCTCAAAAATCTCATTCAATTTGTAAGATTGTGATTCTACTTTTGGTACTTGCTTGTGTGATTAAATCCATTGGAGTTTTCTATATTGCATTGTTCTATGCACTCTTTGAGTTCTTGTGCATCTGGTTCGTGCTTTCTTGAGGAGCAGCAAGGAGGTACGTGACATATGAGTTACAAGAACTGTGCCAGGGGAATCTCCATTCAATGGAAAAAATGGACTGGTTGAGTCATCAACGATGGAGGATGATGAAGGAAAGACCTAATATGATACCATGTTATAATTGGAGAAGAGGAAAACTCTGTATATTTGATAAGACGTTATTCATTCAATCTAATTAGAGAGGAAAGATGAGCTATACTATTTATAGAGCTCTAGACTTCACTAAAAAAAAGCTAATCTCTCAAGAACCAATCTTGCTGACCCATATCATTTGTTTACACGTGTGTGCTGAAATGTATTTCTTATATAATGCCTTCCGTAATGGTTCTAACCTCTAAGTAGATACAGAGGATCAGTACTTTAAAAACCTTGTAATATTGTTGCTATCCAGACTATGAAATATAGAACACTAGCTACGAGTTTTATTTATATATCATCAAGTTTTTTACTCTTATACAAGGATGTCTAGTTTAGTCTAAATCCTCTTAATTTAATTGAAGAAAAAGATTATAATTAGTGAGGTATTTTTATTTTTATTTTTATGGTGGTAGGAGAACTGATAACAACACCCCAACAAGAACTAGAAATCTCACCAACGAATGTTGATTAATTACATATGCAATATCAGCTTGGAGTAGTCCTCACTTTTGACTTTGAATATATATATATATATATATATATATATATATATATATATATCAAAGAAGAAACAGAAGCAGAAGAGAGAATGAAAAGGAAGAAGAATTGAAAGGCATTAAGCGCTTTGGTAAAAAAGGAAAACTCAGCCCGAGGTATGTTGGTCCTTTTCAGATTGTGGAGAAGGTTGGGCTTGTTGCTTATAGGGTTGCATTACCGGATTATTTCGGGAATGTTCATGATGTGTTCCATGTATCGTCGTTGAAGAAGAGTTTTGGTCAACAAGAGCCGCGTTTTGTTGATCCGGAACACATTCAACTTCAGCCTAATCTTACTTATGAAGTTGTTCCAACTCAGATTGTGAATTGGAAAGTGCAGAAGTTAAGATCCAGGACGATACCTTTGATGAAGGTGTCATGAGGTGATCCTGTGGTTCAAGATTTCTCTTGGGAGCGAGAGGCCGATATGAGGGAGTAGTATCCGTATTTGTTTGGTTGACCCTCCTGGTATGCTTCTTAAGCCGACTCTTAGTTTAATCTTATCATGGTCTTAGTCGTAATGATTGACCTTACCAATTTCGAGGACGAAATTTTATTTAAGGGAGGGAGATTGTAACATCCCAGATTTTAGTGTATTTTTAATGAAGGATTTATTTAATTTATTTTGTGATTTATTATCTTGTTTTAAAATTTTGGGAGTTTTTAAATATTATTTCATGATATTTTATGTTGTGAAAATTATTTTTATATGCTTTCTAGATTTTATTTACTGTTTTGGCTTTCAAAATGATCTTTAAATTAAATTGATTTATTTTTTTTGAGTTTTAAATTTTTATTGCTGTATTTAAAATATTTCACTGCGTTTGGATTATTTTATTTAGCTTTCAGTTTTAAAATCATCTTCGTTGGATTTTTCGGGACCCATTTTGAAAGACTGGATCTTCTCTTTTTTTTCCTCCTCTTTTTCTTCCTTTTTCTTCTTTCTTTTTTTTTTTCTTTTTCTCCTGCTTCTTCCCCGCGTGCCCGACCCCTCTCTCTCTCTTCTCTCTCTCCTCTCCCCACAGTGAATCGGCCTTACCGTTGCTGCGCCGCCTCCGGCCCGCCGTGCGTGACACCGTCGGCACCATCGGCTCCCCCTTGCGCCGGCAAGTCTACCCACCAAGTATCCGGCCGGCTTACGCCACCGTTAGCCACCACGAACCGCTTGAACCCGCGGTGGTTTTCACTCCATTCCGCCGCCATCCGGCCACCTCCGGCCACCATTTCTTCACCACTTCTTCACCGGCCCATACCAAACTTTTCCACCTAAACCCGGCCCTGATCCGTCGCCGGAGCCGGCCATACGAACTCAAAATCTGATTTGAGTTTTCCGGCCTTAAAACCACTATTTCCGCCGCCATCCACGGCCAAAAGCCACCACCATTAGATTCCCTACCTTCCATAGGCCCTACCCTACCGTTCCCTAGTTTTCGTTTGAACCCGTGTGAAATTTGAATTTCACTGTGTTTCGGCCAGTATTTTTACACTGCGAAACTTGCTGCTTTGGTGTTTCCCTGTGCCTCGGATCCTCCTTAAAATATTTTTTAAAGCGTTGTAAGTATTTCCTAAACAATTTTTTGAGATTTAAATATATTTTTGTAATATTTATTTATACTGTATTCTGATTGGTCCGAACTGAGTCCTAAGAGTTCGGGGGTGGATGGATTGAGAACGGAGTAATTGTTTGATTGGTTATTGTTGGGAATTGTTAGTAGTCTGGTTGGTTGTGATCTGGTTATTGTTGGGAGTTGTGTTGTGATCTAGTTGGTTGTGATCTGGTTATTGTTGGGAATTGTGTTGTGATCTAGTTGGTTGTGATCTGGTTATTGTTGGGGAATTGTGTTGTGATCTGTTGGCTGTGATTTGGTAATTGTTGGAAATTGTATTGTGATCCGGTTGGTTGTTGGATATTGAGGTTATGTCTGGTTCATGGCATATGCCCGCATGTTCATGTTTGTAAATTGAAAACGGGATTTTTGTGTATTGCATTCATGATCATGTGGCTATTTTGAAAACTGGGTTTTCATGTGTTGACTGAATTTGTGGGTGCGTGTGTATCACGACCCCAAGCCGAGATGGGGTATTATCTCGGTGGAGCTCCTCTGGTCACTCAGGAGTGGAATATACTGAGTGACGTCCCCTGAGTTGTCGCCGGGCGACAACGGGATCGGACGTTGGACGTGCTGACTCCGTGGCCCTTCTGCTAGCGGGAGCTAGAGGATGACCTGGCCACGAATGCACCGAGTGCTGAACTAGGCATCGCTCGTAAAGTAGCCAGGACGTGCGGATGGTCCATAGGGGAGGCCATGGTGCATATGGTTTAATTGGATTAAATGAAAAATTGGCTGTTTTCTGGGAAAATAGCGTGAGTTGGTTTTGTGTGCCATTTTCTGAGAAAATGGTAGAAATATTTTTACTGGAAATATTTTTGGGCCAAAAGAGATTTTTGGCGTGTGTTGCATTTATTGCATATTGCATCATGTGCATGCATGGTTAGTTGTTTAAATATATTTTTATCTCAGGACTTAATTAGGTTATAACTTACCTGTGGTACCATTTAATGGTACTGCAGACTTTGTTGATGATGCAGATGCCGAGCCTGAGGATTTGGCTCTGCCGGAGGAGTGATCTGGGATCACTTGTGCTTGTTTATTTTATCAGACTTGTATTTTTATTTTTGGGACTTTGGCTTGTTTTTATGAGATTTGTATTTTGGATATCTGTATTAAACTAAAATTCTGGTATTAGTTGACTTAATTACCTTCCGCTGTGTATTTTATTTGTGCACTGTTTATTTGTTGCACACACTTGACACTTGCCGTTGGGATGCGTGACCGAGTTGTCATCATTCTGACGTCACGATTCCCGAGACTTTTTGTACGTGGGAGTCGGGGCGTCACAATGACCAGTTGCTAGGGTTGAAGCATATGAAGCAGGTTGAGCAATAGTACCTAAAGTGGTAAACCTATTGGCAATATCAATGGAGGAAGCATGTTCTTTTTTGATAAGTTTTTTTTATCAGGAATGGGGGGTAAAGCAAGTAAAGAGGACATAAGGGTAGAATGTTTATTTCGTCCTTTTTTCTTGTCCATGGTTGGGGGTCTGCAAAAATTCACGAATAAGGAAATCAAGAATGGAATTTTCAGAACCTTTAATAAATTCAATATCAAAATCAAAAACACTTAAAATAGCTTGCCATCATGCAAAAATATGTTTTGATGCAATGATTTCAACATCTTGTTCTAATACAAATTTAGCACTTTTGCAATCAATCCTTAATAAGAATTTCTTATTAAGTAAATCACTTTGAAATTTAGAGATGCATAGTACTATAGATAATATTTCTTTTTTAATAGTACTATAATTACAGACTCCGGAATGGAAGCGAACAATTTGTTCAGAAGAGCCTGGTGAAATAGATTGTTTCAGAATGCCACCATAAGCAATTTCAGAGGCATCTGTTTCTACAATTTTGAAGGAATCAGATGTAGGAATACCAAGGCATGGTAGAGTTTTGACGTGTGCCTTGATTTTTTGAACAAGAGCAGTGTGAATATCTGACCAAGGTGGAGGATTTTGTTTAAGTCGTTTAAAAAGTGGACGACATTGTTTCCTCATGTCTTGGTAGAATTCGACAACATAGTTAAGAGATCCAACGAATCTCTGTAACTGTTTTTTATCAGTAATGGCATCAGAAAATTTGTCAGCAAATTCAATGGCCCGATTGATAGGCCTGATTTTACCTTCAGAAATATCATAACCAAGAAATCGAATCTTGGTTTGGAACAGTTTTATTTTTTGAGCAGAAACAACAAGACCATTTAATCTAATGATATCTAGAAACAAATTCAGATGTTCCCAGTGTTCATCAATAGATTTGGAGAAAATAAGAACATCATCAATATAAACAATGGTGAATTTAGTGAATGAATTAAAGATATCGTTCATGATATTCTGGAATTCACTAGGAGCATTTTTTAGACCAAAGGGCATTACATTCCATTCGAAATGCCCAAAAGGGGTAGTAAAAGTAATTTTGTATTTGTCTGACTCACTAATCTGGATCTGCCAAAATCCTGACTTAAGGTCAAACTTAGAAAATACAAGAGCATCACAAAGTTTATGAATCAAATCATTCTTATTGAGAATAGGGTACCTAATCCACTCTAAGACTTTGTTCAGAGGTTTGTAATTAATAACTAAACGAGGGGTTCCTCTCTCAATTTCAGCGTTTTTCTAGATATAGAAAGCAGCACAAGACCATGGGGACTTACTATGCATAATTATCTTTTTACTAAGAAGATCATGAATTTCATTTTTGCAAAATTCTAAAGTCTCACTATTCATTTGAATAGGTCGAGTTTTAGTTGGAATATCTTTTTCATTGAAACCTTTAATATAAAGTAAAGAAACAACATGTTTCTTCCTATATCAAAAGGCATTCGAAAGATCAGAACAAATCTCGAAAATCGATTTTTTATTAAAATCATCGATTTTTTATTGAAGCAAAGTACTAGACAATTGTTCAGAAATCTTTTTGTATCTAATTTCCTGTTGAAGGAAACATAGATGTTTATTTTTTGCAGAAAGCAAATATTTCAAACTTTTGTCAGTATCAATTTCAAATTTTGAAGCAAATTTAAATTTGACTTTTTGTCCAAAAGGGTCAGTAGTAATACCATCTTTTTAGACAAAAATGAATATAAAGAGGAAATAAAAGGAATTCCTAATATGACTTTATCAGACATATTTCAGACTAAAACAGAAGGAATTTTAAAACAAATATTATCTTGGCAAACATGAGCTGTATTTAGCTCATAATTGATTTTCATTTGAGTACCATTTGCCGAAAATAGTCGTTCAGTAGATTTTTCAAAATATTTATTGGGAATTATACCTTCTTGAATATAATTTAAATCAGAACCAGAATCAATCATTGTAACAATAGAAAATGAAAATTCATGGTTAACAACAATAGTAACACGTGAAAACCATTTAGGAGGAATAGTATGATGGATTAAACAAATTTGGTTGCCAGAAGATTTCTCTTCTTGTTGACCATTATCTGAATCATTTGTTTGCTCATTATCAGAAGGAACATCTTGATCAAGTTGTTTTTCCAATTTTTAAATCAAAACTTCTTATTTTAAAACATCATTATCAGTTTTAAGATTATTGATCTCGGATTTGAGTTCAATTATCTCTTTTTTAATAAAATTAATTTCATGTTGTAAATCACTAATTGAAATATCTTTAGGTTTTTTCTTTTGAAAACATTCCAAAGTATCTTGAAAATTAATTTTTTGTCTAGAAGTTTCTGGTTCTTGGTGAACCATAGTCTTCTTAAGTTTGAGAAGATATTCTTCTTTAAGCTCAGGATTTGTAATTTGAGAAATCAGATTTAATAAAAGATTTTTTTGTTCTTCAGCTTTGGTTAAAACATTAATTGTTTTACTCAAAGATTTGCAACAAGAATTATTGCAATTGCAACCAAGTTTAATATCAGGAGAATCAATGGATTTGGCTTTTGAGTGATATTCTGAATCACTAGAGCTAAATTTATTATTGTCAGAGGATGAAGAAGCCTGTGTCTCTAGGAGTTGAAACAGTGCTTCTTGATCATTGTCATTAATATTCAACTGATTAAACTTCTTTTTTAATTTATTGGGCTTCTCGGGGTACTTATTGGCAAAGTGTCAAGATTTGCCACAACTAAAACAGGTTCCTTTTGCAAATTTCTTTTTCTCTAGAAACCATTTAGAAAAAGATTTAGAAGGTTTTTTAGAATGAGATTTTTTAGAATAAAGTTTTTTATAAAAATCATCACGAGGTTTTCTCCTTGATTCCCCACGAGGTTTAGAATATTTAGTAAATTGTTTATGCTTTCGTCTTGATAGAGGAATAGACTGAGGAAGGTCGAATTGTTCACAAAAATTTCTCATTTCATATTTGACCTGCTTTCTATTTTTCAATTGTTCACGAAGCATTCTTTGATCATTACACATACTAATACCAAGTTTCTTAATTATACTAAAAATATCACCATAAGTGTAATTTTCATAATTAATAAAACCCGAGGTATCAGTAAGTTGTTCCTTAACTTTGAGAGCAAATAAATGAGGTAATCCATCAATAAATTTCTCTTTTTAGTAAGGTTTATTACTGTCGTCACGAAGCATTAACCGAGAAATAAAAATATCTTGAGACCATCTATAATCAGACATTTGACGACATCTTAAATTATTCAAATAATCAGAAATTCGATTAGTAATATTAGAAGGAGTTCCAACAAAATGTTTAATAATTGTATAGATCAAAGTATTAATGCCATCAGGGTAAGCCCTTCCTATTCATCAAAAATAGGTAAACTTTCATCATTACACTTAACAGAATTCTGAATGGTTTGCCTAGTATCTTCAGTGAGATGTTTGTCCCACCAACTTCTTAAAACACCAGAAAAACCATTGGCTAAAATCATAACAATATCAGGTTGCTGAATATTATTGTTAATGTAAGCATTTGCAATTAAAGACATTTTAGTCATGGTATTGATGATTTCTTGTTCAGATAATCCATCAATATTCCATTCGTAAACTTAATCAGCAGAATAAGAAGATTGAGTTTGAAAAACTTTTTCTTCAAATTGTAAATCAGGAGGAGTAGGCCTGGAATATCAGGTTTTCGTCAGACTCATTGGTTTGGGTTCTTTCGAAGTAAATCTGGCAATTTCAGGTTTTAAATCATGAAATTTTTTTTCAATTAAATCAATTTCCTTTGCTTCAGAGGAGTCATCGTTAGATGATTCATCTGTGGTTTCAACTAGAACAGTTTCTTCTTTATTCAAAGTACTTGTAGAAGGCTGTTCTTTTTTTAGATCAGCGAGCATTTAATTAATTTTATCCAAAGTCTTGGCCTGAGATTTAGTAAATTGGATTTTTGGCCGAGCTTGTGGTAAAATAATCAAAAGTTTTTCAATTGTTTTTGAAATGTTTTTTTACTGTTCTTTGGGGAAAACTAAAGGATTTTCATTAGTATGCAAAATAGGGGTAGAAGTGAAAACAGGTTTTTCTACTTTCTCTTCAATTCTATCAAGCTGTTGTCCAATAGTATGAAGTGTAAGGTTTACATAATTGTTTTGTAAAATAATCTTTTTTGTTTCTTTATTGGACCCAATTTCAGGAAGCTTGAAAGGAGAAGTAGTTACCTCAGCCCCTTTGAGGGAAAAAATCACATTGTCTAGAGGTGGTTGGCTGGATTGAATTACAGCCTTACCATCCTCTGTGACAAAATCAGTTTTAACAACATTTAAACTATTTTTTGAAACATAATAGTTTTCAATAAAATCAAAGAAAAGAATGTGCTTTTGAAGCTCATTCATTTTTTCCTTCCATTTTCGTTTAACACGAAGTTTTTTAGAATCAGAAAAGGTCGCATGATAAGTTTTTCGCTTATCATGGTTTTCTTTTGATTTATATTCATTAACAAGAGCAATTAAATCATATTAAAAATATTTGTTTAAAATAGTAAGACTATGATGAATTTGAGGAATGGAAGCAACCATATCCGAAACTGTAGGAGACAAAGATGAAGCATCTTCGTCTTTATCAGCTTCTTCCTTTACGGACTTATCCTTGGATGCCGGAACATCCTTAGCAGAGTAATAAGCAAAAGTAATCTGAGAAGACGTTGTGAGTCCTTTCAGTTTTAAATTAGGATTAATGGGTAAATCAAGGTTTTGTTGGGCTGTCTTGGCTGAATCTTCCAGAAATTGTTGGAGTTTTTGATCTCTCCTTACTGGAATCTTAGAAGCAGAACCAACAAAAGAAGATCTAGACCCTGCAAAATAATTTCTTCTTAAACTTGGAGTACTAGTCTAATCAAAACTAATTTTAACAGTTCCATCCAAAAATTGTTGAATGTAATCTAAGTTGCAATCAGTGGGAATATTTTTGGCAGGAAGAACTTCATTCTCCAAAATCCATTCATTAAGTAAAATAACATCTTTCCATAAAATCAATTTTGGAACTTGAACATTTGCATCTGGAGTAGAACTCTGAATTAAAAGAGTTTTACCCTCGGTTGGTTTTGAAATAGCTTTTGCATTTAAATTCATTTTTAAAAGGCGATAATAAATGCAATAAACAAGAGCAAGAGGTTTGCTTCCTTCTAGCATATCATAGCCAGAAGTTGAAATATTTAACATCAAAACTTTAATGATATGAGGATCATCTAAAGCAATTGTAATATCAGGCGATATATATTTTCTCCCAACCGTTTCACTTCCCACTCATCCGTTCCTCCCCATGTACAAGAAGTTCCCCGCATCAAGCACTGCAACTGCATGGTAACCACTGCCCCCATGCACGTAACCACCTTTCTTTCTTTTTTTTCCTTTCTCGTGTGCTCCTTCAATGCCAGGCATTTCAGTTTCTCAATACACTTCACCTTGTAGATGCTCTCTCTCTCTCTCTCTCTCTCTCTCTCTTCTCCGCACCAAATCATAAGGCACCTGGAAATGCCACCATCCAACCACCACAAACCAGTTGCTGTCGACATGAACCCAAGATACCCCACCAACCTTCTCGACGGAAGCCACCAGTACAACCACAAAGCCTCATCGTCCAGGAAAATGTCGTCACCTTTTGCTCAGCCTTAAGTGGGAACCACCCAGAAGAAACACCAATGTACAAATAACCATGCAAACCTAGCCTCACCTCCCATGGTTACCATTAACCAGTAAGCCTCCACGCATGCTGGCAGACCACCAGCCTTGCTGCGACATCGTGAGCCTCTGCCCAACCCCATCATACACCACTACCTCTGCGCCACCAGCCCACACGGCGATACCGTGATCCAACTAAAGCAAAGCCTCTATTTTTAAGCAAGAAAACAGAGTAAGTCAAGTGCTCTCAGCCTCGATACTTCCCGCACGATCATCCACCACCCTCATGCACCTTCATCAACAACAGAAGATGCTGGAAAGCAAAACTAGTTGACGTTCGGACTGCAGCTCCCACCACTCGGTCATCGTGCTCCTCTCTTCCATAGATGTGCAACACGAGATGGACAACACCTACTTCTCTTGACACCATGCCAACCACCATCTAAGGCTAATGCCGCCCCTAACCACTTCATGATTTGTTGCCTCCCCAACCACCCTATCGCCGTCTCTTGTTGCCTCGATAAGTATCTCGCACGGTATTCCTCTCACCGTGTTTCCTCTCTCTGGTTTCTCTCTCTCTCTCTCTCTCACACACACACACTCCCTCTCTATCTCAGTGCCCTCCGCGTTGTTAACCACCATATCCTTGTCACTGTGCTAACACCTTACCTCCGTCGCACGCCTCTTTCTCTTTGGTATGAAACAACCCTACCTTTTGCACATGGGTTGGCTAGAGGTAGTTTCATAAGTTTCTTTCTTTGTTTTATTTAACTATTTACAGTTTGTTTTTAGAGCACATGCTTTGACAAATTTCTAGAAATATCACTGATTTTACGTAGCCTGTCTTTCCTTTAAATATTAAACTGTTGTATGGACTTTATTTTAAATACATGTTTTCATAAAGAAATTAAATGAGATTAAATTGTATTATTTAGTATTAAATTACACTTAAAGTTTAATTTAAAAAATAAATAGTAAGTACACAATTTTATTTTTGAGTACTTAAATTTGATTAAGTTTTATTTTTATTAAACAGAATTTTTGTTGATTACTTTAATCGATTTTGCTATTTTATTACATTAAGTAAATATCGAGGTATTTGAGAATTTATGATATTTTAGGATTTCGAGGAATTTAGACTTTTAAGAAAATAGGTTACTTAGTCTTTCAGGTTTAAGTATTGAAAAATGTGTTAATTTCGGATATTTATGGAAATTACGTGATTATTTTTATAGGTGACGATTGATTTCCATTCAGTACTATTGTGGAGAATTTCTGAAAAGCTAAAAAGTCCAGGTAAGCAGGGTTTCTATGCTAGGCTTTGCATGAATTGTTTAGGCTAAGGTTGACTTTCTGAAAATTATGCATGTTTTGTTATGAAGTGAGAACTTGGGAAAAACAACCTCGGTTGTTTATTTGCATTACTCATGAAATCTGTATGGAAAAGAGAAAATATTTCTGACATACATTGTGTAGACATGAGCTATATTTTGTCATGCTGTCTCTGAAATATAAAAAGAGCAATATTAAAAATCTAAAAAATTGTGCATTGATTTAGAAAGATGCTCCAACTTTTGTTTTCAATATATGAGAATGATTTGAATATGATTTGATACTCTTTTTTGTTTTGATATGGCAGATGAAAACCTTTGGCATGGTATATTGATTTTGTATCTGACTTTGTCTCTACTATGCTTTGTTATGCTCTACTCTAGTTGGGTTGGTACCAACTCCCCTATCTCTGAGTGCACCCACTTTGGAAGTAAAGTGGGTTTTATGTGGTCTTTTCTGTCTGCACACTTGGAGCTCCGAGAATAATAAGGAGAAGATTTAACCTCTGTCTCTGCCTGGTTTGGCCACCGGGGATAGACAGCCCTACCATGGGGATGAAACATGGTCTCTGCTATAACATCCTGGATTTTAGTGTATTTTTAATGAATGATTTATTTAATTTATTTAGTGATTAATTATCTTGTTTTAAAATTTTAAAAGTTTTTAAATATTATTTTATAATATTTTAAATTGTGAAAATTAATTTTCATGCTATTTTCTTAATGTTATTTGCTGTTTTGCATTTAAAGTGATTTTTAATTTAAATTGGTTTATTTTTAGATTTTCAAATAATTATTGTTTTATTTAAATCTATCATTGCGTTTGGATTATTTTATTTATTTAGTAGTTCTAAAATCCTCTTCGTTGAATTTTTCGGGACCCAAGATGAAAAGACTGGATCTCTCTTTTTCCCTCCTCTTTTTCTTTTCTATTTCCTTTTCTTTTCTTTTTCCCTTTTCTTCCCGCGGATTCCCTCCCTCAGCCCAATACCCTCTCTCTCTCCTCTCCCCCACGTCGTCCGGTCCTTACCCAGTCGGTACCGCCGCCGACCGTCCATGGTCGACACCGCCTGCACCACCGGCTTCCTCAGCTGTCGGCGAGTCATCCCTCCAAATATCAGGCCGGCTAACGCCGCCGTTAGCCGCCGCGAGCCGTGCGAAGCAGTGAGCTTCATTTCGCCGTTCCGCCGCCCTCTGACCACCATTGGCCACCATCTCTTAGCCACCTCATCACCGGCCCTCAAGCAACCTTTTCGACCCAATCCCGGCCCTGATCCGTCGCCGAAGCCGCCCCATCGAACACCACTTCCGTTTTGCACTATCCGGCCTTAAAACACCCATTTCCGTCGCCACCCACGGCCAAAGGCCACCACCATTAGCTTCACTACCTCCCTTAGGCCCTACTCTACCGTTTCCAAGTTTTCGTTTGACCCCGTGTAATTTTAGGTTCACTGTGTATTTCGGCCTCAGTGTTTTTACACTGTGGAGTTGCTGTTGTTGGCACTTCTAGCTTCTCCTTGATCCTCCGAAAATATTTTTATAGCACTGTAAGTATTTCCTAAATAATCTTTTGAGATTTAAATATATTTTTGCACTAATTGTTTATACTGTATTCTGGTTGGTTCCGGACTGAGTCCGAGGAGTTCGGGGGTGGATGGATTGAGGACGAAGTATTTTGTTGTGTTAGTTATTGTGATTAAGTTGTTGTTGGATAATTTTTATTGTGGTTTGGATTTGGTTATTGGGTATTATGGTTGTGGTTTGGTACACTGCATATTGCACGCATGTCATGTTTGTAAATTGAAAACTGGATTTTCGTGTAATTGCATTCATGATCATGTGGTTGTTTTGAAAACTGGGTTTTCATGTGTTGACTGGATTTGTGGGTGCATGTGTATCACGACCCCAAGCCGAGATGGGGCATTATCTCAGTGGAGCTCCTCTGGTCACTCAGGAGCGGAATATACTGAGTGACGTCCCCTGGGTTGTCGCTGGGCGACAACGGGATCGGACGAGTTATGTGCCGACTCTGCGGCCCTTCTGCTAGCGGGGGCTAGAGGATGACCTGGCCACAAACGCACTGGGTGCAGAATTGGGCATCGCTCGTAAAGCAGCCAGGATGTGCGGATAGTCCCTAGGGGAGACCATGGTGCATATGGATTAATTGGATAAATGGCTGTTTTCTGGAAAATAGCGTGAGTTGGATTTTGTGTGAGTCATTTTCTGGGAAAATGATGGATTTATATTTTGGACCATTTTCTGGGAAAATGGTGGAAATGATTTATTGGAAATGTTTTTGGGCCAAATGTGATTTTTTGCGTGTGTTGCATTTCTTGCATACTGCATCATGGGCATGCATGATTAGATGCTTAAATGTGTTTTATTTCAGGATTGGTTAGATTATAACTTACCTGTGGTACCATTTAATGGTACTGCAGACTATGTTGATGATGATGCAGATGCCGAGCCTGAGGATTTGGCTCCGCCGGAGGAGTGATCTGGGATCACTCATGCTGTATTTTTTTTTATTTCAGACTTGTATTATTATTTATGGGACCTTGGCTTTGTTTTTATGAGATTTGTATTTTGGATATTTGTATTAAATTAAAATTCTGGTACTAGTTGACTTAATTACTTTCCGCTGTGTATTTTATTTGTGCACTGTTTAATTTGTTGCACACACTTGACACTTGTCATTGGGATGCGTGACTGGGTTGTCATCATCCTGACGTCACGATTCCCGAGACTTTTTGTACGTGAGAGTCGGGGCGTCACAGTTGGTATCAGAGCTGTTCGGCTCTGGGTAAAACCACATGTCCCATAGGTGCAGTACCAGAAAGTTTTAAAGTTGTGATTTGAAATTGTTTTGTTTAAAGTATGTTATTTTTATTGGTTTCATTTATTTTATTGTTTGTCATTTTATTTTAATTGATTTATTTTATGGTCGGTTATTTTATTTGTTTTAATTATTTATTGTGTACTTCTCCATGGTTTTATTCATTTTGTCGTATGTTATTTTATTTATGAAATTTTATTTCATTTGAGAGATTTTTGTTTTGTGTTGGTTTTATTTTGTTTGAGGCATGCTACTTCAATCATTTTAATTTATTGTATATTGTTATACTTGGTTGGTTTTATTCTATTTTATTTCGTGGCATTTGGTTGTATTTTAATTTATTCTGCTATAATTATATTTTAATCGGTTTGAGTGAAAAAGGGGGTTAAGGGTTACGCTATGGCAGGAAGATGGTACGACCGTGAATGTCATTGTTAGGCTTGAACATTTAGTGTAGTAGGCCTAAACTCTTAGCAATTGGTTTGTTTTAATATCGAAACTCGAAGGGAACGACATGGTCTAGGTGAACTCTATGGAGTAGGAACTCAAGTCATAGCTGAGGTGGGAATAACTTTAGTTCGCTTAGGATACTTGAGGTCTTAAGTACCGTAGAATTATGTGTTGAGCCTATGGAGTAGGAGGTTGTAAGTTCAATGAACCTTAAGGATAGATTTATGAGAAGTTATCTAAGGTTTGGGGCCCTATAGTTTTTAGGAAATAAGTTTATGGGATTGAAGGTGGTAGGTTCAACAAGTAATTGAGGGACTAATTAAATTAGAAGTTTTAAATTTTGTCAATTCGGTTAAGCACTTTGGTATCATTTGTGGTTTTAGAATTTTATAAGTTTTATAAGGTGAGTGTTTTAGATTTAAGGTCATCGATATTGAGGATTTTGGAGGAATGATTCTTATCTGGTTTAAGGTTTTAGAATTGCAGATTTGAAGGACTGATTTATAATAGGATTTGAGTTCTTAGTTTGGTAGACTTGGTACACTAGTTTGATCTATTCTGGAGATTGATTAGTCTATAATCATTGAAGTGGGGTTGATTAGAGTTGAGTTACTGATATGAGAAATCTTTTCAAGGGAGAATTTCTTTAAAGATGGAAGGTAAGGATCTAGTTCATGTATTTTCTAAGGATTGAAGATGTCGACCTAGTTTGGTAAATGATTGTTATTAGTTCGAGGTTTTAGTGGCAAGTTTTAGAATTAGTCCATATCAATTTTAAGGATAATAGATGGTGTGGACCTAGGAAAAGATTCTTGTTTTTTTCGAGGATATAGGTCCAGATGATGGAAATGATAATGATGAACCACTTGCACGTTTGGAGGATTTTTGGTATCGGCTAAGGGTGCATGAGATCAATGCGTAGTAGTGGTGAGTGTGTATGGATTTTGGAGAGTACATGTCCTAATCGCATTTTTGTTGAAAGAAGTGGTTTTGGTAGGTGTTAAAGAGGAGATGACATGACAATAGTAAGTTTAAGAGACCTTGGCCTTGAGTTTTTGAGGAGTTGATTGTAGTGTACAATCGAAGCGGGTTACTCAATGAAATGATGATTGGCAATATTTGTTGTGATTACTTTCAGGAATTAATTGTGACTTGAGGTCATATAGGAATTTAAATTTTTGAGACTATACTTCCCTCTGGAAATGGAGCACCAAGTTGGGTGAGTTAAGGCCATTGTTATTTAATTTGAAGAGAGTTGATGGGTTGCCATGTATGGTGTATGATAAAATCTTGGAAGTTGAAGCTTAGGCATTAACGGTGGATAGCATAATCAAGTATGGGAGTTAATAAAGCATTAGGATCCTTGGATGTTGTGCAATAGTTTTTGGTGGATTGAAGGGTTGAGCAGTATGACTTTCCTTGAGGTTTAATAGTGATGTGCTATTGAATGAGCTAGTTGTGCTAGTACTAGTTTATGGGAGTAGAAGTAGGTGGGCGAGTTACCAAGAAGGTTTTGGCGTTGTTTTGGTGAAGTCAAGGGTAGTTCATGATGAGTTAGTCACCGCTAGATTAGATGATATTTAGAATTTAGTTGATAAACTTTCGGGTTTAGGTTGTCGGGTAGAAGTTTATAGGTGCTCTTATTGGTTGACTGGAATGGATTTGAGCCTTTTAAGGTAAGTTCCTTATCTTGAGATGAGCGGGTGTATTTTGGAATATGTGTGATAATTCATGATTTTGGAAGAGGGTATTTTCTACCGTTTGTGGTAAGAGTTTCTTGGCTAGTAGGTATGGAGCTACCTTGTACTCAATGATGTTATTTTATGAGGACATAAATTTTCGATATGTGGTGATTATCAGAGTGCGCAGCAGGAGCATGATACTTTGGTTGTAATTAGGAGTTTAAAATTTTGTGTTGATTTTGAGGAATTAGTGGTGACTAGAAATTTTGAGAAGATACGGTATAACCATCAATTTCGTTATTGTTGGTTAACTTTGGAAGTGGCCATTAGGTTACCAAAGTGTAGTATAAAATGAAGGTTTGGAAGTTATACCATAAGAGTCGATTGAGGTTAGTGCAGATTATCGAATGAAGCTTTTAATCACTGGGATTCCTTGAGTGTTGTATTAAGTTTTGTGGATATGGAGATCTTGGATTACGTGGCCGCTCTAGGAGTAAGAGACGAGATGTGCCATTGGGAGATTAGTGCGAGTATGATGGAATCGCCTATGGGAGTAGACTTGGAAGAGTGTTACTCATGCTTGTTTGGAAGTTTTGATGGTATGTTTTTCTCAAGCATGTTCTGAGTTGTATCTTGAATCCTGCTTTGCCCTGATGTTTGACCTTGCCAATTTCGAGGACGAAATTTTATTTAAGGGGGGAGATTGTAACATCCTGGATTTTAGTGTATTTTTAATGAATGATTTATTTAATTTATTTAGTGATTAATTATCTTGTTTTAAAATTTTGGGAGTTTTTAAATATTATTTTATAATATTTTAAGTTGTAAAAATTAATTTTTATGCTGTTTTCTTAATGTTATTTGCTGTTTTGCATTTAAAGTGATTTTTAATTTAAATTGGTTTGTTTTTGGATTTTAAAATAATTATTGTTTTATTTAAATCTTTCATTGCGTTTGGATTATTTTATTTATTTAGTAGTTTTAAAATCCTCTTCGTTGGATTTTTTGGGACCCAAGATGAAAAGAATGGATCTCTCTTTTTCCCTCCTCTTTTTCTTTTCTCTTTCATTTTCTTTTCTTTTTCCCTTTTCTTCCCACGGATTCCCTCCCCCAACCCGATACCCTTTCTCTCTTCTCTCCCCCGCGTCGTCTGTTCCTTACCCAGTCGGTACCGCCGCCGGCCATCCGTGGTCGACACCGCCGGCACCACCGGCTTCCTCAGTTGCCGGCGAGTCATCCCTCCAAATCTCAGGCCGGCTAACGCCGCCGTTAGCCGCCGCGAGCCGTGCGAAGCCGTGAGCTTCATTTCGCCGTTCCGCCGCCCTCCGGCCACCATCTCTTAGCCACCTCATCATTGGCCATCAAGCAACCTTTTAGACCCAATCCCGGCCCCGATCCGTCGCCGGAGCCGCTCCATCGAACACCACTTCCGTTTTGCACTATCCGGCCTTAAAACACCCATTTTCGTCGCCACCCACGGCCAAAGGCCACCACCATTAGCTTCACCACCTCCCTTAGGCCTTACCCTACCGTTCCCAAGTCTTCGTTTGACCCCGTGTAATTTTAGGTTCACTGTGTATTTCGGTCACAGTGTTTTTACACTGTGGAGTTGCTGTTGTTGGCACTTCCAGCTTCTCCTTGATCTTCCGAAAATATTTTTATAGCACTGTAAGTATTTCCTAAACAATCTTTTGAGATTTAAATATATTTTTGCACTAATTGTTTATGTTGTATTCTGGTTGGTTCTGGATTGAGTCCGAGGAGTTCGGGGGTGGATGGATTGAGGACAGAGTATTTTGTTGTGTTGGTTATTGTGATTGAGTTGTTGTTGGATAATTGTTATTGTGGTTTGGATTTGGTTATTGGATATTATGGTTGTGGTTTGGTACACTGCATATTGCACGCATGTCATGTTTGTAAATTGAAAACTGGGTTTTCGTGTAATTGCATTCATGATCATGTGGTTGTCTTGAAAACTGGGTTTTCATGTGTTGACTGGATTTGTGGGTGCATGTGTATCACGACCCCAAGCCGAGATGGGGCATTATCTCGGTGGAGCTCCTCTGGTCCCTCGGGAGTGGAATATACTGAGTGACGTCCCCTGGGTTGTTGCTGGGCGACAACGGGATCGGACGAGTTACGTGCAGACTCCGTGGCCCTTCTGCTGGCGGGGGCTAGAGGATGACCTGACCACGAACGCACTGGGTGTAGAACTAGGCATCGCTCGTAAAGCAACCAGGACGTGCGGATGGTCCCTAGGGGAGACCATGGTGCATATGGATTAATTGGATAAATGGCTGTTTTCTGGGAAAATAGCGTGAGTTGGATTTTGTGTGAGTCATTTTCTGGAAAAATGATGGATTTATGTTTTGGGCCATTTTCTGGGAAAATGGTGGAAATGATTTATTGGAAATGTTTTTGGCCAAATGTGATTTTTTGACTGTGTTGCATTTCTTGCATACTGCATGGGCATGCATGATTAGATGCTTAAATGTGTTTTATTTCAGGATTGGTTAGGTTATAACTTACCTGTGGTACCATTTAATGGTACTGCAGACTATATTGATGATGATGCAGATGCCGAGCCTGAGGATTTGGCTCCGCTGGAGGAGTGATCTAGGATCACTCGTGCTGTATTTTTTTTATTTCAGACTTGTATTAATATTTATGGGACCTTGGCTTTGTTTTTATGAGATTTGTATTTTGGATATTTGTATTAAACTAAAATTCTGGTACTAGTTGACTTAATTACTTTCCGCTGTGTATTTTATTTGTGCACTGTTTAATTTGTTGCACACACTTGACACTTGTCGTTGGGATGCATGACCGGGTTGTCATCATCTTGAGGTTACGATTCCTGAGGCTTTTTGTACGTGGGAGTCGGGGCGTCGCATCTGCTATGTGATATGTTCTGTTTTGATGTGATGATGATGCTCAAGTCATGTTATGCCAAAGTACTCTGGGTTTTATGTGTCTTAAAACCATTGCTCTGTTACGTTTGAAAACTTGTTTTGTTCTACATGATAACTCTAGAAAATATTTTGTTCTACATACTGTATTTTGTAAATACTTATATTTGCATGCTAGTATATGTTCTCTGCTTACTGAGTTGTTATAACTCACCCCTTATCTATGTAATATTTTTCAAATGTTTTGGACATTTCAGTTGAGGATCAAGATTATGGAGTATAGGTGAGATGATTTTTAATCATAATGGGTTAAGCATAGAAGGTTTCTTTGGGTATTGGCATTTTTGTTAGGAAATCTTATCGTGTTGATGACTTGGTATTTATGGAAGTTGATTATATTGAGGAAATTAGTCTGAAACAAAATGTTTTATTTGATATTGAGATTTTGGATTTTATGAATATATTGTTAGAATGTGAGTTTAAGTGACAAGGAGTAATTCTCCGACCCCTGCGGGATTAGAGCGCTACAGAAAGAGAGGAAAAGGAAAAGGAAAGCAGTGCCCCTACCTTGTCTTGGACAATAAACAAGGAAAAGGAAGGAGCCCAAAAGCTCTTACAAGAAACATCTCTTTCCTTTAACCAATGGTACCTGTGGCGCCCACAACTTCCATGTACGGACCAGCACGGAAATCGAGACACCCGGGATGATGACAACCGGTCACGCATCCCAACGACAAGTGTCAGTGTGTGCAACAAATAAACAGTGCACAAATAAAAACATAGCGGAAGGTAATAAAGTCTACTAGTACCAGAATTTTAATTAATACACATATTCAAATTACCAAATACCTTAAAAACAAAGCCAAGTCCCAGAAAATAAAATACAAGTCTGAAATTAAAAGCTACAACTCGAGTGATCCCAGATCACTCCTCCGGCGGAGCCAGATCCTCATGCTCGGCATCTGCATCATCAACAAAGTCTGCAGTACCATGAAATGGTACCGCAGGTAAGTTATAACCTAACCAAGTCCAGAGATAAAATCATACCTAAACAATTAACCATGCATGCCCATGATGCAAATGAAATAATGCGACGCACGCCAAAAATCTCTTTGGCTCAAAAATCATTTCCAGTAAAAATCATTTCCACCATTTTCCCAGAAAATGGCACACAAAAATCATTATCCATCATTTTCCCAGAAAATGATACACAAAAACAACTCACGCTATTTTCCTAGAAAACAGCCAATTTTCAATTATTCCAATTAACCATATGTACCATGGCCTCCCCTATGGATCATCCGCACGTCCTGGCTACTTTACAAGCGATGCCCAGTTCCGCACCCGGTGCGTTCGTGGCCAGGTCATCCTCTAGCCCCAGCCAGCAGAAGGGCCACGGAGTCGGCACGTCCAACGTCCAATCCCGTTGTCGCCCAGAGACAACCCAGGGGACGTCACTTAGTATATTCCGCTCCCGAGTGACCAGAGGACCTCCACCGAGATAATACCCCATCTCGGCTTGGGGTCGTGATACACACGCACCCAAAAGTCCAAATCTCATGAAAATCCAGTTTTCAAAATAATCACATGAACATGAATGCAATACACGAAAACCCAGTTTTCAATTTACAAACATGATCATGCGTACATATGCCATGAACCAAAAATAACCTCAATATCACAACCAAACCAGATCAAAACACAATTCCCAACAATTAACCAGATCACAACCAGAATATCCAATAACCAACTCCAATTCACAATATCATCAAATCCAACAATAATCCAATCACCAAAATCACACAACAATATACTCCGATCAATCCAACCACCCCCGAACTCTTCGGACTCAGTCCGGAACCAACCAGGATACATATATATAAAATATAGCAGTTAATTACAAAAATATAATTAAATCTCAAAAGAGTTGTTTAGGAAATACTTACAGCGCTTTAAAACAATTTTACGAAGGTTCCGAGGCACGGGAAAACGCCAAAACAGCAAAACCACACAGTGTAAAAACACTGACCGAAAAGTAGTGAATTTTGAATTTTACACGGGTTCAAACGGAGACTTGAAATTGATAGGGTAGGGCCTTTGGAAGGTAGGGAATCTAATGGTGATGGTGGTTGGCCGAGAATAGTGGCGAAAATGGGTGGTTTACGGCCGAAAATCTTGGATCGGGTTTTGAGTTCATACGACCGGCTCCGGCGACGGATCGGGGCCGGGAATGGGTGGAAAAGCTTGGTATTGGGCCAGTGAAGATGTGGTGAAGAAATGGTGGCCGGAGGTGGCCGAACAGCAGCGGAATGGAGAAAAATCCACCGCGGGTTCAACCGGTCGTTGGCGGCTAACGGTGGCACAAGGTAGTCTGAGATTTTATGGGGGAGGTCGCCGATGGCTGAGGGACCGAACGGTGCCGGCGGTGTCGACCACCGCCGGCTGGAGGCGGCGCAGCAACGGCAAGGCCGATTTACGTGAGAGAGAGAGAGAGAAGGGGTCGGGCATGCGGGGGAAACCGGGGGAAAGAAAAGAAAAAAGAAAGAAGAAAAAGGAAAGAAAAGAAAAAGAAGATGGGAAAAAGGGAAGATCCAGTCTTTCAAGTTGGGTCCCGAAAAATCCAACGGAGATGAAATTAAAACCGAAAGCTAAATAAAATAAACCAAACGCAGTGAAATAATTTAAATGCAACAATAAAAATTTAAAACCCATAAATAAATCAATTTAAAATTAAAAATCATTTTAAATGCCAAAACAGTAAATAAAATCTAAAAGCACATAAAAATAATTTTCACAACATAAAATATTAAGAAATAATATTTAAAAACTCCCAAAATTTTAAAATAAGATAATTAATCACAAATTAAATTAAATAAATCCGTCATTAAAAATACACTAAAATCTGGGATGTTACAATCTCCCCCCCTTAAATAAAATTTCGTCCTCGAAATTGAAGGGTCAAATATCAATGCTAAAGACAGGCATGAGATGCGACTAAAAGTAGGCTTAAGAGACCTACTGCCGATCAATCAAACGATTGCTGATATTGTTTCATCATATCTGCCTCTCTTTTTCAAGAGAAATCTTAAGCCAGTAAATCGCCCCAAGCTACCTTCTCCAAAGGTATCGACTTAGATCTTAACATTTACTCCTTCCAATTTACAATCTGCATTAAGGCAACCTCCTAAGTAAGGTCAGACTGAAGTTCGATGCGTCTTGGGTCGACAAAGCGCACATCTTGCTGACCAAAACTTTTTTTCAACGAGGACATATGGAACACCTCAAGAACGTTTCCAAAATACTCTGGCAAAGCAAACAAGTAAGCAACGGCCCCATTCATCTCCAAAATCTGAAAAGGTCCTACAAATCTTGGGCTAAGTTTTCCTCTTTTACCAAACGCTTAACGCCTTTCATAGGAGGGACTTTAAGGTAAACTCAATCACCTTCCTCAAAAGACAAGTCTCTTCTCCTTGATTCCGCATAACTTTTCTGACAACCTTACGCTTCCGCCATAACATCTCTTTTATTAACTTGGCCCAATTAATATACTCTCACCAATTTCATCTCAACACAAAGGCGGTCTGCACATTCTCCCAAAGGCACATCACGATTATCACTCCTAGAGCGGCCAGGAAAACCAAGATCTCAATATCCACAAATCCTTGACACAACACCCAAGGAATTCCAATGATTACTAGCTCCAATTGATAATCTGAACTAACATCTATTGGTTCCTACGGTAAAACTTCCAAACCTTCGTTTAATATTACGCTTTAGTAACCTAGTGGCCACTTCCAAAAATTAACCATCAATAACGAAATTACATACACAATAATTAATCTCCAATTACAGGTATCTTCTCAAAATTCCCAATCATCACTAATTCCTCAAAAATCAACACAAAATTTTAAATTCCTAATTACAACCCAAGTACCATGCTCCTGCTGCGCACTCTGATAATCACTACATACCAAAAATTCATGTCCTCATAAAACACCATTGAGTACGAGGTAGCTCCATACCTACTAACTAAGAAACTCTTACCACAATTGGTGGAAATACCCACTTCCAAAATCAAGAATTATCACACACATTACTCAAATAACTCCCGCTACTTTAAACGAGATCAATATTAATCAACCTCAGCATCCCAAAATACACCCGCTCATCTTAGAAAAGAACTTATCTTATAAGGCTCAAATCCCTTCCAGCCAACCAGTAAGAGCATCTAAAAATTTCTACCCGGCCACCTAAACTTGAAAGTTAACGACTAAATTCTAAATATCATCTAATCTAGCGGTGACTAAACTCACTACGAACCACCAATGACCTCACTAAAACATTACAGAAACCTTGGTAACTTGCCCACCTATTTCTACTCCTATAAGCTAATTTTTGCATGACTAGATCCTTCAATAGCACCTCACTAATAAACCTCAAGGCACGTCCTACTGCTCAAATCTTCAATCCACCAAAAACTATTATACAACATCCAAGGATCCTAATGTTTTAATATCTCACATACTTGATTATATTATCCACCGTTGATGCCTAAGTTTCAACTTCCAATTTTCATCAATTAAGTCAAATAACAATGTCCTTAACTCACCTAAGTTGACGTTTCATTTCCAAAGGAAAGTATAGTCTCAAAAATTTAAATTCCTATGTGACCTCAAGTCACAATTAATTCCTTTAGGTAATCACAATAATTATTGCCAATCATCATTCCATCGAGTAACCTACTTCGACTGTACTCTTCGATCAACTCACCAAACTCTTGAACTTAATACTGTCGTAACGACTTCTTAACAACACCTACCAAAACTATTTCTTCCAAGCCAAGAATGAGACTAGAACCTGTACTCTCCGAAATCCCTACAAACTCATAACTGTTACACGTCGATCTCGTGCATCCTTAGCTAGAATCAATATTCCTCCAACGTGCAAGTGATCTATCACTACCATTTCCATCATCTGGACCTATATCCTCGAAATCAACAAGAATCTTTTCCTAAGTCCACACCATCTATTATCCTTAAAATTGATATGAATTAATTCTAAAATTTGCCACTAAAATCTCGAACTAATAACAATCATTTATCAAACTAGGTTGACACCTACAGTCCTTAGAAAATACATGAACTAGATCCTTACCTTCCATCTTCAAAGAAATATTCTCATTAAAAATTCCTATATTAATAACTGAACTCTGATCAACCTCATTATAATGATCACAGACTAAACAGTCTCCAAAATAAAACAAGCTAACACACCAAGCTCGAGGAATTAAAAACTTAAATCTTATTACAAATCAATCCTTCAAATCTATAATTCTAAAACCTTAAACCAAAAAGAATCATTTCCTGAAATCTTCAAATTCGATGACCTTAAATCTAAAACACTCACCTTACAAACATTGCAAAATTCTAAACCCGAAATGATACCAAGGTGCTTAACTGAGTCGACAAAGTCTAAAACTTCTAATTTAATTAACCCCTCAAGTGCTTGTTGAACCTACCACCTTAGATCCTATAAACTTATTTCCTAAAACTATAGAGCCTCAAACCTTAGATAACTTCTCATAAATCTATCCTCGAAGTTCATTGAACTTAT
Organism: Cyclocarya paliurus; assembly: GCA_029856935.1. NCBI lineage: Eukaryota > Viridiplantae > Streptophyta > Magnoliopsida > Fagales > Juglandaceae > Cyclocarya > Cyclocarya paliurus. Next base: position 5,592,459 of record CM056960.1, on the reverse strand, counting down.
GACCTCCTACTCTAAAGACTCAACACTTAATTCTACGGAACGTAAGACCTCAGGTATCCTAGGCGAACTAAAACTATTCCCGCCTTAGCTGCAACTTGAGTTCCTACTCCATAGAGTTCACTTAGACCATGTCGTTCCCTTCGAGTCTTGATATTAAAACCTACCAATCGCTAAGAGTTCAAGCCTACTACACTAAATGTTCAAGCCTAACAATGATATTCACAGTCGTACCATCTTCCTATCATAGCGTAGCCCTTAACCCACTTTTCAACTCAAACAGATTAAAATCTAATTATGGCAAAATAAATTAAAATACAACAAAATGCCATGAAATAAAATAGAATAAAACCAACCAAAAATAATAACATACAATAAATTAAAACATTTAAAGTAACATACCTCGAACAACATAAACCAAAACAAAACAAAATCTCACAATTAAAATAAAATTCCATTAATAAAATGACATACGATAAATGAATAAAACAATGAAGAAGTACACAATAAATAATTAAAACAAATAAATAACCGACCAGAGAAAAAAAATTAAAATAAAATAACATTCAACAAAATAGATGAAACCAATAAAATAACAACAAATAATAAATTAAAACCATTAAAAAAAAATAACATATTTCAAACCAAACAATTTTAAATCACAACTTTAAAACTTTCTGGTACTGCACCTAAGGGACATGTGGCTTTACCCAGAGCCTAACTGCTCTGATACCACCTGTGGCGCCCCCGACTTCCATGTACGGACCAGTACAGAAATCGAGACACCCGGGATGATGACAACCGGTCACGCATCCCAACGACAAGTGTCAGTGTGTGCAACAAATAAACAGTGCACAAATAAAAACACAGCGGAAGGTAATAAAGTCTACTAGTACCAGAATTTTAATTAATACAGATATTCAAAATACCAAATACCTTAAAAACAAAGTCAACTCCCAGAAAACAAAGTCTGAAATTAAAAGCTACAACTCGAGTGATCCCAGATCACTCCTCCGGCGGAGCCAGATCCTCAGGCTCGGCATCTGCATCATCAATAAAGTCTGCAGTACCATGAAATGGTACCGCATGTAAGTTATAATCTAACCAAGTCCAGAGATAAAATCATACCTAAACAATTAACCATGCATGCCCATGATGCAAATGAAATAATGCGATGCACGCCAAAAATCTCTTTGACTCAAAAATCATTTCCAGTAAAAATCATTTCCACCATTTTCCCAGAAAATGGCACACAAAAATCATTATCCATCATTTTCCCAGAAAATGATACACAAAAACAACTCACGCTATTTTCCCAGAAAACAGCCAATTTCCAATTATTCCAATTAACCATATGCACCATGGCCTCCCCTATGGACCATCCGCACGTCCTGGCTACTTTACGAGCGATGCCCAGTTCCGCACCCGGTGCGTTCGTGGCCAGGTCATCCTCTAGCCCCCGCCAGCAGAAAGGCCACGGAGTCGGCACGTCCAACGTCCGATCCCGTTGTCGCCCAGCGACAACCCAGGAGACGTCACTCAGTATATTCCGCTCCCGAGTGACCAGAGGACCTCCACCGAGATAATACCCCATCTCGGCTTGGGGTCGTGATACACACGCACCCAAAAGTCCAAATCTCATGAAAACCCAGTTTTCAAAATAATCACATGAACATGAATGCAATACACGAAAACCCAGTTTTCAATTTACAAACATGATCATGCGTGCATATGCCATGAACCAAAAATAACCTCAATATCACAACCAAACCGGATCAAAACACAATTCCCAACAATTAACCAGATCACAACCAAAATATCCAATAACCAACTCCAATTCACAATATCATCAAATCCAACAATAATCCAATCACCAAAATCACACAACAATATACTCCGATCAATCCAACCACCCCTGAACTCCTCGGACTCTGTCCGGAACCAACCAGGATACATATATATAAAATATAGCAGTTAATTACAAAAATATAATTAAATCTCAAAAGAGTTGTTTAGGAAATACTTACAGTGCTTTAAAAAAATTTTACGAAGGTTCCGAGGCACGGGAAAACGCCAAAACAGCAAAACCACACAGTGTAAAAACACTGACCGAAAAGCAGTGAATTTCAAATTTTGCACGGGTTCAAACGGAGACTTGAAATTGATAGGGTAAGGCCTTTGGAAGGAGGGAATCTAATGGTGGTGGTGGTTGGCCGAGAATAGTGGCGGAAATGGGTGGTTTACGGCCGAAAATCTTGGATCGGGTTTTGAGTTCGTACGACCGGCTCCGGCGACGGATCGGGGCCGGGAATGGGTGGAAAAGCTTGGTATTGGGCCAGTGAAGATGTGGTGAAGAAATGGTGGCCGGAGGTGGCCGAACAGCAGCGGAATGGAGAAAAATCCACCGCGGGTTCAACCGGTCGTTGGCGGCTAACGGTGGCACAAGGTAGTCTGAGATTTTATGGGGGAGGTCGCCGATGGCTGAGGGACCGAACGGTGCCGGCGGTGTCGACCACCGCCGGCCGGAGGCGGCACAGCAACGGCAAGGCCGATTTACGTGAGAGAGAGAGAGAGAAGGGGTCGGGCATGCGGGGGAAACCGGGGGAAAGAAAAGAAAAAAGAAAGAAGAAAAAGGAAAGAAAAGAAAAAGAAGATGGGAAAAAGGGAAGATCCAGTCTTTCAAGCTGGGTCCCGAAAAATCCAACGGAGATGAAATTAAAACCGAAAGCTAAATAAAATAAACCAAACGCAGTGAAATAATTTAAATGCAACAATAAAAATTTAAAACCCATAAATAAATCAATTTAAAATTAAAAATCATTTTAAATGCCAAAACAGTAAATAAAATCTAAAAGCACATAAAAATAATTTTCACAACATAAAATATTAAGAAATAATATTTAAAAACTCCCAAAATTTTAAAATAAGATAATTAATCACAAATTAAATTAAATAAATCCGTCATTAAAAATACACTAAAATCTGGGATGTTACAGTACCACCAATGAAAACAAAATACGCATTGTCAATGCAATTGTCTGGAGTGGTTGGAGTCCAACAATATGATAGAATGGTCCATAATGGTGGATAGGATGTTGATATGGTGCTCGAATATTCCTCCATGGAATAAACAATAAATAAATACTATAAAATGCAAATAAAGAGAGAGACAAATAGATTTATATGGTTCAGCATAAAAGTCTATGTAGACGGATTATTTGGAAGTAAATCCACTATATTTGATGATTTTATAGTCTCTCATGACTTCCCATGTCTCTCAATGCAATAGAACAAATAGTGTTGGGGGAGATTGAAGAAGATGTCATCCCTTTCATTCTTTAGAATAGTTGAGTTCCACTTGCCTGATGCCACTTTAGTTAGTTAACTTTCATTTTCTTTATGTAAGGCTCCCAGACCCTGCTAGGGATTTGAAGGAGACTGAAGCATCAAGATATGTAACTCAAGGCTACAAAATCCCCCTTTCATGACAGTTAACATGCAATGCACCTAACATGTTTCCAGTAGCATGTAATAATCGCAGCAGAAAAGTTTGATTATAAGTAAAGATTAGAGCAATAGATGCATGGTACCAATGTAAAATAACTAAGAAATTCCAAAAGTACTTGGTCAAAATCTCCCAATACAAAACCATATTGGATTTTGACTTATAGTCATTGTTTGTTCCATTATTTAACAAACAATGACTAGATTGAGAAGGTAATATTTTTGATCTATTGGATCAATTATAAGTAGATCAAGAGGCTCAGTACTATTAGTGTTGCTATCCACATGTATAATAGTGTTGGGATGGAAGTTTCATTTAGTCTAAATCCTCTTAGTGTAATTTGAAAAAAAGAGTTCTTATTAGTTGGGTATTCACAAATAAAGTGGTCTATTGCTTCTAGTCTTTCTTCTACAGTCAGCTACGCTAAGCACTCAGAGCTCTTTGGGGGGGGGTCTCTTTAATGGTCAGGGGACCCTCTCACTTGCATTTCTCCATTGTCCTCTAAACTTGTCACAACCTCTACCATTTCAGAGGGAATGATAATGAAAACTACCACAATGAGATTTCAAGAAAGTTCAAAAAGTTAACCAAAAACATACAAGAAGATATTAACATAAGCATGCAGAGGCAAACCATGAGTATGACATGCATGGACATGAACTTGACCTAACAACTTGTTTCACTCTTGTATTCACTTTGAAAACATAACCATTTTGAAAACATAACCCAAGTATTCTTGTAATGAAAACAAAAATAGTCATGCACAAATACCACTTTCAAATCATATTACTCATTCTTATCCATATAAACCATATTCAATGTGGGTGGACACCTCACGGCTCCCCTTTGCACCATGGGCTCCTTGTTAGTTACTATATGACATAGCAGGCCCTCTTGATTGGGTGTGAGTACGTCGAAATTCATATAACATGACAGTTCGCAATTTGCTTTCCCCGCAATTTCAATGTGGTGCACCCACTAGCGTTAGGTGCTATTTCACTCTAGAATCCTTTAGAAATGACCCATTCAAAGTTTGGTGACTGTTCTTCATCAACCTAGGCTTACCACTCCAATTTAAGCACTTTAGAGTGGATAGAAGAGTTCTACTAGGATATTATACTAGGACAAAAATCGTTTTCTTTCCTTTTCAAAAATACACAACCCGAAATGCATGTGACATGTACTTGTGACAAAAATTCCTTTAATGCATGACCCAAACATGTATAGCATGAAAGCATGTCACTTTTATGCAATGAAATCATGAACTCATATCTTATATCAAAGTGCACCATGCTTACGGCTTGAAAGAATTAGAACGTGCAATATACTTGTATTTATAAAACAACATGTGAAAGCATCAACCTAGCATGTAATGTTACTCATAATCAAAACATGACATTTACATTAACAAGCAATATTTGAGCATGGAAAGTATGTACAAGGCCAAAAACATAGCTTGTGACAAGAAACAATTCCATAATCCAATTTGATCGATAGCATGCAAAGTTTACATACTACATAAGGACATTATCCAAAGGTAAGTTAGAGGCTAACTTACATAAGCAAAGAAATATCAACGATCGAGCAAGTTGAAAATGTTTTGTTTAAATCATTAGACTTATTGAAACCAATGAAACTCTAATCTGAGAATGTGCATGTGGGGTGTGCAAGGGTTTACTCTATTCGGTTCTATGGTTCTAATCCCACTCTGTGTGACCTTTCATGAGCTCGAACCTTAAGATAATAGTTGTGACTGACCGCTCCTTTTCCTCTCGAGTTGGCCACGAGCTCTGCCTAATCGTTTTAAATCTCAAATTTATATTTAAATATAGCGGATAATTTTTAAATTGAGCCAAGTGTTCTAATATGTTCCAGATATTTTAAAAGCCTAAAATTATTTTAAATGGGATACTTTTAGTGTTATTGAATCAAACCTAATTTTTAAAGCTAGCCTCTTTAAATTTTGGAGTCCCAAAAATAATATAGTTTTAGAAAATTATTTTATTTAAATGATTTAATTTCTTTAGTAATATTATTTAATACTCATCATTTTATTTATGTTAAAAACTCTACTTATTTAGATGATTGTATTTCTCCAAAGAAATGTTTATTGAAACTCATCGTTTTATTTTATGATGAAAATATTATTTATTTGGATCAAGAATAAAAGGTTTGGTTTAATACCTAGTGTATTCCCCTCCATTTACTTGATATTCTTTATTTTCTATTAGACCTCTTTTATTTCTCGAGTCTCATTCTACCCTTGGATTTAAGTTAGAAACTCTAAGATGTAGGGCTAGGACTGGGTTGCCCAAAACCCTAGCTCCCTCCCCTCTCTCTTTCATCTTTTCTTTCTCCCCCCATCATGCCTCCCTCTCTTGATTCCTTTCCCCACTACTGCCCTTGCTGTCTGCAAGTAGCCACCAGCAGCCCCGCCCTCGCCGCTGAGCTTTTCTCCCTCCGATGACCTACCTTTGATGACCCCCCTCCCTTCCCCTCTTGGTATCTCTATCTATTTCCATCTCTCTCTTGGTAGCCCTAGTGACGCCGTGTGCCACCACCATGAGTAGTCACCCTGACCACCACAAGTACATTGTCACCGGCCACCACCAACCATGACCGCCTCGCTCTCAAATCTTCTCTCTCTTTCTCTCTCACCGTTGGTACCCTCCCTGTTTCTCTCCTTCCTCAACCTCCTCTCCAGCTGTGCACCACCGAGTTGTAGCCACCGCAAACAGTATCCACTTCTAGTTCCCTTTCCCCTGTGCCACAAGCATTTGACACCCCTAACCCCAACGCCTCTCCCAGCCCCTGCTCAGTAGTGAAATACCATCAAAAACCACCAAGCCCCTCTGTTAGCGCCCCCAGCCATGGTAGCCCGAGACTTCCACCACCACATCCTCTATTTTGAACACCACCGTGAGCCATCAAGTCTCGACACTATCGTATACCAAACTTGTCTCTACCTCAACTATGCAAGTCCACCAAGAACCCTCACACGACATCCCTTCACTTTATGGTATATTTTCTATCCCTTGACCTTTAGAAAATGTGATGTTTGTGAAGCTGAAATGGTGTTGTGTTGAATTGGATAGATTTTCTATATATATATATATATATATATATATATATATATATTTACTATATTGATTGTGGTCGACTTAGAAGAAGTGAGGTATGGTTGGGATTGTAATGGAGTTGGAGGTGAAGTATAAAATGTTGAAATATTGGATTTGTGTTATTTGTTCTGTGTGGAGTTTAATTGGACCTTGTTTTGAATAGGTGTGTGTAGTTGCATGATATGGTATTTGATTTTCTGGACTAAGGAAGTTGTAGTTGAGTGAGCAATGTTTTGTAAATTGGTAGGTTTGTCTATATGGAGTTTATATGTGCAAGAAATTGATAGTATAGGTAGATTTGTATTTATATATGGTTAATGTATTAATTGTTATTGTAACATCCCGGATTTTAGTATATTTTTAATAAAGAATTTATTTGATTTATTTAGTGATTAATTATCTTATTTTAAAATTATGGGAGTTTTTAAATATTATTTTATAATATTTTAAGTTGTGAAAATTAATTTTTATGGTATTTTTTTAATGTTATTTACTGTTTTGCATTTAAAGTGATCTTTAATTTAAATTGGTTTGTTTTGGGGTTTTAAAATAATTATTGTTTTATTTAAATCTTTCACTGCATTTGGATTATTTTATTTATCTGATAGTTTTAAAATCCTCTTCATTGGATCTTTTCGAAACCCAAGATGAAAAGACTGGATCTCACTTTTTCCCTCCTCTTTTTCTCTTCTCTTTCCTTTTCTCTTCTTTTTCCCCTTTCTTTCCCGCGGATCCCCTCCCCCAGCCCGATACCTCTCTCTCTCTCCTCACCCACGCCGTTCGGCCCTTTACCCTCCAGCGCCACCGTCGGCCGCCCGTGGCCGACACCGTCGGCACCACCGGCTTCCCCGTGCGCCGGCGAGTCAGCCCACCCAATATCAGGCCGGCTAACGCCGCCGTGAGTCGTGCGAAGCCGTGAGCTTCACTTCGCCGTTCCGCCGCAATCCGGCCACCTCCGGCCACCAGCTCTTAACCACTTCACCACCGGCCTCTTGCCGTCCTAACCGACCCAACCCCGGCCCCGATCCGTCGCCGGAGCCGCCCCAACGAACACCAAACCCGAACCGAGTTTTTCGGCCTTAAACCGCCCATTCGACCGCCACCCACGGCCAACTTTCGACACCATTATCTTCACTACACTTCATAGGCCCTACCCTACCGTTCTCAAGTTTTCGTTTGAACTCGTGTGAAATTTGGATTTCACTGTATTTCGGCCACAGTGTTTTTACACTGTGGAGTTGTTGTGTTGGTGCTTCCAGTTCCTCCGTGATCCTCCATAAATTATTTTTAAAGCACTGTAAGTATTTCCTAAACAATTTTTGAGATTTAAATATATTTTGTGCACTAATTGATTTACTGTATTCTGGTTGGTCCGGACTGAGTCCGAAGAGTTCGGGGGTGGATGGATTGAGAACGGAGTAATTGTTTGATTTGTAACTGTGTTGTGGTCTGGTTATTATTGGGAATTGGTTGTGATCTGGTTATTGTTAGGAATTGGTTGTAATCTGTTTATTGTTGGGAATTGGTTATGATCTGGTTATTGTTGGGAATTGGTTATGATCTGGTTATTGTTGGGAATTGTGTTGTGATCTGGTTGGTTGTGATATTGAGGTTATGTTTGGTTCATGGCATATGCACGCATGTTCATGTTTGTAAATTGAAAACGAGATTTTCGTGTATTGCATTCATGATCATGTGGCTATTTTGAAAACTGGGTTTTCATGTGAATTGGATTTATGGGTGCGTGTGTATCACGACCCTAAGCCGAGATAGGGCATTATCTCGGTGGAGCTCCTCTGGTCACTCGGGAGCGGAATATACTGAGTGACGTCCCCTGGGTTGTCGCCGGGCGACAACGGGATCAGACGTTGGATGTGCCGACTCCGTGGCCCTTCTGCTGGAGGGGGTTAGAGGATGACCTGGCCACAAACGCACCGGGTGTGAAACTGGACATCACTCGTAAAGTAGCCAGGACGTGCGGATGGTCCATAGGGGAGACCATGGTGCATATGGTTAATTGGATAATGGAAAAATGGTTGTTTTCTTGGAAAATAGCGTGAGTATGATTTTGTGTCATTTTCTGGAAAAATGATGGATATTGATTTTTGGGCCATTTTCTGGGAAAATGGTGGAAATGTTTTATTAGAAATATTTTTGGGCCAAATGTGATTTTTGGCGTGGGTTGCATTTATTGCATATTGCATCATGGGCATGCATGATTAGATGCTTAAATGTATTTTTATTTCAGGATTGATTAGGTTATAACTTACCTATGATACCATTTAATGGTACTGCAGACTATAATGTTGTTGATGCAGATGCCGAGTCTGAGGATTTGGCTCCGCCGGAGGAGTGATCTGGGATCACTCGTGCTGTGTATTTTCATACTTGTATTATTATTTGTGGGACTTTGGCTTTTGTTTTTAAGAGATTTGTATTTGGATATTTGTATTAAACAAAAAATTCTAGTACTAGTTGACTTAATTGCTATCCGCTGTATATTTTAATTATGCACTGTTTATTTTGTTGCACACACGTAACACTTGTCGTTGAGATGTGTGACCGTGTTGTCATCATCCTGACGTCACGATTCCCGAGACTTTTTGTACGTGGGAGTCGGGGCGTCACAGTTATAATTGAGAAGAAGTGAATGTGTAATTGTGATGTGCATGTATGTTATGTGTGAAGCGATGTGTTGGTTGTATAGTTTGTGAAGTGTTGAGATAGTTATTGGTGCACAAAAAGCTTATACAGTTTTGTAATTGTGTTGTGTAGATGTACAAATGATATGGGCAAATTGTATGCATGGAATGTGTAGGTTTCAATAAATATGTAGAAATGATGTGGTGATTGGAAACTTGTCATGGAATATGGGTATGTGTGTTGAATGGTAGCTTGGGAATATATATGTATTACTAAGAGGCTCATAAATTGAGTAAAGTGTTTGAAGGTTGGGTGGATTGATTTTTATGCATATTGATTGTAATATGAAATTTATATGACTATTGGGTTGTGTGATGGATTTGTGTTGGTGCAAGTGGTAGATATATGGAGCACGTATATCTTTGTGTCGGTTGAATGTATGGACATATTTAATATTTAACCTTTCGGTTCACTTGCATTGGATGTTGAGTATGGAAGTGGTTTGTAATTGTATGATTATGCTTGAGTTTGGATTATGCTATTTAATTGAATCATATTGAAATGATTGATGTGAATATATGGAGTTGAGATGGAGATGGATTGTTTTGAAGTGTTGGGTGTAAATGATGGAGTTGTAGTGAGTTGAAAAGCATGATGATTATGTTGGTTCTTTATGGACATATTTGTTTACAATAAATGTATTGGGTATGGATGAAACTTGTAAAAAAAAATGCATGCTTTCAACGAATTGTATGTTGATCTTAGGTGATAAAAAGGGTAGATTACATGTGTAAATTGATTGGTTGCATATATTGGACAGATTTTGTGTACTTTGAATGTATTATGTATAGATGGAGCTTGCAAGAACAAGTGAGGTACTTAAATGGATTATCTATTGATCTTAGGTAATAAAGGGGTATGGTACATGTGGATTGTAGTCGTATGTTTGGATTAGACTGTATAATATGTTTATCGGTGAGGAAGTGAAGGGGAACTTGAGTTAATGTTGGATTGGAGTTGGGTTGGATTACGTACGGAGGAAGGGTATTGTTTGAGGAATGGTATTGTGATTGTAGTTGGGTTTTATTGTGAAGTAAGATTTAGTTGTAGGCTTATGAGTAATGGTTGGAGATTTAAAGTGAAGCATAGGAGCTCACTTTACCTGTTAGAAATTAATTGAGGCTTTTAGGTTCATGGTGTAAACTTAGGATTTATGAAAATGCTTATACTTCAAGGATTGAATGGTGACTTGTACAAGTGTGATGAAAGGAAAGTTATGAATACTTAGATGTGTAAGTTTGCACAATTAGGAATATTATGAAGATGTATGCAAGTAAATAGTTGAAGGAGATTTTTGAAGGATGACTCGTCTAAGTGGAGGAAGTTTAAGTAAGGAACCAATTGAAGGACATATGGAAGAGAATGCACTAAGAGTTAGGAGTAGTTTGATTATGCAAGTTCTATGTTTAAGTTTCATATGTAAATGAAAAGGAAATGATGTAAAGTTATGTATGCATATAGGTTGCCATCTAACATGTACAAGGAAAGGACTGCATGAAACGAAAATGTTAAGGAGTCTAGGTAAGTATTATCTTCATAATCTTCTAGAGTTTTCTAAAGATATGAAAATGAAAAGAAATGCTTTTATTTTATGAAAAGGAAATAAAATTCTTTTACGAGAAAAATGTTCTTTTATGAAATGAAGAAAAATGAAATGTGTTCTTAGAAAGGAATTGATGCTTTATGAATCTATGCTAATGTATTAATGTTTAAGTATATGTATGTACGAGCCTTATTTGGCTGCCCCTTTCTATGCATCCAAAGAATAGTTGTATGCATGTGAATGGATGTTATATGGTATTTATTGTATTTATGTTCCATGAAATGAAATGATGAGATTTTATACGTTATGTTATGAAACGATGTTTTATGAAATGAAATGGACTGATGAATGAAAAGAATGAAAAGGAAAGCAATGAAAGGAAAGGAAAGGAAGGAAATGAATGTTTTAATGTAAAAAGCTACGTAATGATCATGACTAAGTGAATGAATGATGGTACCAATGGATTGGGCATATTACAATGTCGGCTAAGTAGTACTGGTAGTGCACCCAGTACTGCCCCTGACTGAGGGATTCCAAACTCGGGCTACAGGCAGAATCGGGTCCAAAAGTTCAGCTAGAGGAAATGTGATAAGAATAATTGGATGTATGAAATGTTTTAGTTTTTATGAAAGAATGCACAAGATGGGAAATGTTTTGAGAAATGAAAATCTATTTAAAAGAAAAAAACCTCACCTTTTAATGTTTTCAAAGAAAGAAAATGTTTTATGTAAAGTATGTAGAGCAATGATAAATGCATTAATGAAACATATGTTAGTATATTTTTACAATATTAAGTAATGCTTATTGAGTATTCAAGTCATTTTATTTTTATGTGTGCCCCACCCAAGAATGAAATGTGGACAAAGAGTCAGGATGAACATGGCCCAAAGAATGGTGAGAGAAGCCTAGGTATTTTATGTAACAAATGAAACCAGTTTTGTAAAAAGACTTTGTATTTTAATTAAATGGATTCCGCTGCAAAATCCTTTTTTAGATTTTTAAATGCAAGTTTTAAATTTTAACTGTAAAATCTTTTATATCCTGGAAGGAAAGAAAGAAGTTTTAAAAAGTTTAGTAATTCCCGTCTCGTTTTCTATTTTCTAAAGTCTAACCATAAGGACGGGCGTTACAATAACCTTAGGCCGAATGGTGGTTGTGCCTCCTTCAAAGATTTTGTCTTTGCAACCCTACTGGTTGCTAATACACGTGAAGTGTGTGTGTGTGTGTGTGTGAGAAGTGTATGCCGGGCATGTGTTCATTCATCCCTATGGTCGAAGTCTCATTAAAAGGGAATCTCCACTTCGAAACAATAATGGTGACTGGGTCTCTCCACCTTAAAGAATCCCTTAAATACTCCCTCATTTCCAACACCAACTGTAACACCCTGCTTGATTAACCCTTAAGCACTCTAGATTAGATTTTTAATTATGGGTTAATTATATAAAGATTGATAGTAAGGTTAGTCTTAATCTTGATGCTTAGTGTCGTTTAGCTAAGGATTATAGAAGTAAGCCCAATAGTGATCTTATTGAGACTTTTTAGGACCTTAGAGCATTCATGGACCTAGCCCAAGAAACCTTGAACCAAGCCCTTAGAAAATCAAGACTAGTTTTGGCCCAAGCATAAGGAAGGCATAAGACCTTTGGGCCAAACTTAGTATAGAATGGACCCATGGCCCAATTAGGCCAAGTCAAACATTTTCAAACCCATCCTAGTGGATCTTGAGGTTTCTTTTTAACTCTAAAAATCTGGAAATGAGGCCCCTCTCATTCAAGCCCAAGAGCCCATAAACCATGAACCCACACACTTGGCCATTTTTAAAGTCCACAAGGCCCAAAGCCATGTTTGGGTTATTTCACCATTCAAGACCAAAGTTCTAATACACCATACCATTGGTTTTCTTAAGTACAAACCATACCCTAAGTACCCAAAATAAGTTTTGAAAATTGGTTAAGACCATTAACCATTAAACTTGAGGTTAGTGCACTTTAAGCCATGCTTTGAAGCTTAATTGTGCTTAATTTTTTCTTAAACCTTTTAATTCAAATTTTCTTGAATTAATGATTCATTAACTCATAATTAGACCTCATTGATACCCTAGATAAAACTCCCCAAATTTCATTAAGAAAAATGACATATCAAGTCCAAACCTTGCATCAATCGATTTTGTGCATTACCCTTTATATGCTTGGACTGTTTTGCCCTTGGGCCCAATATTTTTGTGGCTTATCCTCAAGGGTAATATGGTTCTTAAACACCTCATGAGATCCCTTCAAACCCATTTTGAGCTATAGACGACTTAGGTTTCAAGAACCAAACCATAATACCAAACCGATTGCACCTAAGAAGCTAGTTGGATGCAAACTATTTTGGTTTAGTTTCAACAACCCATCTGCCATGGTTTGAACCATCACCCCACACCACCTCCTTCATCACCAATTCCCCAAGAGTTCCCATGTCCATAATTAGCATTTGACTCATATTTTCTACACAACAACTATCCAAAACCGAAGCTCAAAAAAAAAAAAATCTACCAAGATGAAGCCATTTGAACCCGCCAATTAGCAAGGGAGGATTGCATGAATTTTTGTCAACTAAACCATGCCCTACGACTTGGCCACCACTGTAGGACCATTGTAGCCAAAGTAGGAAAGAAATCGTGGTGGTTTCAGGCCACTATTCCCCTCCACAAGAAGACACAAACTAAAGAAGACAATCTGAAAATTTTAGCAAACACCTCATTGCATCACCTTATTTCGGGCTGCAACTTTATTATCACTTGGCAGAAAACTCTCCACCTTCTACCATCAGAAAAGGTCTTAAAGAAGTGACCTTGTTCCTACACAAATAAGCCATGATGATGATTCAAAAGGATAAGTCAAGACAATGAGCAAAACTGTCCAAATAAACTCACTTTGAACCCGTCAGCCCAATGAATGGTTCTGTTTGATTTTCCTTCTATTTCTTCTGCACCACAACTTTACTAGCCCCCATAGGAGTAATGTAACAACTATAGAAGTGAAATCATGGTGGTTTAGGGCACTTTTTTGGCCTGCATAAGATGACACAAGTGATGGAGTGCAAATCTGGAAAATTCAGATCCATACACCATCTCCCAACAATCCCCTTGGACCAAGGCCAACGTCCCCTTCCTTTTTTCTACATATAAAAGGCCCTGGCACCCCTTATTTCCTCCATACCTCAGCTCCAAGCTTCCTCTCGAGCCTTGAAGAGCACTTCTCCCTCTTAGAGATCAAAAGAGTGAAATTGAGTGAGTTCTTGATGAGTTCTTGAGTATTCTTGTGTAAGGCTATCCTGAGTGCTTGGAAAGCCACGAAATTTGTAAGTTTTCTTAATTTTGATCTTATTTAGCATATAAAGCTTTGTTTCCAAGTGTTGGTATGAAATTTGGTTGAGTTTGAGAAGGTTATCATGCTAAGTTCAAAATCGGGTCAATTAAGAGATGGTTTGAATAATTAAATGATTTTAATTGGAAATTTAGCTATGGCATGTCTTAAGAATAATTTTATATGATTTATCATTTTATTAAAATGATTATTGAAGGTTTAAATTTTGGTTAAAAGCATGCCATGATAGGTTTTGAATCTATCTTGTTTTGATCATCAAGCATGTATCGGTTTTGAACATATTGATGATTAAGGATATTTTAGCCATGATTAACCATTGGGATGAACTTTATTACCCACGTATTACCCTTAATTATGTCAATAAATATGTTAGTGATAATTTTTTATTAAATAAAATCTTATATGCATGCATTCATAGGGATCAATAGTTGAAAACACACTTACGCATCAATTAGAGTGCATGCCATGGGTTGGGACTGTTTGGGCAAGTTTCACTTTAATTTTTTAAAATCTAAGGGCATAGATAGTTTTAGAATGCCAAACATATGTAGTCCATGAAATTTGTTAAATTTGGAGTTCATTTACAATTAGTAAAAATTTAGGGCCTAAATGACAATTTTTGAAAGTTTAGGGGTATTTTTATAAATACTTAATTTTTGAAGCCTTTGTTTGTGAGCCTTATCCATAGAAGTATTAATCCTAACATAGTACACACTTGATTTACGCAACTACAAAGTTTTTTTTCAAATTACTCAGGAAGTTAGTAAGGTGGCCTCTAACTTACACCTTAATAAGTTATTTATGATTTATTGATAAACGCCACATCATGTTTCAATTATCATTTTGAGCATAAAATAACATGTTATATGATACATTGAGTGCATACTTACATGAAATGTGATATTTTCACCATTTTTAGCATATAGCATATAAATATAATTTTCACATGAAAGCTTGCTACATATGCACATCTCTAAACTTTGCCACTTTGCCCATATTTGACTTTCTACAAAGCGAGGGAAAAGTGGTAAAAATAAGAGGTGCTCCAAATTGCTCAGGGTCAGGCATACATACCACAAGGTCATCCTTGTAACATAGGAAGCTCAAGAGCAAAAATCTCCAACCTCTTAACTTTGCCACTTTTCCCTCATTTGGCTTTCTAGTAAGTAATGACAAAGTGATAAAAATAAGAGTGCTCTGAATTGCCCAGAGTTGACGCAAACATACCACAAGGTCATGCTAGTATCATGGGAAGCCCGCGAGCAAAATACGCCAACCACTTAACTTTGCCACTTCGCCCTCACTTGGCTTTTTACTAAGTAAGGGCAAAGTGGTAAACATAAGAAGTACTTCGAATTGCCCGGGGTCGGGGCATACATACCACAAGGTCATGCTAGTACCATGGGATGCCCTCGAGCAAAAAACTCCAACCTCCTAACATTGTCACTTTGCCCCCATTTGGTTTTCTACTAAGCAAGGGCAACGTCACAAAAATAAGAGGTGCTCTAAATTGCCCGGTGTCGGGGCATACATACCACAAGGTTATGCTAGTATCATGGGATGCCCGTGAGCAAAAAACTCCAACCACTTAATTTTGCCACTTTGCCCACATTTAGCTTTCTACTATATTTGGGGAAAGGGGTAAACATAAGCGATGCTCCGAATTCCCGGGGTCGGGGCATACGTACCACAAGGTCATTGTGAAACGGGAAGCCAGCGAGCAAAAAACTCCAACCTCTTAAGTTTGCCGCTTTACCCTCATTTGGCTTTCAACAAAGTTTAGGCAAAGTGGTAAAAATAAGAGGTGTTCAGAATTGCCCGAGGTCGGGGCATACATACCACAAGGTCATGCTAGGAGAACGGGAAGCCCGCGAGCAAAAAATACCAACCTCTTAAGTTTGCCACTTTGCCCGCATTTGACTTTCTACTAAGTTTGGGCAAAGTGGTAAAAATAAGAGGTGCTACGAATTGCCGGGGGTTGGGGCATACATAGCACAATGTCATGCTAGTACCACGGGAAGCCCGAGAGAAAAAACACCAACCTCTTAACTTTGTCACTTTGCCCTCACTTGGCTCTCTACTAAGCAAGGGCAAAGTGGTAAAAATAAGAAGTGCTCCGAATTGGCCGGGGTCAGGGCATACATACCACAAGGTCATTGTAGTACAATGGGAAGCCCACGAGCAAAAAAATCCAACTTCTTAAGTTTGACACTTTGCCCTCATTTAGTTTTCTACTAAGTTAGGGTAAAGTAGTAAAAGTAAGAGGTGCTCCGAATTGCCTGGGGTCAGAGCATACATACCATTAGGTCAATGTGGTACAATGGGAAACCCGCGAGAAAAAAACTCCAACCTCTTAACTTCACCACTTTGCCCTCACTTGGCTTTTTACTAAGCAAGGGGAAAGTGGTAAAAATAAAAAGTACTTCGAATTGCCCGGGGTCAGGGCATACATACCACAAGGTCATGCTAATACCATGGGATGCCCTCGAGCAAAAAACTCCAACCTCTTAACATTGTCACTTTGCCCCCATTTGGCTTTCTACTAAGCAAGGGCAACGTGGTAAAAATAAGAGGTGCTCCGAATTGCCCGGTGTCGGGGCTTACATACCACAAGGTCATGCTAATATCATGGGATGCCCGCGAGCAAAAAACTCCGACCACTTCACTTTGCCACTTTGCCACATTTGGCTTTCTACTATATTTAGGGAAAGGGGTAAAAATAAGCGGTGCTCCGAATTTCAGGGTCGGGGCATACGTACCACAAGGTCATTGTAGTGAAACGGGAAGCCCGTGAGCAAAAAACTCCAACCTCTTAAGTTTGCCACTTTGCCCTCATTTGGCTTTCTACAAAGTTTGGGCAAAGTGGTAAAAATAAGAGGTGCTCTAAATTGCCCGGGGTCGGGGCATACATACCACAAGGTCATGTTAGTAGCATGAGAAGCCCGCGAGCAAAAAACACCAACCTCTTAAGTTTGCCACTTTGCCCGCATTTGACTTTCTACTAAGTTTGGGCAAAGTGGTAAAAATAAGAGGTGCTACGAATTGCCGGGGGCTGGGGCATACATACCACAATGTCATGCTAGTACCATGGGAAGTCCGAGAGCAAAAAACACCAACCTCTTAACTTTGCCACTTTGCCCTCATTTGGCTCTCTACTAAGCAAAGGCAAAGTGGTAAAAATAAGAGGTGCTCAGAATTTACCGGTATCGAGGCATACATACCACAACCTCATTGTTGTACAATGGGAAGCCCACAAGCAAAAAACTCCTACCTCTTAAGTTTGACACTTTCCCCTCATTTGGCTTTCTACTAAGTTAAGGAAAAGTAGTAAAAGTAATAGGAGCTCCGAATTGCCCGGGGTCGGGGCATACATACCACAAGGTCATTGTAGTGAAACGGGAAGCCTGCGAGCAAAAAACTCCAACCTCTTAAGTTTGCCACTTTACCCTCATTTGGCTTTCTACAAAGTTTGGGTAAAGTGGTAAAAATAAGAGGTGCTCCGAATTGCCCAGGGTCGGGGCATACATACCACAACATCATTGTAGTGAAATGGGGAAGCCCGGAGCAAGAAACTACAACCTCCAAAGTTTGCCACTTTGCCCTCATTTTGCTTTCTACTAAGTTTGGACAAAGTGGTAAAAATAAGAGGTGCTCCGAATTGCCCTGGGTCGGGGCGTACATACCACAAGGTCATGCTAGTACCATGGGATACCCTCGAGCAAAAAACTCCAACCTCTTAACTTAGCCACTTTTCCCCCATTTGGCTTTCAACTAAGTAAGGGCAACGTGGTAAAAATAAGAGGTGCTCCGAATTGCCCAGGGACGGGGCTTACATACCACAAAATCACTGTAGTGAAACGAGAAGCCCGTGAGCAAAAAACTCCAACCTCTTAAATTTGCCACTTTCCCTCATTTGGCTTTCTAATAAGTTAGGGCAAAGTGGTAAAAATAAGAGGTGTTCTGAATTGTCTGAGGTCGGGGCATACATACCACAAGGTCATGCTAGTACCATGGGATGCCCTCTGGCAAAAAACTTCAACCTCTTAACTTTGCCACTTTGCCCCCATTTGGATTTCTACAAAGCAAAGGCATCATAGTAAAAATAAGAAGTGCTCCGAATTGCCCGGTGTTGGGGCATACATACCACAAGGTCATGCTAGTATCATGGGATGCTTGTAAGCAAAAAACTCCATCCACTTAACTTTGCCACTTTGCCCACATTTGCCTTTCTACTATCTTTTGGCAAAGTGGTAAAAATAAGCAGCGCTCCAAAATGCTCGGGGTCAGGGCATATGTACCACAAGGTAATTGTAGTGAAACGGCAAGTCTGCAAGCAAAAAACTCCAACCACTTAACTTTGCCACTTTGCCCTCGTTTGGCTTTCTACTAAGTTTGGGAAAAGTGGTAAAAATAAGAGGTGCTCCGAATTGCCCGGGGTCGGGACATAGATACCACAAGGTCATGCTAGTATCATGGGATGCCCTCTAGCAAGAAACTCCAACCTCTTAACTTTGCCACTTTGCCCCAATTTGGATTTCTACAAAGCAAGGGCATCATGGTAAAAATAAGAAGTGCTCCGAATTGTCCGGTGTTGGGGCATACATACCACAAGGTCATGCTGGTATCACGGGATGCCCGCGAGCAAAAAACTCCATCCACATAACTGTGCCACTTTGCCCACATTTGGCTTTCTACTATCTTTTGGCAAAGTGGTCAAAATAAGCAGCGCTCCGAATTGCTCGTGGTCAGGGCATACTGTAACAACCCGACCCTAAGTTTAGGTTATAAGATAAGTTTTATGTATTTTTCCTATAGCTATAAATATTCTATTATTATTATTATTATTTCTATTATTATTATTATTATTATTATTATTATTATTATTATTATTATTATTATTGTTATAGGATTATTATTCTATCTCCATTAAGAATCCTAAACTATACAAACTTAGCTTATGTTCAGTTTCTCCACCCCGCACGTCTCCCTCATCCCTCTAGGTTTCCTTTTATTCTCAAACACTTATATATATATATATATATATATATATATATATATATATATGCACACACACACACGGTTACATCTGATTCATGAAGAAAACCTCCAAGCCGTAAACCTCCCTCGAAGCCTTCCTCCCATGTACGCTGCTCCCTTGTCCAGAGCACCCAGTGCCGACTTGCATGCCGTGTCCTCCCTCAAACAAACAAACGTTCAAGCCATTCCTCCCGTTGCCTTTCACCTCGGCACCTAAGAAATACACAACCAGCGCTCACCGTAGAGCAAACACGAGGCCACTGCACAACCACACACACGACAGTGCACCAAGAACCACCAGCTTTCCCACACGCAGCAACCATCACACTGAAAATAGAGTCTTTCCGCAGCCCACGAAAGCAGTGCCAACCACCGAAAAGTATAGAGAGAATACTCTGTTTTCCATTCCCGAAACAGAGCAGTCATGTCCCTTCCACCCGAGCCACTTGCTTCGCTGGATTCCACCATAGATGACATCGGAATCCCACCACCAGCCACCACAGAAGATTTCAGACCATCCTCAACCGCCAAGGCACACCGCAGCAGCCATGGACGTGAAGCTGAAACCTCTGTTTCTCTTCCACGGCAGCCACCTCAAGGGACATCGAACCACCTTTCCGACGACACAGAAACTTCCGGCCATCCTTGTTCCGTCGCCGAAACTCCCAACCACCCAAGGCCACCATCGCACTCAGCCCTTTCTCGGTGAGTCTCGCAGCAAGCCTCACTCCCACTCTCCTGTTTCTCTACAGAATAGATATATATATATATATATATATATATATATATATATATACATTTAGTTGCTTTTAGGTTTTATTTACGTAGTGCATGTGTTAAAATAGATTTACTTTCATGCCTTTTTAATCCCTGTTTTTAAGTATAATTACATCTATAACCTTATGTTTAAATATATGTTAATTATGAATGTTAGTCATTTTATTTGAAGTCGAGTTTAATATTTTGAGTTGAGTTTAATTTCATTAAATAAATATATGAATCTTAAGATCATTGTTAGAAGAAAGTGTTTCAGGAATTTAAAATATATTTTTAAAGTATACTATCAAACCTAATATTTTATTAGTAATCTTTTATGTATTTAATAGAAGTTTAATAAAAGCTTATTAATAATTTATTGTGTTGTACTTTAAATAAAATATAGAAATATGTTAAGAGTATTATAATAGTATTATATTTCTTATAAGATTAAATAATTATGTTAAGAAAGTAATTCTATTTTAAGAATTCAGATTTATATGACTTATTTAAAATAGCCCAAGTGTTTTATTTAGTTATATTATGTTATTAGTATATTTTTTAAAAGTAATTTTAAAAATATCAGGATTTATTATTTATAGTGTTAAGCAAAATATTTATTTGAATATCTCTTAAACTATGAATTTTATTAAGTAGGATATTAGGATATGGTTCCTAGACAGATTTAGTGACGTTTAATACTTTATATAGGTGACGAGTTACGAAATGAGATTCAGGAAGTAGCACTACGAGGTAAGTTATTTGATCACAAATTAGGATCATCACAGTTCAGTTTATATATAAGTATTATTCAAGCTAGTTCTTTGACAACCATTTTTATGTATCACTCATGTCATATACAAACATGTCATTCAACATAGCACACGATCATGTCATTCCGCATCATGTTCAGATTCAAAAATTATAATTATGTATGTATTATGTCATGCATCTCATGGTCATAAGACACGTAAGTTATCTTAAGTTTAAGTGTAAGATAAGATAAGATCAGTTAATCAGATGGGCATTCAGATGCATGGTACCAATGCAGTTCAGTTTCAGGGTGGATGTGCAAGCCACGGACTCAAGCGTGGTCCACCATAGTATGCCAGAATATTATCAGTGGCTCCCCTTGTGGCCACGGGACGTGGGGCCGGTGCACAACCTCGCACACAGGGTTAAGTGTGTTGGCCAGTCAGTTCAGTCAGTTAAATCAGAACAGTCAGTTAAAACAGATCAGTCAGTTAATTCAGATAAATCAGTCATGCATAGCATAAGCATCAGTATGAACAGTCATAAATTTTAAGCTCTCAGTATGAAAACCTTATGTTTAGTATGTTAACGTTGTGATGGATTTCTTACTGAGTATTCGACTCATTTTAGTTTGTTTTCATTTTTTTTTAACCACCCAGGTGAGGATGATGATTACGAGTAGACAGGCCAGGATTAGAAGGAGCAGTTATTTTAGTTTCAGACCTTCTAGAAATAAATTTATGTTAATGCTTTTATGACATGACGTCTATTCAGTTTATTCTTTTAAATTTTAAAGACATTTTTATCAAACAAAGTTTTATGAACTAAATCCTAAATTTGTTTTCTTAAATATGAGATCTCTTGCCAGGTTTATTTTATGAAAAACACGTGACACTCCTAGCCTACGGGAAGGGGATGTTACACATACGTACCACAAGGTCCTTTTAGTGAAACGCGAAGCCCGCGAGCAAAAAATCGAACCTCTTAAATTTGCCACTTTGCCCTCATTTGGTTTTCTACTAAGTTTGGGCAAAGTGGTAAAAATAAGAGGTGCTACGAATTGCCCGGAGTCGGGGCATACATACCACAACGTCATGCTAGTATCATGGGATGCCCTCGAGAAAAAAACTCCAACCACTTAACTTTGCCACTTTGCCCTAATTTGACTTTCTACTAAGTTTGGGCAAATTGGTAAAAATAAGTGGTGCTCCGAATTGTCCCGGGTCGGGGCATACATACCACAACATTATTGTAGTGAAACGGGAAGCCCGCGAGCAAAAAAAGCCAATCTCTTAACTTTGCCACTTTGCCCCCATTTGGCTTTCTACTAAGCAAGGGCAACATGGTAAAAATAAAAGGTGCTCCGAATTGCCCGGTGTCAGGGCATACATACCACAAGGTCATGCTAGTATCTTGGGAAGCCCGCGAGCAAAACACTCCAACCACTTAACTTTGCCACTTTGCCCACATTTAGCTTTCTACTAAGTTAGGGTAAAGTAGTAAAAGTAAGAGGTGCTTCGAATTGCCCGGGGTCGATGCATACTTACCACAAGGTCATGCTAGTACCATGGGATGCCCGCGAACAAAAAACTCCAACCACTTAACTTTGCCACTTTGCCCCCATTTGGCTTTCTACTAAGTTTGGGTAAAGTGGTAAAGATAGAGGTGCTCCGAATTGCCCAGGGTAGGGGCATACATACCAAAAGGTCATTGTAGTACAATGAGAAGCCCCCAAGCAAAAAACTCCAACCTCTTAAGTTTGACACTTTGCCCTCATTTGGCTTTCTACTAAGTTAGGGTAAAGTAGTAAAAGTAAGAGGTGCTGTGAATTTCTCGGGGTCGGGGCATACATACCACAAGGTCATTGTTGTACAATGAGAAGCCCACAAGCAAAAAACTCCAACCTCTTAAGTTTCACACTTTGCCCTCATTCGGCAGGGCAAAGTAGTAAAAGTAAAAGGAGCTCCGAATTGCCCGGGATCGGGGCATACACACAAGGTCATGCTAGCACCATGGCTTTTTACAAAGTTTGGGAAAAGTGGTAAAACTAAGAGGTGCTCCGAATTGCCCGAGGTCCGGGCATACATACCACAAGGTCATGCTAGTAGCGTTGGAAGCCCGCAAGCAAAAAACTCCAACCTCTTAAGTTTTCCACTTTGCCCTCATTTGGCTTTCTACTAAGTTTGGGCAAAGTGGTAAAAATAAGAGGTGCTCCGAATTGCCGGGGTTCGGACATACATACCACAAGGTCATGCCAATACCACGGGAAGCCCGAGAGCAAAAATCACCAACATCTTTACTTTGTCACTTTGCCCTCACTTGGCTCTCTACTAAGCAAGGGCAAAGTGGTAAAAATAAGAGGTGCTCCGAATTGGCCGGGGTCGGGGCATTCATACCATAATGTCATCCTAGTATCATGGGAAGTCCGCAAGCAAAAAACTCTCACCTCTTAACTTTGCCACTTTGCCCTCACTTGCCTTTCTCCAAAGCAAGGGCGAAGTTGTAAAAACAAGAGATGCTCCGAATTACCCGAGGTCGGGGCATACTTATCACAAGGTCATTGTAGTACAATGGGAAGCCCGCGAGTAAAAAACTCCCACCTCTTAACTTTGCCACTTTGCGCTCACTTGGCTTTCTCCAAAGCAAGAGCGAAGTTGTAAAAACAAGAGATGCTCCGAATTGCCCAGGGTCGGGGCATACATACCACAAGGTCAATGTAGTACATTGGGAAGCATGCGAGCAAAAAACTTCAACCTCTTAACTTTGCCACTTTGCCCCCATTTGGGTTTCTACTCAGCAAGGGCAACATGGTATAAATAAGAGGTGCTCCGAATTGCCCCGTGTCGAGCCATACATACCACAAGGTCATGCTAGTACCATGGGATGCCATTGAGCAAAAAACCTCCAACCTCTTAACTTTGCCACTTTACCCCCATCTGGCTTTCTACTAAGCAAGGGCAACGGGATAAAAATAATAGGTGCTCCGAATTGCCCAGGGTCGGGGCATACATACCACAAGGTCATGCTAGTACCATGGGACACCATTGAGCAAAAAACTCCAACCTCTTAACTTTGCCACTTTGCCCCCATTTGGCTTTCTACTAAGCAAGGGCAACGAGGTAAAAATAAGAGGTGCTCTGAATTGTCCAGGGTCGGGGCATACATACCACAATGTCATGCTAGTACCATGGGATGCCATTGAGCAAAAAACTGCAACCTCTTAGCTTTTCCACTTTGCCCCCACTTGGCTTTCTACTAAGCAAGGGCAACGTGGGAAAAATAAGAGGTGCTCTGAATTCCCGTTGTCAGGGCATACATACCACAAGGTCATGCTGGTATCATGGGAAGCCCGCGAGTAAAAAACTGCAAGCTCTTAACTTTTCCCTCATTTGGCTTTCTACTAAGTTTGGGCAAAGTAGTAAAAATAAGAGGTGCTCCGAATTGCCCGGAGTTGGGGCATACATACCACAAGGTCATTGTAGTGAAACGGGAAGCCCTCGAGCAAAAAACTCCAACCTCTTAAGTTTGCCACTTTGCTCTCATTTGGCTTTCTACTAAATTTGGGCAAAGTGGTAAAAATAAGTGGTGCTCCGCATTGCCCAGTGTCGGGGCATATATAGTACAAGGTCCTTGTAGTACTATGGGAAGCACGGGAGCTAAAAACTCCCACCTCTTAACTTTGTCACTTTACCCTCACTTGGCTTTCTCCAAAATAAGGGCGAAGTTGTAAAAACAAGAGATGCTTCGAATTTTCCGGGGTCGGGGCATACATACCACAAGGTCATTGTAGTACAATGGGGAGCACGTTAGCAAAAAACTCCAACCTCTTAACTTTGCTACTTTGCCCTCAATTGGGTTTCTACTAAGCTAGGGCAAAGTCGTAAAAGGAAGAGGTGCTCCGAATTGCCCAGGGTCGGGGCATACATACAACAAGGTCATGCTAGTACCATGGGAAGCCCACAAGCAAAAAATCTCACCTCTTAACTTTGTCACTTTGCCCTCACTTGGCTTTCTCCAAAGCAAGGGCGAAGTTGTAAAAACAAGAGATGCTCTGAATTGCCCAAGGTCAGGGCATACATACGACAAGGTCAATGTAGTACAATGGGAAGCACGCGAGCAAAAAACTCCAACATCTTAACTTTGCCACTTTGCCCTCACTTGACTTTCTACTAAGCTAGGGTAAAGTGGTAAAAATAAGAAGTGCTCCGAGTTGCCCAGGGTCGGGGCATACATACCACAAGGTGATGCTAGTACCATGGGATGACCTCGGGCAAAAAACTCCAACCTCTTAACTTTGCCACTTTGCCTCCATTTGGCTTTCTACTAAGCAAGGGCAACATGGTAAAAATAAGAGGTGCACCGAATTGCCCGATGTCGGGGCATACATACCACAAGGTCATCCTGGTATCATGGGAAGCCCGCGAGTAAAAAACTCCAACCACTTAACTTTGCCACTTTGCCCTCATTTGACTTTCTACTAAGTTTGGGCAAAGTGGTAAAAATAAGAGGTGCTCCGAATTGGCCAAAGTCAGGGCATACATACCACAACATCATTGTAGTGAAATGGGAAGCCCGCGAGCAAAAAAATCCAACCTCTTAATTTTGTCACTTTGCCCCCATTTAGCTTTCTACTAAGTAAGGGCAACATGGTAAAAATAAGAGGTGCTCCAAACTACCCGGTGTCATGGTATACATACCACAATATTATCCTAGTATTATGGGAAGCCTGAGCAAAAAAATCCAACCACTTAACTTTGCCACTTTGCCCTCATTTGGCTTTCTACTAAGTTTGGTCAAGGTGGTAAAAATAAGAGGTGCTCCGAGTTGCCCGGGGTTGGGGCATACATACCACAACCTCATTGTAGTGAAACGGGAAGCCTGTGGGCAAAAAACTCCAACCTCTTAAGTTTGCCACTTTGCCCTCATTTGGGTTTCTACTAAGTTTGGGCAAAGTGATAAAAATAAGAGGTGCTCCGAATTGCCCAGGGTCGGGGCATACATACCACAAGCTCATGTTAATATCATGGGATGCCCTCGAGCAAAAAACTCCAACCTCTTAACTTTGTCACTTTGCCCCCATTTGGCTTTCTACTAAGCAAAGGCAACGGGGTAAAAATAAGAGGTGCTCCGAATTGCCCTGTGTCGGGGCATACATACCACATGTTCTCGCTTTGCTGCTCTATATGACCCATCTTAATTTGTGTATTGAGTGCACGCCTATCAACAAGAGACTCACCATATTCTTCATTCTTATACCCATTCTCAACATTAGGCTCACTTCGCCTCCTATCTCTCATGTTCTATAGATTTCTAATTACCACTTCTTGATGATCCATCCTATCCCTTACTTCACCCAACACCAAGTTCAACCGCTCAAATTGTTGTTGCGTGGCTTAAAACACAAAAGATTTGTTTTCTACCGTATCTTTTAGTGATGAGTCACTCCTATGAGACACCATAATGTGCTGCACAAAAAGAATGTTAGTGGAAAACCTCACACACTCCTTACGTGTCTACACTCGAATAATGGCACTCCACTTGTGTTTCACTCTTAATTGGCTTTTTTCCGATAATAGTCTCATACTCTCTTACCTTTTATCTCAATAGTTTTTCCACTCAAGTTCTTTAAGAACTAGTTGAACTAAATCAAGACAATACAATCTTGTTTTATTCCAACCAATAATATAGATCCAAGAAATAAGAACAAGAAACAAGGAAGGAATAAAATGACACAAGACTCAAGAAATTTATATGAGGGAAAGAGTAATTATAAAACAAGATCCCAACTAGAAAGATGTATTAAACCCCTTACCAACAAATGTATTTCTTTCTCTTTGTTGTAACTATGTAGCAACCTTTGAGTATGCTATCACTTTTTTTATTTTTTTTTTATTTTTGAATTTTTTTTTCTTTTCCTTTCCTTTCATTTCTTTTTCATTTCTTTCCTTTTCATTTCTTTT
The DNA here is from genome assembly GCA_029856935.1 of Cyclocarya paliurus. NCBI lineage: Eukaryota > Viridiplantae > Streptophyta > Magnoliopsida > Fagales > Juglandaceae > Cyclocarya > Cyclocarya paliurus. Next base: position 5,565,718 of record CM056960.1, on the reverse strand, counting down.
CCTTTCTTTTCTTTTCTTTTCTTTTCTCTAATTCAATCACAAACAGCAATACTTAATTGGAAATCAAGCAATTGAATTAAAACACATAAGAATAGATAATGAAGTAGAACATAATCAATGAAACGGCACTCCAAGCAATTGACAAACTTAGAGATGCAAGAAATCCTAGAATTTTGAAATGCTAGGAGATGCAAATTTCAGCCAAACCCAAAACCCTAAGAACTTTGGCAGCCTACTTTTTGTTTTTTTTTTTTGGCAACCCTAGAATAATGAAGCCCTAGAATTGAATTTAAAGATGCAAAAATTAAAAGATAGAATCAGACCTAATTAGAAACCGAGCTCTAAATACCAAATGATATGAACCCACGGGAAAGGAATCATTTGAACCCACAATCAAATTGAAAACTCACCCAAGAAAGCCAAACTCAAGTCAAAAGATGGAGAATCTAGACCCGATGAGAACTCGTTTCAAGAACCTAGATTATATTAAAATCTAAATCCGTTGAATAACCCATCTCAAGAACCCAGATTACAAGGAGGAACGCCACAAAAGTTGTGATTTACCTTTAATAAGTTCAAAAGTTCATTCAAGAACAAGAAGAGTAAAACTCAACTCACAATGAATAAATTTATCAAATTTCATAAACTGATTAAAATGAGGCTACAAAGAGTATTTAAAGCAAAACCTAATTAAAACCCTAGAATAAATCGGCTACAGTAAATGCTTGAAATACAAAGAGTATTTCATAAATTTCATAAGCCGTGCATGAACAGTGTCGCGGCTGCTACAGTGTCGCTACAATAACTCGCCTACAGTAAATGCTTGAAACCCTAGTTCCTAAAAAGTAACTTTCCAAATAAGCCCTTGGTCAAAATACAAGGCCTTCCCAAAAACCCTAGTTTATAAAAATAAGACATATGTTGATATGAACCCGCGAGAATGGGATCCCTTGAACCCACAATCAAATTGAAAACTCACCCAAGAAAGCCAAACTCAAGTCAATGGATGGAGAATCTAGACCCGATGAGAACTCGTTTTAAGAACCTAGATTATATTAAAATATAGACCCGTTGAAGAACCCGTCCCAAGAACCCAGATTACAAGGAGGAACGCTACAAATGTTGTGATTTACCTTTGATAAGTTCAAAAGTTCAATCAAGAACAAGAGGAGTAAAACTCAACTCACAATGAATAATTCATCAAATTTCATAAATTTCTCTTCAAATGAGACTACAAAGAGTATTTGATGCAAAACCTAATTGAAACCTAGCCCAAAATAAACCCCTTTCTTCCAAAAATAGCCCTGGATGAATAGTACCGCGTGAACAGTACCACGGCTACAGTACCTCTATTCAAAACCCTAGTTCCTAAAATGCAACTTTCCAAATAAGCTCTTGGCCAAAATACAAAGCCTTCCCAAAAACCCTAATTCATAAAAATAAGACATATGTGGGCCAAATATCTAAAGCCCAATTATTCTAAACTAATATCTTGAAATGATTTAAACAATTTGAAAGCTTTCAAGTGTCCAAGGCTTTTAAGTCATGTTATTGCCCTCTTCCATAGCTTTTAAGGCAATAACATGACTTAAAAGCTATGGAAGAGGGCAATACTAAGCTTTCGAAGGCCAGAGGCTGCCACAGCTCGCGCGGATGGGAGGCGGATGGAGGAAGAACTTTCGGGCTACGAAGGTAGAAGAAAAGCAGAGGGCGGCGGCAATGAGCTTAGAGATGAAACCCTAAGCTGTCCCCACGTGTTTTTGGGCTGATTGTTTGGGCTGGGCCATTTGCTTCTTTAGTCCTTGTGTTTTAGTTAGTGTTGGTGTGTTTTTTTCTTATTTTGCAGTTCACTTATTAGTGTTAGTGTTGGTGTACTTATTTGTCTTGTCTTCACTTTCTAAAATATAAAAATAAAAAAATGTAACGCCATTCAGACCTTGGTCTGAATGGAATTTGTGTCCCCGCTCCGCGTTGACGGAGAAGATGGGGTTTCCAACTCCATATTCCGGTTAGTCGGATATGGAGATTTGTTTTGTTGGATTACTGTTAGATAGAGGGGTGCTGTCTCTCAGGCTTTTGTCTGTAGAGATTGGCGTCTGGACTAGACCATGTCAGTCGCGGAAGCGTGCTGGGGAGCTTTTAACGTGTGTAATTGACTTTTTAAGTCAACTTTGTATGTCCTTTTTTATGAATGGAACAAGTTCTGCTCTTATCAAAAAAAAAAAATCCAAATGAACAATAAATTATTAGAATTATGTAAAAAAAAAATAATGATATATTAACAAAAGAATTAATAAGGAAACGTAGATCACTATGAAGTTGTGCTACATTCTATTTTAAAAAACAGGCAAAATTAAAATGAGGGGTTCTTCAATTAGTAATCAACTATAAAATATTAAATAAAGTATTACAATGGATTCAATATTCAATCCCTAATAAGAAAGATCTATTATCTCATATTTATAATACTACGGTATTTTCAAAATTTGATATGAAAATTGGTTTTTGGCAAATCTAAACTGCTGAAAAGATGGTATAAAATGGTATTTACAATTCTATTTGGACATTATGAATGAAATGTTATGTCATTTAGGTTAAAAAATACACATAGTGAATTTTAAAATATTATGAATGAAATATTTATTCATTTTTTCAATAGTTTATATAGATAATGTATTATTTTTTTTTCATCTATTGAAAAAAATTGAAAAAATTGAAAACATTTAAATATATTTGTTAAATTATTAAATAAAATTGATTATTTGTTTCCCCTCCGAAAATAAAATTATTTCAAAATAAAATTAGTTTCCTTGGATATGATATTTATCAAGGAATAATTATACCAATTAGTAGAGCAATAGAATTTGCTAATAAATTTCCTAATGAAATTAAAGATAAGCAACCATTACAAAGATTCTTGGGAATGTTGCAAATTTTTATCAATCACTCAGATCATTATGTAAACCATTATTTAAAAAGTTAAAAAAAATCCACTTCCATGGATAGAGAAACATATATACAAATATTATAAAATAGATTAAGTACATATTAAGAAATTACCATACTTAGGACTCTCATTTACTCATACTTTCAAAATAATTGAAACAGATGCCTCTAATCTTGGTTATGGAGAGATTATAAAGTAAAAATTATCAACTTATTCTGAACAGATTATTCGATTCCAATCAGGATGTTGGAATCATTCCCAAAAGAATTACAGTACTATTAAAAATGAAATTTTATCCATTATATTATGCATTTCTAAATTCCAAAATGATTTATTAAATCAAAAATTTTTACTCATAATAGATTGCAAATTCACTAAGAAAGTTTTGATTAAAGATGTAAAAAAACTTGGCTTCTAAACAAATATTTGCTAGATGACAAGTTATATTAAATAATTTTTATTTTGATATTGAACATATTAAGGGAGAATCTAGGTTATGTTTGGGGGCAAAGATGAGAAATCTCATCTCATCTCTATCTCATCTCATCATTACATCTTTTTCAAATCCTCATACAAAATATAATAAATAATTCAATTTTTTCAAATTCTAATTTAATTTTTTCAAATCTCAAAATAATAATAATATTAAAAAATAATATTTTAAACTTTCATTTTAACACTATTCACAAAATTTTTACAAATTCTCAACTTATCTCATCTACCAAGTATAACCTAATTCTCTTCCTGATTTTCTATCCTGAAAATTCTTACAGAAAAAATCATGTCATCCTCAAAATCAAGAGTAAAGTCTAAATCCTCATATACTAGGCCACCATCTCCTCCTTATTCTTCACTTTATCCTTTTGCAACTCCGAAACCATACACAGTATTGGAAATATTATCACGATTGATCAGGTCATCTTATTATTAGCATTTCCAAAATTACCAACATATTCAAAAGCTGTTTCTCCTCCTTCTTTTATTCCTCAGATTATTAGTCCTTCACTCTTATTTCAATCTTCTGCTTCCTTCATTATTATTAAGAATCATTGCATCCAGTTTTTTACAAATATTATAAAACAGATTAAGTTTCATATTAAGAAATTACCATACTTAGGACTCTCATCTACTCATACTTTTAAAATAATTGAAACAGATGCCTCTAATCTTGGTTATGGAGAGATTATAAAGTAAAAATAATCAACTTATTCTAAACAGATTATTCGATTTCAATCAGGATGTTGGAATCATACCAAAAAGAATTACAGTACTATTAAAAATGAAATTTTATCCATTATATTATGCATTTCTAAATTCCAAGATGATTTATTAAATCAAAAGTTTTTACTCATAATATATTGCAAATTCACTAAGAAAGTTTTGATTAAAGATGTAAAAAAATTGGCTTCTAAAAAAATATTTGCTAGATGACAAGCTATATTAAATAATTTTTATTTTGATATTGAACATATTAAGGGAGAATCAAAGGTTATGTTTGGGGGCAAAGATGAGAAATCTCATCTCATCTCTATCTCATCTCATCATTACAACTTTTTCAAATTCTCATACAAAATATAATAAACAATTCAACTTTTTCAAATTCTAATTTAACTTTTTCAAATCTCAAAATAATAATAATATTAAAAAATAATATTTTAAACTTTCATTTTAACACTATTCACAAAATTTTTACAAATTCTCAACTTATCTCATCTACCAAGCATAACCTAATTCTCTTCCTGATTTTCTATCCTGAAAATTCTTACAGAAAAAATCATGTCATCCTCAAAATCAAGAGTAAAGTCTAAATCCTCATATACTAGGCCATCATCTCCTCCTTATTCTTCACTTTGTCCTTTTGTAACTCCGAAACTATACACAGTATTGGAAACATTATCACGATTGATCAGGTCATCTTATTATTAGCATTTCCAAAATTACCAACATATTCAAAAGTTGTTTCTCGTCCTTCTTTTATTCCTCATATTATTAGTCCTCCACTCTTATTTCAATCTTCTGCTTCCTTCATTATTATTAAGAATCACTACATCCAGTTTTTCCTATTGAGTCTAAAATTCAGTACCTGTCTGATCTTAAAAATGATTTGATGTATTTCTCTTGCAGATTGACATTACATTCTAAAAAATATTAAGAAAACCTAGCATTTTTATGAATTTATATTAGTAGATACAAATTCAATTATTTTTTCTAAAATACTTTATTCTCTTCAAACTCAACATTCTCCACCTGCATTTCCAATTATTAACTTTCATAAAATTACCATTAAATAAGTCCTCACCCTGGAACAATGGGGAAACGTGATGACTCGAGCTTGCCTAAGCATGACCCATAGATTTTATTCTTAATTACTATGGCATTTTACGAGCTTTAATTATTTTGGAAGGCCTTAGAGTCTTTGATTTAGCAACTTGAGCCCAAGAAGGGAGTAACCCTAGAATGCCTAGTGAATTTCTACCCTATTTAGAAATCCAGGCCAATGGCTTTAGGTCTATGACTCAAATCTTAGTCACTAGTACCATGTGTCATGCAAATGTTACACTATGAATCTAGACTTGATAGTAGGTTAAGGGAGAGAGAGAAGTATAAGGAAACACCAAGAGGTGGCTTACACGCCTACCCTAGAAGAATTGCCACTTGTCAACATGCTATAAACCTTATAAAAAATCAAGGGACAAAAGGAACCTAGGAAAACTAAAGGATTTTTGGCTAGCCCATCTTCCCACATGCTTAAACCCTTGTTTTGGCCCAATTTCGAGTTTCAAGGTAGATATTCTTGGAAATGGAAGCCTAGGAAAGAAAAAGGTAGTTTTTCTAGAAAATCTGCATGGGAAACCGAAGGGGGCACAAAGGATTTCAAATTTGTCAGTTTTTGCCAAGTGTTAAACATGCATTAAGCTTCTAGAAGACTAGATGAAGAGACTCTTCTATTAAAGGACAAATATGCCCCTAGGATTTCGGCTACCACACTTCTAAGCACCTCTTCACTTGCCACTTGTCACTTAGATTACCCCTAGACTAATGGCACATAAGGAGTCATCTTGAGAAGGAGCAATAGAAGATGAAGCAACAAAGGGAAGGTGAAATGATGGGCAGCAAAGGACAAGGCACACGCACATGCCACTTGTCACCCATGCCAAAGGTTGTTTTTTGGGAAGAGAAAGAGGCATGAGATGTTTTACAAAGATACCCTTGAAGAGATATTCACTTTCTTAAGAAAAATAAAGGCATAAAAAGGAAAGAAGAGCTTTTGGCCAAGGGAGGAGAAACCCTACACGCCACCCCCAAGATGTCCCTTCCCAATGCAAATCCAAGTGGGATTCTAAGAGTCATTCTAGGCAAAGGAGAAAGGGCAAGAAGAATGCTTGCCACTTGTCATCCATGTAAGGATTCTAGAAGCAACCAAAAATGGAAGTGAGGAGAGTACTATAAAAAGGAGGGAGTACATGCCTAGGGACTTTTTCCCTTGCCATTTTTCAGAAATTGCTTGAAGTCTCACTCTCTCCACGCAACTCTCACATGTTCACTTGAAGATTCTCATTCTTTCTCGTATTTTCTTTCCAACCAAATAAGGAGGATTCCTTTCAAGAGAGGACTTCGACACCATCAAGGGTAGTCAAAGTAAGGTTCGGTTCTCTCTTAGTTTTGCACACACAAATTTCAACCTGCTTTTCTTGGATAATGACTTAGGGTTTTTAAGAAACCATTGAAGCCATATAGTAGGGGGGAGTTCATCCTCCATGTTTTTGATCACCACATGTATTTTTGTTTTGTTTTAGGTTTTGTTTTACTACATAAATGGAATAAAGGGGTTTTGACCAAGAACCCTAAAAGCCTAGTGGTTTAAGATCAAGTAATACTCTAGAAAACCCTTACACACTCAAGAACACGAAGTAGGACTTTTCTAAGCACTTTCTAATGAAGCACATTTGGATTTTTACAACTTGCTAAGTATTTTTCTTATGTGGATTTTTGTAAGTATACACTCAACCTATTCTTTGTTAATGCTTGTATATGTTTGTGTAAATCCGTCTCATATTATCATTGTTTGCTTATTATTTTTTGTTTCCTTATTTGAATATGCTAATATGATCTTGAGTAAATCTATGGAAGGAATTATATGCCTCAGATTTATGATGGAAATGCCATGAAATACTCCTATAAGTTTTGGTTTTTACTTGATTAAGGTTGATGGTTTATGCAACATAATATTTCAGTTTGAACATGTCTTGGAAGTTTCGGACCTTAGCCAAAACCTATGATTACATGCTTTGATTTCTATATTATGTGCTGGAAGTTTGGAACATGTTTAAGTAATGATTCTTCATGTTTTTGTGCCTATGTGTTTCGGCCTAAGCAAGTTCTTATGATTTCATATATGCATTTTGAAATCTTGTGATTTATGTTATCATGCCACAAATCGAACATGTCATGCTTGGTTATTTCATGCATGACATTCCATATGTTACATGTCAAGTGTAAGTACGTATGTCTTAAGTCTCATGTTACATTCATTTGGAAAAAAATATTTTTCAAAAAGTGTTTTCAAATGAAAGAGTCTAAATATTTTATCACAACTCCAAGTGCTAGGATGGGGAACGTCTTTATGGAACTCTTTTCTCCACTCTGGAGTGCTTAAAAATGGAGTGGTAACTCCTAAGTCGATGAAGAACAGTCAACAAACCTTGAATGGATTCTTTTTAAAGAATGTCGGAGCGAGGAAGCACCTAACGCTAGTGGGTGCATAAGACATGTAACTGACGAGCTATTATGAAATATCTGTTTATGACATATTCATCACGGTGTACAGACCGTTGATGGTGCGGTAACTAATAGGAACACATGGTGTAAAGGGAAACCGTGTTGTATCCACTCTATGAACAAGAATAAAAGCTCATATGATAAGGATCACTCTATGCAAATCTTGTGATATGTTCTGATAAAACAAATTCTGATTAAGATCAACATGAAAAAGAAAGTCAAAGAAGTTTTCTGAAAACGTTTAAAAGTCTCTGTTATAAGTCTTTTGAAAATAGTCAAATGCATAAATCAAGTTTTGGTCAAGTACATGTTCATGATATATCTCTTGTATAATTGCGTTAACTATTGTATGTTGTGTGATTTCTTATTGAGATTTCTCGAAATCTCATTGTGTTAGTTTCCACTACCATTGTCTTATCGAAATGGTAGAAGTTGTTACAAGTATAGTAGACGACACACATGACCAAGAGGAAGAGAACGGCACCTCCTCCTTAGGAGAGGATTGCGCCTAAGATGGTCACAAGTTGGCCTAAGCCCTCCATCCTGGTGTGACTCAAGGCCATCGATTGGGAGATCTCCAGAATACTTGAATTTATTATGGAGTTCATACAATGTAACAATCAGGACAAAGATAGAACTCTAGATAAGCACGTGAAGCCCGAGCCCTAGAATGGGAACCTAGTTATTTTGTGAAGAAGAAAAAAAAAAAAAAGGAAGAAAGAACTTTCTAAGCTTTTTGATAAACAATATTTTGAGGAGGTCTCGTGTTTTGAGAGATTAAACTTTACTCTATGCTATTTTTTTTGGGATGCCATATCTTGTAATACATGTTTATGGTTATGGACAATGTGGGGATATTATGTTAGTACGGGACCATGTGCTTTGCAATTGCTTATCGCATTGCTTATAATACTCGACTTTTACTATTTTTCTACTGCTATGATATTATATACTGCTAGTGTACTTAGGTGCATTGTATATTATCTACCATGCACGAAAGGTGTGTAGCCTTGTGTTACGTGACCCGGCATTTCAGTCACTGTTCAATCCCAAGCAGAGGCTGAGGGCGCCATAGAGTATGGTATCAGAATAATTATGTCTCTGGGTAAACCCACGCTTTGTCCTAGAGATGCATGGTATCATTAACTAGGTTTGAGATCTGTAATGGTAGGCATGGATTTTATAGCTATAAGTTTGAATCTAAAGGAAGAAGAAGGGATGCTCGTAAGATCGCGAGTTCAAGAAAAGAAAGGTTATCCTTCTCTAAGGAAGGGACTGACCCATGTTGGTTTTGTGCGTTTTCAGGAGAAGGAAATCATGGTATGAAACTGACGTGAGAATACATCTCTGAGAGGTGGGGATTAAGAGACTAGAAATCCTCCACTGGAAGGGGATAAGCTATAGAAGAAGCCATTCACCAGATGACCGAAGTAGTGCGTAATCATATGGAATAAGGACAGAACGCTAGACAAGCACCACCCATAGTAGAACCTGGATGTACTTGCGAGAAGTTCATGGTGTATAGATACCCAAATTTTGTTGGAACAGAAGGACCTATGAAGGCTAACAAATGGCTTATGGACCTAAAAAGAACTTTTGAGGTTAGCGGATGCACCGAAGTGCAAAAAGTCCAGTACGCATGTCACATGCTACAAGGAGAAGCTGGAATCTGGTGGGATACTAAACCGTAACTTTTAGCCTGAGAATTGGGAAATTTGGCGGCACTCACTTGGGATCGATTTAAGATCGAGTTCGATAATCGTTTCTTTCCAGAAATGGCCAAACAGCAAAAAGTTTTGGAGTTCGCAAGTTTGACCCAAGGGAATATGACGGTCGATTAGTATGCTGCTTGTTTTATGGAAATGGGGAGGTTCGCACCTCATTTGATTAGTACCGAGAAAATGCAAGCAAGAAAGTTCCAGGACGGTTTGCATCGTCGTATCTGAAACCAAGTGGCATGTCTACGGATAGAAAATTTCCAAGAAGTAGTCAATGTAGCTATGATAGCATAGGCGAAGCAACAAAGACTAATTGCACAAGCTCAACAGATAGGAAAAAAGGATTTCCTTACTCACCAGGAGGTAGTATTAGGGGTGGCAATATGTGACACGACCCGTTAACCCAACATGAACACGACACGATAAAAGCGGGTTAGGGTTTAGTTTTAACGGGTTCGGGTCAAAACGGGTTGACCCGTTAAGACACGATTGCTTAACGGGTCAACCCGTTATGACCCGTTATAAAAATTAAAATTACCTTTCTACCCTTAACACCTACAACTGAAAAAAAAACCCTAAGATTATGTTTGGGGGATGAGATGAGAATTTTATGTTTTGTTTTAAAGTTTAAAATATTATTTTTTAGTTTTGAGATTTGAAAAAGTTAAATTGGGATTTGAAAAAGTTATATTGGGATTTGAAAAAGTTGAATTATTTATTATATTTTATATGGAGATTTGAAAAAGTGTAAAAATGAGATGAGATGAAGATGAAAATTTTGAGTAAAACTTGTTTTCCAAACCTATCCTAACTCTACAATTCTAATTTCTAATAACCCAAGCCGCCGCCCCCCCCCCCTTTTCAGTTTTCCTTTTCCCCCCTTCATACTTCATTTTCAAATTACTGTGCTAACTCGTTGCTCTCTGGCTCTCTCGGACTCGACTCTCCTCCAGGCTCCAGCTGCTCTCTGGCTCTCTCTCGGACTCGACTCTTCTCCAGTTGCTCTCTGCCTCTCTCGGACTCGGACTCTCCTCCAGCTGCTCTCTGCCTCTCTCGGACGCGGAATCTCTTCCAGCTGCTCTCTGCCTCTCTCGGACTCGGACTCTCCTCCAGCTGCTCTCTGCCTCTCTCGGACTCGGACTCTCCTCCATCGGACTTGGACTCTCCTCCAGCTGCTCTCTGCCTCTCTCGGACTCGGACTCTCCTCCAGTTCTCTGCCCTCCGAGTCGAGTCGGTCTCTCCATTCTCCAAGTCCAGACCCAGACGCTGGCCAGTGCCCCCCCTCCAGCCTGAGTCGCTGCCCCTCTTGGCCGTCGCCCACGCAGAGACTGCCCGCTTGCGTCGCCCACTCCCGTCGCCCACTGTAAGTAAAATTATATTTCATAATTTTATCTCATAACTCATATATATATATATATATATATATATCTCATAACTCATATATATATATTAGAAAATTAGAATTTAGACTTATATAATTCATAACTCATTAAAATTAGAATTCATATATATATATATATTCATATGAGTTTCTTGCCGACTCATTTAAGTAATTGAATCTTTCCATTGAAAATATATAAGTTTCTTGCCGACTCTACAATGCTATACATTGAAAAAAATATAAGTATGTATAAAGGTTTATACATATATATAAGTAATTGAATTATTATTTTTAATGCATCAAGGTTTTTAATTTCTAATATATATGTATGTATGTATGCTTTTAGAAATATGATGTCTTAATTTATTCTTTCTATTGAAAAGATTTTTCAGTACTAAAGCCTTTAGTAATAAAGAATTATTGTTTGTTGTCAGATGAGTTCGGCAATAGGTGGAAATGAGGATTTGATTGATTTGGACCCGTTTGACTCAGAAAGTATTCAAAATGAGGAATCTAAAGCAAAACGAAGGAAACGGTTAAACGTGTGGTCTTTTTTTGAAATGATTCCTGATTCTGAGATCAATGATTGCAAGCCACGAGCTAAGTGCAAGATGTGTGGAACTACTTACATGGCAGCGAGCAAATATGGAACCGGAAACATGAAGCGTCACATTGACACATGCCCTAGGAGAAGTTCACGAGATATTGGTCAGATGATGCTATCACAAAATAGTGGAAATATTTTGGTAAGCTCTGATAAATTTGATAGTGAAGAATATAGAGAAATTTTGGTAGCTGTTATTATGAAGCATAAATGCCTTTTCGGTTTGTTGAATATTCAGGAGTGAGATCTTTATTACAATATTTGCGTCCAGATGTTCCACTTATTTCTAGGAATACTGCCAAGGCTGATTTGGTTAAGATATATAATCGAGAAAAAAAAAGGATTAAATACATGTTAAATGATTCTCCTGGTAGAATTAGTTTAACATCTGACTTGTGGACTTCTATAATCACTTATGGTTATATGTGCATTACAGCACATTTCCTGGATAAGAGATGGGTTCTGCAGAAAAGGGTTTTGAACTTTTCTTTTATACCACCACCACATAATGGCATATATTTGTCTGAAAAAATTTATGTGAGTGGGGAATTCAGCACAAAATTTTTACATTGACTTTAGACAATGCTTCTTCTAACGATGTTTCAGTAGAGTTGTTAAGAACTTAATTGAACATTAAGAAAGCTCTTGTTTGTGATGGTGAGTTCTTTCATCTTCGTTGTTGTGCTCATATTCTGAATTTGATTATACAAGATGGGTTAAAAGAGATTGATTTTGCTATCCAAAAAGTTCGTGAAAGTATCAAGTATGTTAAAGGATCACAAACAAGAAAAGTGAAATTTTTAGATTCAACAAATCAAATGTCTTTGGATAGCAAGAAAGGGTTGAGACAGGATGTCCCCACTAGATGGAATTCTACTTTTCTTATGCTTGAGAGTGCTCTTTTCTATCGTCGTGCCTTTAGTCATTTGGAGTTGACTGATTCCAATTATAAGCATTGTCCATCAATATCTGAGTGGGAAAAAGTACAGAAGATTAATGGTTTATTAGGAGTTTTTTATAAAGCCACTTGTAATTTTTCTTGGACCAAATACCCTACAGCCAATCTGTACTTTCCATTAGTGTTTTCGATTTATTTTAAATTAAAGCAGCACTCTGAGGGTGAAGATAACTACATGAAGACAATGTGTTGAAAATGCTTGCCAAGTTTGAGAAATATTGGTCTGAGTTCAATGTATTATTGGCTATAGCAGTTATATTGGATCCTCGATACAAGCTTCATTTTGTTGAATGTTCGGAGAAAAATGTCATCTCTTTTCATGGAATATACTTCTTCTAGTGCTCCCACAATGACATGTTCTACCACGACTTCTGAAAGCACTATTAGTAATGTGGAAAGTCAATCTTCATATGATAATGATTTATTACAGGTAATATAAATAATATTTTTAATTTAATGATTTATATTATATTGTTGTTTTATATAACATATTGGTTTGAAATATTTTTATTTATTTTTTGTGTACAGGAATTTGATTCATTTAGACCTGATGATCTTTCTGCCCATATGAGAAAAAGTCAACTGGATCTTTACTTGGATGAACCTAGGGCAGATAGAAATGCAAAAATTGACATTCTTTCCTTTTGGAAAGGAAATGAATTTCGTTATCCTGATCTTGCTTGTATGGCTCGTGATATTTTGAGTGTTCCAGTTTCTGCAGTTGCATCTGAATCTACTTTTAGTGTTGGTGGGCGTATCATTGATCAGTTTAGGAGTGCACTAAAAGCAGATATTGTTGAAGCATTAGTCTGCACTAGAGATTGGTTATATGGTGAAGAGCAAGGTAATATTGTTTTTATTTTATTGAATAAATAACTGTAATTTTTCAATACAATAATATTATTTGATAACTTTACTGATATCTTTTTTTTTAATAGAAACACAAAAAGAAGTTCAATTGGACGAGTTAACTGAAGATGTAATAGAGTTGGAGAACAACAAGGGCAAGGACTTGGAGGGTGCTCCACCTCCTTCTTCAAGTTCTAAATTTGCTTAGATTTATACAAGCCATATATTTGGAATTGTAACATTAATATATTTACTATGTGTGTTTTGTTTATTATATTTGGAATGTAATTTTAATATGTTATTACAATGTGTGGATCATATTTGTTTGGATTGTAATTTTAGACTTGTAGTTAATTTTTAATTTTTTATAAATATTATTTATATTTAAATATTTATATAAAATCAATCAGGTCAAACAGGTCGTGTCGTATCGTGTTTGTTCAACCCATTAACATAAATGGGTTAAAACGGAACGGGTCGTGTCGTGTCAATTTATTTTTGATTCACTGTAAACGTGTCATAACGGGTCGTGTCGTGTCAACCCGTTATCTTACCGTGTCGTGTTCGTGTTTGATTTTTTGACACGAAATCCTTAACGGGTCATGTTCGTGTTGACCCATTAACTGTAATATACATACTTCGACACGACACGAACACGACCCGTTAACACGATTTGACACCCTAGGTAGTATGGGGAAACAAAAGGCCTCAGTAACTCCGAGTAAAGGAAAGGGAGTGATAGTCTGGAATACAGCACCTGTCTTGCCGCCACCTTGTTGCCGATGCGGGAAAAGGCACAGTGGAGAATGTCACAAGGCTTCAGGAGCATGTTTTAAATGTGGTTAGACTAGCCATATGATCAGGGATTGTCCGTAGAATACGCCTGGAGGAGTGCCAACGCCAATCGCTAAACCCAAGACTACGGCAAAAGCCAAGATTTATGTCATTACGCTAGGAAAGGTAGACCTAGAAGCTGGCGAAATGGTAGATGCGGGAGTAATTACTGGTAATATTTCCAAACCTTGCCTTAAGTCATAAATAGCTTATAATTGGGAATCTTGAGTAATTATAGTTACCTCTTTAGGTAAAGTTAGATTGAAGCAGTACGTCATGTGTGCTTTGTTTGATTCTGGAGCATCAAGGTCTTTTATTTCTGGTAGATACATACGATAGTGTGAGCTCGAGGCTGAGCCGATTTCTCAAAAAGTTTTAGTAGCTATTCCAGATGGGAAAGTAATTGATTGCACGAGTATAGTTAAGAATTGCCTGTTGGTGATCGCGAACTTAGTTTTGACCGCGGATTTGATTGTCTTTCATTCGATGGAATTCGACATAATCCTAGGAATGGACTGTTGTTGAGGCATTATGACAAGATAAATTGTCGAAGGCGGGAAAGTGGTATTCGATCTACCTGCTCAGGAAATGATCTGTTATATGGGTGAAATTGTTTGGTTTGATCCATCTATGGTAACAGCTGAACAAATCAAGAAGAGTCTGGTGAACAGGAACATTGTTATCTAGTAATAATGACAGATGTAATGGAAGAACCCAAAAAAATCCAAGAAATTCTTATGATTGAGGATTTTCCTAAGGTGTTTGCCAACGAACTACCTGGATTACCCCTGAATAGAGAAACAAAATTTGCAATTGAGCTTGAACCAGCCACAGCCCCAATGCATAAGGCACCCTATTGAATGGCCTCAGTAGAGTTGAAAGAGCTTAAGGTGCAAATCGAAGAGCTTCTGGCAAATTTTTTTGTTCTAGCTCATCCCTGTGGGGAGAAATGTGAAATGTACACGAACCACAAAAGTTTCAAGTACCTGTTCAGTCAGAAAAATCTGAATATGAGGAAATGAAGATGGGTGGAAACCATTAGTGATTATCAATTTGAGATTAAATATCATCCCGGCAAGGCTAACGTTGTAGCTGATGCACTTAGTCGTAAAGCTCAGGTAGACTTGCCATCTGTCTTAGCAAGATTAAGGAATTTAATGATTGGAGATCCACTACGGGATGCTGTTTCTACAATAGTACAAGAGCTTATATCTATGACTGAAGAAGAAATTCTGGAAGGAAGGCGTAAGGATGACAAATTGGAAAAGTTCCGATAGAAGATTTTGAAATCAGAAGGACCACAACATTTCTCTATTGGAAGGAATGAGATGCTGTTTTATAAGAAAATGAAGGTGATTCCTAACATTGCCGAGCTGAAGGAAAAGATACTAAGGGAAGCTCATTTTACCCCTTACACATACATCAATGATGAAGAAGGCTCACCTCTACATCAAGTTAGATTATCTCGATCACAACAGGTTACATTATCATCAACACAACATGCCTCTCCTTTTCAGGCTAACTCATCCCTTCATCCTATTCATCTAATGGGCTCTCAAAATCCATTCAATCTGAATCTTTAGAGTACCACCCCCAGATTATGATGTGATTGCAATAAAACATGTCATAAAGAAGCATTATTGGTGTGACTCATTTATTATCCGCCGACACATGAAGACAAACAACTTTAGGCGTCCATTATTATATTACTATTTGACTCCACTTAGAAGCATTATTGATGCCACTCATCCATTATCTATCGATGCATGAGAACAAATAACTTTAGAGGTCCATTATCATATTACTGTGTATAAAGTTACTTTTTAGTGTCTATAAAAAGAAGTTTGTACACATATAAGGCATTCAGAAAAATCTCATCTAAAGCCATTTCCTTCTCTCAATCCTAACTTTTGAAAAGTCTTTGTGTAAAAATTCCTTCACGTCTTTTGCCTCAAATCTTTCTGAAAATTAATTTTCTTGTAAGTATTATGTTTTCAATGAAATCAAGTTTATTAGTTATGATTTCCATATTTCATAATTGTTATATCATGCATATAATTGGTTATACCACCTATTATTATATGCTTCTTTTGTTTTTGTAAATAAGATGAGATGAAATAAGTTGATATTAAAGTTAAAAAGTTAAATAAAATATTGTTAAAATATATATTTTTAATATTAATTTTGTTTTGAGATTTGAAAAAGTTGAATTATTTATTTTATTTTCTATTAAAATTTAAAAAAATTATAATAATTAAATGAGAAAATATGAGATGAGATGAGTTAATAAGTTTCCTGAAAACAAACGAATAATCTAGATATCATATTATTACCGTGGTTTATAGGTTACTGATACCAAGCCATTTGGTATTGATATTGTTATATTTTATAATAATAAAAACATTCATAAATAATTTTTTGTTTATAAAATAATAATAAAATAGATAACGGAATTTCCAAAAAATAAAAATAAAAATAAAAATAAAAATAAAAATAAAAATAAAAATAAAAATAAAAATAAAGCGGGTAATAATTAAGTACCGTACCAGCCCAAAAGGCCAGCGAGAGGGAAAGGCCGATGAGTGGTGAATTATGAACCCTCGCAAAATCTGAGTGAGAGGGAGCGATTTGGATTTGGGGGTTTTGCAGGCACGGTGGCTCTTCTTCTTCTCTGAGATATTCTTCCCCTTTCCCTCGAGTTTTCCTTTTGAAAACCTACCGTACCCGGGGGTTACGAGGGACTCCAATTCATTTATCTCATTCGATTTGATTCGATTTGCTTTCTTATAAGGCGCCCGAGAAGACAGACAGGGAGAGCCATGCAATTGTGGTGGTCCTGGTGGCGTTGGGGCACTTGTACTTTAGAGACGAAGCCGTCTGATGCGTCACAGGAAACGGAGGCGGGAGGTGGTCTTCTTTGATGGCCTTGCAATTGCAAATGAGTTGGCAGCCGAGTTTACTCAGTCAGAAGCGCAAGAACGGCCCCCCTATAGGGCTCAAGAACCTCGGCAATTCCTGCTATCTCAACAGCGTCCTCCAGTGCCTCACCTACACTCCTCCCCTCGCTAATTTCTGTCTCAAATGCCAGCACTCCTCTCTCTGTATGCATTACTTTCTTCTTTTCTTCCCTTTGCCCTAATTTCCTCGCCTTCTTCTTCTTTATTCGTCTCAATTTTCACGCAGGTGACTTGACGCGCGACTGTCCGTTTTGCATTCTGGAGAAGCGGATTGTGCGGTCTCTGAGCGTGGATCAAACCCCTGACGCACCCTTGAAGATCCAGAGCTGTCTCCGGATTTTTGCCGAGCACTTCCGGTGCGGCCGACAGGAGGACGCGCACGAGTTCCTGCGCTATGTGATCGACGCCTGCCACAACACATGCCTCCGCTTGAAGAAGTTGCAGCTGCGGCGTTCCAACTCAAAGGGAGGCGAGCAAAGTACTTCTACTGCGACTGGTGCTACAACTACTGTGGTGAAAGAGATCTTTGGGGGCGCGTTGCAGAGCCAGGTGAAGTGTCTTTCTTGTGGCAACGAGTCGAATAAGGATGATGAGATAATGGATATTAGTCTTGATGTTTTGCTTAGTAATTCACTTAAAGAGGCATTACATAAGTTCTTTCAACCCGAGGTTTTGGATGACAACAATAAGTACAAGTGCGACAAGTAAGTCACTCCTCCAAATGGCGATTTCCTTTGTTTGTGACCTATCAAAAAATATTGTTATCATTATCGTTGAAGGAACTTATGCTTGTTTAGATGTAAGAAACTGGTGGTAGCAAGGAAGCAAATGTCTATACTGCAAGCCCCCAACGTCCTCGTAATCCAGCTCAAGGTGGGTCTATTTTAAAAAAATGGATTAAAATAGTAGCTTGGTAACAATGGGTTTCATTGCTTTCTAGTGAAACTGACGCTGATGGATTTTGTTGGCAGAGATTTGAGGGCATACTTGGTGCTAAGATTGATAAGGCCATTGCATTTGAAGAGGTTTTGGTGCTTTCCAGTTTCATGTGTAAGGCAAGCCGGGTATGTTTTAGTTATATTTTTAATGAAGTTCATCCAGAAGCCAAATGGTTGCTAAAAACGTAATTTGTTCTTAGTCATTAGATTATAAGTTTTCCTGTATACTTGGGCTTTTGCCTACTCTTTTGATCAATAAAAACTTGTTTATTGATAAAAAAAAAAAAGTTATTAGATTCTAAGTTTGATAATATCTGCACAAACTGACAAAAAGTGAACTGATTGAATTTTCCAAGGCATAGAAGATATATATCATCATTCACGGGCTTTGATAAAAGTTATTAGGTTCCAAGTTTGATAATATCTACACAAGCTGACACACAGTGAACTGATTGAATTTTCCAAGGTGTAGGAGATATATATCATCATTCACGGGCTTTGATAAGAATTACAACCTAGCCAATTGGAAAAATAATAGTGAGAAAACTTCATGATGCTCTTTTCTTCCTTATTAAAAAAGGAAAATTTTGTGAAACTGCAAGCCATAAGAGATATGTCATCACATTGATCATGTAACAACCCCTTCCATTAAGAATAGGATGCCTCATATCATTCATGCCCTAGTGCAGAGATCAAAGAATTATGTAAACCCAAAACCAAAAAAATCTTTATCAATGTCTTTACAAGATAAGATAAAGAACCAAATTATTCTTAAAAACCAAAATAGCGTACTAAAAATAAAGTCTCTACTTGCTGCAAGCATTTTAAATGGTCTCTCTAGGGAATGACTTCAACTCTAGATTCTGCGGTCTATACAAATTATCTTTGATGGTATGCAGGTAGTTTAAGGGGAGGTTTGGGGGTTGAGATGAGAATTTTGTGTTTTGTTTTAAAATTTAAAATATTATTTTTTAGTTTTGGAATTTGAAAAAATTGAATTGAGATTTGAAAAAGTTGTATTGGAATTTAAAAAAGTTGAATTGTTTATTATATTTTGTATGGGGATTTGAAAACTGTGTAATGATGAGTTGAGATGAGATGAGAATTCTTGACCCCCAAACCTGACATAAATAGAATAATAAAATGATAACTGAATACACAATAAGTAAATATGTCATAAAGTAAATCGAGTTCTAAGCATGTTTGCTATTAGAAGGACCCCAACCCCCATTCATGTGACCAATGAGTTGAGTTGCTTTGGCATCCAGGGGTGATCTCTTAGGATATGAACATCACTTGTTAAACTCTAGTGTACTCAAGTGAGCTTATCCTTGTGGACCGTACAATGTGGTTGCACTCACCTTTTAGCTCTGGAGCCATTGCTTTATATCATATGACAAAATTTTAAAAACATGTCTTTAATCCCGTTAAACAAATCCTGAAGACCATACAAACGCAACATGTCTTTTAATCCTATTAAATCTTGGACCCATGCAATGCATTCCATCACATGGATCATGTAAGTAATCGGCTTTTCACCAATGAGGTGTCACCCCAAGAAATTGTTTGCACCCAAGGGTTCAAACCTTAGACCTAGAGGGGGCATACCACTAAGATCAAAGCCCTTACCACTTGAGCCAACCTCTAGGGGTTACATTTCATGCATTTATACATAATCTTTCTTTCCTTTTCGTTCTTTCCATTTTCATAGCAATGGTATATTTATATCACTATTAATGCCCCTCTTTTCAGTGGACAATGGCTTGAAATAGTGTGGCTTCTATTGTTTATATGGTTCGAGATTTTTTTAGCTCTCTCCTCCTGTCTCTCTCTCACACAAAGATAGATGCTCCAAACTCAATACCTTCCTCATCGGATTCCTTCTCTTTCCTCACAACGTTAGATTGATTTGTCGCTAATGGGTTTTTACAAGTGGTTACACATTGAAGCTAATGTATTGAGTTAATGACAGCTGTAACACCCCCTTCCCAATAAGCTTGGGAATGCTACTAACTTAAACATCATGTGAGCCAGATATGACTACTAACAAGATTCCATAAACATTAAAACAATCCCAAATTTGATTAATAAAAATCATGATAACATCCCCTTCCCTAGGGTTAGGAATGTCACGTACATACGTAACTAAAGCTAGGCAAGAGATTTGCATAATTTAATAAAAACATTGTTCATCCCAAAAGAAAACTTAAGTTAAACCATTGTCTAAACCAGTCATATCCAAGTTCCCAAACCAACAAAGGCCTCGTTTGTTTTCACAGATGAGATGAGATGAGTTGAGATAAGAGTTGAAAGTTGAATAAAATATTATTATAATATATTTTTTTAATATTATTTTGTTTTGAGATTTGAAAAAATTGAATTATTTATTTTATTTTGTGTGGGAATTTGAAAAAATTGTAATGATTAGATGGGATGAGATGATATGAGAATGGTTGCGAAAACAAACAAGGCCTAAATGAAAAAGAAATCATAAATATAGTCTAAGGTTCTTTAGTTTGTTCATTCTAAACTTGGCCTGCCTGGTCGTAATCTTCATTCTCTTCACCTAGGTGGTAAAAAGAAATGAAATTAAACTAAAATGATTCGAAAACTTAGTAAGAATTCATCACAATGTAAACATAATAAATAAAAGGCTTTCATAAAATCGTCATGTTGGAAGAATAAAATTCTTGTCATATCATGCTGATGCTGATGCTCATGCTATGCACGAGTGTCTTAACTTATCTGAATAAATTGACTGATCTAACTGGCTCACACACTTAACCTTATGTGCAAGGTTGTGCACCGGCTCCACATCCCGCTACAGCAAGGGGAGCTGCTGAGTATTATTCTAACATACTATGGTGGACTACGCTTGAGTCCGTGGCTTACACATCCATCCTGAATACTGAATTGAAAGGCTATCTGATTAATTGATCTGATCTTATATTACCTTATCTTGCACTTGAATTTAAGATAACTTATGTGTCTTATGCGATGTGAGATGCATGACATACATACTAATTTAAATAATTGTAAAATGCTGAACCTGAACATAATGCGGAAAATTAATATGATCATATGCTATGTTGACTGATATGCTTACATAGACCGTAACATGCATGGTACATAAAAAGAATGGCTATCAAAGAATTGGCTTTAATAGTAATAGTCTAGCTATGTGGTAATCCTAATTTGTGATCAAATTACTTTCCTCTTAGCGCTGCTTCCACAACCTCACTTTGTAGTTCGTTACCTATATGAAGTACTAGTCGTCACTAATTTTCTAGAAAGCATGCCATCGCATTGCACTAAATTAACGACATTTTAGGGAAAGCGATTTAAAATATCTGGTTATGTACTACTAATATCATATAATTATTTAAACACTAATATCATATTTAATCTTCCAATTATACTTAGTAGCATAATTTAAACTTACGACAAATTTCTTAGACAAGTAACAGAAATGTCACTTAATAACATAGGTTTAATTGTGTTCAAAATTTTTAAGAAATAAAATCTGAATTCTCATAAAATACTGCTGTAATCTGGTTTATAGAAAGATTAATACTAAATGACATAATTTAACTCCTATGTATTTTCTGAAAAATAAGATTTCTGGGCTACTTGTTTAAAATAATGTTTCTGGGCTGACTTTAAATAGATTAACCCAACTTAAAAGTAGTTTTGTGTTTGAACAACTAAATCAACCCAACATTTGAGTGCAGCCCATTAAAAAACTACTAAACTTAAGAATAGAATTATCATAAAAGTAGAGCCCACATAATAAAACAACTTAAGCCCATTTTACAAAAACTCTCAAGAAACCTTTATGTGAAACTTAACATCATGTGTTTAAGGGCTGAATTGGAATTACACATAAATAAGGTTTCTAGAGACTTTCTATGAAAGGTTAAATTGAATTGTCTGAAGGGCAATTTCGGGATAAGCAAAACATGCAGAGACCTTATTGCACTAAGCTGAAAAGCAAATGAAGTCTGACGCACAATGCACAAAAGAATAAACTTATAAAAATACCTCATCTATTCGATCATAAAGCTTATATAGAATGACAATCTCTCATAACATAAAAGCTGAAACATAAAAGAAATGATATAAGCTATTTCTATGTCATACTAACACAGCTTTAATGTCTAAATCATACACTAAGCCCCGGTTTGGATTGGAAACTCATCTCAACATCTCATCTCATCTCATTATTACAATTTTATCAAATTTTCACACAAAATATAATAAACAATTAAACTTTTTCAAATCCCAAAACAATAATAATATTAAAAAATAATATTCTAACAATGTTTTATTCAACTCATCTAAAATCATCTCAACTCATCTTTGAATCCAAATGGGGCCTAAGTCTTTGGAAATTTACTATTCTCCTGGCACTCCTACTCGATATCCATGAAAGCATCATTTGAGACATTAGAACATAAAATAGAGAAACAAAAAAATGAGTCGAAGACTCAATAATAGCACATCATACTGTAAACTTAACTTTGTTTAAACATTAGGCTTAATTTTGAAAACTTACATACATCGTCACACATACACATAACATATAGAACATTCATTAGTAACATAAGTGGAATCAAACATAATCATGGCAATACATGTAACGTGGATGCATGAATGACTGACTCCATGCATTTCCTATCACTCGTATATAACTTATTCATCTTGTCTTTCACTTAGTGGCCATCATAACATGTGTGCATTGATCCAATTGTTGTTGACTGTATATAACATATCATAACATAGGGTGAACCACGCTTGTGTTCGTGGCACCGTCTAACGTATCATAACATGTAGTGAAACATGTTTGGGTCCGTGTTATTACATAACATATGGTAAACCACACTTGAGTCCATGGCACTGCATATCATAACTTTTGGTGAAACACACTTGGGTCTGTGTCACCTCAAAATATAAAATAGCTTACATGTGGCGGACCACGCTTGAGTCCATGGCTTGCACATCCACCCATAACTTAAGACCAATCTTAAAGCTTACTTGTCATTCTTGTGTTTTCTTACTAACTTTCGTAATGCATGTGAACACGTTGACTTCATGAATTTACATGGCATGACGTACTTTGAGCATGGCATAACATTAAACATGGCATATTAACATGAGTCTTACGCAACATAGCATAGCATAGGCATGGCATAACATGATCTAAACATTGCATGAACATTACATGGCATACGTGTGATTTTCATAACATATCATCCATTCTAACAACAATCCATATTAGCATAGCATGCATAGTCTCATTCACAAGCATATCATCGTAATTCATCGAGGTTCGTGAAAATAGGCTAACCTTGAATTGGCTCGTAGCGTAGCATAGATAACCATCACATTTTTCATACAAAACAGAATATTTACAGCACACATAAAGTTATGATCATGCGACTTACCTCTTGGCGTTGCTTCTTGGATCCTACTTCATAGCTCGTTACCTATACGAGGTACTAGACATTACTAAATTTTTAGAAGAACGTATTGTAGCATTCTACTCAATTAAATACATATCATGAACTTTAATCTAATAAAATATTCAGTTATATACTGAATTCAATAATTACTAATATCATATAATTATTAGAATCATAATATCTAATCTTTCAAATATACTAAGTAGCGTAATTTAGGCTTTATACAGATCTATTAGCCAAGTTGTGGAAATCTCACTTTATAACATAGGTTTAATCACGTTCAAAACGGTTAAGAAAATAAAATCCGAACCCTTATAAAGTACTGCTGTAAATTGGTTTATAAAAAGAGTAATACTTAATAACATAATTTAAATCCTAAGTATGTTCTGGAAAATAAGGTTTTTGGACTAATATTTGCCAAAATAAAACCAATCCGATGTAAAAAAACATAAAAGAGTGTTTTTGGAAAATACAACTAGGCCCAAACTAATTTTAAAACACAAGTCCCATTTAAAAAACTAAGCCTAGGCCCAACAAAAGAAAGCCTAATAAAAGGGTGTTTTGGGAAAACATCATAAATGGGCATGGGCATTTTGTGATGGTTGAAGATAAAAGAAATAAAAAGGAAACATAGAGGCTTACGGGGGAGGCAGCACGTCGTGCAACAGAGAGGGATCTGTGACTCATCGAGAGAGAAGGAGAGGTGCGGTTAGGTTTAGAGGCTTACTAAGAGAGGAAAGGTTGTGCGTCTGCCTCAGGTGGCTAGGTCGGCGGTTTCTATGGCTGTTTCTGGTGAGTGGGTGCTTGGTTTGTTGGAAGGAAGGCTATGGTCGTTTGCTATGTGGAAGAGACGGTTTGATTTTACTTTGGGAAGGTTTTGGCCGCAAGGGTACTATGGGTTTGCTGAAAGGATTATTGTGAGGAAAAAAGAGCGGATTTATGGGAGGGTTTTTGACGTGTGAATTGGTTTCAAATTAGGAAACTATTCAAACTTGGAAAATGAAACAGAGGGATATATGGGGTGTAGATAGTGGAAGAACCCAAATCAAATAAAATCACAATCTCAAAACAGATCTTAAAAATAATAATAATAAAAAAGAAGATGGACCCATAGTTACACTTCCATTGGGGTGTTAAAGCTCTCTTTGTCTTCTTGCTTTGAAGGTGCTTTGTTTGCCGATGTAAGGGTTGAGAAGAAGCCATTGGGGTCTTTTTCCTTCAACTTTGGGTTTTGCTTGAGCTGTCGATGGAAGAACATGTAGCGAGTATGGTATGGGGGACTAACGTTGCTTCCTTTGATGATGGTGTTCCTACTCCGGTTGCTCAACATCCCTTGCCTCTCCCTTTAGACACTCCAACCACTGTGGTTAGACCTGAGATTGTTGCAACACCATCTCTGCTAGAGGATTGTTCTACCGTGAGTTGTAGGGAACTTTCTTGTTGTCTTTTGGAGGATATACATGACAAGGTAATCTTTTCTGTGCCTCGCAAGCAGTAGATACTAAAATCAGAGAACTCCACCATAGCATGGCTTAACCTATTCTCCCCATCTCTAACTAGGGAATCAGATGACATTGAAATCACCTCCATTGCTATCTAGATTTGGCCCATAAATGCCCTCGAAAGTCCACATGAAACCATCTTCTACATTCTTGAAGAAACAAGCCACCATAAATTCCTCAATGCACTCTACAACTTTCTCCACCACCCTATATCCCACATAACTAATACTGCATCTAAAGCCCCAAGGGAGGCGATATAAGACCAATTTATGTATGGAAAACCCCACAAACATCAAATGATATTTGCCGAGTTAAATTCCATCATTGTTTTCTGCAAGCAAACAATCCCAACCTCCCATTCATGAAGCAAAATTTAATTTGGAGATGCTTAATGGCCTCGTTCAATCGTCGAACATTCCTAGATAAAATTCTAGTCTTCATAAAGAGGTTGATGACACTCTTCCTTTGGTCCTATCTCAATCAGAACTCCCTTTCTTCCCATCATAGTCGATAACCAGGTCAATTGTTTTAGCTCACTTTTTCTTTTCGAATTGGACTTTGTTACATGGATGTGTCCCACCTTAATGGCAATGAATAATGCCATTAAATGGCATTAATTGATCCTCATAACCAGCAAAAAAATTTGCACAATTTTTAATTTCCTACACCATTTGTAACACCCTATCTGATGATGAAAAACCTTCAACATGGTTTGGTGGCAGTGGTTTTAATGGAACAGGTTGATCTCCATTTTGCTTCTTCCCTTATAGCCAATGCCCAATCCATCATATCTCCCATATTGCCTTGGGTCAGGTTAGCTTGGACATAATCGGCCTCATTTTCATTTACCTTTATTCTGATCCATTGGTTTGCCCTTTGAGATTAAAAAGGTACATTTGCTCGCCGGACCTATTAGTTTTAGAATGGCCCCACATTTAAGTTTAAAATGCTCAGTTGGGCCACTCATCAAGCCCAAGATCAATCCATCTACATGCATGATTGAACTATTCACTGCCTTCTTCAAATCATTCAACTAACTTTTCATATCCAAGAGAGTGATATGTGCGCAACCCACTTCCAAGCCAGCATCGATAACTTTGCCACCCACTATCCTACTCTGATCTAAGAGATAGTCCGCATCAGCGCACTAGTGCTAGCTATAGCAGAGGAGCGGTTACAAAAGATTCCTTTCTACAATACAAACAAAAACTCACAAAGGTTTATTTACAGATTTAGACACAAGTCATTTTTAGTAATATGTGATGAGTTGGAGATGATCTCGGGTTGTTGCTGAGTTGGAGACAACTGGTTTGTCACTGCTATTAGCCTCCCGCGAGTCCAACTTGGAAATTAGGGTGAGACTTGATCATAGAAGAAGGAACCCAGTGGATACTAAAGGCTTTGTAAAGACATCTGTGACCTGATCCTTGGAGGAGATAGATGCAACATGCAGAGATTTAGAGGAAACCAAAGAGCGCACAAAATGAAAGTAAATGTCGATGTGCTTTGTGCGGGAATGCATGATAGGGTTGACTGAGAGATTGGTTGCCCCTAGATTATCACACCATAAGGTTGGGGGTTTTGTAAGAAAAATACCAAGTTCTGTGAGGAGATTGAAACCAGAGAAGTTCTGCTGTGGTGTTAGCCAACGCCTTAATATTCAGCTTCTGTACTTGAACGTGCAATAGTACTCTACTTCTTAGATCCCCATGAAACAAGGTTGGAACCTAAAAATATACAGAAGCCACCCATTGAGCGACGATCATCTGGGCACCCTGCCCAGTCAGCATCAGTGAAAGCATGCAAAGAATAATCCGAGGATGGCTTAATGTGAAGGCCTAGATGTGCCGTGTGCTTGAGATACCGGAGGATTCTCTTCACAGCTTGCCAATGAGGAGCTTTAGGAGTGTGCATAAACTGGCACACTTTGTTGACTGCATAGGCAACATCCGGACCAACATTTGGACGTGTGAGTGATAAGTATTGGAGGCTTCCCACCATGCTATGATAAAGGGTTGGGTCTTCAAAAACAGGGCCATCTGCAAGTGTCAATTGAACTGAGGTAGACATAGGAGAAGTTACAGGTTTGGCAAGATCCATGTTTGTTTTCTTCAGAAGATCACATATATATTTGGTCTGGGAAAGATGAAGTCTAGAGGCAAGAGTTTAAATTTCAAGTCCAAGAAAAAATTTAAGTGGCCCAAGATCCTTTACAGGGAAGGTACGGTTGAGAACTTGCAGAATACATGTAATGGCAGCCATGTCGGAACCAATGAGAATTATATCATCCACGTACACTAGAAAAAATAATGTAATAGAGGCATGGTGATATATAAAAAGAGAAGAGTCAGACACTGTGGGGTGAAACCAAGCTCCATTAGCCGATTGCTCAACTTGGAAAACCAAGCCCCTGGGGCTTGTTTTAAACCGTAGATAGCTTTGTTCAATTTGCACACATGATGAGGAAAATTGGGATTTATGAAACCAGTGGGTTGAGCTATATAAACTTGTTCATGGAGATCCTCATGCAAGAAGGCGTTGCTGATATCGAGCTGTCTGAGGGACCAATGTTCAGTAACGGCGATGGAGAGTATAGTCCGAATTGTTGTAGGTTTTACAATTGGACTAAAGGTCTCAAAATAGTCCACTCTAGCTTGTTGGTGGAAGCCTTTTGCCACCAAGCGTGCTTTTCGGCGTTCAACAGTTCCATTCGAGAGACGCATTGTCCTGAAAACCCATCTACAGCCAACTAGAATAGTGCTCATGCGTGCTCCACTTTTCACGCATCTTTTTGTTTCCAACGGTAACTCGTCCCGACACCGTCTTGCTACAATCTCTGCTTCCTTTGCACTAAATCTGGGACACGACGACCCTCCAAAATATCCTTACAGAACCGCTTATGCTTTTGTTCCACCGCAACTGATTGCATCAATATCGACCATCTTCCTCTAACTAGTTCTGCTGCTCCACTGATGCCCCTCCTCCCTCTGTGATGACATTGAATTGCTTTGAGAACCACACTAACGTCTCTCCATCCCTTCCCTTCCCTTCCCTTCCATTTCTTCAGGGATGATGATGAAGCCTCTTCTCCCTTCAACACCATACTCCACCATTACCATATGGCGTCCGCGCATGTTGGAACATCGTTGAGCTAGATATGCCTCGCTACTATCACGACATGTTTTGAAGAACTCCTTATTGGCCCCCTCTAACAAAGCACACTCTTCTAGTATTTTTGCCAGGCAACCCATCGTGTTTTTACCAACGATAACATCCTTCACCACCTTACAACTCCTTTCCATGACACGCACAACACCAACATCCTCCAAGATAAACTCGAAAATCTTTGACTCAGCATCTAACATGCTAAGGGAATGAAAAAGAAATCCAAATAATTAGATAAGAAAAAGACAATTTTTGTCAAAAAGTGCCAGAATAAAGTGAGAGGCGAATAAGAGAGAATTTCTGTTGATGATCGCCAAAATCGAGAAAGATACGAAGCGAGGAGTTATTCTTGATGAGAAGCGCCAAAAATAGTCGTCTTAGAGAGAGAGAGAGAGAGAGAGAGCTTCAAATATCCTTCATTGCCAATAATTGTCGTTCCGTAAATAAAATTTTGATAATACTGGTGGAATTTGAAGCCATACGCGCAATAAGTCTTAAATTATTCATTCATTATTATACATTTTAACACAAGGATGTTTGTGCAATGATCAAGGGCCCATGGGCCTTTAGTCCAAAAATGCCATTCCTAATATCTAGGGCTTGGGTGCAACGAAAGTAATACTTCCTGTGCTAGGTGTCAGTGCTGAATCGGGATCCAGCTTGTCCTAGTAGGTAATGTGGAGATGTATCATGGACTTTACTCGACTGGTTACATGATTAAAACAGATTGTAATGCTCGTCCTTGTGTTGGGATTTTAGAAAATAATTTTAAAAAATGAGACGGGAATTATTGAACATTTTAAACTTTTTCTTTTTCATCCTAGGATTAAAAGATTCTATGTTCTAAAATTAAAACATGCTTTGTATATTAAAAGAGACAATGGAAATCATTAAATTAATTAAAAAGGCCTTTTAAAAAACTTGACTTTCATACATGTCATAAAAATAGACCTAGGCTTTTGTCAATCTTCCCCTTGGGCCATGTCTGTCCTGATGCTTCTTACTCATTTTGTTCTTGAGAGGGGGAGAGACATACATAAAAATAAAATGAGTCAAATGCTCAGTAAGCATTACTTCATACTGTAAAAGTTTACTAACGTAGGTTTTCATTCATGCATTTGACATTCATCTACATACTTTACATAAAATATTCACTTTCTTTGAAAACATTTTTTTTTTTTTTTTGATCAGCAGTAAACAAATTATTGTTGATCAAAAGAGAGACAAAAATGCCCAAGTATACGGGACATATACATGAGCAAGTTTATGTTAAGTTTAGATATACAAGGAAATCATGAAAAGACGTGCCATGAAAATCAATTACAATCGACCAATGGAATAAAGTATTAAAAAACAAAATTCTAAGTTCTTCCATTGATCTCTCTTGATCTTCAAAGCATCTTGGGTTCCGCTCCCTCCAAATGCACAACCATAGACAAATAGGTAACATCTTCTATATGGATGCAATTTGAGAGTTGCCCCTAATACCTCTCCAAGAGGCCAAAAAATCACATACCCTTTCCGGCATCACCCATGCTAACCCCAAACATGCTAAGACTTCGGTCATGACAATCTCACAATGTAGTAATAGATGATTAGTAGACTCATCGCTCTTCGTACACATGTAACACCAATTCATAGATATAATGCCACGTTTCCTTAGGTTATCTATAGTAAGAATCTTCCGCAAAGAGGCTGTCTATACAAAAAAAGCGGCCTTTAGAGGTGTCTTTCTCTTCCAAATGCTCTTCCATGGAAACGAGACTTGTTTCCAAGAAACAACTTCTTTCAAATTGAGAAGAAATCTGGTTATAAATGTCGTTTGAAATAGTTGTCTTTCCAATTCCACCGACTCCGAACATCCCTACCATGAGTATAATATCCTTCCTTTTGATACTTAAACGCTGATAAATGTCTTGTATACGACACTCTATCCCAATTGGATGCTTGGCAACACTTAAAGGTGTTCGGTTGACTATTTTTGGGTTCACCCACAAAATGATTTTTTGGATAAATTCTGACTCATCATCCCTATCAATAAAAAGAGAGAAAAAATTAAAGAGTCAAACATTTCACAGATAAATGACATGAATATGATTTGAGTTAAAGTATATATATTTTTTTCCTTCCTTAAATCTGAATATTTTAATATTAGATTGTGCATTTGTCATGACCTTGTGCCATTGTCAGACTTACATTTTCATTCTTTTGTATGTATTTAATTATAACGTACTGGATTTGTGTCAATTTAATTGTCCCATGATAAATATCTCAATAGCATCATATATATATGCGCACACAAACATATAGGCAAAACTTACCTGGCTAAATATTCCAACCTTGACAAATTGGCTACTTCTTCTAAAGCTTTCTTCCAGGATTCCAGTGGCTTTATGTCATCCTTAGTTGTGCATGTTCAAGGAATGATAGAAGGAGCGAGCCGTAAAAACTCCCTTCTTAGAGGGACACCAATATACCTTGTCTTCACCTTCCCCTGACATACCAGTGGAGTACACAAGGTTAAAAAACACCGAAAAGTCATCCATCTCCCAATCTTGTCTATCTCTATGGAAAGTGATGTTCCATTGGGAAGAGCCATTGGAAAAGATAACTAAATCTGCTATAGATGCTTCTTTCCTTCTTGCTAAGCTATAAACTTGTGGATAAACATCCTTGAGTGCCTGGTCACCGCACCATAAGTCATGCCGAAATCTTGCCTTAACTCTGTTGCCGACTTTGAAACAAGTATGTGCTACATAAATGTCCCACCCTCTTCTAATATGTTTCCAAAGCCCAACTCCAGGAGGTCCACTCACCTCATTAGAACACCACCCTCCCCATGATTCCCCGTGCTTCAAAGCAATGACGGTTCGCCACAAGGCCTCCCGTTCTTAGTGATATCTTCATAACCATTTGCCAAGCAAGGCTTGGTTGAAAGATCTCAAATTCCGTATACCCAAGCCTAGACCTGTAAGACGGTTGGTCCGGACTGGAGAAACCGACCGGATTGACTAGTTTGGTCCAGTCCGGACCGAAAATTGAAATGACCGGTTTTGGTCCAAGGTTTTGTGGTAGTTTGGTCTTTGGTCCGGTCTTGGGGTGGGGAATTCTCGGACCGGATTGGACCGGACCGATCGAACCCCACACTATAATATTTTTATTTTTATAAATATATTATTTTATATAATAATTGTGTAATAAATTATATAATTTTCATCTAACCTATCCTCATTTAGAATATAAAATTTTAAATATGTAATAACCAATTAATATTATACTATCATAAATTATAATACATTCACATTATCTAAGTTAGTAACAAAGTAACAATTAACAATGTAACATCATCAATATAATTATATAATTATAAATTGATAACTAAACTAAATCACTATAACTATAGACTTTAGTCTATAATTATTAATTATAAAGAAATCACTATAGTCTATAAGTCTATAAGACTATAACTATATATGGTATTAAATTATTAACATCACTATGACTAATGAGTAATGACTATAAGTTTATAACTAATACTAATATATAACTATACTAATAGTATAATATTATTACTATTATATAGTCTACTATATTATATAGCTAATAGCTTTACTAAATAATTAATACTATTATATAGTCTACTATATTATATAGCAATACTTACCGATCCAAAAAAAAAATATTATATAGCAATACTAAATGACTATAAGTTTATAACTAATACTAATATATAGCTATACTAATAGTATAATATTAAATTATTAATATTATTATATAGTCTACTATATTATATAGCAATACTAAATGACTATTAGTTTATAACTAATACTAATATATAGCTATACTAATAGTATAATATTAATACTATTATATAGTCTACTATATTATGATTAATTTTTTTTTTTCCTTTCAAGTTCTTTTTTGATTTTTTCTAGCTGTAAATTGGATAAAATATTAGTGGGTTTTTACTGTTGGGCCGAAATAATATAGGAAATCTGATTCGGCTATTGGCCCAATAGGTATAGGGTGGACCGAATAGGACCAACCGGACTGGCCCGGACCAATTGGACCGGACCGGTTCTTATGCCTATTCGGTTTGGTCCAGGGTGAGAAAACCCTGGACCGAATTGGTCCGGTCCGCAAAACTCCCTCGGACCAAACCGGACCGGACCGAATTCACCCGTACCCAAGCCTCCTTCTTTGAGGGGGGAGCATATTGTGGCTCATTTCACCAAGTGAAATTTAAACTCATCCTTGATCCCTCCCCAAAGGAAATCATGTTGAATTTTCTCTATGCGATAAGCCACCTTAGCGGGGAGCGGAAATAACGAGAGGAAATATGTTGGTAAGTTAGAAAGAGTGCTTTTTATGAGAGTTACCCAGCCCCCTTTGGATAAGTACATCCGCTTCCAGCCAGCTAATTTTCTCTTCATTTTTTCTAGTACATCATCCCATATAGATTTCGATTTGAATGCCACGCCCAGCGGAAGGCCGAGATATTTCATGGGCAACTGAGTTATCTTGCACTCCAAGATGGATGCCAAACTCTCCACATTGGGTACATGTCCCATTGGCACTACCTCTGATTTAGCCAAATTCACCTTCAACCCTAAAACGGCTTCAAAGCATAATAATAGAGCCCTCAACAATTTGCTTATGTCTAGCCTCACAAAAGATTAGTGTATCATCACCAAACATTAGATGAGAAATGTTAAGCGAACCTAAGCTTGCCTCTCCCACAGAGAATCCTGATATGAACCCTCCCTCTACTGCCCTTGAAATCATCTTGATGAAAGCTTCCATCACAAAAACAAAGAGAAGAGGAGAAAGAGGGTCTCATTGTTGCAAACCACGGGAGCTTTTGAAGAAACCTTTTGACGTACCGTTCACCAATATAGAGAAACAGGCCGTAGAGATACAATGAAAGTTCCAGGAACACCATTTAGAACCAAAGCTGCATCTCTCAAGCATATAAATTAAGAAACTCCAATTGACGTGGTCGTAAGCTTTGTCCATGTCTAACTTACATAGGAGTCCCGACACTCCCAATTTAATACGACTCTCCAGACATTCGTTGGCTATAAGTACCGAGTCAATGATTTGCCTACCTTGAACAAATGCATCTTGAGGTTTCAATATCAAGCTTTCAATCACCTTGCTCAATCTGTTCGCCAATACTTTGGATAAGATTTTGGAAAGCCCACTCACCAAACTAATGGGATGAAAATTTTTCATTGCTACAACACCGGACTTTTTGGGAATGAGTGCTAAGAAAGTTGCATTAAGGCTTTTCTCAAACCGCCTGCTTCCATGAAATTCATGGAAAACCTCCATGATATCATCTTTAAGCACCTCCCAACAAGTCTGAAAAAAGGCCATGGAGAAGCCATCGGGACCTGGAGCTTTATCACCCGCCATACCCTTGACCATTGACCTGACCTCTACCTCCTCAAAAGGCCTTTCGAGTCTCTCCGCGACCTGCAGGTCAAGAATGTCAAAAACCAGCCCGTCAAGTCTCGGCCTCCACTCAAATTGTTCCGAAAACAACTTATCATAGTAATTGACAATGTGGTTTGAGATCTCGGTATAATTCGATGAGACCGCCCCATCTATCAACAGAGTATCTATAGCATTGTTCCGCCTATGCGAGTTGGCCACTTGGTGAAAAAACTTGGTGCATCTATCCCCTTCCTTCAACCATACTGCTTGTGATTTCTGTCGCCACGATATTTCTTCCAAAAGAGACAACCGTTCAATGTCCGCAGTCACTTGGGATTTGCGGGCCCGCTCGGTTTCAGAAAGAAACCTCTCCTCTTCCACACCTTCCAAGTCCTTAAGCTCCTCCATTAGAACAGTTTTCTGGCTTTCCACATTACCAAACTCTTGTGTATTCCACTCCTTCAAGTCCTTCTTCAAAGACTTTAATTTGCAAGCTAACGTATAGCTAGAATTACCATGGAAATGGTAAGAAAACCACCATTGTCTCATTCTGTCCAGAAACCCCTTTGACTTCAACCACATGTTCTCAAATTTGAAGTACCTTGGGCCTCTTCTAATGCCCCCGCAATTCAAAAGAATGGGAAAGTGATCTGAACACAACCTGGGTAGTCTCTTCTGAATGAGATTCGGAAAGTGTATCTCCCATTCTGGTGAGATTAGAAATCTGTCTATCCTTGACCAAGATGGAATATCTCGGTTGCTAGACCAAGTGAATGAACCACCTGCAAAAGGAATATCCTGTAAATTCTGTTAAAAAATGAAGTTAGAAAAATCTACCATGGGTGAGTTGAAACCCGAACCACCCGATCTCTCATTCGGAAAACGAGTGACGTTGAAATCACCTCCAATACACCATGGTAAGTCCCATATGCTACTAATACCTGCCAACTCATCCCATAGTAAGCTTTGAGACCGGTCAAGATTAGGCCCATAGACACCTGCAAAAGCCCACTGATAGCCATCCATGACATTTTTAAACGAGCATGCCACCACATAATCTCTTAGGAAATCTTCTATTTTTTTCACCACTCTTTTATCCCACATTACTAGTATGCCCCCTGATACTCCATTGGACGGTAGATAATGCCATCCCACTTGAAAACAACCCCACAAACTCCTAATCATACAAAGAGAAATAATTGCTAGTTTAGTTTCTTGTAGGCAAACAATGTCAACTTTCGAACTTCGGAGAAGAGATCTAATACGTAGTTGTTTATTCACATCATTGATCCCTTTCACATTCCAAGACAATATTATAGGCTTCATTAACAAAAGTAGCGTTCCTCCCTTTTGTTTTATCTCTCCCCGAAGTTCCCTCCTTATTATCGTAGTTAATGGAGCATTGCAATCGTCTCAATTCTCTCTCCTTTCTAACAGCTGACTTTATTACCGTGGAACGATCAGCTTCCATAGCTGCTAGGAGAGCCATGAATTGGTCTTCATACCCTTCACAGGAAATTCCCACTCAACCATTAAGCTCCTCTACTTTTTTTAATACCCAATTGGATGCTCGAGGTGCAATCTGAGGTGGGATCATCTGTAAGGCTGACGGGCTCACCATCTCCTCCTCCTCCCTGCCCTCAGAATCCACAAATAGACTCAACAAACTGGTACCCGTCTCCTTTCCCACGATGGAATCCTTAGAATCCACTTCCTCCACTCTTGACACCAAAAACACCTCATTTGACCCACACATAGCTTCCTCAACAGCAATCGGAACTATCTGTGTCTGGTAAGAAGACAATGACTCGACAATAGTAACCGGGGTAGCCTCGTCTACTTGTCCCGAAACTTCCCCTTCCTCAAAGGAACTGCTCACAGCCTTACCAGTGGTCGCAAATGTCTTCGTTGGCCTCGGCGTAGCTGTCTATGCGCCGACTACCTCTGTTGTGATGGTCTGTGCAACTATCGGGCCTTCATGAACAATAGGAGTGTCGAAAACCCCTCCTCCATACTCAGATAATGCAACATCCGGTGACGGGATGTCCATCGGAGTCTCAGCGACCTTCGGCAGGGTGGACTGAAGTTTCATCGGTGACGGTGGCTCAGGCCCACGTGACGACGGGCCCTCCTTGGCCTGTGATTTCTTCCTCTAGAACTGGCCTTCACGCTGTGTTCTCGCCTTGGGCTATGGCCCGTTACCTGCATAAGCCTGGCCCTTCCCAGAAGCCTGACCCTTCTCGTTAGGCCCATCCTTCAAGTCCCATAAGCCCACCTGACAGCCCGAGCCCACTCCCTCCTTCGCATAACCCTCAACGCACCGTAGTAACGCAACCACACTATTTGTTAACTCCCCCAACGAAAACTGCATTCCGTGTAACTCCCTCAATATTTTTTCTTCTTTCAGCCCGACCAACCCTCTGCCGTCTCCTTCTCCACTCTGAGTAGCTACCGAAAATGGATGTGAGCCCTTTTGCAAGTCTGCCATCACAGTGTGCTATGCGGCTCTAGGAACCTCCAGAGCCTCCTTGTACGACCTCGACAGCAAAGCTACCGCCATCACTTTCGGTGGGTTCCTCCCCTGAACACCTAGTCTGCCCATATCCTTCAACACCGCCACCATCTTCCTCCATCCCATTCCATCCTTGTCTTAAGGTATGAGTATATAACTTCGGCGACCTCCCCCACCATACATCGCCAAAGCCATGTATGTGCCACGAGTATTTGAGCATCGCTGGGCAGTGAGGCCTCTGTCACCATCCCGTCGAGCAGAGTAGTACCCTTTGCTCCAAGGCTTCAGACTAAAGAGCTAAATGATTACACAACATTCAATTTAACTGTTATCACTTTTCCGTTGGCTGGTACACACTGTTATGCCCCTTGTGTTGGGTTTAACAATCTTTTGGATCCGGATTCAGCCTGTGGACACATGCTGGGAATCCCTTTTAGTCAGAGGGTAGCACTGGGTGCATTACCAGTGCTACTTACCCGGCATTGCAATATGTTCAGTCCATTGGTACCATCATTCATTCAGTTATGGCCATTACGTATTTTCATACATTAAAACATTCATTCCTTTTCTTTCATTCATTCATTCATTTCAATCATTTCCTTTTCATTCATTTTATTTATCAGTCCATTTCATTTCATAAACATAATTTAAAAGCATAAAGCATAAACATCATTAGTAAACATCATTTCATAGCATTCTTTAAACATCATTTCATAGTATCATTTAAAATTTATTTCATAGCCTCATTTAAATATATTTTCATTGCATCATTTAAAGATCGTTTAAAAGCATTAAGCATAAACCTCAACATTTTATTTCTTGCAGTCCATTCATGTGCGTGTCAAATGACAATCTACATGCATACATAACCTAACGTCATTTCCTTTTCAAGTGCATAAGTTACTAAAACTTAGAACTTGCATAATACTACCATTTACTTAAACTTCCTTCACTTAGACATACTCTATTATCCAAGTCCATCCGCTATGCTTTCCTTTATCACTCTTCTCTAAATTCTCAAACTCATAGCTTGTGACCCACTTGAGATCACCTTCCCAACACATAACATTCTACTTCAAGTTCTTATCCCTTAAGGTGAACCACCTTGATTCACTTTAAAAGCTAAGGTCTAGTTTGGGTACTGAAAATATCTCACTACTATTCATTATTTTATTATTACTTTTCACTACTATTAACTACTATTCGATCCAAAAGAGACGGGAGGCTTGGGGGTGCGTAATTTGATCACTTTCAATAAAGCCTTATTAGGTAAGTGGTTGTGGAGATTTCAATTGGAAGAGGATTCGTTGTGGAGAATGGTAGTGGCCAGGAAGTATGGCTGCGATGGGGGGGATTGGTGTTCTAAGGAGGGTAGAGGGGCCTATGGAGTGAGTCTTTAGAAGTTTATCAGAAAAGGGCAAGCTTGGAGGTTGGTGACGGCTCAAGAATAAGTTTCTGGTTTGATAAATGGAGTGGTGAGGAAGCACTGTTTTCTGCATTTCCCAGAGTTTTCAGATTAGTTGGAAATCAGCAGGCGGCTGTTTCAGAAGTTTTATGCCGAGCCAATGGCACAGTGCACTGGGATCTGACTTTTTCCAGGAACCTGCAGGATTGGGAAGTTGAGGACATAGCCGGATTTTTTAGCTTTCTTTATGCCAGGAAGTTAGGAGGGAGTGGGGTCGATAGAATGCTGTGGAAACATTCAGCGCACAGGAAATTTTCTGTCAATTCCTTCTATAAGGTGTTGCTAGACAATCAGCCCGTAGTGTTCCCATGGAAAGGAATATGGAGAGTTCCAGTGCCACCTAAAGTTGCCTTCTTTACTTGGACAACTACCTTGGGTAGGATTTTGACGGCCGACAACCTAAGAAGAAGAGGGCTGATCGTAATAGAGTGGTGTTACTTGTGTAAAAAGGATGGAGAATCGATTGATCACATTTTTCTGCATTGTGAGGTGGCGAGGGAGTTATGGAATGGCATTATCAGTAGGGCTGGGTTGTCTTGGGTTATGCCTAAGAGTGTGGTGGATCTCCTAGCATGTTGGAATAGACAACACCAAAACCCACAGCTGGCTGCGACGTGGCGGATGGTCCTGTTAGACCCCCACGTAAAGTCGCCTCCAAAGTTGCCGCACATGTCCTAGCCATGTCAGGGACATGCCCCTTGATCATACCACGAGCATGCCTTGGCCCGTGTCTTGTCACACACGGGGCGCCCAGCATGCCCATGGTCCGGCCACATGCATGCCTTGGCCCGTGCCTTGACACGCACGGGGCATCCAGCATGCAGGCCATGCTGATTAGACTCCCACATAAAATCACACACAGATCGCTCGAGCGGGGTGTCGAGCGAGTGTCGAGCGGAGCTCTCGGGTTGAATTCGCTCGAGCGGGGTGTCGAGCGAGTTTCGAGCGGAGCTCTCGGGTTGAATTCGCTCGAGCGGAGTCGAGCGGAAGGTCGAGCGAACAATGGCTCGAGCGGACTGTCGAGCGAAGTTCGAGCGGAACTCTTTGTATGTTTTCGCTCGAGCGAAGTCGAGCGAAGGGTCGAGCGAACCTTGGCTCGAGCCAAGGTCGAGCCACAGTCAAGCCAACCCTCAAAAAGGGTATTTTCAGCATGAGAACAAGCCCAAATTCGACCCCATGCACCACCTTAGCCATGTGGTCCATGCCACTATCCTTATCTATGTTATTTTAATTATTTATTCCTTTTATTGCAAAGGGACCTTTTGGGGGTTTCCAAGTTGTAACCTTATAAATAGGACCCTTAGTCATTGCTTTGACATCTTTTGACAATTTTCCTTTGTGGACGGCTATTGTTTTTGAGATCATTTTCGGTGCCTAGCACTTGGGCTCTTTGGGGTGCAATTCGTGAATCCCTAAGGAGAGAATCACACTTTGCAATTCGTGAATAAGTGTGATTCATTCTATCAATCTTATGATTATTTTCCATTCCATCTCTTGTCTTCCATTATTTTCCATTGATTTTGATTATCACGTTTGCATTGAACTTGTGTTGTTCATCCATGTTCTTGTGAGTTTCGGCCAACAAGTATTTCCCAACATCCATTTGATCCTTCTACCCTAGCATAATTTGACCACCACTTGTTTGCCCTACCTTCCATAAATAAACCAAATCCCAAAATACCCTTCTTACCATCCATTCCCTCCATAACCGAAATCCCTACTTTCCATACTAGTCCAAATTCAAATTTTGGCTATCCAAGCCTTATTTGAATTAGTCTAGCTGCCCACTCCCCTTTCCATATTAGAGTTTCCATATTGGAAACCCTAGTTGACTCACTCAAACCCCCTTGGCCAGCCAACAACCTAATCCTAGTCAAATCCCAAGTTTTTAGGAAACTTTCCTAAAAACTCTCACTTGCCCATTTGACCAAGCTTTGGCCGCCCATCACCCTTGCCTATCTCCAAACCCTAATTCATCTTACCACACAAACCCTAGCCGCCCATCATCACTCATCCAAACCCTAAACCCTAATGCAAGTGGCGCCAACCCTAGCTCACCCTATTGCCGTGCACCACTCCCCATTGTGATCTCACACTTAGCCACTTTTCACACTTCCCATTAGCCTAAACACTAACCTCACCGTACCCAAAGTGCCACCATAGCCAACCTTGAGCGTGAACCAAGCAAGTGAAGGACTTGGAGTCGGTCAACCAAAGGAGCCTATTGCCGAAGAGGACTTAGTGTTTAGGGACTTGACCGGGGTCCCTAACAGGTCCCCTTGTGTCTACTGTGGTGTATTTGGTTGGAAAGGAATGAGAGATGCTTCAACAACAAGGAAAGATCAGTGGGGGAAATCTGGAACTTTATTGTATCTTCTTTGGTCCAATGGTTTTCTGCTATTGTATTAAAGGGGGGGAGTGTTCATGAGTTTTTACTTTCCTATCAACTTGCTAGTGTAATTAGGTGTCTCTTTTGTATACGTCCTGTGTACATGGGTTTTGCCTAGTTGCATTTGATCAATAAAGTTTATTAATTATCAAAAAAAAAAAAAACTACTATTCGATATTCTATTATTACTTTTTTATTACTATTCACAGAATACCTAAGAATATCTCACTACCCAAGCACAACCTAAGACACTATCACCTTTATCACACTCTTCCTACCAAACCGTCCCTTTCAATGCATAACTTGAACCAATCAAGTTATACATCTCAATTCTAGTCAATACATACGTCTCTTCATTCATGCATAATCTAACCAACACTTCATCATAACCCAAGCAAAGTATAATACACAAATTTAAACCAACTTTGAGGCTTAAACATCGTGTACTCATGTTCAGGACAAATTATTCATTATATATGTTAAATTTGTCCTGTACATGCATCCAACCAATCTACATATGTATCCTCTTTATCACCTAAGATCAACATATAGTCTATCCACACACTCACTTTTACAAGCTTCCTACCAGCCAATACAATCCCAACCAAGATAACACTTCATACAACACGTCCAACTACATAGCTTTTTCCAACACTTCACACGACATACCACCAAATCACAACTATACCACATCCCATCATGTCACATGGTTCTCAAACACTTTACAAACTACACAGTGATCCATAATTCAGCCCATCACTTCACATTCACAGTTCACTACACAGAGCACATTCACAATAGTCCTGCCACTTCACAATCACAACCCTATCACAACTTCACATTATAGTTTCACATTTAATCCCAACACTCCACAAAGCATAACCACATCACCAACTTCACATTTAACCCCATCCCTTCACACTACTTACAGCCACATTACAACTACACAATAATGCCCATCACTTCAATTACACAGCCACATCACCACTACTCCATTCACAAACCTACAGTCCACAAGTCACAAATACCAATAACAGCAAACTATTCACAACACAACATATTCACAACACCATTTCAATTTTAGCCTTACAACATAATAATTCTAAATATAAGAGATAGAGATTATACCATAAATCGAGGGCTGCGAGCTTGCTGCTGTCGCTTGTTGGTCCTTCACGGTGGGCGGCTTAGGGTTGTGAAACAGTGGAAAGGAACTCAAGGGGAAATGGGGGTGCCGTGTGGGGTGGCGGAGATGGTGGTTCACGGCTAAGCAAGGGGCAGCTTGGAGGAGGGTTATGGTGGCATAGGGGCGCGATGAGGCTTGGTTGAGCTAGGTTTCTCTTGCGATCATTCTGGCGATGGTCGACGGCGGGGAGGGGTGAAACCGAGAGAAACAGAGGGAGTGTCTTTGGGCTAGGGCGCTAGTTGCTGGGTCGTGGGGGTGGGGGAAGAGGGGTGGTCGCAGAGGGGGCATGGTGGGTCGCCCGTGGTGCGGCTTCACCATTCACGGTGGCAAACGGCCTAGCTGGAGGGCGAGGGAGAGGTCGAGGGAGGAGGGGTTGGTTGGTCGGCGAGGCTCAATGGCGTGCGGTGCTTACGAAGAGAGAGAGCTATGGGGGTGAGCTGGGGAGATGAGATCAAGGAGGGAGGGGGCTATGGCGTGGGGGAAAAGGGAGAGAGAGGATCGGAGGTGGAGGGTCATTGGCGTGAGGGACAGTGGAGGTGGTGCCAGCGACATGCAGCGGCACGGTGGAGGCGAGGGAGAAGAGAGGGTCACTGGGGGGTTACGGCTGGGAGGGGAGAGAGAGAGGAGGAGGAAAATGGAGGGTATCTAGGATTTTAATCCTAGCCCTACATCTAGGGGTCCCTACCTAGATCCAATGGTGGATATTAAACACAAGGAAATGAAATGAAATGAGACTAAATTAAAATTAAACTTCAATTTATTAATCCCAAAATAATACTTTTCATCATAAAATAAAATGATGAGCTTTCATAAATATTTCTTAAGAGAAATAAAAGCATCTAAATAAATAGAATTTTTAACATGAAATAAAATAATGAATATTAAATAATACTCCTAAACAAGTAAAATCATTTAAATAAAATGATTTGCTAAGACTGTATTATTTCCGGGGCTCCAAAAATATAAAGAGGCTTACTTTAAAATTAGGTTTGGTCCAATAACACTAAAAATACCTCATTTAAAATAATCTTGGACATTTAAAATATTTCAAGGATTTTAAAATACTCGGTTCCCTTTAAAATTCATTTGTTAAATTTAAAACAAAACTTCAAGATTTAAAACTCAAAGGCGAGACTTCTGACTAATCGAGAGAAAAAGGAGCGGTTGGTCACACAGATGGAATGTTGAGGCTCTTTTTGTCCTTTGATGATATTATTTCTGATTTCTCTATTTTTCAGTTTTATGATTTCATGATTTCATATTGGCCACTTCAGTTTCTGGCTCATAACCGAAAGCAGATTTATTGCTGAGCAACACTGAAGTATATAGCTTGGTAGAAATTTTACTGGTTGTTCATGCAGATGCCTATCTGTACTAGAGTCCCATGGGATTTGTTTTTAGTTTATACTTTTCTTATACATATTTGATACATTACTAAAGTTGTTTTTTAATTGTTTAATTTTTGCATTTATCTGATTCAGGATCCACTACCAGAATATAAGCTCTTTGGTACTATTGTGCATTCGGGCTACTCACAAGACTCTGGTCACTATTATGCCTATATTAAGGTCTCATTTACATGTCCTGCACTCTTTGTGACATTAAATGATTTTCAAGAAAGCAGCTGAAATAATAGTTTTTGCTGATCAGTATTCCCCATGTGTTCAGGATGCAACGGGTCAGTGGTATTGCTGCGATGATTCGTTTGTCTCACTTTCGACCCTGCAGGAGGTTTTGTCAGAGAAAGTCTATATTCTTTTCTTTTCTCGCACTAACCAAAGGCCGACATCTGCCAGCACTGTTCTTACTTCTAATGGAATAAAGTCTAGAGATTGCAATGGCAGTGAGGCATTTAAAAGCCCAAAGGCCATCCCACTGAAAGCGGGGTATACAAAAGCTTTTGTTGAGCAATCTTCTCAGAAGGATATCTCAAATATATCTAAGGTTGTTAAGGTGCCTTCTAGCCCACATATGAGGTTTGGCATAGGAAACTCTACTTCCAAAAGAACTCCTGCTACTGCTAATGTAAACGTTGAACTTCATAAGAGTCAACCCATGGAAACAAATGGTTATGCAAAAGACTCCATTCATAAAGAGAAAAGTGAAAAAGATACGGCTTTGACCATAAACGTTAATGGTTTTAACAGAATCAGAACATTTGATGCTGCTGATAGTAAGCAGAGCACAGGATTCCCTTCAACTGGTGAAAATGGCAATAGTCAGAGCAGTGTTTACTTAGGGAAATCAGATCTTGGAGATTGTAATGGTACAAGGACTGGGGTGATGAAGAAAGGGCCTAACCACCCTGAACTGGGTACTTCTCGTGTCAACGGCGACGCTGAGACTTATAAAAAAATTGGTCGTTTTGAGATCTCGGGCTCTAAGAGAAAATCGGAGGAGAGTGGTGGTATTTTTTTTGCACAGGATGCTCATTCTCAGGAAGAATATGAAGAACTGAAAGAAAAGTATATTCACTTACTCCATTGCTTCTAACCTTCTTATCTTGTCCAGAATTTAATTTGCTTAAAATGCATTTCATGCTCTCCTAGTGAGCTATTCCTTCATTTTCCTCAATTGGTTGAGTTATTGATGAACCAATTCCACATCTGAAACAATAATTAAATAGAAAGAAACAAAAATTTGAGTTGGGTAGAAAGTTTTTGAAATTGAACCATAGAGGAGTCTTTTGGTCGCATAAAAGGATAGAAATGCGTTTTTGATTGAGTTATTAATGAACCAATTCCTCATTTGGTTCTGGCCCAAATTGATATCTTTGGACCTCTTGGGTTTCCCAATTACCCATATTAGTTTGGAAAATATTTTTGGGTCTGATGATTTGCTTGATACAATTGCTGTGATTTCTCTGTTGATGATCCACCTTTTTATATATAGAAATTCTTGTAACTCAGGATTGGATCTATGTGCTAACCCTCCACTCTTGTGGGGGAGGATATTTCATTTGGTCGTACTTGGGACCATTTTATATTGTTTTACCTTGTCTCTGATGGATTTCTGCCTATTTGTTCACTTGGGCTCTTGCATGGGGCATTTTGTTAGCTCATTTTGAGATTTCCTCTGTGATTCTTGTAATTAATTATTATTTTGTTTATTAAAATGTACTTGACAAATGTTTAATAAAAGATTATGTTCCGTTTTGGTTCTTATATGCCAGTTTTCATTTCAATTCCTTTCCTACTGTTAGGTCACTCATGTTTGGCTTTTAAATGTTTTTTATGCTGGCTTAAAAATTTCTTTGTTGTATTCTTTTGTAGTCTCAAACAAGCAGCCTCTTCTTTTCTACGTTCTTGTGGTTGGTCAGATGAGGTTTATAAATTCATGAGTACAACAAAGAAGCAATGTCGAGAAGCTGGAAATTATCCATCAAGTAGTTGTGAATTCAAGTAAGTTTCATTTATCTTTTATACCTGTGTTTTGGG
Organism: Cyclocarya paliurus; assembly: GCA_029856935.1. Taxonomy (NCBI): domain Eukaryota; kingdom Viridiplantae; phylum Streptophyta; class Magnoliopsida; order Fagales; family Juglandaceae; genus Cyclocarya; species Cyclocarya paliurus. The sequence goes on along the minus strand of CM056960.1, from coordinate 5,521,196 downwards.
CATATTAGCTTTAAGATGCTCGATGTTGGGCTCTCCATGTCTACAAACATGCATGTACTCAATTCTTATTTTCAATTTTTAAATTTTCATTTCTGAAGTGTTTCAATGCTTCTCTAAAGATTGTTACCACAGATACCATATAAGAACCCTCGGGGTTGGCTCAAGTGGTAACAATCTTTAGAGGCCATTGAATTGGGGGATTTTTTCCTTGAATTACCCGAGGTGCACTTGTGGCAAACTCCTTGCCGAGGGCTTGTGTACCCCTGGGATTAGTTGGGACGCTGGTCTTAGGCACCCAGTGTCAATTAAAAAAAAAAATTTTATGGGATATCTTTTTGAGGCTGTCCATCGGTGACTCTCACCGGAGAACACCATGATTTTGCTTCTTTACTTTCTGGTGTCATTTCCTTTGGTGTCATTGTTATGAATGGGTATTTTGAATTGGATCATGATTGAATTGAAGCTTTCTGAGTTCTTGCCTGTGGAGAGTACTTTGTAGTATGAACAAATGAGAGGACAGGTATGTTCTTCATTTGGTTTCACTGGGGAAAATTAGTGTTGGTTTGTTGCTGTCTTATATGGCAAGGGATGAAAAACTGTTGCCTACCCCTTAGGATCTCGAGTACTCCCTGAAACTTCCTCCCAAATTAACCTTTCAAGATGACAACAACCAATTGACAGTAATTTTGTAACACCCCCCCGTTCCCGTAGGTTAGGAGTGTTACGTACTTCCGTAACTGTGCCCGGTAAAGAGACTCAACATAATAAAAATACATAATTTATCGAAGATAAATTCCCAAAAGAACAAAACACAAAAATATAGTCTCATAGCAAGAAAATTTAAACTGATATTTTAGTGAAAAAAAGAAGAAACTTATTAACTAAGTCTGAAAATCCCTTGACACATGATCTATACATGGCTGTCTGATTGTCAATACTATCTTCTTTACCTGGACATTTTAAAAACATGAAAAAACAAACAAGCAACCAAAACGAGTGGAATAGTCAATAAGTAGTAAACTTTATAGGGAATATAATAAATATAGGGTTTTCTTGATAGCGTGCGTACTTAATACTTATACTAACATAAACATGTAACATGTACTATGCCTAACTCATTAAACTTGTCTTTCCCTTTCTTTAATGACCAGCACACCTTAACTCCCCCGTGTGCAGGGTTGTCCATCGGTTCCACTGCATGAGGCCACAAGAGGAACCGTGTTTAACTTATCATAACATACTATGGTGGACTATGCTTAGCTCCATGGCTTGCACATCCACCCATAACTGCATTGGTACTATGCATCTCTTATGGCCATTCTTAAAACATATCATGAAGCATATAAAACATATAATAACATGACATTGAAACTCACTTTCATCATATTGTTACTGGGTACGTAAAAGGGAGCTTTCAATAAAGGGACATACATACATAATACTTTAAAAACATTGTTTGCCATACATGTATGGGTATGATCATGCTACTTACCTCTTTGCCTCCATCGATAACAAACGTGCCAATAATCACCTACTTGAAATTGCTGGAAAAGGGTTGGACTTGATTGGGTGAGGCTAGTTCTTTTTTCAATCTCCTGAAATTGCAGCAGTTATCTAGGGCAATGTTTTGAATACCGTACCGGATGCCGTACCGGTCAAGGCACTGGAACGAAATGTTTCAATACCGGTACCGTTTTGGGATAATTGATATATGAATAAATTATATATAAAAATGTATATATATAAATTACATTTCAAAATAATAGTCTATATGTGAATAAATTATATACAAATACATAGATATATAAATTATAAATAGCATAGTTTAAATTGGGGGTAAAAAACTGAGCTTGTAGTTTGAAAAAATGAAAAAAAAAAAATTAAAGGCCGAAATATCGGCCGGTACAGGCCAAAATACAGGCCGGTACGGACCGAAATATTGGCCGGTATGGTCGGTACGAAACACAGAATATCTATACCGGACCAGTGGCCGGTATGAAAAATACCGGCCGTAACGGCTGGTACGGTACGAAATTAAAAACAGTGATCTAGGGTTAGGGATTAGTTTTCTTAAAGAACATCGCATGAGATTGCTATAAAAACTCTCCAGACTCATAGCAGCCCCTGTTTTCTAGTTTTCAGGCCATACAGTCCTTTTAATGAAACCTTAAAAACCTAATAATAGGGCTGTACGAATTTAACTCATTTGTTTCTAAAAGGGGTTCCAAGAATCCTTATGGCTACGAGTTCTAGGGTAAATATCTTGATATTGTTTGGATCCATTTTGGGGGGCTGCTACAGAAACAAAGGGATCCCATTGTGGGATCCCACACACTGATATTGCCATGTCTCCCCACTCCCTTTTTTTTTTTTTTTGTTCTTTTTTTCCCCCTTCCTGTGTGTCTCCCCTCCCCTCCTCCCTCTTTCCCTCTATGTCTCCGCCTATCTCCGCCCTCTCCGTGGCTGCCATAGTGGTCAAGGACCACCTCAGGGCCAAGCGGTACCGTCCCATTCACGGTAGCACCTCTCCCATGCTTCTCCCCTCCCCTCCTCCCCCTTTCCCTCTCTGTCTCTGCCAGCCTCCGCCCTCCCCGTGGCTGCCATGGTGATTGGGGATCACTACTCAGCTTGCCGTGCACGTAAGCTCCCATCCCCCTGCCTGATGGTGCTGCTTGGACCACCGGCGGCTTCTACCGGCCCTGAGGTGGTCCCTGACCACCATGGCGGCCACGGGGAGGGCGGAGGCAGGCAGAGACAGAGAGGGAAAGGGGGAGGAGGGGGGGGGGGAGACGCACGGGAGGAGGAAGAAAAAAAAGGGAGGAAAGTGTGCCACATCAGTGTGTGGGATCCCTTTGTGTCTGTAGTGCTTTCCTTTTGGAGTCATAAATGGGGCTGATTTCTACTTCTTCAGATCTGGAACTGCTCAAACCCTATCTCAAAAGAGTCCTAGGAGGCTGTAGTAGACTCCTTTTGGTTCAAGAATTCTTCTATAACAACCTAAGTGTGGATAACCTTCATCTTAGCTTATCCAAAAAGGGTTGAATTCCAATTATCACGAATTTAACAGCCAAAAATCAAATGGGCTTTGGCTAGAAAATACTTGGGGTTATCCATCCATGTATGGACCTAATGGGCCGCACCTTTTTTTTTTTTTTGATAAGTAAATAAGTAGCTTTATTGAATAGAATGAAACTAGGCAAAGCCTAAGTACACAAGAAGTATACAAAGTGAGACACCTAATTACATTCTAGTGAGTTGAAAAGAAGATAGAAACTCACATTCCCACCCTTCAATACAATAGCAGAAAACCACTGTAAAAGAGAATACAAAAAAATTCCAGATTTCCCCCACTGTACGCTCATTGTTACTAAAACACCTATCATTCCTTTTTGACCATAAACACCACATTAAGCACAAAGGTATCATACGCCACGCTGTTGCCAATTGTGCACTGACATGCCTCCTGTTCCAACACGCTTGTAGTTCCACCACACTCTTAGGCATTACCCAACTCAGTTCTACTCTATCAAGGATACCATCCCATAATTTTCCCGCCACCTCACAATGTAAAAGTAAATGATCTATCGATTTTCCATTCCTTTTGCACATGTAGCACCACAAGTGCACCTAATTCACTTTGAATCTAGGTCCATAATATCATTCCAATTTTATCTCCTCAATACTAGTTTTTCAAATAATGCTTACGGGCTAATGGCCCAATATAACAATCTTCCTTTTAGCGATAACAAAATTGCGCCCGTGGTCCAAAGTCATAAAGCATATACAAGTTGGGTCTGGATGTTACAAATTTTCCCGAGAGAAATTGAGTGTAGGACTCCCCTGCTCCTCTCGTTGATTCGAACTACAGCAATTTGCTCCTATTCCTCGAACTCCATGAGCTTTGGTTCAATGATGACCCAATTCAAAAGACCCACATTAATTTGCACCTCGTATCAGCTAATCCTCCTAGCTGTTTTTTCCTTCTAAATTTATACTTGGTGTCAAGCATGTGGTGAAATGCAGAGGCCATAAAAGAGAGGAGAGAGAGACAACAAAAGTTTGCATCTTGCTAATATCATATTGATGGAGAAGAAAACAGAGGAACTAGAGAAGAAAACTAATTTACATGATACATATTCAGAGTAAAAGGCATTTTTTTAAAAATAACGAAAGTTTTAACTTGGGCTCCAAATATGGTCTGGCTTGATCCTTTTGGTCATTTGCAAATGGTTTCCTGATATGTCAAGGGGTGCAACCCGACCTTACTGACTAATGTTCGGGCCACCAATGAAACTGCTAGCTACTAATGCACAAACCTGACCCAACCGACTACAAAGAACTCTGGCGGGGCAGGTCTGACTTGGGCGTTTCGGGTTCTGGCCCTTTTTTTAGAAGCACCACGTGGTTTTGTTCCAATATGTCTATTGAAATAACTTTTTGTTTTGGTTTTGTTCATCCAGTTTTTCTTACAATTAGACTTTTTTAAATGGACCATAAGTAATAACCAGGATGGCGTGAAAATTAAACAAACCGAGTGTATAAGCATGGGTGATAGAGAAGAACATATCTTTGTTCTCTAAAACCTTTATTCTCACAAAAGCAAAAGAAGATGATCAAAGAGATAAGGAAAATGATCCACTTATACTATTGAACAACTCTACATGAAATGGAGGATAGTTTTGTAATATTGAAATTAATTTTTAATGGAGTGGCACAATTGCATTGGTTGATTGAAAATGAGTTGCAAAATAGTTGTAAAAAACATAAATCTATCTTGTCCCGCTTTCTTTCTTCCTTGCATGTTTTCCACTTGGGAAAGCACATAAAAGTATACCAAAAACATTATATGTACAGAATGGATTGCAGTCTTGCAGACAGCTTTTATACATGAAACATATAGTTCACCCAAACTTAAGACTCCACATCAATGTCAATAGCTTTATGTCGTTAGGCTGAAACACAGAATTAGTAAACAGGTATTGAAGTTAAACTAGTATTATATGCAAAACCCTCTTTTTCAAGAACTTTCTATATGAGAAAAAATTAGCTTGCGGTAAAACAAACCAAACCAATTGAAAAAAATAATTTCTTATAGGTAATCAAGACTTCTATTCAAAAGAAAAGGAGGCATAGCCCAAGTACACAGGAAGCATAGACGAGAAGTACCTAACTAGGGTTTACAACCAAAAGTAGAAAATCACGAACATTTAGACCATTAAAGTCGAGAACCCCCGCCCATAAAAACAATGTTTTAAAGAAAATAAATTTTAAGCTCATCCATTGTCCTCTCATAAGTCTCAAAGCTTTCCTTTTGCTCCTTCCAAATGCACCAACACATACATATTGGGGCCATCATCTATATTGCTGCCACTTGAGGATTGCCTTGGAGTCCTCTCCAGCTTGCTAGAAAATCCACCAGCCTATGAGGCATGGCCTAGGATAACCTATTCCCACAAAAAACTCATTCCACTGGGTGCTGGCCACCTCACAATGTAGAAGCAGGTGATCTACTGTTTCCCCATTCTTCTTACACATGCAACACCAATCCAACACCATTACTTGACGTTTCTTCAAATTGTCTATAGTAAGAATCTTGTCTAGCAATGCTGTCCAACAAAAAAAGCTGCTTTCAGAAGGGCTTTCATCTTCCAATATTCCTCCATGGAAAAGGTGTTATGCCTTGACTAGTTAAATTTGGTAGAACAATCTAACTGTGAATCTACCTTTCTTGAAAGGGCTTTAATTGATCTTATCTATGGTGCTCGCAGTCACCCTGGCAGAATATAGTAAGGCAAAGAACTTGGTGATAGCTCCAACTCCCAATCTTGTGCCACCCTAATGAAGTCTACATTCCGTTGAGGGGGGCCACGAGAGAAGAACAAGAGATTAGCTACTGAAGCATCCTTCACTCGTACAAGATCAAAAACGTTAGGGAATGTTTCTTTGAGGCTTTGTTTGCTACACCATTTGTCGTGCCAAAATTTGACTCGAGAGTTGTCACCTACTTCAAGACGTGCATGACTTAGGAAAGTCTCCCACGCTTTTCTAATATGTTTCCACAAACCCACCCCATATGGTCCATGTACCACATTCGAGTACCATCCTCCCCAAACTTCGAGTAATCTGGTTGGTACCGCCACAACCATTTACCCAACAAAGCTTTATTGAACTTCATCAAATTACATATTGTCAAGCCACCCCCAGATATTGGTGTGCAGACCATTGACCAGTTCACCAGATGGAATTTGAACTCTTCTCCTATCCCACTCCACAAGAAATCCTGTTGTAGTTTCTCAATACGATTGGCTACCTTTGTAGGGATCGGGAACAAGGACAGGAAATATGTAGGTAAATTAGAAAGGGTACTTTTGATAAGAGTAAGCCTACCCCCCCTTGGACAAGTATAAGCTCTTCCAAGAAGCCAATCTATGTTCCATCTGTTCAATCACGACATTCCAAATCCCCTCTGATTTGAATGAAGCACCCAACGGTAAGCCAAGATACTTCATAGGTAGAGAAGATACCTTACATTCCAGGAGGTGGCAAGCTAAATTCACCGCATTGGGAACAACCTCCACCGGCACCAATTCAAACTTGGCAAGATTCACTCTATCCAAAGACAGCTTCAAAACTGAGAACCCTCAAAGATTCAATGTGCCCAGGATTTGCTCCACAAAAGATGAGTTTCATTGGCAAAAATCAAATGAGAAATATCAATAAAGCCATAATCACCATTCCCCACCGAGAAGCCACCTTCTACAAGGCCCGAAATCATCTTGCTAAGAGCTTCCATGACAATCATGAAAAGTAATGGAGAGAGCAGATCCCCTTGTCTCAAGCCACGAGAGGAGTTAAAAAAAAAAAAAATTAGCGAAGCATTCACCAAGATAGAAAAGCGAGTTGTAGAAATGCAAAATGCTACCCAAGCACGCCATTTCACCCCAAAACCACATCTTGCAAGAAAATAGAGCAGGAAGTACTTAAAATCGTAGCATTCGAAATACTTAAAATCGTATATGGAGCTAATTTCATTACACTAAGATTAATACATATTAATATTATTCAAAACTCATAACATGTTCCTTAACTTCTATTTAAAAATATATCTTAATAATTTTATAAAAATCTTGTTAAAAGCCAATTGGAATATTAACTAAATAATACTCAAAATAGTTTGAAAAATACTTTAAAATTATGCGTTAAAATCCCTTAAATACTTTCTATAAAAATCAGTCTATAACTAATACATTTATTCAAGTAAATAACTTTGGCCTACTTAATAATCAGCCCAGCCCCAATTAAAGAAAACAACCCACTTAATATTACTAAAACAGTTTCTGTAACCACAATCAGCCCAGTTTAAAACCGTAAGCCCACATCAACCCACTTAGCCTAGCACTAAAGTTTCTGAAATAAATCAAGCCCACCAGATTTAAAAACCCGTCAAGTTACAACTAAGCCCAACCCCAATAAAACTCAGCCTAGTAAAAAGGGTATTTTGGGAAAACTAAAACAGAAGAAGTAAAGAGAGAAGACATGCTTACGGGAGAGGAGGCTGTGCGATGCTCACCGAGAGAAGAAGACCCAGCTGCGACGGTGGTCTGGGTGATTAGGCTGGGAATCATGGTGACGCAACTAGGGGACCAACCTGAGTATGGTGGTGCGACATCGAGAGAGAGAGAGAGAGAGGATCTGTCAAGCCGATAAGCACTAGGGAGAGAAAATGGTGGCCGACGGCAGTGGGCTTACTGGAAGGGAGTGGGTTCGACGGGGTTGGGCTGGTTGGTGATTTCTGTAGTGGTGTGGGAGGTGGTCTGACGAGGTGGCTGTTGGTTGCTGGGAGGAAGGCTGCTGTGGTGTTGTCTGTGACGAGGGGCTTGCTGTGAGAGTGGGTTTCTTTCACTGTGTAGGAGAGATTTCTTGGGTTTTCTTTCTGAAGGATCTTGGGTGAGTTTTATAGATGAGGGGGAGGGAGATACAATGAGTGATCTGGAGAGGTTTGGATTCGACTAGACTTTGGAAAACTACTCCCACAAGGAAAGAAACACTGGGAGGATAAGAGTTAGTTTCAAATTAGGAAACTACTCAATCTGGGAAACCAAACAGAAAATAAAAGAGGCATATAGTTTAACGGTAGAGAAATCCTATTCAGAACAAATTACTACCTCCAAACATATCTAATAACAATAAGAATAACAATACAAATAGTAATGATAATAATAAAATCACACTTTTGGGGTCTGATTGTTACAGATGAATCTTACAATTTAGTCAGGCCGGTTTGGTCCCCTGACTTCGAAACCTGTGACAGATTGGGTGGACTAGTCAACCCAATCCCAATATGATATAAACAGACATTAATCAAGTTGGGTTAGCAAGTTTTATGCACAGCCCTAGTTCCCAATTGTCAACAATGTGATAATTTGAATCTTTAATAGATTGCAACTCAATATTTTATGGGAAATACTCTTGCTACAAGGGGATTACACAAGCAATTCTACAAACTGACGTGACTTGATGTAGTTCGTCAGATTGTAAAGTAGATTTAAAGGATTAGATGAAGATACGTTAGTTTGTGAGATTACTTTTGTGGATGTAGCACCCATATTTTATACTGCATTTATTGAATTGCATCAGGCATGTGTAGTCTTCGAGTGGTTCTTTCTGAAACCAAATGAAATCCGGTGTGCTAATGAAAGACAACAAAAGCTGAAGGTGCATGAACCCGAAAATTTAGTTTTTCTGGCGTTGTAGTCAATAGATAATGCTTTCTAAGTAGTAGACCTTAAACAGATTTTTTTTTTTTTTTTTTTTCTGGTCATTTATTATGGTGTAACTTGATTTGGTTATTTGTTCCGCTTTGGTTCTTTTCTCCTCGAGGAAATTGCATAAATCTCATGCATTTTGTGTTAAACAGCTCTTGGAACTAACGTTAGCAGTTGCATGACTTTATTTTGCTTTACTAATCTTACTTCTTTTGAATTTTTTACACTTTTTTCTTTTATCATAAATGAGTATGCTCCACTGTGTATCTGCTGTATATTTTCTGATGTTATTTTGCCTTGCCTAAGGTTTAAATTCTCTGTCATCTGCATTTTCTGTTTACAGGAAGACGTTAATTGCTGATGCCAAACATGCCAAACCAACCTTTATTTCAAAAATACCGAAGTCATTGAAAGAGGATCTTATTGACCGTCTGCTGTCATTTAACCAAGGAAAAAGTTATTTTCCCGGACTTTAATAAACTGAACTTGGCATGAAGGGATCCTGCTGCATGAAGGGACTATGACCTGTAGTCATAGAAATTTTCAAATGCCTACGTCAAATTCTGCTGGTGGCATAACAATTGTTGCAGATGTTTCATAATCTTCTGACATTGCCACAGATGGGTCTTGGTATATTAATGGGAATTGATGACGGGATATCCTCTAGCAAAAAGCAGGGGTATGTTGTATAGTGCCCTTCACAGCAAGTTCTTGCCACAACAAGACTGTTATCTTTTCATTCATTACTCTATCCATGCTCACATGCTGTAGGTGCGCTCTCAGCCGATTTAAGATGCAAGGGCTGATTGCAGATCTTCCTGAAAGTTTTGTTTCTCCCTTGAGGCTGAGCAGTTGATTATGGTAGATCGAAAGATGAGTTTTACTCGGTTTGTACAATATCCTTTCCGGCGGTATCTTCAGTATACAATCCTAATCACAATTTCTTTTTCCTATATAATTGTGGCACTGCAGACTCGGAGAATATGCTATCAAGTGTATCCATTTACAATGAAATGGTTGTTTCCCGAGGCTTTTGAATACCCTCCACCCCTGAAAGAGGGTGGCTGACCCCCCAGTTCCCATTCCCCCTGAACAACTTTGAAGCATTTTATATGTGGCTGTTTGTTAGTGCAACCAAGGTGCAATTTTGTCTTCTGTCTGTTCGTGCATGTGCTTAATGGTAAGCTGGTAGTTGCTCGTTAATGTTTGTGCACGGGGCAAAGTGGTGAACGTTTGCGCTCTCAGCTCGTATAGAAGTTGAAAAATAGAAATTAACCATAAACTTGACTAAAAATTAGTTTTCTATTAATTAGTAAGGCTTTTAGTATTAAAAAGGTTAGTTGATAAATGATGTAGTATTGTTTCTAACTTATGAGGTATGAATCACTTTGATTGATATATATCCATATAAACATATATATAATTACAAAATAATACACCGGTGGACACATCTCGTTTTTTATAGACGCCCTACTTGATATAAATGGCTCTTTTTTACTTTTTGTTCTTGGTTATGGATTATGATACTAACTTTTAAATAAATGAGTACAAAAAAGGGCCCAGGGCCCTTAATTATAATCGGGCTTCATAGGCTTATCTTTGAAAAATAAAAGAACAAAAAAATTGCTTAAAGACCGAATGAGGTTATCAAGCAAATAAGAGTATGTGATAGTTCTTCAAAACTCCCCTCGCACTTGCAGCCCAAGCGGGTTTAACATTCTTTCTGGATAAAACTGTGAAAAGACTTGACAACCTAGATAACCCTTACACAAACCTTTGATAGGAACCAGCTAAGCCCAAGAAACTCCTCATGTTGTGCACCGGTGGTTGTTGCCATTCCACCACTGCCTCAATCTTACTTGGGTCAACCGTGACTCCTTCCATAAACATCACATGATAAATGTCACATTTGTTGAGTTTGACGAACAATTAATGGTCCTTGACTTTCCCCAATGCTAATCTCAAATGATCCTCATGACTAAAAACAAGTCGGTTGACTCCTTCCATAAACATCACATGATAAAGGTCACATTTGTTGAGTTTGACGAACAATTAATGGTCCTTGACTTTCCCCAATGCTAATCTCAAATGATCCTTATGACTAAAAACAAGTCTAGGAATGGCCGGAATGCCTTATTCATAATGTCCATAAAAGTTGTTGGGGACTTAGCTAACACGAAGGGCATCACCATAAATTCAAAATGACCATACCTTGTCCAAAAAGCTGTATTTGGTATGTCGACTTCCTTAATCCTCAATAGGTGATATCCTAACCTAAGATCAATCTTAGAGAACACCGAAGTTTCAAGTAGCTGGCCAAAAGAATTGTCTATCCTCGATAGCGGGTACCTATTCTTTATGGTTACCATATCTAGTTCTCGATAATCGATACACATCCTACTGGTTCCATCATTCTTTTTCACAAATAGCACTGGCGTTCCCCAATGTGAGATACTAGGCCTAATAAACCCTTATTTCAACAACTACAAGAGTTGGCCCTTCAATTCTTCTAACTCAATCGAGGCAATCCTATAGGGTGCCTTGTGTACTGGAACTGTCCATGGTTTCGTGTCAATCAAGAACTTGATTTTCCTAGGAGGAGTAATCTTGGTAGTTCTTTGAACAGCTTTGGAAATTCACTTACTACGGGTATATCCTTGATCTCTTTAGGTTCTCTCTCCTTAAGCACCAAGTGTACTAAGTAGGCCTCAAACCCACTCGCCATCTCCTTCGTGGCTTATAACAAGGTAATCAATTCTGGCACCGACTTTAACTTGCTTCCTCGGAATATCCTATCTTCCATTACAGGTATGCAGAATGCCATCGTCCTCTACCAACAGTCTATTCTCGCAAAGTACCTAAACAATCAATCCATATGACATCGAATCCCAACAACTTGAATGCTATTAGGTCGCCTTCAAAAGGACTCCACCTATCTCCAAGGGGCACTCCTAAACTCTTTTGGCGTAGAACACCATTCCTCCATTGGTAACGGTACTAGACTCCCTACCACATTGTTTCCATCCGAAGACCAATCATACAAGCGAAAGCAATGGACACAAATGACTAGGGCACACCCGAGTCAAGTAGTGTACTCGTGTAGTAATGCGATATTCTATCTCACCCTAAAATGACTCACTACTTACACTACGTTCCTACAAATATGACTAATTAATCGCGGGCTGACATTTTGTACCTATGATGATGCCTGCCACCTGGATTTTGGGGGCCTTCGTCAACTTCTCTTGGAGTGAGGGCGTACACTCTTTCTTGTACTGCCTATATGTGATCTCCAAGTCCTTCACCATAATTCTCTCACTGCACCAGTATTGCATAAGGGCAATCTTTGGTGCAGTGTGCTATCTGCCTACAATGGTAACGCAAGATCGGACCCTGACGACAATCTTCCTACTGAACCCAATGACAACTACCGCACACTGGCGTCCTTCCTCCCATGCATGCTTCGGGGGTAGTCGTATGTCATCCTTCTGTCTTAGACATGAAATTCTGAGGGACACCCGAACTGCTTCCTTCACTAGTAAACGTCCTCTTCTTTAGGCTCGTGGGTAAGGCCAACAAGTTTTGCCATTCTTACTCTGCAATGGAGGCAACGTGTACCAATTACTTGGGCCTTGATGCACGTTTATAGCCGGTCTTGAAATCGTTGTGTCCTCATGCTCTCAGTAAAAATGAGATGAGGGAGTCGGATGTCATCCTTCTGTCTTAGACATGAAATTCTGAGGGACACCCGAACTGCTTCCTTCACTAGTAAACGTCCTCTTCTTTAGGCTCGTGGGTAAGGCCAACAAGTTTTGCCATTCTTACTCTGCAATGGAGGCAACGTGTACCAATTACTTGGGCCTTGATGCACGTTTATAGCCGGTCTTGAAATCGTTGTGTCCTCATGCTCTCAGTAAAAATGAGATGAGGGCTAAACCTTCCTAGCTCCCCAAACTAAGCAGCATACAACTTTATTGGCATGCTACCTTGAACCAAGTTAGCAAAGTCCTTCGACTTCTGCTGCCTCACAATAGTGGGAAAGTACCTGTGACGCCCCCAAATTCCGCTCGGGATTGGACGGACATTTGAAGCGTTTAGACATGCAACACAATGTTACTTGCCCCCGTTCATGACATATAAGATGCAATGTTCCTAACATGCATATAGCATTATACAATATTCACAGTGGATAATTTGTTTTTTCTTCTTTAACAGTACTATGCACCAAACTTGTAGTACCCCAAGTAATTAAAGCGTAATCCATTCATACTTAATAAAATAAACATCCATGATTATAGTACGGATCTCATAAGACTATAATCTCAAAACATGGGAGACCAGATTCCATAGTACACTATTGGGCCAATTCGTCGAGTAACTCCCGTAACTCGACAATGAGACCAGAATACTTTAAAAAAAAAAACTAACTATGGAAGCTGTATGCTCCACATACTATCTATGGCACTTAGTCGACCTCCTCCAGTCTATCAGTGTCCGCTCCCTACTCCGATCCTGACACATCGTCTACCATTCGGGGAGAATGGTAGTTGGGACTACCACGATGAGATTTGATTACAAATCTCAACAAGTTAATAGGAAACTTTCACATAGGTTAATGATGCATGCATGACAATAAAAGTATGAATGCATAATCAAAGTCGTAAGTAAGCATAGTATAACTTGACATATAGCATGGCATAAATGACATAAATTGAACTGAAACTGAAACTTAGTTTGAAGTGATGTGACATGTACGTGAACTTAAAACATAATATGGACTAGCAACATAGCATGAACGTGAACTTGAACATAATATGAATGTGAACATAACCTGACATGAACGTGAACTTGAAACATAACATGGACTTGAAACGTAGCATGAACGTGAACATACATAATATGAACGTGAACTTGAATATAACATGAACCTAAACATAACATGACATAAACTTGAACTTGAAACATATTCTTATCTCATGGGATTACCATGATTGCGTAATCTTATCTCATGGGATTACCATGATAGCGTATTCTTATCTCATAGGGTTACCATGATTGCTTATTCTTCTCTCATGAGGTTACCATGATAGCGTATTCTTTATCTCATAGGGTTACCATGATTGCGTATTCTTATCTCATAAGGTTACCATGATTTAACATAACTTGAACGTGACATAAACTTGAAACTTGACATGAATGTAAAGTTGAACATATCATAACGTGAAACATGACTTAAACGTGAAATACATGAACTTGAAATCTTATTCAATAGACTTAATCATTAAAATGACCATACAAGTGCTACACGGGTCCCCTTGAGCCGTGTGTCCCTACCGATTACCGCATCACAACACAGGTATCAATACTAGCTGTGAGTGCATTAATACGTACTCCACAGTTGTTGTAGCCCCAAGTATTCTACGTGTCATAATTCTTGTGTCTCACGTAGTGTATGCTCCACAGTTGTTGTGGCCCCATACTTCATGCTTCACAGTTGTTGTGATCCCATGAATTGTTTGTACCACACTTGTTGTGGACACACGTAAAATAAAGAATGACTCCATCGGCGTTAGTACCTAACACGCTTCAATGACCAGTTAGTTAGGCACCATTCGCAACCTGTTGACTGTACTTAGTCAATCCAAAAATTTCACACCTATTTAAATACTCCAGAGTGAACACAAGAGTTCTACTAGGATATTACCTCATCCTAAGGCTTAAGGTCGTGATTGACATGAATACTTAACAAGACTGTCGAGACAGGATGACATGAATATGAAATGACAGAAGTCCTGACATAGCGTAGCGTGACATGAATGTAAGATGACTGACATGACATACTTTAAGACATGAGTATAACAGACAACATTTCATAACATGGCATACGTGTAACAGACAATATTTCGTAACATGGCATAACATGTGACAGTAAATATTACATGACTTGACATACATGTAACAGATGGCATACGTAATGTGACATACTTGCAACAGCTAGTAACATATGACAGAATATATTATGTAACAGATAAGTATTTCATGACAGAATAATTCGTGTAATATATACACATGTGATGACATGGCATGGCATGGAATATATAACAACATACAAGCATAATTGTAATTCCCTTACCCATCATACATACACAATAAACTGATAGTAAGTTAAGAGCTAACTTACCTCGATTTTTGTATTTTCTAGACAAAAACTCTAATGCGATCATGAGAAACTGAAAGTAGGGATTTCTTAAAATTAGAACCAAGTCAATAACAATTAGAAGTATGAAAAAATATTAACTTAGAGTAAAATGACCATTTTACCCTCTATATGTGGAAAAATGATCATTTTACCCCTAACTTAAGGAATTTGCATCCTAACTCCAAAAATCACCAAAATTTACATACATCATGTAAATTTTCTCCTAAACTCAAATATCTATTCAGAAAAATTTAAAACTAAATACAACCATTAAAATTCTATAGGGCCAAAATTGTGATTTTTCTTCTAAGTTCAAAACAGATTTTTGTTTCTAACTTGTTGTGATCAACCTCTTGATCTATGACTTATAAAGATTTGATCTTCAAATAAAAAAATCATATGGTTTAAAAAGGTTTCCTAAAATAGATTAAAGCTCCAAACTCAAGATCACTTGGTTAAAAATAATCAAAACATAAATTTAGCCAAGAACATCATCACTTTTGCCTAACCGAATATCTCCTTGCATAAAATTTCATATCTTTGAAACTAACATCAAATATATTCAAAAAAATATTCTAACATGTATATAAGAGGCTTAGGATCCTCAAATAAAAATATCAAAACCATTGGATTAGGAATAAACCATAAAAGATTTAAACTTTCCCAAAACAGAAACTGTTTTTCCTCTTCCAGTTTCTAAGTTTCTAGATCTAAGAAAATATTTCACCAAAACTTTTAATCATGCAAAAAATCCTTAATAAATAATCATATACACATTTTAACAGTACTCTATAAAATTTTCGGACCAAGATCTATTCATTAGTTTGGTCAAAAACTCCAAACTACAACACACTCTCCAGTTTATCGTCAAGATTAACCTTTCTGGGGTTTGAACAACTTTGGATCGACCAAATGATCTCCAAATGGAACAAATAATATATACATGTAAACTCGACTAAAAAAGGAACAACTTTAATTAAGGAAAATTTGTGATAAAACACTTAAAAAAGCTTCTTATAAGGCATGCAATAGAGATCAGAAAAACTACCCGAGAGTGTCTTTTGTGTTTTATCAAAGAAAAGTGTAAAGGAGGGTTGCTTTTTCGTGGGAAGTGGACTGGATAGTCTCTTACAAAGGTTATGAGAAAGTGATAGGACTGGAAGAAAGCTTGAGTGTTGGCCTTTTCTTCCCATTACAATAAACAAAAATCAGCCCAAGATCTTTTCTCAAGGTGAAGTGTAAAAGTAAAAGAGTGAGATGACCCTTTAGATTTTCTTCTTCAAAACCTTCTAGAATCTCTTTTGGAAAGATTTGGTCAGCCAAGTAGGGGTGCAAAACTTAGTCAAGAAGCAATGCCAATGAGACCAAATTCGTGGGCCTTAAAGGGCCTAAACCGAATGGGCCTAAATTTTGGAGTTTTAAGAGAGTTTTGATTGCTATTAAGCCTAAATCCAATCTCTCTTGGCCCAATCAATTTTCCAAGGATAAAAAGGTTGGATAATGATGTTCTAACATAAATTTGAGAAATTAATAGCATATGGAAGTGATTTAATCAAGTAATTAAAGACAATCCTAGAAATCGGAGTAAAAAGGGTTTGGAGGCCAACTTTAGGGTTTGGGAAACCGTTTAGGATTTCGGTTTCAACCAAGTTTTTGGGATTTTAATTGAATTCCAACCATTTAGGGTTTCACTAGCGTTGAAACCCTCTTTGGCTTGGCACAAAATTGGTTGATCAGAAAAAAAAAGAATAGGGTTTCGCTTAGGTGGCATGATCTCACACTTTGATTCTTTCATAATCCAACTCATAGTTCTTCTTTGTGCCAAGTGTCTAATACTATTCACTATGTGTGACTAAGATCTTGCCAAGTGCCCAAATAAAACTTCTAACCTAATTTGAACATTCCACACTGTGATTTTAAAAACACTGCACTTGGTGCGCTTAATAATGGTACTATTCACTCCAAAAGAATGCATAATAAACTTAGTACTGAAAAATCCTAAATATTCATATTAACCTATAGTGAAAATTGTTTACCGAAATTCAACCCCGAAGTACCCTTAAAAATAATTTCATAGTTTCAAACAGGCGTTTCGTTTGAAAATATGAAAATGGACTTATTGTGCCATAAAATCCTAAATAATCATCTGAGTCTAATGGCATAGACCATAATGCATTCTAGGACTTCTAACTTTTGAAATAATTAAACTCATATTTCTAGCACCATAGTGAGTAATAATACTGACTATGTTGACAAACTAAAACTTGCGCGATTGGACGATTCGTGAAAACTTATGAAGTTTTACGAGATTCCTAAAGTCAATAGAAATTTCACCAATGAATTTCTAGAGAGCTGTTATAGTACCGATTGTCGAACTCCTTAAATCTTTCCACGAGATTCTTTCCGTGGCTCCTAGTTCCATGGTAAGAAGTTGTCTTTTGGTACCCCACCAAAGTGCCACCTCTTCTTGAAGCAAATAACTTGCTTACAATACTTTCTGGCTTTCAGTGCACCCACACACCTCAAAAGCCCTTTAATGTTTGTGATCCACCTCTCTGCCTTCATTGGACCCTTGTTACTAAAGAATCTCAGGTAACAGTAAGCCAAAAATCACTTATATGTCCCTTATGCTCCTCCCTAGGGGAACCTAATTTCTAAACTTGTTGGGAATGTGAGTAGAATTCACATTGCTGCTCCAACACCTCTGAGATGCGATTAAGCACTCTTGCTAACTCTCCATCTCTCCTCTCGTTCTAAATCTCTCCATACTACTTGCCAGTTGCTCGCCTCACAACACTCTTGGTCGCATCATTTTTAAATCCTATCACATAACTCAAACCTATCACTTGCTATCCCAACACTCGTTTCGTAGATGCAGATTAAGCCTAGGGTACTTAAAATTTTAGTTTACAACACTAGGATCAATTCTTATATATATGGTACTAGTCCTACGTAAAGAAGTGGATTTTACCCAGACTCATGTATAAACACTCTAATACCAAGTTGTGGTGTCCCGTTCCTCGGTAAATGACTTGGTGAGGATCCTTGGTGCCAAGAGTGCCAGCCAGTCAGGAACACCCAAGGTTTGAATCGAGTCAGGCGAGCAATGTTCGAATGAAAGTGCACTTGTAAGGATATAGATATTGAGTTGCAGTGCAAGAATAGAGGTTTAGTTTGGAGGCTAAACATTGTAGTACCATAAGTATAATCCATTTATAAATTCACACAATATTCACAAGTTACTCAACTTCTTCAAACAAATATACAGGTATCCAAAAACTTTGTTCATACACCCAAAATGAGGCAGACCGAGTACAAGTGGTCACCCAACTAAAAGATATGTACAACTTCCAAGGATAAACAATGTCTACGATGGAGACAAGTATGACTACGGTTTGGGTGAGGTTGGCTCTTCCTCTTTAAGCATCGCTCTTAGGACTATCTCTACATCAGAATCTATGGTTCTGATGTTGAAACCATAGGTAAGTTTTGCAGCTATAACAAAACTGCTAATACTCATGCAATGTATAGTTTCCATGCAACGAAATAGATGAACACATATATTAGTGCATGGCGAGGAATCACCCTCTTAGACAAAAACACATGCATTTATAAACAAGGCGAGGATCACCCTCTCAATAAAATATAGTTATATAAGCATAGGCGAGGAATCATCTTTTGAGGAATTACCCTCTATGCAAAACATCATTAAGCATAAGTATAATCGAGGCAAGGAATCATCCTCCTCTTTAGTATGTAAAGTTCATAATTGTCATCACACATGTGGGGCCCTCAGCCCCGCTTGGAATTGGATGGTGACTGAAATGTCGAGACATGTAACACAAGGCTACACACCCCTTGTACATGACATATAATATGCAATGAACCTAAGTACACTAGTAGTATGGAATAATATAGCAGTAGAAAATAGTAAAAGTCGGATAGTCTAAGCAATGAGATAAGCAATTGCAAAGCACATGGCACCGTTACTAACAAAATACCCCAACATTGTCCATTTCCATAAGCATGCATCATAAAAGATATAGCATCCCAAAAGCATAGAGTATATTTTAATCTCCCAAAACATGGGACCTTCTAAAAACGTTGTTCCTCAAAAGTTGAGATCTAAACCATAAGTATTTTTTTTCTTTCTTCTTTCCACAAAATATCTTAGGTTTTCGTTTTCTTCAAAAGGGTTCAGGCTTCACACGCTTCTCTAAGGCCTTAGATTACCTTGGGAAAATCCTCAGTTGGCGAAAACCCTAGGAAAATCCTCAATTACAGGAATTCCTTGGATTTCCTTAGGTTCTTCTGTTACATTCGTCATCACCACTAGATAAACAATATCCCTGTTCATCAAACCCTTCTTGACTTGTCCAGCCGTTACCATAGATGGATCAAGCCGAATAGTCTCACCCAAATACAGATCATTTCTTGAGCAAGTCAATCGAAGACTACTTCCCGTCTTCGAAAGTCTATCTTGGCATAATGCCTTGACAACCAGTCCATTCTTAGGATTAGATCAAATTCCATCAAATGAAAGACAATTAGATCTGCGGTCAAAACTAAGTTAACAATCTCCAACGGGAAATTCTTAAGTACACTTGTGCAACCGATTACCTTCAAGTCTGGAATAGCTACTAATACTTTTCAAGACATTGGCTCCACCTCAAGTTCACACCGTCGCACACATCTACTAGAGATAAAAGATCTTGATGCTCTGAAATCAAACAAAGCACACACCACATATTGCTTCGATTTAACCTTACCTAATAGGGTAACTATAATTACTCAAGATTCTCAAACACAAGCTATTTACGAATTAAGGCAAAGTTGGAAATGTTACCAGTAATCACTCCCACATATGCCATCTCGTTAGCTTCTAGGTCTATCTCCCCTGGCATAATAGCATAAACCTTGGCTTTTGCAGCAGTCTTGGGTCTAACACTTGGCGTTGATGCTCATCCAGGCGTAATCTGCGGACAATCCTGGATCACATGGCCGGTTTGACCACACCTGAAACATGCTCCCGTTGCCATATGACATTCTCCAATGTGCCTTTTCCCGCATTGGCGACATGGTGGTGGAGTGACGGGTGCTGCATTCCCAACTACCATGTGTTTTCCTTTGTTTGGGGTTATAGAGGCCTTCTGTTTCCCCATACTACCTTTGGTGAGTAAGGCAATCCTCTCTTCCTACTTTCTATCCGCTTGAGCTTGTGCAATTAGTCTCCATTGCTCCGCCTCTGTTATCGAACCTACATTGACCAATTCCTAGAAATTTTCTATTTGTAGACATGCTACCTGGTTTCAGATACGAGGTTGCAAACCGTCCTGGAATTTCCTGGCTTGCATTTTCTATACTGATCAAATGAGGTGCAAATCTCCCCATCTCCGTGAAACGAGCAGTATATTGATCAACCGTCATGTTCCTTTGGGTCAAGTTTGCAAACTCCGAAGCTTTTTGCTGCTTGGCCGTTTCTGGAAAGAAACGATCATCGAACTTCATCTTAAAATGATCCCAAGTGAGTGCAGTCAAATTCCCCAATTCTTGAGCCAACAGTTGCAGTTTGGTGTCCCACCAGATACCAGCTTCTCCTTGAAGCATGTGACCCCGCATACTGGACCTTTTGCTCCTCTGAGCATCCACTAATATTGAAAGTTCTTTCTAGATCCATAAGCCATTTGTTAGCCCTTAGTGGTCCTTTTGTTCCCATAAAATTTGGATATCTATACACTAGGAATTTCTCATAAGAGCATCCTTGTTCTCCTTTGGGCAATACTTGTCTAGGTTCTGCCCTTGTTCCATTTGATTACGTACCACCTTAGTCATTTGGTGAATGGCCTCTGCTATAGCCTGTCCCCCTTCTAGTGGAGGATTTTCAGCCTCCTGATCCTTACATTTAGGAGAAGTATTCTCGTGTCGTTTCCGAACCATAATTTCCTTCTCCTGAAAATGCACAAAACCAGTGTGGGTCAGTCTCCTTCTTAGAGAAAGGATGACCTTTCTTCACTTGAACTTGCGATCCTACACGAGTATCTTCTGCTATTTCTTCTTCCTCTATATTCAAGCCTATAGCTATAAGATCCAAGCCTACAACTACAGATCTCAAACCTACAACTACAGATCTCAAACCTAGTCAGAGGTACCATGCATTCCTAGGACAATGTGTGGGTTTACCCATAGACGTAATTGCTTTGATACCATACTTTGTGGCGCCCTCAGCCCCCATGTGGGTTTACCCATAGATCTCAAACCATAATTTTTTTTTCTTTCTTCCTTCCACAAAATATCTTAGGTTCCCGCTTTCTTCAAGAGGGCTCGGGCTTCACGCTCATCTCTAAGGCCCTATCTTTATCTTGATTAGTATGCCATCTGAATTCTTCAATGAATTGGAGTATTCGGGTAATCTCCTGGTGAATAGCCTCGAGTCACTTCAGGATGGAAGGCTCAGGCCAACTCATATCCATCTTAGGCATGATCCTCTGCAGAGGAGGTGTCGTTCTCTTCCTCTTGGCCCTGGGTGTCGTCTTCTACTCCTGTAACAACTTCTACCAATCCGGTTGGTAGGAAAGTAGGCACAATTTTTCTGGCTGTCACTTGAGAGATATGATTGTCCTAATATTAACTAATCGGGAAGGGGATTAAGAGAAATTGGAGTATGCTTAGACTTTAATAAAGCATCCTTATGCATTTTGTCAAGAAAAAAAATGGTAATAGGATTTTGTTTTGTGAGAGGTAGAAGCTATATTTTTCAAGGAAGGTAACAGAAAAAAAAAATTGGTAATAGAAAAAACACTTGGTTATATGTTGCATGCTTCAATACAGTTTTTTTCTAAAGAAAATAATGAAGTCATTATCATTGATGGTCAAAGATTCTGTTGAAGTTTGGTTTCTTTTCTTTTATATTCTCATAACAAAATAATAATAACAATAAATTGGATTAGTTTTCACAAAAAACAAAGAGAATACCTGGGGAGTGGTCCAGCTATTAAACTGAGAATAACAGCCCTCCATTCACATGGCAACACGTAGGCGGTTTATTATGTTTATTGTACATCTGCATACACTCAGTTAGAGAATCCATAAACCCTCGTATGCTTACTCATATGCCTCCTTCCTCACTTCTTCCACTCCATCCCCAACGGGCTCAAGATCTCAACACTGCCATCCCGCACGGCGCTTGACCCAAATGGTGGCAGAGCTCAACCCAGACGGTGAGCTCGACCTAAACGGTTCATTTCTCATCTTTCTCTCTCGGTAATCTCTCTCCATCTCTGTAACACCTCGTTCCCCTATAAAGAAATTTTTAGAATTTTCGGAGAGCCAATGTGCTACTAAACTTGACTAAAAACTTTTCTTTTAATGACCCGCCAGATGCGAAAGATTCCATAAATAAAAAAAACTTTATTAAATACTTAAAATCAAAAATAGATTTTGTGGAACCACATATTAAAAAAAAAATACTAAAATCCCATGTGTTTATCAAAATAATTTAATTAAACCTTAAATCATAAACTGAACATGACATAAACTTCTAGGACTCTGCCTCACCTCCCTGGGTCAAGTCCTATCCTGCAATCTCATCCTCATAAATGTCATCACCTATGGTGGTTTAAAAACATAAAAAAAAATACAAAAATGAGTCGAATACTCAATAAGCAACACATTATACATAAACATAATAAACATAAGGTTTCTTGAAAAATATGCATACTCATAAATGCATACGTAAATAATATGAATATAAACATGAACTTATATTTCACTTATCATTGGTCGATACCTACTGTTGACCCCCATGAGTTAGGGTTAGCGAATCTAAGTAGATTCCGATGCCTATGGCCGCGGGTTGTGGAATCCATACATAAGGAAGACACACTGGGTGCACTACCAGCATGTACGACTTGGCAATGCAATATGCCCATAACATAGGTACCGTCTTCATATCATAACATAGGCCGTTACATATCTTATCATTCATACTTCATCGTAATCATACTTGCATACTTCTCATATCATATCATAGATTTCAAAAATTGCATTATTTTATAAATTTTCGTGATACATGTTTCCTCACATATAATCATGTCTTTTCATAAATCTTTTGATGCATAATTCCTTTCATAAAATCATGAATTTTTATAAATAATTTAATGCGTAATTCTTCATGAAAAATCATGGATTTTCATAAAATTTATCATGACTTGGGTATGTGAAAAGGGGCTTCCAATTGAGGGCGTACATGCATAATATTTTTATATAAAAAAAACATGTCGTTTATCATACATACGTGTAAGGGTATGATTATGCTACTTATCTCGTAGCGCTAATCCACTATTTTTGGAACACGGCTGATTATCTAAAAATGTGTTAGTAATTTTTGTAAATTCCTAATTAATCACTTGCTTCATTATTAAAACCTGAAGAAATCTATAACTCTCAAATCCTAAAATTTTTTAATTCCTTAAATACTTTAATGTTTATAAAATTCCTCCAAAAATCTTACACGATTAAATCCTAAAATCTCATTATTCCATACAATGAACTTTAATTCTATCTATGCAAGCACATGTTGACCCCAACATATACACACATCAAATCCGTAATATCAATGTTAAACCGTATTCGATATTCCTACATCCGTTAACTACTCTCAAAATATTCCAACTTTTCATGGTCTAAGTGCCTTTAAATTTGTATGGCATCCCATATTCAGTCTCGTGAGGCCTAACATATACTAGCCTACTAACTAGTTGTGTGAGAAAGAGAAAATAACGTGAGAGGAAGAGAGATAATTACTGAGAGAGTGAAGGGTTAAAGAGAGGGGATGAGGCCGTGAGCTTTTGGTGGGGATGAGCAATGACTAGAAGTTGGGGGGGGGGGGTGGTGCTGACGGCTCAAGACTAGGCAATACAAGCTGGCAGCGACAGGGGCTATGGTGGGGTGGCGTGGCTTACTCGTTTTGGTTCCTGCTTGCCAAAGGGAGACAAAGCTACAGTGGTTTCATTGGTGGCTTAAGAGGTATAGTCTCGGCAAGGTGGTGTTTGAGTGTGGGGGGTTGTAGGCGTGGAGGAAAAGGACATGGCTGACTTCATTGCTACTCTGTTCTCGAGTGGTAAAACAGGGGCTTGTTGTATGGGGTTGTCCGTGGTTTATGTTTGACTAAAAATATATCTACAAATGTATAGAATCGTAACAAGTAGTAAAGTGTTTTAAAGAAAACAATTATCGAACCCACAGGAAATAATTATACTATTGAGTATTGAAATTGACTAAATTAATTACTATTTGAAAAACTGAAATTCGAAGAATAGTTTATCTAAACTAAATTGAAGAAAAGAACATTAAAATTAAGATTTTAATAATAATGAGAATAAATCTAGAGCATTTGACTTCACCTAGCACATCCCACACAGTTTATTCTTTCTTGTTATAGAATCTCAATTATCCCAAGTTGATGATAAAAATCTCTTAAATATTCAATATTTTCTCTTTAACAATACCACAAATATCTCCAATTCATTACTTCATATCTTTATGTGAATTTAACTAATTGGAGACCCATTAAGCTTTTTAGATTTTTCTTGAAAATCACACTCGTCACGGTAAAGTATCTCTGCTTTCGCTCAACTAATGGTTTTTAATCCTAGAGCTTTAATCACAAATGACCTCTCGATCTTATTGCAATCCAAAAGATTAAACAATAGTTAGTTAGAAAATTATAAGCATTAAGAAGAAATAATAAACACTCAATCATGGAAATATTGAAAAATAAAATAACTTGGAATATAAAGTGTGTGTACAATGCTAGGCTACATCAAAGCTCTAAAAAATAAAACTAGTTTATAATGAAATTAAAAAGAAAGAGAATAATACTGGTGTTCTTTATTGAAGTCGGTTGATAAAGCATTCGGCTCTCGCCTCTACCCTCCAGTTCCTCCTTCTCGAAAAAACACTTTAAGAATAAAAATTGAAACTCCAAACTCAGACTCAGACTCTAAAACTAAAAACTCAAAAACCAAAAGAAAATCCCTATTCATCCCACAAGTCAGGATTAAATAGATGTTGAAATTCAAATATGGAAACAAGATAACTGTGGCTACAATCTCGCCTAAGGATATGGAAAATAATTTCTAAAGATAGATGTTAACATAAAAGGAATTATTCCAAGAAGAACAGGATTATCTAAACTAGAAGATTTAGTGATAGACGGCTTGAATTGCTGAATTCGGGAGGATTTGGTTGCCAAACAGATTCATTGCGGAACTCAGATTTGGTGGTCAGGAGCAGATTGATCTAGGTCGGGAGGAATTATTCCACCGAGTAGATGTCGTGTATGCTGAATATAACTGGTGTGGAGGTCACAAGTGAACGGGCGTGGAAGTCACAAGGACCACACAGCCCTCTCCTCGCCTACCGAGTGGAAAGACTCCCGACCGGGATGACATACTCCTCTCGCCTTTTCTAGTCGTTGCCCACGATGTCATTTTAGGTTGGTCTTTTAAGTTGGTCATTTAGACTAGTTGCTCAAATCTAATCACCCAGAGCCTTGTTGTCAAGTCTTCGCACCTTCAAGTCGCGCCTTTTGCTCGTGAGTCTCCTTGCCTACCGAGAGGTAATCCTTCTTGCCTTTGGGCGAGAGAAACCTCTTTGCTGCCCATAGGACAAGGCTCCTCGCTCCAATCTCATCGGCTCTCTTCAAATATCGTTGCCTCTCATCGGTCTGGATTCGTAGTCTCTATTTTTTTTTATCAAAATGCTCTCATTTTATACTAAATCTTCTCATTCCTTCAAAACCAAGCAAATAAATAAAAATATGTATAAACAAAATAAAATCAATAGTAGTGGAGGGAAAAATGACACTTTTCATAAATAAAAGAGTGATAAAATTACATAAAAATAGCACTTATCAATTTACGATGGACAAGGGGTGGATCTAGGTGGTTTGTCGTGGTGTTGTGGCTAAGGGATGAGATGTGGGCTACCTTCCTATGGCTGCAACACTGGTCTGGCTTCCGTTGGCGGTTCACTGCATGGATTTCGTGAAGGGCTGGACGTGGCTACTATGACGTGGATTTTTCCTCCGAGGCTGGTTCTGTGCATGGAGACTGGTGGCTTGAGGGGGACTATTGTGACTTGCAGCAACAAGAAACCTGAGAGGTAAATATGAGAGGATGGTTTTCGGCGTGGTGGTGGTCTGGTATGGAGAGAAATTGCTACGGGGTTTTTGTTTTCAATGTGGGGCTTGCTGTGAGTGTATAAATAGATGTAGAGATGTGCATGTGTGACTAACAGAGAGAGAGGTGCAAGGTGTTTTGGTCTTGGTTGTAACATGAGGTATGGCGTGCAGCTGGTTCAGGTTTATGTTGTGGGAGAAGAAAAACAAAGGTGGGGGAGGGAGAATCGGGTATATTATGAAGAGGAATCTAGAATGCTAATAGTGTTTGGAGTCTAACACTCACGAGTTTGGAGTTTAAAAAAAATGTAGCATTAACTCTAGGTTAAAATAAATATAACTTATCCGATAAACTCTTTTATGGGCTTTAACTCATTTATTGAACCTAATAAAATTATTCATAATTTATCCCTAAAAATATAGGATTGGGTCGTTACAATCTCTTTGAAATTTCTTGGCGCCATGCAAATTTCTTCTTTCACGTTGTTTTTTTATCTTCATTCCTATAGGATTTCTCTTCTTAATCTCGTTTCTATAGCTTTGCTGGATATTTGGAAGCCCTAATTAATTGTAAATTAGGGAGACACAAATATTCTTGGCCATTGGCCATGACTGCGATGGAGGGAATTGTAAATTAGGGATTTGTAAATTCACTATTGGGTTTAAATTCCCTAACTAGATAGCTAGCATTGCTAATTGGAGAAACAAGTGTAGAGTCTGCAGTGAGAGCACTCGTGTTATCCATGTGGGCTTAAAAACTCATAGATTACCTCAACCATCTGTTACCCACAACTATGAACTCAACAATAAAACAAAAGTCAATAGAACAACAAGTTATGAAATTGGGAGAGAGTTATGAAATTAGATTATAGTTCCATATAAAGTAACTCATCAAGTCTTTTTGGTTCAACTAATCAGTTCAGACAGAACACAAACTAATTCGATATGTAACTAGACATCAAGTCTTTTTGCCTTTTTGATTCCTAAGTCCTAACTTAAGCATGATTCATGATCGTTTCATTGTTGAGTATTCTACAATTAGTTTGTGTTCTGTCTGAACCGATTAGTTCAACCAATTCTCATTGTAAATTAGGGAATTATAAACTGGAAAACACAACCTACAAGATGGACTTTTGTTTTACTAACTTCAATTTATTGTGATATCAACTACAACTCTCCTGCTACTAATACTATCATTGGTAACAAATGTTGCTGCTACACTACTATTATTGGCTTCATTATAATTTAATTAAATCGTAGTATCAACTACTGCTACTACTAATAATACTGGGTTCATAGTCTTGGAGTTGGTGTGATCATCAGTAAATCTTGAGTTCTACTTGTGATTGATGGTTTGCATTTGCTAGCTGAGCTGCCTCTCACAATATTGTGGAAAACACCCATTATGAGAATCCCTCCCCACTGTGCCCCTTTAATCCCCCTAGCCATCCCACATGCCTTTTTCCTTGTAACACTTATCCAACCAACAAAAAAAAAAAAACTCAAATCTTGACTAGTTTCTTATTTAAATTTTATATTATGTTTGAATTGGGACTCCAAACTTTTTATTAGTAGAATCAAAGTTTTCTTGGTCTCATACACTTTCTGAAAATTTTGGGCTGGAGATTCCTGCTGCTAATGATCTGAATAGTGGGGTTACTTGGAGAGGGGAACCAAACTCTATACTTGATGAGTCATAAACAAGTCCTTCATTAATTGGTTGTTGATCACAAGACATGAAAATCCAGCTTTGTCTCATACACCTTCTCTTGTATGCCAGCTTTGTAATGTAGTAGTTGTTTAGGCAATTAGTTTTCTGATCTCTTTTTTAGATTTTTTTTTTTGTCCCATATATGCTTACTTTCTTCCATCCAACAAATGACAAGTTCAGGTTCTCATTCCTGTTCAAGTGCGTGGACTTCAAGAGGGAAAGAGAAAACAAGTTTGGACAGGCCACTTTGCTACTGTGACATTCCATCGAAATGCCGAATCTCTGGCCAAGATAATAGTTTTGGCAAAAGACTTTATAACTGCCCAAACTATAAGATCAATAAACAATGTAGCTTTTCTTCAATAGATTGATCTTGAAAGTGCACAAAACTCTTGTAGCAAGATGATGTTGGAGTTAGCTCAATGAAAGAATGAGATGTTACTTCATGAATATTAATTGATCGAACAAGCCAAGTATAAAGTGATGGAGAAGAACTATAAGGGAACCTTGAAAGTGTTGTTGACATCGTGGTTGTTGTTTATCGAAATTTTTGCCGTAATTGTTATGAATCCCAAAAATATTAGTGTATTTTGGACAGTGCTCTTTTGATCGTGCATTAGCCCAAAAATAACTTTCCATACACCAATTCTTATCAACTTGCATGGAATACACAAACCTAGGTTCTTTGAGTTGCCGATCAATAAAGTTGGAATATAACCTTTGTGTATCCCTCTCTTCAAATAATTTTCTCCTTTTGGTTCTCAAATAATTTTCAACATCCTTGCCAATACAACCAACATTAAAGTCACCAGCTGATTCTTTACTCAACAACGACATAATTTTCCTTGTCAGTACACCAGACTCATTCAACGTCATAATCAATTTTTTTTGGACTTTAATAACTCCCTTATGTCCACGAAGCAAACAAGTACTTCTCGATGTAAGTAGAATGTGGTTATGTCCAACCATAAATAGGTTCAGGGAGTGTTCGATCTTTTTCTTTCCGACTAACCCACCAGAATCCTACCCTTGTGTAAACATAGTCTACTGCATAAAGAGTTTCATTATCTTTCGACAACCGAGTATGATTCGTCCGAATTACATTTTCATCTTGCATATGCGTTGTAAAATGTTTGTGCGTCTTCCACATCCTCAAATACCATACCAATGAATGGCTCCAAAGTACCACTACTCGAAGAGACTCCTCCATCCACATTCACCCCATCTTTGACATTCACATCATCTGGAATATATACACTTTCAGCCTCAAGTTCATCACTATTAACCCAAAAAATTTGTTCATTCAATACAAAACCACAACGTCATAAATTTAGTAGTTATTCAAAATAACCACATTAACTATATTGAAATTCTAAATCAAATAAATTTAATCGGCATGGTATGAGACTTGCCCAAAAAATAATAGCTTAGATTCTCTCTTATCTGTTTTATGAGGAATTTCAACTCTTTTTCAAAAATTAATCTGACTACTTCTTGGGAAAATAGCTTGGTTTGAGAATTCTTCTCCTCTCCACTGAACATAACAGGAATATTCATTAGGATTATAAAACTGAGATGGCTGGTGAGAAAAGAAAATGATGGAGACATGAGGCATAGATCATCATCATCAGTACTACTGGACTATTTGAAGATATAATTAATTGGATAAATGATGCCAATATTGCCTCAGCTCTCTTTACATGCATATATATATATACACATTAGCTAGGGTGACTCTTTTGAATCACCAAACCACAGACAGAATTTGGGTAATGAAAAATAAGAAACTAGTAGACGAAACGAAGTTGGAGTGGGGGGTTTGGTGAAAAACACATAAAGAGAGAAGACTTTTTTGGCAACAGTTATAAGAAGAATGCCCCATTATCATTCTTTCCAAAACATCAGATCAAGTACATTATTTCCAAGAAAATCAAACTGTGTCATGTGGCTGCAAAGGTTGTACTGCTAAATTATTTCCAAGGAAATCAAACCGTGTCATTTAGCAGTACAAACCTTGAACTATTTACAAGCCCTTGAACCACATAAATTATTTTAATTCCTCATGTGGCTGATCTATTTCAGATCAGGTAAAACATCATAGCACCTTTAATATAGATATATATATATATATATATATATATATATATATCTACGTACAAATCAATCCCTAGTACAAATCAATATATATCATGAGTTTAATAAGCTAAGATGTTTCTCGTTGATATTTAATCAGGGTAATCAATTAGCATGCTGACTGGGTCGTGCAAAACAGTAAGTTGCCGACTTGGGTGGTGCGAAATTACCTAAGCAACACCAAAGTCACATTCCTCAACCATGAAAAATCGTAAGTTGCCGATGGGGTGGTGCGAAATCTGTGGCCGACAGTGGTGCTCAATGCTTTGTAATTTCTGGTGGTTTGAAAATTTACTGCATTCGTAAAGGATATCGGCGTCGGAATTAGCTGGTGGCAGTGGAACCTTGAAAGTCTTGGTCGGTGAGCGGTGGGCTTGGTGGCGCAGCAATGAGGCGGGCTGGAATTGTACAAAGACGAAGAAATGGTGTGTAAGCTTGGAAACCCGATTATGTGAATTGCTTGTGATTTGGTGTTGTGAGGTCTAACTGGTTTATTGTGTTTTTGTCTACATGTCATCATGTGAATGGAGGGCTGCTATTCTTAGTTTAATAGTCGGACTGCTCTGCGGTGGAACTAAAAAACAAACTTACTCTTTTAGATCAGGTGGATAACTTTTTGTTTATGAATTTTTGTCATTGATGATTTGATTTTAATATTCATAGACCCTGTTTATAGTATTTCATCATCAAATTTTCCTTATATTATTCACATATATCTTTATTAAAGTAGCTTTGATTTGATTTCTATCTTTCTCTTTTGCTGTTGATTTGATTTTTATTTGATTTCTCTCTTTATTTTTATTTTTAAAATAGATGGAAGATAGTTTTAGTGGTAGTATTGGTGGTGTAGCTCATATATCATTAGATATGGAGGAAAACACTAGTCCTTTAGTGTCTTCCTCCATGAATTCCACACCATCCCTCCCTCTAATGGCAAAAAGAGCTGAAAGGGCTAGCAACAAGTCTCTAGTAAGGGATCATTTTACAAAGGTTAAACCTATTGATCCCATTGACCCTTAGAACCGATGCAATTATTTGCTCAAGACTATATGGATACCATTATAAAAAGGGCTTCATCATTGACTCACCACCTTCGTTTTCAAGCCTCTCCCATTAGAGAGAAAAATCTTGCGAAGGATAAATCACCATCACAATCGAGAGTTAGGATAGATGGTAAAGGATCTAGTCCTCAAGGGTTAGGAAAATATGATCCTAGAAAAATCAGGGTTATGATTACCAATTATTTCATTTAAGTTTGTGGAGCATCAGGCATTTGTTAAAATCATGGGTACTTTAGAGCCTATATATACCTTGTCATCCCAAACTACCTTGCAAAAAGATTGTATAAATTTATACAATGAAGAGAAGCAAAAGTTGAAGGCTTTGTGGAGCGGTCAATGAGTTTTGACCATCGATATATGAACATCGGGAAAAAATATGAATTATGTGTTTGTTACATGCCATTTCATTGATCGAAATTGGGTCTTGAACAAGAAAATCATTATGTTTTTCCATATCCCTAATTATAAGGATGAGACCATTTCTTGTTTGTTAGTGTCCAACATGATGGATTAGGAGATTGACCAACTTTTACAATCATTGTAAATAATGCCTCCTCTAATATTGTCACTAGTAATCATTTGAAGAGGAGCATAAAAGATAAAGAGTTCACAATTTTATGGGGCGAGTTTATGTATATGCGATGTGCCGCACATATTTTAAACCCATTGTATGTGATGGCTTAAAAGATATATATGATGTAATAAATAATATTATAAATGCAATAAGATTTGTGAAGTCTTTACCAGCAAGGCTTGATACATCTAAAATTTGTGCAAAGAAGCTAAACATTGAGTATGGAAAAATGGTGTATCTGGATGTTCCTACTAGATAGAGCTCATCATGCCTAATATTAAGTGTTGCCAAAAAATATGAAAAAGCTTTTGTACTTATGAATATTGAGAGCCACAACCTTTGACGCTTGGGTTTAAGGATTGACACAAGGCTCAGATATTTATTAAGTTTCTTATAAGTCTTTTATGATGCCATCTTGAAAATCTCCAGTTCATTGTAAGTAACTCCAAATATACTATTTCAACAACCTTGAACAAAATGTATTAGAGTGATGATGCTAACTTGATTAGCATGGCATCTAATATAAAGCATAAGTTTGATAAATATTGGGGATGCATGAATAGAATGAACATGATTGTGTATGTAGCTTTTGTCATTGACCCTCAATACAAGATTAAGTCGATGGCATATTGGCTGAAAATTTGCAAAAGGACTGAATGCATAGATAGAATTGAGGCCAAAGTGAGATTATTCTTGAATTGTTTGATTGAGCAATACAATAAGTTTCATGGGTTAAGTAGAGGAAGATCAAATGTGGCCCAAAGGAGTTTTGCAAGTATGATTGGTGACGATCCGAACTATGAAGGATTTGATATAGCTCTAGAGCAATATTTTGAGGTGAAAAACAGTTCGATATTTGGCTCGGAGGTAGATAGGTATTTGTTAGATGTGATTAAACCAAAAATACCAGAGCTTGATATATTGACTTGGTGGAAGAACTCATTTAGATATCCTATCCTTGCAGAGATTGCACGTAATGTGTTGACTATCCCTATTTCCATTGTTGCATCTGAGTCCACATTTAGCACTGGTAGACGTGTATTGGATTCATATTGAAGCTCATTAGTGCCAGAGACTGTATAAGCATTAATCTGCACACAAAATTAGTTGTGTCATAAACCAATTAATATTCGGGAGGAAAAGGAGCATGTAGAAGGCATTGACATCAAAGATAAATATTTTTATCTGTTAATTTTAATTTTTTTTATTATTAATTTATACATTTAACTGAATCTCTTCATTTTTCTTATTCTTAAGATAACCCTCCTCCTAGCATTTTTTTCATTCCATATGTACAACCTGCTGGTGAATTTCTTTAACTCCAACTGAACAGAGAAAAACAGGTATGCATGAATCACTCTTTCATGTTTTGATATTATCTTGGGTATTCATACTGTTGCTCCATTGGTGGAACAGAAAATGCACTGGCTCATCAAGCTTGTGTTTTACAATCTGACTTGGAAAAAGCTCTTCAAGATAATGCATTATTGTTTTAAAAAATTGGTATGCAGTCCACAGTTTATCTATAGGATTCAAATTATAGCAGTTCTTAGCAATTGGGAAGTCTTAAGCTGCTTCTATGAATATGGTAATTTTCTTATCATCTTTATGCTTGGACTGTCTGACTGGTATTCTTATTTTATTTCTTCCAGCTCTAGGGACTGATGTGTTTGATATGGATAAGCCTGTGGAATAAATATGACCATGTATTATGCCCTCATTCGCGAGCAGGTTAGCAGCTGTGTACTCTTTTATTATGATTACTTGGATTTCCTGATCTAAAGCAAGCTTCCGCAATTAACCATCAGTAATAGATGATAATATTTCCAGGAACTTGCTATTAAAAGAATGGCTGCTACAAAAACTAAAGAATTTATGGCAGAGATGAATGTCTTGTGCAAGGTTCATCACACAAATCTGGTAAATCTCTTTTGTAGATTGAATAATGACTTCTAGCCTTTTAACTTTGGAATTTCTAGCTTTCAGCAATTTAGAGCTTTGACTCTTGGCTTTGGATTAATTTTGTCAAGGTAGAATTGATTGGCTATGCTGCTACAGATGATGAGCTTCCCTTATATATGAATATGCCCTGGAGGGGTTCCCTTGGAAACCATTTACACGATCCTCATGTAAAGGGTACGCTTACTTGCTAATGCTTTGCCTAGAATATATTTTATTGTATATTTGTAACAATTTATTTGTTCTGATTATACTAATTTGAAAGGTTTATCTTTCTAAAATTTGATGAAGTTATTCCTTCTAAATATTTGGATCTTTATTAATCAGAAGGATTTTGTTTGTGACTACGATGTATAGAACTTTAAAATAAGACACTAACATAAGTCTAGCCTTCTAATGGAGATACATAAATCTCAAGAAGAAAAAAATGTTCTTTAACTTCCAACGTAGTTTCTGATACAAGTACTTAGCTTCAAGTCTTTCTACCCCCATATGTTGAGCAATTATAACAAATAAGTCAGTGTTAAAGTAATATCAA
Organism: Cyclocarya paliurus; assembly: GCA_029856935.1. Classification (NCBI taxonomy): domain Eukaryota; kingdom Viridiplantae; phylum Streptophyta; class Magnoliopsida; order Fagales; family Juglandaceae; genus Cyclocarya; species Cyclocarya paliurus. The sequence goes on along the minus strand of CM056960.1, from coordinate 5,487,077 downwards.
CTCCTTTGTCCAAATCTGAGTATCCGCCCGCTTTTCCAAACCTAGATGTGGATCCAAATATTCTCAGGTACCCAGATCCGCATCCGGTTCTGCAGCTTTAGGGCATGATCTCACAATGGCTTAGATTCAGATCCAAGCTATAAAACCTTTTGAGTAGAGAAAATATTACATACCTAGGTTTCAAATATTGACACAAATTAATACAAAGACGAGTATTAACCAATGACTAGCATATAAGAAATTGCTATATATGTTTAAAAAAAAAAATTAACTATATATAAGCAATTGCATGGCGAAAAAATAATGGACCCTAGTTCCAGACACTGTTTCCACAGATAACCCAGTCAATGATGTGACCTCAACTCCGATTTCCTTCAGAAAATGCTTCCTTCTCATATGGTACAACTGTGAGATATCACATCTTTACACATTATTGTAGATTCTGCTCCACATCATCACAAGAATTAAAAAAAAGTGAGAACCATCATCGTTGGAGCAGCTGAAACAGGCAATAAAATTCTAACTATGATCAAGATTTTATATATTGATGCTCTATCAAACCAAAATATTGTGTCTCTTTCACAAATGTCAAATGAACATTCATATCACTCGTAAATAATCTCCTAAAATTGGACTACGGGGAAAAAAAAAAAAACAAAGAAATGACCATAAATTTCTAAAGAAAAAGAAACTAACGCGAAAACAAATATTTTGCTAAAATATGCAAGTACATGCCTTGGAAAGTAGATTGATTGATTGTTGTTACCATGTTTCTACTTGCTGGTTTCCAAGGGTGTGGCCCCAAGTATAGATTGAGCAAGTTCAGTGTCATTGGAGCTGCCTCGAGATGCTTCTCTTTTCAACTTGTGATTATTATATGCTGCTACACCTGCAATGGCTGCATTAAAAAGAATGATAGAAATATATAAGACATACTTCATCCTGTTATGGCTATCAAAACCTCCATCTATTGGTTGCTAGAAATTTCTTCATGAAAAAAGGTCAGAGTTCAAGCTACAGAGAAGAAAGATTTCAAAGTTTTTTTTTTCCTTTCTCAAGGCTACAAAGGATTCTGTTATCTGAGTAGTAGATTAAAACAAATATACTTTGTGAATTCCATTGATAAGAATATATGTTACCGAACAAACCATTTCTAATTAGAAGACAAAACAAGTTTACAAGAGGATGAAAAGAAAGCAACTTGGAAGAGATTTTTTGTTTTGATATCGACCTGAAGAGAAATGTAAAAGAACAACTTTATTCTCAGACACCTGGTGCCAATCAAACAAAAAATTGCATATTCAAGGTATGTTTAATGATGGCAGAGCCAACTCATTACCAAGATTAACAAAAATGTTCAACTTTATGTGCATCACTGGCAAAGTGCACTTGGCAGTATCACTTTTCCATGGCGTTAGTATATTGCTAAGTGAACTTAACAAAAAAGTAATAATTGAAACTAGTCATGTGCTATCTGAAAATAGCCAGGCTCCTAGATGAAGAACAAAATGGTAAATATGAGTAGATACTGACCAATGCCATAACCAAACAGATTTATTATTGTCAGCTTCGTATCCGCAAACAGAAGGGCAGATAATAAGACGACCACCCAATCCTTAACTACTCCAGCAACACGAATGGTTAAAGCGCTTGTATGTGTGATCACGAGGAAAACAGATAAGTTTAGGGCAAAAGTACAGAGACAGTTGAGTGTTAGCAAAAGGGTTGGAAAGTTCCAAGATCCATGTGCTTCCATCTTTGGTTTCTCAAGAAAGATCCACGGAATGAATAGGCAGAGAGCACTGCATAGAATTCAAGATTTGTTCACACAGGCATAAATAGTTTCCATCTGAACTTAGAAATACTGCACAAATCTTCTCTTTCTTGAGGGAGAAAGAAATTATTTCAAACAGATGATGCATTAGAAGATATTAGAATGAGCATACCTGCAGGGACTAACATAGTACATAATCGATATTGGGTTCAGTTTGAGACCCTTCCTCTTAACCAGGATCTCCATGAAAATCAGTCTTAACGCTTCGCCAACAACGCCACCCATTTGATAAACGACTCCAATCCAATTTATATCTATTTCTCCATAAGAAGCCACAAGAACACCAAAACTTATCACTGACATAATAAATAGCATTCTGCAGCTCATTACCTCAAGTCCTGCTGCAACTCCAAGAATGAATACAGCCACTGGCACTGCAGAAATCATTTAAGAAATTAGGATGACAAAAAAAGATTTAGGACTAGCTGACAAATGCAACATCTTGCTAGTAAGCAAACAGCTAGACATAAGGTTCACTAATCATATGAAACATCTGAAATTGTTCTGAATACCATAACATATTGAAGTGGACTTTGCAGCTATAGAGCGAAAACATTCTCTAGGGACTCTAGATAGTTAGTTCTGAGACATCTTTTCGCTAGGTGATTGTGAGGACTGCGCCGAAGCAAGGGAAGAGATCCTCCCTCGCAAACAAAGGGCTGGCAAAGAAGACGCAACTAGGAGGACAACAACGCCTGGCCAAACTGAGAGTAAAGCAGCAGGTTGTAGAAAGCTTGGCTGACACAGTCCAGCACCAGGTGATAAAGGACTTTTCACCCTATGACATGCGGGCAAACACTGTGCTGACCATATGAGGGCTTACGACTCTGGATAAATCCATAATGTCATCTAGGAACAGTACCAGAGTAATAGGATTTGATCCTTAGCACCATAGGTTTGAATCTTAAAGCAAGGAAGGCTTGATCTGTGGTGATGAGGTGATAGTTGAACTAGAAGCTTGGGTTGTGTGGCAGCGACCAAGAGTTCAGCGAAACGAATGACCCATGGGTGATTGCAAGGGAGATCAACCCATGTCGAAGAAAACAGAAAATTAGCATGAGCTATCAACCGTGTCACAGATGTATTGCAACAGCAACAGGAGTTTTTCCGGCGACATGTGCAAATATTGCAAGTCAATCACCCCATGTGTCAAGCAACAAGGTTGTACTTACGAGCAATTCTGGCATATTGATATTTGGGTTTCTTTGGAAATGAGGGACCAATGAAGTCGGAAAGGTGGATTATGGATATCGAGTGAACTTTCAAGGACTAGAAAGTGTTGCATGCAAGCTATCTACTTCAGGGAGAGGCAACGATTTGGTGGAGTGCCAAGAGTCAGTTGCCGGTCATGGGAGTTGGGATCCATGGAAGCTATTCCATGGGAAAGGTTTAAGAGGGAATTTGATGATCGGTATTTCTCCGCCATCATGGGACAGTAGAAATCAAAGGATTTCGCTAATTGGTTCAAGGCAACATGGCAGTCAACTAGTATGTTGCTAAGTTTATGGAGTTGGGAAGGTTTGCTCCTCATTGTCTCTCTACCGAGGAGATGCGTGCAGGGCAAATTTAGGATGGATTGCAACCATATGTACACAAGTGGCTTGTATAGAAATGGGGGATTTTTAGAGGTTGGTAAAATGTAGCCTCGATCGTAGAGCACAAACACTGCAGTTTAGTGGCTATTACAACTGGCCAGAAATGGAGGACATTCACGGTAGAAGCAGTTCTAGGTTGCACCAAAAGTTTGTAATGGGAATAGGGGTATGCCCACAAACTATTCTTGGTGTGCATTTAGGAGGCAGAGCACCAGTGTGCGGTTACTGCCATAGGTCTCAAGAGGGAGAGTGTCGTCAGGTTTCACTCTCATGTTAAAGATTCGGTCAAGCAGGGTTTTACGCCTAGGATTGCCCTCATGCAATTCCTATACAAAGGATGGGCCCCATTGGAGGATGAGCAAGCCACAGGCAAATTGCACAAACAAGGGTGTACACTTTGACGCCAAGAGAAGTTGATGAGGATGCTCTAGAAACGCAAGAGGTGGGCATCATCACATGTATGGAAGCCCAACATTAGTTTAAACGAATAGTAAATTTAAGGTACGTAGTTGTAAGGGTTGACTTGGTTCGATCATTTCAAGGTGAGTTAGGATATTCAAGTACTACTTAAGTACTTTATTAACTTTAGGTGCGTTGCAGTCATTCATGTTGAGTACATTTGCTATGATAACCAGCCTTGGGAATGAGCTGATGCAACAGAAAGTCTTCGTAGCACTACCCACTGGGGAAACAATATCTTGCGCCAGGATAGCTATGAATTGCCCACTAGAAATAGGTGGGGTTGTTATGGAGGCAGACTTGATAGTGTTTAAGTTACTCGGGTTTGATATTATCCTAGGGATGGATTGGTTGTTTTGAGATTACGCAAGTATAAAATTGTTGACAACGGACAATGTTATTCCAATTGCCTGGAGAGGAAGGCAAAACATTCTAGGGCAGTAAGTTACGATCAATGCCAGGAATAATCACCTCAATGTAAGCCAAAAATGACTTGGCAAGGAGAGCTAAGGCTTACCTTGTTCACATAGTACTTAAACCGAGGGAACCTAAGGGAGCACGAGATATACCGGTAGTAGAGAAGTTTCCAAAAGTGTTCGGGGAATTGCAAGATTACCCCTTCCTAGGGAAGTAGAGTTTTCGGTTGAGTTGGAATCAGGAACAACTACAGTGCGAAAGGCACCTTACAGAATGGCCCCATCGGAGCTAAAGGAGTTAAAGAGTCAACACAATAGTCGTTGGCAAAGGAATTCATTAGGCCGAGTACATTGCCTTGGGGAGCGCCAGTGTTATTCATTAAGAAGAAAGATAGAGCCCTTAGGATGTGTGTTGATTACAGAAATTGAACCAGGATAGACAACTTATTTGACCAGTTACAGGGAGCTTCAATATTCTCTAAGATTGATCTTAGGTTTGGTTATTATCAATTGAGGATTACAGAAGGCCATATATCCAAAACTGCATGAGAACGAGATATGGGCATTTCGAATTTACAGTGGTGCCATTTGGTTTAGCTAACGCCCTAACCGCATTCATGGATATCATGAATAGGGTGTTCACACTATTTTGGACATGGTTGTAGTTGTGTTCATAGATGATATCTAGTGTATTCCAAGGACGTTGAGGATTATGAGCGCTATATGAGGTTATTGTTGGGAAAACTGATGGAACACCAATTGTATGCCAAACAAAACAAGTGAGTTCTAGTTAGAGGGGGGAGTCGCAGTGGATCCTAGTAAGATTGAGGCAGTCCTAGATTGGTAGAGTCCCACACGGTACACGAGATGAGCAGTTTCTTGAGATTAGCTAGCTATTATCAGAGATTCGTGGAAGGATTCTCCAAATTATTGAATCCACTCACGGCATTAACAAGGAACACCAATTTCATTTGGACCGAGTTGTGCGAACAAAGTTTTGAGCAACTAAAGAGAAGGCTAACCACAGCCCTAGTATTTAGGGTTATAATTGAGCCGAGCCAAGCCCGTCTTTGGATTGACGAGCTTAGCTTAGTTCAAAAAACTCGGGCTTGAACTTTGGCTAGGACTATTCATTTCAAAAAACTTGAGCTCTAACTTTGGCTAGGACTATTCATCCGGGTCGAAACCTGGCCCAGTTTGGAAACCAAATAATTGGGTTCCGGTTACGGCTTTTGGCCTGGGTCAAACTTGAGTTGAAACTCGCAATTCAAAACCCGGACATACCCAGTTTGGGCCGGGTATGAAATCAAGGTTCCGAGTTTATATAAAATATATATATATATATTTTTATAAGTATAAAAAATAAAAAATCTTCAGCCTTTTTTTTGATAAAAAATCTTCAACCTTAAGTAAAACAAATATTGGATTTTTTTTTTTTTTTGTTTTATATGCATTTAGTTAAAAAGGTAATTAGTTGTTTCTAGCTTTACTTATTTTTGACATAAAATTTAGTTTTCCATTTTAAATATGTTAAGAGTAGAGAGAAATAAATAATAAAATCTTTTTAGATCAGTGATAGAATAATCTAAAAGTGGGGAATTACCATATCTAACAAATTAAAATGTACATAAAATATTTTTTTCATAATCCAATAGAGATATTAATTTTATGCCAGAATGTTGACTATATAATTTTTTTTTTTAATAGTAAGAATGTTGACTATATAAATACAAAAATAAAAGGTCCATCCATTAATTTACTGATGCAGCGCTCTTTTGGACTTCTTTATGAACAAATTAACCCAATAAAATGGTGATTTCGATTGGGTAAGTACTATTAAACCAGCAATATTTGAATAAAAATTAAAGGACTCGTTTGGTTCGGCCCCAGCTTTCCATCATGCAATCAAACATGAAACTAAGTGGAGGTTGTTCAAAAAGCATGGACTATGTCAAGAATAAAACCATTAAATTCCTTTTGAAAAAAAAAAATATAAAAACATATAGGCTTTTGTAAAAGAAAAAATTGGGTTGTATACAACCCAAAACCTGTATTTCCAACTTTAAAAAAACCCGGCTTCATCCAACTTCCAGCCCGAGTTTCGGACCGGGTTTGAAACCCAGGTTCCAGGCCAGGTATACCCGGGTACCCAAGTGAACAGTCATAGCCCTAGCTCAAGATTTTTTAAGAATCTTTGTTCAAGCTCAGCCCGATAAGCTAAGATCCCAACTCGAGCTTGAGCATGGCCCAAAAATGAACTGGAGTTGAGCCGGGCCCAGCCGGCTCAGTTCGAGTTGTTTATTTTTTTAATAAATAAGAAATTAGATAAATAAAAAAATAAAAATAGAGTAATGCTAGGTACAAGCCCCAAATAGATAAGCCACGCGTATGTCCTTTGTAAAAAGGCAGGCCCCACTAATTTTTTTTTTAACATTTGTTCAAGGTGGGGTCCACTTTTTAAAAAAAGCTTGCACGGGGTTTGTCTATTTGGGGCTTAGAAAAATCATTTCTCCTAAAAATATAACTTTAATGGACTTTTTACAACTAACAAGTAGAACCTCTATTGAATTAGAAAATTGTAAAAAATTATAAATAATTAATATGTGAAGAGTTGATGTTTATCCATAATAATAATATATTATATGCCTACATAAATTACTAATACATTTTTTTATAGGTAAACGATTATAATATATTAATAAGAAAAGGCATAGCCCAATTACACACGGGTAAATTACTAATACAAACACATAATATGATAATATATATCAACATTTCATATATATTTCCCACATACTAGTATATAAATATTAAATCTTATCAACTAACTATTGTACAAAATATAAAATATAGCTATGAGGTATATTATTCAATATGTAGACACAAATGACTAGGCATAAGTAATTAGGTTACATACTATATATTCAATTATAAAAGATGCTATACATATATTATTAACTAATATTAGACGTTATATATAGGTATATATATAAATTATATATACATTATATCTAGATATATATATATATATACAAAGGTGTATGTATATATTTATCAATGCATAAGCTGACTTTAATCAAGTCAAGCTAACGAGTCGACTAGGGCATAAATGAACAAGCCTTAGCTGAGTCGAGTCAAATTTACTCGATTATATGTCATTTATTAATCGAGCGGGTATCTGCTTTCACGGGCAAGTTTTTTTTTTATGAGTCGAGTTTAAACGGACGAGTATCGAGCAGGCTATCGAAAAGACTGGTTCATTTACAGCCCTGCATGTATTGGCACTACCATAGCCCCAAAAGCCATTCATGGTATTTAGTGATGCATCAAAATATGGACTAGGTTATGTCCTGATGCAAGAAGGAAGGGTAGTTAGCAGCTTACACTTCTAGGCAACTGAAGTATCATGAGAAGAATTACCCCACCCATGATATGAAATTAGCAGCAGTAGTGTTTACCCTAAAGATTTTGCGACATTACCTTGTGGAGAAATTTGTGAGGTATTTATGGACCGCGAGTTTTAAACACCTCTTTAAAACTCGTAAGACAAAGGAGATAGCTGGAGATAGAGGAGATAGCTGGAGACTTTAAGCAATTATCAATGTGAAATCAAGTATCATCCGAGGAAAGCCAACATGGTTGCCGATGCACTAAGTTGAAAGTCTCAAGCAAAGGATGTAGGAAGTTCTACGAAGATAGATTCACTCCTTGAGGGAATAAGGTAACTGTTGGTAGGGAGTTCGTAACAAAAAAAAACCATTAGCTCAATACAAGAGCTACAGGTGACGAACTATAATGAACTAAAAAGGATCAACAAAAGAACGACCCAAAGTTGTTGGACATTGTATGAAAAGTCAAAAGGGAGAAGGGACCTTTGCAATTCAGCTTGAGCAAGGATGGAACTTTGTTTTTACAAAGGCTGAATAGAGATTCCAGTGAATTTAGGACTCAAGGAAACGGTACTTGCAGAAACTCATTCATCACCATATTCGATACACCGGCTAAGCATAAAGATGTATCAAGACTTGAAGAACTTTTGGTGGGAAGGAATGAAATGGAAAATCGGCCACTTTATCAGAATGTATGACATGTGTAGACAAGTCAAGGCTAAGCATTAAAGATCAGTCGGGAGCTAGAATGGAAATGGGAAGACATAGCTATGGATTTTGTGGTCGGATTACCCCAAACCCCGAGTGGTAAGAATGTGATTTGGGTAATCATAGATAGACTAACCAAGAGCTCCCATTTTCTTCCAGTTACCACCATAGACGCTTTAGGAAAATTGACACAAATTTATGTTAAGTAGATAGTTAGACTACACGGTGTACCTAAGACCATAGTGTCAGATCGAGATCCGAGGTTCACGTCTCAATTTTGGAAGAGCTTATAGGTAGTAATGGGCACTAAGGCCTAGTTTGAATTCAACAAATATCTCATCTCATATGATCTGATCATTACAATTTTCTCAAATTCCCAAATAAAATACAATAAACAATTCAACTTTTTCAAATTTCAAAACAAAAATAGTATTCTAGAAATATTTTATTCAACTTTCATTTCATCTCAACTCACTATCCAAACCTCTCCTAAGGTTAAGATTCGGCAATGCCTATCATCCCCAGATTGATGGACAATTGGAAAGGATGATCCAAACGGAGGATATGTTGAGAGCTTGTGTATTGGACTTCAAAGGCCCTGGGGAAAGCCATGTCCCACTCATTGAGTTTGCTTATAACAATAGTTACTAGGTGACTATCCAAATGGCCCAATACAAGTCCTTATACAGAAAAAAGTGTAGATCGCTTTTGTGTTGGGATGAAGTTGAATTAGCTAGAATAATTGGGTCAAGGATAATACAAGAGATGAGAGAGCAAGTTAAGCTCATATGGGAAAACGGCTCCAACCAGACATAAGTGTTATGTTGATGCAAGGAGAGAATTAGCCTTTGAAGAAGGAGATTGGATGTATCTCAAGGTATCTATCACTTATGAAATGGGTAAAAAGCTTTAGGCTAAGAGGAAAGCTAAGCCCAAAGTACATTGGACCTTATCAGATTTTGGAGAAAGTAGGCCCAATAGCATAGAAAGTGGCATCACCAGAGGAATACGAAGGGACCTTAACATGTTTCAAGTTTCCCTATTGAGGAAAAGTTTTGGGAACCAACAACCCTACATAATTAGTTCGAATCTGGTGCCATTGCAACAAATCTCACTTACGAGGAAACACCAATACAAATTGAGGACTGGAAAGATCAGAAGCTACAACCCAAAACCATACCTTTGGTAAAGGTGCAATGGGGAAGCTCGGAAAATGAAGAGTTTACATGGGAAAATGAGGAGTTTACCTATTTATTCGAGCCGCAGTAGCTAACCTAGAAGGCAATAAGTAAGGGTAGTTTGGTCAAACTGAAGGTAGGAGCCGCAATAGCCTTCGAGCTGCTGCTTTTAGTAAAACCATTTAGAATTCCAAAAATGTTATCATGGTGCGAGAAAAGAGGACTGCATGAAAGGCAGCTATACTGCCAAAAGTAATCTATCATTTCATGGAAGGGTGACGCGATGTAGCAAGGTTAGAAGAGGAACACCGGTGATTCAAGGAGGAACATCGTCGAGATGAAGAGGATCATCGAAGGGCTAGGGTCCTGATCTCGGAGATGTTGGATCACGCTGATGAAGCCGTAAGGCAAAGTGGAGGGAAGCAGACAATCCAAGAACATGATGAACAAGAGAAGGACAAAGGTGAGGTCTTGCCAATGTCTTATAACACCGAATCTAGCGGAGGAGCTAGGACGTGAGAGTAATAGAGACAGTTGCAACTGGAGCAGCCAACGAAGGAGACAAGAGGAGGAAACTTGTCCCAGCCGCAGGTTATGAAGGCCAACGATTGGACCAAGGAAAGAAGGGGTCATCACCCGGACCGGTGCCGACAAAGAATGACGAAGGACGCCCTACCTCAAGCACATCCCTCAAAGTTCCATCTTGAGGGATAATCTTCATGAAATTTCGAGGATGAAATTTCCTGTTAAGGAGGAGAGGAGACATGAGGACTACACTGAAACAAGGGAAGAGATCCCCTCCATAGGGGACAAAAGGCTGGCGAAGAAGAGGCAACTGGGCAGACAACGTGCGGCCAAATTAAGTAAGTCGAGCAACACGTTGTAGAAAGCAGAGCTAGCACAGTCCAACACCAAGTGATAAAGGACTTTTTACCCTGTGCCAGGTAGACAAACACTGTGCCGATCGTTCGAGGGCGCCACAGTGATTCTCATGTATCCGCCCTGTAAACTAAGGCAACACTTTTTGTTCACTAATGAAGTTTTAGCTTATTAAAAAAAAGATATTTAGCTAAAATGGGATAGTTCAGAGGATACTTGGAACTTACTAATTGCCTTCAACATTTGTGCAAATGCAACAGAAATATACATGTATGCAGTGTTTCCCAGCCAAAGAGTCATTGCAAACATTGCACCAATTGGCACAACAGAAGTAACATATCTGAAAAGAAATAGGAACTTTATTAGATATACAAGGGAAATTGTAGAACATGTAGATAAGCATAGATGCAATTTATGCAAACAATATCAGATTTTCTTATAGCCTTTTCTAGTTCCTAGCTTGTATTTAGGTGTTTTCTCGTCTTTCTATGTATTTGTGCCATGCCTATTTACTTATTAATTAAATCTCTTATTACTTATATAAAAAAAAATAAAAAAAGAAAAAAGAAAAGATAAGATAAGATAAGATATCAGATATGTTATGAGAGACTTCTTGAACAAAATTATTTTAGGATCTTTGAAGGAGTTTTAATATGAATTCATCATTTTCTAGCATAGTACAGAGCATACAAGGATTCACAGAAACTAGGTCTAAAATTCATCAAGGTTTTGATTGAGCAAACGAGATCGATAAAGTAATTCTAGATTTTATGGTTTCAAATTTGAGTTAAGAAAGCCTTGGGACTGATTTTTCACGATTTGGAGTTATAATGAATTAGATGTAAATTTCAAAAACAGCAAAATCAGACTACAAAATTCTCCATAAAGTTCCAGATAGCAATTTTTAGCCTGTGACGGATGTTTTTTGTATCAAATGATTTTCATATGCTACGATATTTAAATATGTGGTAGCCCTAGATGTTAGGGGTAATTTGATGAAGTTTTTATTGAATTCTAACGAAAATAAAAGGGTGAAACTCAAGAGAGGTGAATTTGGACAGCAAGTGTATTTCAGTACCAGGTTCTAATATGATGAATGAATGAACGCATGAAAGGCTCTAATATTTAGTCAAAAAGCATAAAATGGCACTAGAGCTAGATGTTTGATGTGCAAGCCACCGAGAAGTGGTCCACTAGAATGCTGCTTTACATCCAATGTGAGAGTCAGTCACCCCTTAAGGCTAAAGGAGGTGAAACTGGTGCCTAACCTAGGCACACAAGGGTTAATGTGTGAAGGTCATTAAAAAAGGGTACGGAAGAATGTTTTTGTAATGATGTACATGCAAATTTACAGGTATCTCATATATGTTTAAAAGGAAAATCTACTTAGAAAAGATTTAGAATGCGATGTATTATTTCCTAAGTATTCAACCTATTGCTATGGAAAATGATACTATGGACACCCAAGATTCTAAAATTTGGCCAAACTTTTTACTTCTAATTTTTTTTAACTTTTCTTTGAATAGAAAAGTATTTTCATAACTGATTTATCTTTAAAAAAACTCAAGAATTGTAAGAATAAAAAAATATTTTGGACAAATTTTGGTGTTTTGGGTGTCTTTGTAGCAGTGTCCTTTTTTATATATATTTTAAACATTTCAAGTGGTGATGAGGATGAGTCTTCGGGCTAGAACCAGTAGAGGAGACTTTGACTGAGTGAGGACGAAAATAAGTTTTTATCACAAAGGCTTAGGATGTTCATTAGACATTTTATGACATTGTGGTTTCTCTTAAAGTTTGGATATTTTGGATATAATTGCATTTGATTACATTTATCGTTTTAAAATTTAATAAAGTTAATGATGATTTATAATGTTTATGGACTTTTATGACCTAGTGCTATGGGAAGTGTGAAGCAACATTCTCAACCTTTCTGGATAAAGGGTGTTACAAATGAAATATCTCTCTCCCTCAACTTCACCTACAAATGAACCCCCTCCCCACCCCCACAAACAAAAGCATCTTCTCTCTTTGCGAAATTAGCTAGTTTATTGCAGGGATTTAAAGAGAGAGAATAGTAACTAGGACAAATATAGGCAGGCATAGCACATACAATCACTGTCAATTCAACCATAGAGTCTATTTAAGTAAAGACTGTTAACAATCTTGCTTAGATTGTTCGGCCTTGTATACAAAAAACAGTAACAAAAAGAAATCAAAATTACTAAATAAAAGATGTTAAAAAATCATAATATATACAAATGCTGATCCTTAGATTAAGTAACTCCCAACAAAATGTATCAAACCCCAGTTGATTCAAGACTTGTACCAATAACTAGTAAGATGTAGCAACTACTGGAAACTTAACCTTGTACCAAAAGGATTTCAACTGGCCGGGGCCTCTTAATGACACAAGACCACCTTGGTCATGTAAACAAGATGGTTCAGTCAAGTCATGCTACAACTGCAGCACAGGATAGATCACATGGCATTGATCATAACAACTATCATACCGATAACAATGTTTAACCACCTTTGCTTTTGGGGGGGGGGGGGGGGGGAGATTTTGTCAAGTACTACATAAATGTAGAGCCATTGAGAAAGTATCAACAGCTAATCATGCTTACAACTAATGTGCATCACACCACTAGGACCTTTAGCCTAAAAAGTAAAAATATATATTAGTAATTATCCATGCCAAAATACTACAAGCCTCGAAGCGCTCTTAAAATCTCATTAGGAAAATAAATAAACAGATGAATGAAGCCTGAAGAGTGGATCTTTCACTTCAAGCCAATGTTGAGGAAACTAAATCACTTTTCAGTGTCATATCTCCTCTGTTCACCAATGGTATTTGAACTTTTTAAGATATTAACAAACCGATAACAACTTTGAAATTTAAAGATCATATAAAAGGATTTTATCCCTTTCTTTGCTTACATTTCTGCAGTCATTCCTTCCTCAACCTTCATAATCTGTAAGAAAAAAAAATAAAGTTAAAAAATTGAAGTTGGCAATATGATTGCTCAATTAAAGCACCTTTAATAATATTTATTAAACTAGATACCTTGATAACTTTGGTGACAATAAAACATAAGACAGATGAGAAGACCATGTGGAGAAGAGTCAATCCAAGAGGATAAGGGAAGTTTATTTCCTTAGACGACAAAACCCACTGCATTTAACATAAATACAAAATTCATGTCAGGCATGCAAGCAACCTTAGTCCCGGTGTAATTATGATCAACTGTACTCCTGTAACAATAATCCAAGTACTTGCAAAAATTACACACAAGAATAGGTTGGTTAAGCAATAAACTCAGTAACAGAATGAGAATATTTAAAGAAAGTTATTTCATATACTTCCATTCAATTTTAAAATGTTTTCATACCTAAAAAGAAGTATACTATAAAAATCTGTATTCATCAGTTCTTTACATAAAGAAACTAATAGTTCGTACTCATAGTATTGAAAACTACCTAGGCTGCAAGACCACCAAACAAGTTTATCATCTACACTTAGTGAGTGAATTTAAAAACAAAAATGGCACGACTAGAATGGACACCTTGTATGAATCAAATTTACAAACACGATGTACTACAAAAACCCTTATGTAACAACATCGTACACTAATTTTTATTTCATAGATGTCATGCGATGATAGGTCATGGAGGCACCCTTGATATATGTTTCAAATACATATGGAACTAATGTTAATCTTTATAAAAAAAACATGGGTCAACAGTTTGAAAAAACACCTCTAATATAATAGGTCAAAATTTTGAAACTCCATTTGCAAAATAATCCCCTTAGGCCAACCCCAGGGTCTGGCATGTTCAGTTTGTGTGGAACAGGGGACTGCATGTTGCCAAGGGATTAATCAGTACAAATAGCCTTGGATATCCTTGCCAATATATATATATATATATATATATACACGCAAAAGCAAGGTTACGAGTGCTGTAACTAGTATCCTTAGACGATATGGATCTAACACACCTCAAATCAAACAAAATTTTCTCTCATGTTTGGATCATTCAATCACCAATCTTAGTTAGCAATAATAAAAATAATGACTGGGTGAATAATAAAAGTGAAATTGCCTAAAACTAGGGATTCTTCAAAAGGAAATGCGAGATACACCAGACTGTGTAGATAAATAAGTAATAGAATAAGATGGACTGACCTTGTTGAAGAAGATTTGGCCGCTGGAGAGGGTGATGTAGAGGAGAAGGTAAGCATAGGTTAAGCATTCCTGTCTGCGGAAGGTCCCCAACCGATCCGCCATTGCTGAATATTCACAAAACAGATAAAAATTAAAATAAACAATGAGCTTAGTCAACTTGGCTTTCTCTAGGCGAAAGAAACCCAAAAGTCAAAGCGTAAAGCGCTGGTGTGTTGAAGCAACAAATTTCAATGGCAATGGCAAAAGGGTAAGCTCGCAAGTGTTGCGGCGACAAATACAGGAAGAAGAAAACTTCAACAAACACTTACTAGTATGAGCGGAGCAAAGGCTGAGGCTGAGGTCTGTTTCTGTGTTGAAAGTTGAGACTCCAAATTGGATCGGGATCGTTTTGCTGTGTAACAAAGGATTTTTGCCAAGCAAAATTCAAGTAGACGTCAAATTTATATTATAAAAGGTTTTGTAATAATATTTATTTACTCTCACCTGATAATTTTTTTTTATATTTTTATAAGGTGAGAATTGTGTACAGTAAATAAAAATCGATATGAAAAATTATCTTATTATAAAATAAAGAGGAGTGCACGTGCAAGACACGTGCCTAGTTCCCATTTTCGAGATAATTTGAAAATATGCTAAGAAATAAAAGAAATGTTATCTAAAATATGCAAATGATGATGTAAAACCAGTAAGAGAAAGCAAAACATATTGTTTAAATAACAAGCATAAGTTATCAAGTCATGTACTGTTTTAATATTAAACAAATCCATAAATATCAAATCATAATTGTCTCAATATAGCATACATCAGCATAGGTTCTGAAAATTTGAATAACTATCCAAGACGAATTTCAAGATTATTACCACCAATCATGAAGAAAAACTTAAACAAAGATAGGGGTATTTTAGTCAAAGCCTACAAGGACTGCAATGAGTACCCCTAAAAACTCTTTGAGTCCTACTATTGTGCTGCTTCTGTGTGATTGCTACAAATGACTGCTTGACGTGGCATGACACATCACGTAATATTAAAAAAATAAATTGAAACGAAACGAAATTGAACTATCGCGGGATGTGTTTTTGAACACATTCAAAAAACAAAAATCAAAACGAGGCCCATCGCCCTCCCATCGCTTGACGTCCCCTCTCGTCGCTCGTCATCCCCTTGTCGTCTCGTCGCTGAACACCATCACACCGAACATCAGCTACCTCCTCCACGAGATCTGAGATTTGGCCATACAGTAACATTCCCTTCTTTCTCCTCTTTTTTTTTTTTTAGAAAGAGCCGGTAGCCATATGGTAATGGCTTCGTCCTAAGTTTATTAATTAACCCTCACTTATGGTAGAGGAATACCGTAGTTACAGCCAAGCATTGGGGAGTTTACAAATAAGCAAATAAAAAACCTCACAAATACAAACCAACCAAAATAGGAACAAAAGAAACAAAGAGACAAAAAAAAAAAAAAAACTAAACAAGCCTATAAAAAACCACAAATAAATCTAACAGGCCTAAATGAAGACATGAAAAAATCTAAACAAGCCTAGAAAAAACAAGATCAGAAACAAACTAAACAAGCCTAGAACACAAAAATAAAAAATAAAAACAAAACAAAACTAACGATGGAAATACATAAGACCTAAATAATCTAGCCACACAATACCTTTTAAAAATCGAGGAAGACCTTGCTTACCATTATACGTGACATTCATCCCCATTTCCCCTTCTCTAGCAAGATAATTCGCCGAACTGTTACCTTCCCGAAATTGATGAGCCACCACAAAATTAATCCCCTCAAGCTCCTTTCGCAAAATCTCCCAAAAATTCCAAAGATACCATAAAGTGCATTTGCCGTTGTGAAGCCAATCAACTACAATTTGAGAATCACTTTCAATAATCACATTATATGGTTCCTTTTGCACAATCTAATACCATCTAGAATTGCTTTCACTTCTGTGCCATTATTCGTACCAACCCCATAATAAGCTAAAAAAGCCCCTTTGACCATACCATTCCAATTCTAATAATGCCACCCCCTCCCAAGTTTTCGGGATTACCTCTGCAGCTTCTGTCGCAATTAAGCTTCACCCAACCCGTAGGAGGCCTAGACCATTGAACAATTTTCCTAGGTCTCATAGAAGTAGTTGGCCTCTCTAAATTGAGATCTTCTAAAATCTTCAAATCATGCATGGATAAGTTACGAGACAAACTAATGTTATTTGCCAATGACTTAATCCACACCCAAACACTTCTCCAGGCGGTCATAGCCAAATCATACTTTCTATCCATTCTAGCCTTACATCTTTTCTTCCATAGGCACCAAGTGTTAAGACAAGGAATTAAGCCAACGAGGGTACCTTTAAAAGAGGATTTTTTAGCATAAGAAAACCAGGCAGCTACTCTATTTGTCCACGGTAAACTGCGCCTACAAGGAATACCCAAAGCAATACTAGCGTAAGACTAGACATCAAGAGCCACGGCCCCCATAGAAAAAATATGGTCGATATTTTCTATGCATCTCCGATCACAACAATCACATGCAGAGGCAAGAGACACACCTATACTTTGCACCCGAGCATCCACAGGCAAACAATCAACCAAAACTTTCCACAAACAAAGAGAGATACGTTTAGGTAATAACTAGTGGCAGAACCAATCATGCCAAGGTAATTCCTGACCTCTTGTTCTCACCACCTCCCATGCTGTACTAGTAGAAAAAACGCCATTGGTGAAATGTTTCTACACAAACAAATCCGAACCTTGGGTATCATTAGTAGGCCTCTATAAAATTTCCTCAACAATCTCCTCATCAACCAGCTCCCTAAGAATGCCCTCATCCCAAAAATTATTAGACCAACAATCTTGAATACGCAATTTGTTGTTCACAATATCATCAACCCTTATTGAAAGGGGGCCCGAAGTCAACCATCGATCAAACCAAAAGGAAGCGTTACCACCATGCACCAAGATAGACACATTATCCATGACTTCTGACAGCATCTTAGTAATCATCTCCAGAATCTAGAATCAGTCAATCTCGCCTTGTAAGTAGAAATATGGCCATGACGAAGGTATATGGCACGTAAAAATTCAGACCAAAGATTATTAGAAGACAAAATCCTGAAGGCGAACTTCATATGGAGTGATTTTTAAACCTCTTTAAGATCTCTCATGCCCAACCCTTCTTCTTTAGTAGGCAAACAAATTTTACTCCACGATCTCCAATGATATTTTCTATTGCCATCAGTCTCTCCCCAAAGAAAATTAGCTAATAAAGATTTAATCCGAGACAATGATATGGAAGGAACACTTATCACAGACAATAAGTGGATAGGCATACTTGTTAAAACATGCTTGACTAAAACCAATCTACCACCAAGTGATAACAGCTTAAGCTTCCAACTGGTAACTTTTTTCCTCACTTTATCAATTAACGGTTCAAAAACCTGGGTTGTCAATCTACCTGAGACCAACGGCGAACCCAAATAGGTAATAGGAAACTTACCTTCTTTAAAGCCTGTAAGACTCAATAAACTCCTCTTACTTGATGCCGAGATCAATTTAGAGGGGAAAAGAACATATTTGTCCCTGCTAATTTTTTGACCAGACCACTTCTCATAAATATCAAGAGTATGCACCAGATTTCTAATAGACCTCTTACCCCCATTAGCAAAAATAAGGATGTCATCAGCATAAAGTAAATGAGAGACCAAAGGAGCACCAATAGGATGACTAAATTTACCAATCTGACCTTCCGTAAAAATTTTTTGGAGAAGCCTCGTCAACACTTCTTCCATTAGGATGAATAAATAAGGGGAAAGAGGGTTCCCTTGACGCAGTCCCCTAGTAGACTGAAAATAGCCTTTAAAGGTTTCATTCATCATAATAGAAAACCACTAAGACTGCACACAATTAACAATAATCTGGCAAAAATTTTCAGAGAAGCCAAAAGCTCAGATCACATGCATTAAAAAATCCCAATTCACTCTATCATAAGCCTTGGCCATATCAAGTTTAATCAAAACATTACCACCAACAATTTTTTTATGCAGCGACTGCACCATCTCCCGAGCAAGAGTAATGCTCTAAAAAATACTACACCCAAGGATAAACGCACCTTGTTCATGCGAGACCAACTTATCAAGAATAGAGTTAAGGCGATTCACAATAATCTTCGAAAAAATTTTATACGCCACAGAGCACAAACTCATAGGATGAAATTTATCAAAACTGGAAGGTTCAGACACTTTTGGAATAAGAACAATAAAAGAGGAAGAGTAAAACCTGGATAGAGGAGCACTCTTGAAAAAATCTCTAGTGGCCTCCACCACATCCTCCTTGATAATATCCCAACAAGACATAAAAATCCAATCCAAAGCCATCGAGACCCGGGCTACCATTCTTTGGGATGAAAAAAAAAAACAGCTTACTTCACTTCCAATTCAGAAGGTGCCGTGCATAACCAACGATTCTCTTCATCTAAAATATTTTTCTCAATAATCATCGACAAATCACAATATTCCACCGTAGATGCATTGGAAAGGAAGTTACGAAAAAATTTGGTAGCCACCTAATGGACCTCTTCAGTAGTATTCAACACTCTCCCATCAACAAGGACCATTTTATTAATATGACCCTTAGTGCACCTCTGATTAATGACTGAATGAAAAAACTTCAAGTTTTGATCTCCCTCGGTCAACCATTTCTTCTTAGCAATTTGGCCAAGGTGAGAAGCTTCCCTTTTTCCCATAATTCAATCTTAGTCTTAGTTGCCACAAAATCATCCTCAAGCTCCTCAGAAAAACCTGTTTGAAGTTGGGTTTCCAAAAAAACTAATTTCTCCTCTAACACTCAAATATTGGCATCCACCCTGCCAAAAACATTTTTATTCCAAGTACAAAGTGCTAGCTTGGTTCTTTTCAGTCAAATAGAAAGCTTTAAAAGCGTAGACGCCTCATCCTATTTATTCCAAGCTTCCTTCACACACATTAAAAATCCGTCATGTAAGCACCACATATTAAGAAAACAAAACAGAGAAGGGCCATAGGAAGAAATGGGACGGTCCAAGAATACTACCATCGGACAGTGATCAGAAGATTTCTGACTCAAATAATTAAAATAAGCAAAAGGCAAGAGATGGGCAAAAACATTATTCATGAGCACTCTATCAAGTTTTGCCCAACTTCTGGACACTCCCCCATGCCCATTACACCAGGACATATTCTAACCAAAACTAGAGTTATAGAAGACCACAATGATCAATACAATCATTAAACTCTAGCATTGAAATAAGAGGCCGAGGATTCCCTCAATTCTTTCCGAATCCCTACGAATAACATTAAAATCACCCATAACTAAACATGGTTGATCCATAGCTATCATCTCTTCTAAGTCATGCCAAAGTTCTCTTCTATCAACGTAAGAGCACTTAGCATAAACAAAAGTGACTAAAACATGATGAGCATCCCAATTAAACCAACCAGACACGGTTTGGGACGTACAAAGCACAACTTCAAAAATATTTAGATTATTCCAGAACACCCACAACTTGCCACCCTGAATAGCATTAGAGACATAATGATTAAAATCCAAAAAACACCCAAGAGTAACCATACAATTATCAGCAACAAAAGGTTCCTAGATAGCAAATAAAGAAACCTTGAATTTAGTAATAAGCTTCTTCAATCTTCCTCTAGAGCTGCCCATTCCTCTAATATTCCAAAAAGATATAGTATCAGTCATAAGTTCAGCTTTTGGGATCGGGTGTGAACCTGTAGTGACTTCCTCAAAGACTTTTCCTCCACCTGGTTTGATTTACCATTTGCCGAACGATGATCCAGGTTTGAATCATATAGTTTTTCTTTTCCCATCATAACTGGAAGTGCACCCTCTTCATGAACAGAGTCATAAGTCTACACCCACTCCCCTTGGTAGACCTACTTTCGAGAATTCTCCAAATCAACCTGCACCTTATCGATAACATCCGGCACCTACGGAACACTATCGCACCAGACTTCCTCGCAATCATCATCACTATCTTGGGCACTTATATCAAGCAATTGCTTCCTAGCATCCACTTTAGTAACAGCACAAACCTCCTCAATTAAACTCCCAACCACTGGTTCCTCCACCGTATCCTGAAAAACCGACTCATGCTGGGCAACTAAACCTTCGGAACTTAGCTTTATCAATTCATTGGATGGGTTGTTACCTTTAGGGAAACCTGGAATTGGTGAGCCCCCCTCCCCACTTGCACTCTCCCCATCTCTACTAGCCATCAAGATCAGTTGGCTCACATTCTGATTTTCTTTTCCATTCTCCTATGTTCTTTCCCCTGCCTTACTAGACTCGATTTTATCCAAAGACTCAAGATTATTCTCATGATTTAATTTCACAATGCCTTCCTCATGATCTGTCTCCACAACCGGACTCTTTCGACCCACTTCCTTTCATACTTTAGCATCTTCCTTGTGCCCACCCACTTTTCCATGATTTTTCCCATCATTACCACGATTTACACGCTAACCAACTGATATGAACCCGCAGGAAAGGAATCCCTTGAACCCACAATCAAATTGAAAACTCACCCAAGAAAGCCAAACTCAAGTCAATGGATGGAGAATCTACACCCGATGATAACTCGTCTCAAGAACCTAGATTATATTAAAATCTAGACCCGTTGAAGATCCCGTCTCAAGAACCCAGATTACAAGGAGGAACGCCGCAAAGGTTGTGATTTACCTTTGATAAGTTCAAAAATTCAATCAAGAGCAAGGGGAGATAAACTCAACTCACAATGAATAATTCATCAAATTTCATAAACTTTATAAACTAAGATTACAAAGTGTATTTAAAACAAAACCTAATTAAAACTCTAGATAAAATAAAGCCCTTTCTCCCAAAAATACCCTTGCATGAACAGTGCCGCAGCTGCTACAGTGTCGCTACAGTACCCCCACTACAGTAAATGCTTGAAACCCTAGTTCCTTAAAAGTAACTTTCCAAATACGCCCTTGGCCAAAATACAAGGCCTTCCCAAAAACCCAAGTTCATAAAAGTAAGATATATATGTGCCAAGTATCCTAAAATCTAATTATTCTAAACTAATAAAATAAGTCATTTAAATGATTTAAACAATTTGAAAGCCTTCAAGTGCCTAAGGCCTTTAAGTCATGTTATTGCCCTCTTCCATAGCTTGTATCAAATGAATCAAAATTGGATCTTCATCCTTTAAGGCACTCTTGAATGTTGGGCTCACTAGACTCGTCCCAAGTGGATTGCACCAATCCTTGCGTTGCTTCCTTGATTTTCTTAGCTCTTGATCTTGTAATTGGCCCATGTGGAACTTGCAAATGATCTTTAAAACTAGGCCCTTCTTGGGCCCTTCATTGTATGGTCTAGGGTGTTTCAAGGTAGGTAAATTCAATTTCTCAACTAAAGTAGTACTAGCCAAATTAATACAACTCTTCACATCAATAATCATACTACATACCTTGTTGTTGATGTGGCATCTAGTACGAAAAATATTCTCACTCTACTGCCCTGTATCATCCATCTTAATTTGTGTATTGAGGGCATGCCTAGAAACAAGAGACTCACCATACTTTTCATTCTCATACCCATTTTCAACACTAGTCTCACGTCGCCTCATATCACTCCTACCATGTAGATTTCTAATCAGGACTTCTCGTTGATCCATCTTATCCCTCACTTCACCTAACACCAAGTTCAATTGCTCAAATTGTTGTTGCATGGCTTGCAACACAAAGGATGAGTTATTTACCATCTTCTTTGGTGATTAGTCACTCCTATGAGATATCATAACATGCTGCACAAAAAAAATGTTAGTGGAAAACCTCACACACTCCCTTACGTGTTTACGAATAGTGGTACTCCACTCGTGTTTCACACTTAATCGGCTTTTTTTCCCGATAATAGTCTCACACTCTCTTGCCTTTTACCTCAATAGTTTTCTCACTCAAGTTCTTTAAGAACTAGTTGAACTAAATCAAGACAATACAATATTGTATTATTCCAACCAGTAATATAGATCCAAGACACAAGAACAAGAAACAAGGAATGAATAAAATGACACGAAACACAAGGAATTTATAAGAGGAAAAGAGTAATGATAAAATAAGATGCCCACTAGAAAGATGTTTTCAGTCCCTTTGATGATAAAACTTAATCAACAAATGTCTTTCTTTCCCTTTATTGTAACTATGTAGCAACCTATGAGTATGCTACCTTTTTTTCTTTCGAATTTCTTTTCTTTTCTTTTCCTTTCTTTTCTTTTCTTTTCTCTAATTCAATCACAAACAGTAATATTCAATTGAAAATCAAGCAATTGAATTCAAACACACAAGGATTGACAAAGAAATTATAAGAGAATCAATGAAACGACACTCGAAACAATTGACAATTTTAGAGATGTGAGAAACCCTAGAATTTCGAAACCCTAGAATCAACAACACAACCCAAATGAACAAGACAATTTTGGCAGCCCAAGCTGATGTAACTCAACAACTTTTTTTTTTTTGAATTTTGGTTTTGAATTTTTTTTTTCTCAACCCTAGAACAATGAAGCTCTAGAATTCAATATGCAATAAATAAAAGATAGAATCAGACCTGATTGGAAACCGAGCTCGGAATACCAAATGATATGAACCTGCGGGAAAGGAATCCCTTGAACCCACAATCAAATTGAAAACTCGCCCAAGAAAGCCAAACTCAAGTCAATGGATGGAGAATCTAGACCGGATGAGAACTCGTCTCAAGAACCTAAATTATATTAAAATCTAGACCCGTTGAAGATCCCATCTCAAGAACCCAGATTACAGGGAGAAACGCCACAAAGGTTGTGATTTATTTTGATAAGTTCAAAAGTTCAATCAAGAACAAGATGAGATAAACTCAACTCACAATGAATAATTCATCAAATTTCATAAACTTTATCAACTGAGACTACAAAGTGTATTTAAAGCAAAATCTAATTAAAATCCTAGATAAAATAAAGCCATTTCTCCCAAAAATACCCTTGCATGAACAGTGCCACAGCTGCTACAGTGTCACTACAGTACCTTCTCTACAGTAAATGCTTGAAACCCTAGTTCCTTAAAAGTAACTTTCCAAATATGCCCTTAGCCAAAATACAAGGCCTTCCCAAAAACCCAAGTTCATAAAAGTAAGACATATGTGGGCCAAGTATCCTAAAATTCAATTATTCTAAACTAATAAAATAAGTCATTTAAATGATTTAAACAATTTGAAAGCCTTCAAGTGCCCAAGGCCTTTAAGTCATGTTATTGCCCTCTTCCATAACTTGTATCAAATGAATCAAAATTGGATCTTCATCCTTTAAGGCACTCTTGAATGTTGGGCTCACTAGACTTGTCCCAAGTGGATTGCACCAATCCTTGCGTTGCTTCCTTGATCTTCTTAGCTCTTGATCTTGTAATTGGCCCAAATGGAACTTGCAAATGATCTTTAAAACTAGGCCCTTCTTGGGCCCATCACCAACTCTACAAACAACCTTAGTATGACCTTGCCTTAAGCATTTGTTACCGTAAAAGCTTGGCTTCTCATAAACCATTGGCTGCCATATCTGGTGTGTCCCAACCATCACAGGAAAGCCTTTTATCAGTTCATCTCTAAGATCCTCTGCAACACACAACCGTGCCCGTGTGGCTCATGTTCTATAAACAATTGCATTATCCGTGCCCAAGAACTTATCGAAACGAGTAGCAAAACTTTGGAGGCAATCCAACCTATACAGATGCAATGGCAGGCTAGGCAAAAAGATCCATTGGAGGGTTCTTTTTTTCAGATCAAACTCCACTGACCAACTGAATAGCCAAAATGGAACTTCTGCCACGACCCTGCCTTCACATGCCCAAGCATGAAAATAATCTTTCTCATTCACAAGGTACAAGAGAATGTGAAAGTCATCCATAAAACTAATCATAGGCACCTCCCTAAACCCCCATGATTTGATAATCTATTTCCGTAAAACATTAATGGAAGGTCTGGAAGACAAAAACTTGGGAACTAGAGCAAATTTTAGTTCTTCAGCTACCTTTTCCATCTCAGTGAATAAATCCAAGTTCACCATTAATTACCTTAGGCCGCCGGACTGAGAGTTCAAATTTTGGAGTAGGGATAGGCCACTGTAATGCCTCCACAAACGTGCGACGATCATTGTTCTCATTACTGGCCGAATGCTCCAGCCCTACCAGAGAGGGGTCCTTTCAGAATCTTTTCCAACCCACCGGTACCAAAGGCCACCGGAGGGCCGCTTATCACTACCCATGAAGACCTGCGCTGTATAGAGTAAACCCTAGCAGAGCATGCAACGTTCACCGGAGGGCCCTTCTTTCTCCTCTTGCTTTTATTCCATATATTGAAAAAGATTCACTGGCAGAAAAAGCCTTGAAAGGAAGTTTCTTTGTTCCTCATCAAAATCACGCACGCACACGACCACGGTTTGCTTGGCTGTATTCTTTGATGTTTTTCTTATGATCCATAAGAATCACAACCCAAGCTCCAAGACTTGATAAAGTTTTGAGTTTTTGCCTTTGATTTCTTTTCCTTTCCCCTTTTTTCTAGTTTTGAAGAAGAAGCAACTGCTCGCTAGTTAGTAGATTACATCGTGATTCAGCAGGCATTGAAGGGTTCGAGTTTTATCAGTAAGCAACTCTTATTATCACATTTTTTTATTTTCTTTCTTGCCTTGCTCTATTTTCTTAGTTGTCAGAAAGTATTACCAATGCTTAAAAAACACTATTTTTTTCAGAAGTTCTTTGAGAATGTTTTGAGATGTTTTATGATGGGTAATCTCTGTAGTTGAGAATGATAAGAAACATCAGAAGGTGACTTGGTTTTGCTTGACTATTTCCGCTCAGATTCATTGAATATGCATGGCTTTGTTCAACCATGAAAATAACTAAGCAGAGAGAAACTTAAATGGATTGCCGCACATCCAGGGAACTCGTTTATTTAGACTTGTTTCTTAATTATGTTTGTTAGATACTGAACATTTTTTTTTCATCATATTTTTCAGGGTTAGGTTCACTTTTTTCCTTATGGATCAAAGGGTCGGTTAAAGTGGTAGAAAAAAAAGCTTTTAGTTCCCTTTGGGTGATGGGGTTAGATAGAGAAGTGTCCCCTGAGTTAGTATAAATTATGATAGTCTCTAGAGGTATCTATTTATAGTCTGTAGTTTAAGGAAATATATTCTTTGATTCTCACATAATGGGAGTTCGAATCCTTTCACTGCTTCTTAGGGGGTTTTGTTTGTTCCCTTTTTATTTTATTTTATTTTATTTGTCTAGAATTAGCTTGAATGACTGTTAGTTGTAGTATTTTCAATTTTGTGTGAGATTTCTATGTACTTTTCCTTTTTAGGTCTGTGAAAATTTCTAATACTAGCAATAACAATCTTAAAAATTATAGCTTCTATGTCGAGGATAAGCAATATGCAGCTTTACTTATTGTATTGCATTGTATTGTATTTTATTGTATTGCATCCAATCATTGCACGTGCACACTCATGGCATCCGCATGGAATTACCACTTGATGACTATGATTTTATATTTGTAGTTAGGTTTTGAAATTCATGTCAACCTTTGTTGTCTTCGTCTAATTATGGAGCCAAGTAATACTATTTACTTTATTTCTACTGCAAGTTTTTATTAGAACTTTCAAACTCTAGAATTGCATTATATTGCTAGAAAAGTTGTTTAAGAAAACAAATAAACATTTGGGTGGTCATGGTTAATGACTTGCAGCCATTTGAGCATTCAACAATCCTAAGCATGTAGCTGACATGATCACATCACTTCTCTATATAAAAATCATCAGGTTGTAGTTACCAATTATTATGCTAGATTTTATTGATCTAGCATAATAAAAGTTAATCATTTTTTTAAAAAAAAAAGGGAAAATGGAAGCTAGCTTTTAATTCTTAGTGTGCCTTTGTATGAGAAAACAAACAAAAATCGTTTTTGATTTCCTGAAAATGTTGTCAAGATGCTGTGATAGACACTAACACAAATTCTTTCCCCTGGTTCCCTCCTCCTCTGGTTCACTAACATAAATCCTTTGCAAAAGACTTTCCTTCAATATGGTTTGTATATCTGCATCTTCTAGCTAGGCATATGCACTGATCATGTCAACCTTTATGCTATACATTTTGTTTATCTGTACAAGAAGAATAATGGGAGTATATTAATCAAGGGAATTATGTTAATTGCTCTCTTTGTATATGAACAAAAATGTTTGAGTCACGTAATGGCAATAGCTCAAGCTCAGGAAAGTCAATAGTGTAGTACCCAATTTGTTATTATGGGATTAAAGCTTGTCAAAGAGCTGCGCATACGGAGAATAATGAGGGGTGGCTGTTTTTTGGATGCGAAATTCTGAACCAGGTGAAATTTTCTCTTCTTGCCCCCATCTCTCATTCTCTTTGATGGTTTTGTTTGCCAACATTTGAGTGAGAATTGATTTTTGCAGTCTGAGAAGTCTTGTGGATACTTTTACTAGTATGACCCTAAAATATCATCATATTACCAAAATTCTATCAAATGATTACTGCACTCAATTGATAGATTAAAAGTTGAAGTTGAAAAGATCCAAACAACAATGGCTATCCAAACCTTAAACCATCGACTAGAAATAGAGGCCGAGAGGCGCAAGAGGCAACTGAAGAAGGCTACCAACGTTCTAACAATTTCATTGTCATGGTTTTTCTTTTTTGGGTTACTTATATCCACTGGTGGTTGGTTCAAAGGAAAATGTTAATGTTGTAATAGAAGTTAGTAGCTTGGAAAGTCTATTTGTATGTGTAAGCTATTTGTATTTTGTGGAAGCTCTTTGTATTTGTTGAGACTTTGAATATTCTCATGTATGTGGAAGCTCTTTGTATTTTGTGGAAACTCTTTGGATTTGCTGAGACTTTGAATCTAAAGCTTGTATTTTAAGTATTTGTTTTTAGTAAAAGAGAAAACTTGTATTTTGTGGAAACTCTTTGTATTTGTTGAGACTTCATCAATTTGGAACAAGAACTCTCCCTCAACAATTTTGAGAGAGGATGAGTTTATCAGGCTAGTGGCAAAAAAAAAGAAAAAACTGGGGCAGCAGCAAAAGAAAATTTAAAAATCTTCTACAAGGGAAAAAATGTAATAAAGATCAGTAGTATCTAGTCTTGGAGTTGGGTATTCTCGATCTCCTTTTTATCTGATCTATATCTATACAGGGTTTCGAAGGTGATATGGCAGCTGGATATTCATGAACATATGTGCTGCATTCTTTTAAAAACCTACTGCATTAATAACCAAACATATGTGTTGCATTCATGAATCGTATGAACAGATTACTTTTAAAAATCTACTTCTAAAAATCTGTTGCATTCTTTTAAAAATCTGCTGCATTAATAAGCAAACAAATTTGCTACATTCATGAACATATGAACATAATACTTTTAAAAATATGCTACATTAATAACCAAACAAATGTGCTGCATTCATGAACATATGAACGGATTACTTTTAAAAATCTGCTGCATTTTTAAAAATCTACTGCATTAATAACCAAACAAATGTGCTGCATTCATGAACATATGAACATATTACTTTTAAAAATCTGCTGCATTCTTTTAAAAATTTGCTGCATTAATAACAAAATACATGTGTTGCATTCATGAATATATCAGCAGATTACTTTTAAAAATCTGTTGCATTCTTGTAGGCATTCATGGACACACCAGCGGCAAACTTTGCAGCACATAACTATTGTTTACACTTCATAAAATGAGTCAACAACAAGGGTTCAAAACATAAATACAACTTAATTAAATTAGTCAACAACAGTTGCTTCATTCTACACATGCATTACAAAAGCTATGGACTTCATCCTCACTTGCATTACAAAAGCACCTCCTAAATACAATATCAATAACTATAGACTTCAAAGAACATAAAAGATAGGAGCATAAATACAAAGTACTTCATTTACAACAAACGCCTAGCAATAAGTTTTCAAAACACTTTCTACACAAAAAGCACCTATGCTGGACAACATTTTCTACACAAAAAGCACCTATGCTGGACAATACTTTCTACACAAAAAACACCTACACAATAAATGTTCATAAATACAACACCATCATGGCTGCCACCATCTAGGCTGATATAGATCATCCTGATCTGAGAGATTCAATTGCACTTGTTGCGCTTGTACTGGAGGTGGAGGAGCAGTTGAAGGAGTAGAAAAATAATCTAGTGCATGTGTCCAAACTTGACTTTCTTGATCATGTAGCCAGGATACCTAGGAAAATGCATTCATATCATTTTTTGGGTTCTATACATAAACAAAATAAAAGAATAGGAATTAATAACCAAACACTTGACTTTTTAAGTGTACTTGGGTTTGTAAAGCATCTTGTTGTGTTCCACTCACATTGTAATTTGGTCTATCTTCTCTTGATAACTGACTACTTCTCTATGCATATCAAGAAATATCGAGAATAATATGTTAAATTATTAGAGCTTGTCACAGGAAATGATTTTTGAATTCAAAACTAATGGTACAATATACAACCTCAGTTTTGGGCAATCTCCTTATTGTATTCAGTTTCTTGAGAGCCTTCTCAATGGGGTGCGTTCTTCTCTTAGTTGGTGGTCTCCCTTTACTCCGAACTACCAATGGACTAAGAACTTTGCCTGTCGTGCCATCCATGGGAGTAGCTGGACCAGTTGTGGAACTACCTTCTCTTGAATCATCATTCAGATACTCTAGCTTCAACTATTCTAGTTGACCGATCAATTTCATATAGTTTTTCTCGGTCTTTGCGGCATTTGAACACAGTTGATAGAAGCAATTTTGGATCTGATCATATCTTTGTCTCTCGGGGTTGCTCATTGCCTCATAACTACTTTTTACATAAATATATTTTGTCTTTATATCCTTCCTCCACCAATTCAAATGTATTTTGGTGGCACTTGCCTAACTACGCCAGAATATGAAGATCATGTCTGCATAATATTTCTCAAAACTCAAACAACTTGCAACTGCATGTAACAGCTAGGGGATCTTCTTCATTTACACTCACAATGTAGTTTGCACGTTTAATTAATCCATCACTCACTTCAATCTCATCCATGACTATATACATATATTTTGCACCATTGCCCCCTAAATACGAGGTAGTTAAATATAAAAACCCTTGAAATTCTTATTGGACTTCCTTAAACTTGGCAACTGTGTATGTTTTTTGAAATTGCTTCTCGATAGGATAGTGGGAGATGCAAGGAATCTTAGTATTAAATGAATTGAAGTCAGCAATTGTGGCGCCCTCAGCCCCCGGTTGGGATTGGACTGTGACTGAAATATCGGGACATGTAACATAAGGCTACACACCCCTTGTACATGACAGATAATATGCAATGCACCTAAATTCAAACACTTCACTCAATGGTGAAGGAAAAGTTGCCTGATATAGTCTTCTTAATGGAGACTAAGTTATCTGTTGTTAATAGCTGTAGAGTGGTGAAACATTTGAAGTATGATGGTTGTGTGGTTGTTGAGGCTAGAGGTAAGAGTGGTGGCCTTATGCTCTTGTGGAAGCAGGAGTTATTGGAACTTATCAATTACTCTCAACATCATATCAATGTGTTGATTAATGATGTTCGAAGGAATTCAAAGTGGCTTCTTACGGGTTTCTATGGACACCCGATTGCAAATTTAAGAAGTCAAATGTGGGAATTGCTCTCATCTTTCATGCCTAATAATGGAGGATGGGGAGTTATAGGGGATTTTAATAAGCTACTGTTTGAAGATGAGAAGGTGGGTGGGAGGCCAAGATGTGAGAGACTCATGAGTAAATTCAGGCAGGTGATGGAGAAGGGAAACCTAAGTGACTTGAGTTGGAGGGGATGCAAATATATACATGGTCTAATCACCATGAAGATGAGACGTTTACAAAAGAAAGACTCGACCGTGCATTAGCCAACAATGTGTGGAGAGATACATATTCTAAGTTCTCAGTAACAACACTTACTGCAATCAGCTCGGACCATAACCCAATTTTGATACACTGTGCCACTCGGAGATCTTCTACTCTTAGGGTCCCCAAGCCTTTCATGTATGAAGCAAACAGGTGTAATGAAGAGGGATGCCACGAAATAATCCAAGAAGCCTGAGGGGATAATAGTGGGAGGGTGAGGGGATTCAATAGTCTGTTGAGCACATTAGAAAAAACAAAGAAGATTTTAAAACAGTGGAGCAAAAACCTGGTAAGGGATAGAATAAGAGCTATCAAAGAAAAGACCAAACATCTAAGCTTAATTCAGAAAAATGAGAGACTTGAAACCATGGCTGAACAGAAAAGACTTCGAAAAGAAATGGATTTCCTGCTAGATCAAGAAGATATAAGGTGGAGGCAAAGAGCTAAGAAACATTGGCTGAAAGGAGGGGATAGAAATACTAGATTTTTTCATGCTTGTGTGAAACAGAGAAGAAAAAAGAATTCCATTGTCAAGATTAGAGATATGGCTGGGACTGAGTTTATCAATAAACCTGATATAGCAGAGGGCTTCAGAAGCTATTTTTCAGAAATTTACCTGTCCTCCCAGCCTGAAGTTGGTTGTCTTAATCAGTGTACCCGGGGTATTGAATCAAAATTGCCAGGTGAGGTGCAATCTCAACTGGTCAAGGACTGTTCAAAGGAAGAGGTGGTAGAGGCACTAGTGCAAATGTCCCCATTTAAGTCTCCCAGACCAGATAGCTTCAGCGCGGGGTTTTACCAAGACCATTGGAAAGTAGTGGGGAAGGAAACAACTCAAGCGGTCATAGATTTTTTCAAAGAGGGAAGATTACCAAAGGACCTCAACCACACACCCATTTGGCCCTAATCCCCAAGGTAAACTCCCCTACTTCAGTAAGTGACTTCAAGCCTATCTCATTATGCAATGTGGCTTACAAACTGATCTCTGAAGTCTTGGCTAGTAGGGGTATTGGATATGGTAATTTCTTGGAACCAAAGTGCCTTCATGCCTAAGAGGTTAATCACAGATAACATCATGGTGGCCTATGAACTACTCCATACAATGAAAGTGAAACAAAGAGGTAGGGAAGGTAACATGGCTATCAAGCTAGATATGTCGAAGGCATATGATAGAGTTGAATGGAGTTTTCTAGAAATGATGTTGCTTAAATTGGGATTTGGGAAGAAAGGGACTGATCTAGTGATGGAGTGTGTATAGTCAATTACGTATGCAGTCCTTATTGATGGTAAACCTGGTGAAGTTTTTTCTCCATCAAGAGGATTGCGTCAAGGGGATCGGTTGTCACCTTATTTGTTCTTAATTTGTGTAGAGGGGCTAAGTTCTTTATTACACAATGCTGAAGAGAAGGGCAGGATCAAGGGGGTTGCAGTTACAAGGGGGGTTTGAGAATTAATCATCTTCTCTTTGTGGATGATTGTGTTATATTCTGTAGAGCAAAATTGTGTGAGTGGTTCATCATCCATGATCTATTGGCTTTATATGAGAATGCATCGGGCCAAACTTTGAATAAGGACAAAACCAGTGTGTTTTTCAGCTCCAATTCTAGGCTGGAAACTAAGAAATCCATCTTACAACAGGTACAAGGGTCAAAGTGTAATGATTATAATAGATATTTAGGTCTACCCACGGTGGTTGGAAGGGCTAAATACAACACTTTTCAGTCTTTAAAGGAGAGGATATGGAAAAGAATTAATAGTTGGAAGACAAAGTTTCTATCCTCAGTAGGTAAAGAGATCCTCATCAAGAGTGTATTACAGTTAATCCCAGCTTATACCATGTCTATTTTTAAACTGCCTGGAAACCTTATCAGAGAAATTGAGGTACTTTTGTCACGTTTTTGGTGGAGTCATCATGTTGAAGGCAAAGGAATTCACTAGAAATCGTGGAAGGCTTTAGGAATGGTTAAGAACCAAGGTGGTTTAGGGTTTAGGGATCTCGGTAGCTTTGATAAAGCCCTTTTAGCCAAACAATGCTGGAGGTTGCTAAAGGAGCCTAACTCTCTGGTGTCAAAGGTTTACAAATAGAGATATTTCAAAAATTGCAATCTGTTGGAGGCAAAGCTGAAAGGTAATCCATATTTTATTTGGAGAAGTTTAGTTTCCAGTCTAGAGCTGGTCAGAGAGGGGGCAATATGGATAGTTTGAAATGGAAAGAGCATTAGTATTTGGAAGGATAAGTGGATTCCCAATCCAGTTACCTTTCAGATCCAAACACCATTAAATACTCTTGATCCTGAGGCCAAAGTAGATACACTGATTGAGGAAGACAGTAGTGAGTGGAAGAAAGACTTAGTGAAGACAATTTTAAATGAAATTGAAGCCTTGACGATATGATCTCTACCCATTAGCAAGTGTCGAGCTAGTGATAGACTGATGTGGGTTGGATCTGCTGAAAGGGACTTTACTGTGAAAAGTGCCTATTTCTTAGAGACAGAGAGACTTCTCAGCAAGAATGGGGCAACATCAACTAGGGGTGAGGAAAAGGGAGTATGGAAAGAGGTATGGCTGCTCGAGGTCCCTAGGAAGGTGCAATTGCTCATCTGGAAGTGTCTCAATAACATTCTTCCTACAAAAGACAATCTTACTAGGAAGAATCTGTATGGATGATATTGAGTCAGTAGTTCATGTCATGTGGGAATGCCCTGCAGTGTTTGACGTGTGTGGGGGGGGGGTGCCTTCAATTCATTGAGCAAATGGAAGAGGATGTTTCCTGATTTTCATCTCCTGTGGAATGAATTACAAATGAAGCTGAGCAAGGATAGGGTGGAGATGGTCTCAGTTTTGTTCTACCAATTATGGGCTAGAAGAAATGCTTTTATTTTCAAGAATCAGTTCTCTTCACCTAAGGCTTTAGTTAGAAGGGCTTAAGCCGATTTGGATTTATACAACGAAGTAAAGAGGAGCAGCCAAAAGGGTATACGAGGATCCAAAGGGAGCTCTACAAATTCTAGATGGAAACCCCCCGAGTGGCCATTTTTCAAAGCAAACTTTGATGCAGCTTTTGATGAAGACAAAGTGACTATGGGAGTGGGAGTGGTGATAAGAGATGCAAAGGGCAGATTGCAAGCTGTTTTGACAAACTCAAAAGAGAATATTTCTTTAGTAGTCCAAGCCGAGAGTGTTGCTCTCCTAAGAGCAATGGAATTTTGCAAGGAGCTGGGCTTTAATCAAGTCTGTTTGAAGGGGATGCTAATATTGTTGTGGATGCAGTGAACTCCAAAAGGGAAGATAATTCATGGCTGGGCCAATTGATAGAAGATATGCAGCTGTTGATGAAACAAAACCAAGCATGGGGTCTCAAGTTTGTCTATAGGTCAGCCAACAAAGCAGCACACAAGGCAGCACAAATTGCTAGTAGGTTTGTAAGTGAAACTATTTGGTTAGAGGAGGGTCCCGAGGAGGTTGAAACCTCAGCTAAGGGAGATTTACTCATATTAGATGTAACTTTGTCCTGATTAATGAAAGTTCTTATTTCAAAAAAAAAAAAAGTACACTAGCAGTATGCCGGGATGATATTTGATCTCACACTGATAATCACTAATGGTTTCCACCCATCTTCATTGCCTCATATTTAGATTTTTCTTACTAAACAGGTACTTG
Source organism: Cyclocarya paliurus (assembly GCA_029856935.1). Taxonomy (NCBI): domain Eukaryota; kingdom Viridiplantae; phylum Streptophyta; class Magnoliopsida; order Fagales; family Juglandaceae; genus Cyclocarya; species Cyclocarya paliurus. Next base: position 5,452,777 of record CM056960.1, on the reverse strand, counting down.
AGACTTTTGTGGTCTGTGTACACTTTGCATTTCTCCCCATACAAGTAGTGCCTCCAAATCTTTAGTGCAAAAACTACCACTGCCAACTCCAAGTTGTGGGTAGGATAGTTCTACTCATGTGCGAAGCATAAGTGACAACTCTTCCTTCTTGCATTAGAATGCATCCCAAACCCATCTTAGAGGTGTCATTGTAGACTATGTAGGGCTTGTGAGGTTTTGGTAATGCCAATACTGGGACTGAAGTTAACCTTTTCTTCAACTCCTGAAAACCCTTCTCACATTACTCAGTCTAGATATATTTAGCATTCTTCCTCGTTAGCGCCGTTAAAGGGCTTGAAAGTCTAGAAAACCCTTCTACAGACATATTCAACTCTTGAAAACTCTTCTCACATTGCTAAGCTGAGGAAACTACATACTTCATGGACATTAGTTGGCCTTTTCCATTCTATTACAACGTTGATCTTCGCAGAATCCACTGCCACTCCTTTACTGGAAATGACATGTCCTAAAAATTTCACTTTTTGGAGGTAAAACTTACACTTACTAAGTTTAGCATAAAGCTGATGTTCTTGCAACTTTTCCAGTACAATCCTTAAATGCTTCTTATGCTTTTCCTCATCATGGGAATAGATCAATATGTCATCTATGAACACCACTACAAAATTATCCAAGTATTGCCGAAAAATCCTATTCATCAGTTCCATGAATGCTGCAGGGGCATTCGTTAATCCGAAAGGCATAACTAGGAACTCGAAGTGTCCATAGCATGTTCAAAAAGCAGTCTTAGATACGTCTTGCTCCCTTATTCTCAATTGGTGATATCTAGATTGTAGATCAATCTTTAAGAAAACTGTAGCTCCTTGCAATTGATCTAACAAATCGTCTATCCTTGGGATTAGTATTTATTTTTGACAGTCACCTTATTCAAATCCCTATAATCGATGCACATCCTAAGAGTCCCATCATTCTTTTTGATAAACAAGACTGGTGCTCCCCATGGCAATGAGCTAGTTCGTATAAAACCCTTCGCTAGAAGCTCTTCGATTTGCACCTTAAGCTCCTTCGATTCTACTGGGGCCATTTGAGAAGGTGCCTTATGTACTGGGGCTATGGCCGATTCAAGTTCAATGGAAAAGTTTGTTTCTCGGTTTGGGGGTAATCCAGGTAGTTGATCAGCAAACACCCTAGGAAAATCCTCAATCATAGGAATTCCTTGGATTTCTTTAGGTTCTTCCCTTACTTCTGTCATCATTACTAGATACACACTGCCCCCGTTCATCGGACTCTTCTTGATTTTTTCAGCTGTTACCATAAATGGATCCAACCGAACAATCTCACCCATATAACAGATCCTTTATTGAGCAGGCAGATCGAATACCACTTCCCACCTTCGACAGTTTATCTTGGCATAATGCCTTGACAACTAGTCCATTCCTAGGATTAGGTCGAATTTCATCGATTGAAAGATAATCAAATCTGCGGTCAAAACTAAGCTCGCGATCGTAATTCTTAACTATACTCATGCAACCAATTACTTTCCCGTCTGGAATAGCTACTAAGACTTTTTGAGACATTGGCTTAACCTCGAGCTCACACTATTGCACGCATCTACCAGAAATAAAAGAACTTGATGCTCCTGAATCAAACAAAGCACACACCACGTACTACTTCAATCTAACTTTACCTAAAGAGGTAACTATAATTACTTCAAGATTCCCAATTACAAGCTATCTATGACTTAAGGCAAGGTTTGGAAATATTACAAGTAATTACTCCCGCATCTACAGTTTCGTCAGCTTCTAGATCTACCTCTCCTAGTGTAATGGCATAAACCTTGGCTTTTGCCACAATCTTGGGTTTAGTGCTTGGCGTTGACACTCCTCCAGGCATATTTTGTGGACAATCCTTGAACATATGGCCGGTTTGACCACATTTGAAACATGCTCCTGAAGCCTTATGACATTCTCCACAGTGCCTTTTCCCACATCGGCGACAAGGTGGTGACGTGACAGGTGCTGTATTCCCAGCTACCATGCCTTTTCCTTCGCTCGGAGTTACTGAGGCTTTCGTTTCCCCGTACTACCTCCTGGTGAGTCAGGAAATCCTCTTTTCCTATCTGCTTGAGCTTGTACAGTTAGTCTCCGTTGCTCTGCCTCTACTATCGAAGCTACATTGACTAATTCTTGGAAATTTTCTATCCTTAGACATGCCACTTGGTTTCAAATCGTCCTGGAACTTTCTAACTTGCATTTTCTTGGTACTAATCAAATGAGGTGCGAACCTCCCAATCTCTATAAAACAAGCAGCATACTAATCGACCATCATATTCCCTTGGGTCAAACTTATGAACTCCAAAGCTTTTTACTGCTCAGCCATTTTTAGAAAAATTATCGAACTCGATTTTAAATTGATCCCATGTGAGTGTTGCCAAATCTCCCAATTCTCGGGCCAAAAGTTGTCGTTTAGCATCCCACCAGATTCCAGCTTCTCCTTGTAGCATGTGACCCGTGTACTAGATCTTTTGTACTTCGGTGCATCCACTAACCTTAAAGGTTCTTTCTAGGTCCATAAGCCATCTGTTAGCCTTCATAGGTCCTTCTGTTCCAACAAAATTTGGGTATCTATACACCATGAACTTCTCGTAAGTACATCCGAGTTCTACTTTGGGCGGTACTTGTCTAGCATTATGTACTTGTTCCTTTGAGTACGCACTACATCAGTCATCTGGCGAATAGCTTCTGCTGTAGCCTGTCCCCCTTCTAGTGGAGAATTTCCAGTCTCTTGATCCCCACCTCTCGGAGATGTATTTTCACATCGGTTTCGTACCATGATTTCCTTCACCTGAAAACGCACAAAACTAGAGTGGGTCAGTCCCTTCCTTAGAGAAGAATAACCTTTCTTCTCTTGAACTCGCGATCTCACTTGCATATCTTCTCCTTTATCTGGATTCAAGCCTATAGCTATAAGATCCAAGCTTACCACTATAGATCTCAAACCTAGTCAATGGTACCATGCATCCCTAGGACAAACTGTGGGTTTATGCAGAGACTTAATTGCTCTGATACCTTGCTCTGTGGCCTCCTCAGCCCTCACTTGGGATTGGACGGTAACTGAAATGCCGGGACATGCAATACAAAGTTACACACCCCCCTCGTACATGACAGATAATATGTAGTAGTCTGCAATATCGTAGCAGTGGAAAAATAATAAAAGTCAGGTATTCTAAGTAACGTGATAAGCAATTGCAAAGCACATGGCACCGTACTAACAAAACATCCCCAGATTGTCCATAACCATAAATATGTATAAAAAGATATGACATCCCAAAAATAACATAAAGTAAAGTTTAATCTCCCAAAACATGGGACCTCCTCAAAATGTTGTTCCTCAAAAACTGAGATTTAAACCATAAATTCTTTCTTCCTTTTCTTTTTCTTTTCAAAGTGACTAGGTTTCGTGCTCTTCATGAGGGCTCGGGCTTCACGCGCTTCACTAAAGTCCTATCTTTGTCTTGATTGTCATGCCATCTGAATTTTGCAATAAATTCAAGAATTCTGGAGTGTAACGACCCAACCCAGTATTTTCATGGATAAATTACGGATAATCTATTAGGCTCGATAAGTGAGTTAAATCCTATAAAAGATTTTATTTGATAGATTATTTCAATTTGAACCGAGACTTAAGCCTCTATTATTATTATTATTATTATTATTATTATTATTATTATTATTATTATTATTATTATTATTATTATTATTATTATTATTATTATTATCTAAACTTCAAACTCGCTAGACTCCAAACACTACTGGTATTCAAGATAAAACCCCTAACCACAACCATGCACGTCTCTAATGGGTTTATCCACTCACACGCACATGCACGTATGCCACTCGACTCCAAACACTAATAAACTTCTGATTTCCTCTCCATAATAAAACTCCTAGCCACTACCGGATTCCCTTCCTCAACTCATAGCCCTGCACGAAACTGGCTAGTTCCACGGCTCCACTCACATGCACGTACACGTTCCTTGCCCGTCTACGTCTTCATGCTTGGCTTTATTGTGCCATTTCTTTTGCATGCACATTGACACCTCTAGGTTTCCCTTTTGTTTCTCAACCAGTTAATTCTATAAATACACTGCTGCCCAACGTCAAAACACACTCACACACGCAGAGCACCCTTTCACGAACTCACACGCACGGCAAGCCCCACGAAAACAAAAACTGGGTAGCAGCTTCTCTCCATACCAGACCACCCCTCAAGCCACTAGCAACCAGAACATACACGGCAGTCCACCAAGAACCACCATCGTCGAACCCAAACCACTAGCCACTCCTCCATCACACGGAAACTACTCTCCATCACAAAAACAAACCCACGCCCGTGTGCTCTTAGCCGAATGGAAACCGCCTAACAAACCATCTCCCCTCAGTCCATCCAAAGCCTCGCACCCGAAGCCAAGCTCCACACACGGCATCCCCTGTTTTACCACCTGAAAATAGAGGATTATTTCTCCCCACCGTGAGCCACAGCCCAACCACCCCACGGCACCAACTCCCTCCACGTCGTTACCACCGGCACAGAGAACTTCGATGGGCACTCCGCGACACCCCAGGTCCGCCGTGTCTCTCCTGGTAAGTCACGTCGCCTCCCCCACGCAGTGCGCATGTTCCTTCCGTAAACTCTCTCTCAAGCTTCCGGCTTCTCTCTTTGTCGCTCTAACCAGTGCCAAGCCCTCCAGTTTTGAGCCATCGATGAACCACCTAGAGCCCATCGTAAGCCACGGACGTCCAAGTCTCCTCGGTAAGTGATGTCTCTCTCAATGAGCATCGCACAAGCTAATCCTCTCCCCGTAAGCCCGAACGTGTTTCTTTTATTTCCTTTATCCTTAATTTTCCCAAAATGCCTGTGGCGCCCCCGACTTTCATGTACGGACAACATGGAAATCGAGACACCCGGGATGATGACAACACGGTCACGCACCCCAACGACACGTGCCAAGTGTGTGAAATGCAACACGTGTACAAAGTAAAACGCAGCGAAAATGTTAAGTCAGATAACTAAGTACCAGAATTTAATACAATACAAAAATAATACAGAAATTCATAAGTCAACATAATACAATTTTCTTGTTTTTAAAACGACATCAAATAAAATACAAATACCAATAAAAATATAGCCAAATGTCCCTACTCCTCAGGCGGAGCCGCATCCTCGGGCTCAGCCTCTGCAAAGCCTGCATCAAAATCTGCAGTACCAATAAATGGTACCACAGGTAAGTAAAACCCAAAAATACTCCAAGATGACAAATATATAAATACAACAGCCACTATGCATGCACATGATGACCAAAACACCAAACCCGAGAAAAACACTATTTCTCAAAAATCACAGTTTTCCACGCACGCCAAAATCACCATTTGGCACAATATCATGTCCAATAAAATCAGTTCCACCATTTTCCCAGAAAATGGCACACAAAATCAACTCACGCTATTTTCCCAGAAAACAGCCAATTTTAATCCGTATGTACCATGGCCTCCCCTAGGGACCATCCACATACCCTGGCTTCTTTATTCACTCCACAGGTAACGGTTGTGCGAGTAATACATGAGCGATGCCCAGTTCCGCGCCCACCGCGTACATAGCCAAGCATCCTCTGATCTCCGCTAGCACGAGAGATCACGGAGTCGGATCCGAGAGCGCTACCATCCCGGTCCAAGTCCCGAGCAACAGCTCCAGGGGACGACACTCAGTTTATTCCGCTCCCGAGTGCCCAGAGGAGCTCCACCAAGATAATAACCCATCTCGGCTTGGGGGTGATACACACACACCCGAAAAGCCTTTTCCAATTACACACCCACGCATGCGTGCACAATGCCATGAAATGGACCAAAAATCATTAACCAACAGTTCTCAACAATTATCCAAAAACCAACACAGTCTATCGGATAACCAATTCGCAGTTTATAAAACAGATCATTGCAAAAATATATTTAAATCTTAAAAGTCTTTTGGAGAAATACTTACAGTGCTTTAAAATAATTATGGAGGATCACGGAGGAACTGGAAGCACCAAAACAGCAACTGTCACAGTGTAAAAACACTGTGGCCGAAAAGCAGTGAAACTCAAATTTCACCCAGGTTCAAACGAAGACTTGGGAACGGTAAGGTAGGGCCTATAGGAGGTGGGGAATCTAATGGTGGTGGTGGTTGGCCGTGAATAGTGGCGAAAAAGGGTGGTTTATGGCCGAAAATCTCGGATCGGGTTTGAGGCTCGTTGGGGCGGCTCCGGCGACGGATTGGGGCCGGGGTTGGGTTGGTTAGGACGGAAATGGGCCGGTGGTCAAGTGGCTAGGAGCTGGTGGCCGGAGGTGGCCGGACGGCGGCGCAGCAAGGAGGAAACCGTCGCGGGTTCGAGCTCGCCGTGGAGGCAAACGGCGGCGAGGCTCGGCCTGAGATTGGTGGGGCAAGGTCGCCGGCGCACGGGGAGTCCGGTGAGGCCGACGGTGTCGACCACGGCCAGCCGACGGCGGCGCTGCACGGTGAAAGGCCGATCGGCGTGAGAGAGAGGAGAGAGAGAGAAAACCCAGGTCGCGCGGGAAGGAAGAAGGAAATGGGGGAAAAAGAAAAAAGAAAAAAAGGAAAAAGGGAAAAGAAAAAAAATGAAGGAAAAGAAATGAGGTCCAATCCTCACAACTTTTGGGTCACAACTGATCCTCAAAATAACTATTTTTAAAACAGTAAAATAAATAAATCAATAAAAACTCAAAACTAGTTAAAGTAAAATATTAAACTCCAACAATAACATCCTTTAAAATAAAAAGGAATTAAATTGCAGAACTCTAATTAAAATTAATCAAACGCAGTGAAATGCTTTAATTAAATTAATAATAATTTTAAAACCCACAAATAAACCAATTTAAATTAAAAATCAATTTAAATCCAAAACAATAATTAACAATAGGGCTGTGCAAAATTCTGAAAGTTCCGACTCCGCCCGACATCCGCTCCGATTCCGACTCCGTCGGAGTCGGAGTGCGGAGTGGCTCCGAATAAGAGTCGGAGTCGGAGTCAGAGTTCGGAGCTACTTAGAGCTCCGAAATCCGACTCCGATTTTTTAAAAAAAAAATCCAGATGTAAAACGACGTCGTTTTACATCTGGATTTTAAAAAAAAAAATCAAACGACGCCGTTCCACTTAATGTGGAACGGCGTCGTTTCATCATAGGGGGGTCCAAAACGCAAGACCCCCTCCTCTTTCCCTTCTCCCTTCTTCAGATCCTTCCTCAGTTCCTCTTTCTCTCTAAACCAGCCAGTCTTCATCTGAACAACTAAACCAGCCACCTCGCCACCTCGCCACCTCGTTCCCTCTCTATTGCCGCCGTGAGACTTTGCTCCTCCTACGTGCGCAACTTCAATCCGAGCTTCAACCTACGGTGAGAACCCGATTCCGAGCCCTAAAATTAAATTGCTTGATTTAATTTTATGTATTCCGTTATTCATAGTCTCATAGCATGCACGTCTGGGTATTTTGTTGTGATTGAAATGAATTCCTTTTGAAAATTTGTAGTAAGGAAATGTGTTTGATAAAATGTGTAATGTGTTTGTAAGTTGTATTGTATGCATGCAATGTGTTTGATAAAATGTGTAAGAGATGTTTCTTGGCTCCTTTAGGCTTTAATTCTGCTTGGCTCCTTGGCTTCTTGGCTCTTTTAAAATTCACATAGAGAGAACAGAGTAATAAACAAATTAATCTACACTTTGGTTGAATGAAACACTAGCTGCTAGCCTGTGCAAAATTAATCTACATACTGCAGCTGCCTGCATATGATGTGTGCACAAACACTAGCTGCATGCATGCATTAATCTCCTCATAGTACTGCTGCTTCAGTACTCTAGCTGCATGCATAAACACTAGCTGCTGCTTCAGTCGTACTGCAGCTGCCTGCATATGATGTTTGATATTTTATATATCCATAGTACTGCTGCTTCAGTACTCTAGCTGCATGCATAAGGAGATAGATCATCATGTACTTAGCATCAGAACCTATCACCCAAATTGCGGGACAATCAGACGTGTGCACAAACTCGTTTTGTTTTTTAAGCAATAGTCTAATGAGAGAGAATGGAATAAATAAAGATTAAAGAGAGAGGAATAAAGCCTTAGGAATCAAGAACTAAAGACTGCTCACCACGGCTCGAGTGGGCACAACTGGAGCTCGAGCGAAGTCAGGCAGAGTGCTTCGCTCGACCACCGCTCGACTCACTGCTCGAGCGAAGTCAGGCAGAGTGCTACGCTCGACCACCGCTCGACTCACCACTCGAGCGAATCCAGGCAGAGTGCTTCGCTCGACCACCGCTCGACTCACCGCTCGAGCGAATCCAGGCAGAGTGTTTCGCTCGATAGTCGCTTGACTCACCGTTCGAGCGAATCTAGGCAGAGTGTTTCGCTCGATAGTCGCTCGATGTTCCGCTCGAGCGACTTTCTGGAAGTTGACCTGCGCTCGACCCTCGCTCGAGCGGAGACTTGATCTCTGCTTTTTCAGACTTGATCTCTTAATAGTATTTCTTCCTTTTCTAAATTAAAATTATTCTTGTCTGACGTACTCATGAGTCATGATATAAATAAATAATCAAATGATAGGTAAAAGACATGATGAATATTATTTTCCTTTTCACACTAACTAGTACTTATACCTAACTAAAAGATTGTATATAATTTAATATTATATATATATATATATATATATATATAAGTGTCATGTTTTTCTTTTGCACTCACTGCATGTAGATCAAGTACTAAACATTCACTCAAACAACCAAAGTTATTAGTGGCTTGAGATTAAAGCTGAGATCATCAGTGATTCAGTAGGGTCGACCTCATGTGCCCCAAATCCCGCCCACCTCTTAACTTTAAACTCAAAATCATTCAAATCCCAACCCCACATCTTAATGTTATTTGAGCTTCTTTGATAGCTTCTATTTTAATGTTATTTATTAACAAACTTAATGTATATAATATACGAGATCAGAACCAAATTTAAGCATAATTAGTGGATATTTGTAACTTATCATGCATGCAGGCTTGTAGCTTATTATTGCTAAGGAATATTTTTAGGTTATCGTGGACAGCTTATTATGATACAATAATATATGTCCTATATCAACGCGTTGATTTAAATTTTTAATATAGCCTAGTTTATTTTTAAACTAATTTTTTGCTTCTAACTTATTTTTTCAGCTTCATTGATTGTGATATGGATCCTAGACCTAGTGGAGATGATTGTCCACAAGGGGATGTGGCGGATGCCAATGCTACAACTCCTACACCGGTGGGTACTTCCACCCCTAGAGCCACATCTAGGGCAGCTACATCTAGAGGAGCTACATCTAGAGGAGCTACATCTAGAGCAGCTACATCTTGTGCGAGTAGTCGACTCCCACTCCCAGTAGATATAGAGGATGAGGATATGTTCAACGAAGAGGAGGAGATGCCCATTGAGCAAGATCAACCACAACCACCACGGCCTTCTAAAAAGAGGTCGTGGACATGGGAGCATTTCACCAAAATTCCTGGTGATATTGCGAACCCGATAGCAAGATGCCATTATTGTGGCCAACTTTGTGGATGCCATTCAAAGAAGCAAGGTACAAGTGTGTTAATAGCACATCTAACTGGTTGCCAACGATATAAGATAGCGAAGGGATTGACGGCCACTGATCAGACCAACCTCAGTTACCAAACTTCTACAGCCACTGATGGTACACAGACTAAGAAATTGGTTATCCCTCAATACAGTGAGAAGATGTTGAGGGACATGCTTGCAGAGATGATAATTACTGATGAGATGCCCTTTACCACAGTTGATAAAAGAGGCTTTAGAAAGTTTCTAAACTTTGTTGAGCCACGATTTCCTATTCCATCACGGTATACGGTGATGCGAGATTGTATGAAGAGGCATGCGAAAGACAAGGCGGAGATGAAGAAGATGTTTATTACCACTGGCCAGAGAGTGTCGTTTACGACTGACACATGGACGTCCATACAGAACGTCTGCTACATGTGTATCACAGCACACTACATTGACAGTGAGTGGATTTTGCATAAAAAAATTATTGGCTTTAAAGATATTGTGGATCATAAAGGTGCATCCATTGGGGCGAAGATGGATGATTGTTTAAAGGACTGGGGAATTCGAAAAGTGCTGTGTATTACAGTTGACAATGCTAGTGCCAATGAAACAGCAATTGATTGGTTTAAGCGGAACACGACAGTGAGAGATGATGTCATTCAGGCCCACGAGTTTATTCACGTTCGATGTTGTGCTCATATCATCAACCTCATAGTTGTTGAGGGGTTAAAAGAGGTTGATGATTCCATTACCCGAGTCCGCAGCATTGTACGATATGTGAGGGGTTCCCCTCAAAGGCTTGCCAAGTTTAAGGCAATAGCTGAAGATCTTAAGATTGAATGTTCTAGTATGTTGTGTTTGGACGTTCCGACTCGATGGAACTCTACATACATGATGTTGGATGTGGCACAGAAGTACCAAAAAGCATTCGAGCGGATGGAGGTCGAGGATGGAGGCCTGAGGTATGCTTTGTTGGAGCCAGCAGGACAGGGGCTCGGTGCGCCGGACGCACATGATTGGACCAGTGTGAGCTACTTTGTTGAATTTTTAAGAATTTTTTATGACATAACCATGCGGCTATCTGGATCCAAATATACGACTGCGAACTCATTCTTCAGTGAGCTCTCAGAGCTTCACTTCCACTTGGAAAATAGTTGTACTGACTCTGGTGGATTGTTATCTGCTATGGCTACGAGGATGAAGACCAAATATGATAAATATTGGGGGAATATTGAGAAGATAAATAGATTGCTATTTGTGGCTGTGATCCTTGACCCCCGATACAAGTTGGCCATTCTGGAATTTTGGGTAAATTCCGTCCTCGGGGCAGTGAAGGCTGCAGAGTTTATTAAAGTGTTAAAAAGTGATATTGATGATCTATATAATCACTACAGCAATAGTTGTCAGCCTTCATCCGCAGCTGATACCTCTTCACATTCGAGGCCGACAGGGTCGACAGCTTCCTCAGGTGATACTAATCCATCTGTAGGGCTTAGAGGACATCGTATTATGCAGCAGTATCATCAACTCATGTCAACAAGGAATATTATGCATTGTACATCTGAGGTTGAACGATATTTTATGGAAGCTGTCGAGGCACCTAGCAATATATTTCAGTTATTAACTTGGTGGAAAGTTAATTCCACCAAGTATCCAGTCCTTTCCCGTGTAGCCCGAGATGTGCTAGCCATTCCTGTCACTACGGTTGCCTCAGAGTCGGCATTTAGCACTAGAGGTCGCGTGTTGGATGCTTATCGGAGTTCATTGTCACCGTCAACCGTGGAGGCCCTCGTTTGCACACAGAATTGGATAAGTGAAACGCCTATTGGACTAGATACCGTTGGCGTTGATGCCGAGAGCTATAGACTTGAGTCGGGTAAGTTTATATGCTTTTAAATGATTATTTAATTATTTTTAATGTTTCTAACTTCTACTTTTTATGATTTTAAAGATCTAGTTGTGAACCCTAACATAATTGCTGATGACTGAGAGTCAAAGACGAACGCCCCTTGAGAGTTGGAGAGGAGTTGGGAGAATCCCCTTTCTTGGTAAGAATCAAATTATACTTTTCCTGTGTTCAAATTATGAATATCAATTTTTTTCATTTATTGATTGCAACTTTCTATTTTCATTTCAATTTTCAGGCATGACCAATGGACCAAAAAGCATTTGAGTGAAATCCGTGTTGTTATTACATTATAAATGGGATTGTTATAACTTATGGCTACATCATACATGTTATTTAGTATCAGATTCTTGTAAAGTTTTGAATCTTTTGATATATATGGTAGTATTGGCGCCCCAAAGACATTTTAATTTGTCTCTACAACGTCTTATATACTATATACACAAAATAAACAGCTCGACTCCGATCGAAAGTCGGAGTTCCGACCTCCGCTCGGAGTTCCGATCGGAGGTCGGATTCCGATCGGAGGTCGAAACTCCGACCTCCGATCGAAGTCGAATTCCGACTCCAGTTCGGAGTCGGAGTCGGAGGATAAATTCGACTCCGACTACTGTCGGAGTCGGAGGTCGGAAACGACAACTCCGACTCCGTCGGAGTCGGAGCTCAGCCCTAATTAACAATAAGAAAGCCCAATAAAAATAATTTTCACCATTTAAAATATTCTAAAATAATATTCTAAAAATCCAAAAATAATAATTAATAAAAATAGGAAAAATCCAATAAAATAATAAAATAAAACCTCTAAAATATTAAAACAAGAGAATTACGCAATAAATAATTAAAATAACCTTCTTTAAAAATACACTAAAATCCGGGATGTTACAATGCCCCTGCCCTTTGTCTCTCACGTAAGTCGTCTTCCGCATGCATGCAACTCGTTTATTAAATTTGTAGGTTGGTTAGTTAAATTACAATAATGCCCCTGTTGTTTAAAGATTTACAGTTTGAGAATAATTTAGTTTTGAGAGATTTTAGGTTTAGAAAATAGAGGATATTTTTAGTAGTTTAGGTTTTAAATAAAATTACATGTTTAATTAGAAATTTATGCAAATTCGTATTTATTTTTATAGGCATCGAAAATAGTGGATTACGCGTCAAAAATAGTGGATTAGCGCTGCAAGGTAAGTAGCATGATCATACCCTTACACGTATATACGGTAAATGAGATGTCTTTTATAAAAATATTATGCATGAATAACCTCTATTGGAAGCCCCTTTTTACGTACCCAAGACATGATAAAAAAAATATGAAAATCCATGATTTTATGTAAATAATTATGCATCAAGTTATTTATGAAAATTCATGATTTTATGAAAGAAATTATGCATCAAAAGATTTATGATTTTATGTGAGAGTTATGCATTAAAATAATTTATGAAAAGCCATGCATGATTTTATGTGAAGATTTATGCATTAAAGTATTTATGAGAAATCATGATTTTATGTGAGAAGTCATGCATCACGACATGTTATGAAAGAATACGATTTCATTTGAAATCTATGATATGATATGACAAGATATGACAAGTATGTATGTGATTTCTTTTGAAATCTATGATATGACAAGTATGCAAGTATGATTATGATGAAATATGAATGATAAGATATGTAAAGGCCTATGTTATGATATGAAGACGGTACCTATGATATGGACATATTGCATTGCCAGGTCATATATGCTGGTAGTGCACCCAGTATGTCTTCCTTATGTATGGATTCCACAACCCGCGGCCATAGGCGGAATCGGAATCTATTTAGATTCGCTAACCCTAACTCACGGGGGTCAATAGTGGGTAACGGCCTATGACAAGTGAAGTGAAAGATAAGCTCATTTTCATATTCATGTTATTTACATATGTATTTATGAGTATGCACGTTTTTCAAGAAACCTTATGTTCATTATGTTTACTGTATGATGTGTGCTTATTGAGTATTCGACTCATTTTAGTTTTTTTTTTCATATTTTTAAACCACCCCAGGTGATAACATTTATGAGGATGAGACTGCAGAACAGGACTTGACCCCGGGAGGCGAGGCAGAGGCCTAGATAGACTATGATATGATTAGCTTTTATGGTTTAAGCTTTAAGTAAATTATTTTGATAAGGACACGAGACTTCCATTTTTTTTTTAAATAAGTGTTTCCGCAGACTCTATGTTGGATTTTAAGTATTAATTAAATTATATTTTATTTATGGAATCTTTTGCAGCTGGCTCGTTATTTAAAAGGAAAAAGTTTTAGTCAAGTTTAGTAGTAGCACACTGGCTCCCCGAAAAATTCTAAAATGTCTTTATTGGGGAGCGGGGTGTTACATGGAGATTTTCCAGTCTATGGCCTCGAGTCGCTCCAAGATGAAGGGCTCAGGCCCACTAGTAACCATCTTAGGCACAATCCTCTCCGGAGGAAGAGGTGCCGTTCTCTTCCTCTTGGTCATGGTTGTTGTCTTTTACACTTGTAACAACTTCTATCATTCCGGTTGGGGAATGGTAGTGGAAACTACCACAATGAGTGATATGAACCCGTGGGAAAAGGAATTCCTTGAACCCACAATCAAATTGAAAACTCACCCAAGAAAGCTAACTCAAGTCAATGGATGGAGAATCTAGGTTCTTGAAACGAGTTCTCATCGGGTCTAGATTCTCCATCCATTGACTTGAGTTTGGCTTTCTTGGGTGAGTTTTCAATTTTTTTTCCTTTCTTTTCTTTTCTTTTAGTTTCTTTTCCTTTCCTTTCTTTTCTTTTCTTTTCTTTTCTTTTCCTTTCCTTTCCTTTCTTTTCTCTAATTCAATCACAAACAGCAATATTCAATTGAAAATCAAGCAATTGAATTCAAACACACAAGAATTGACAATGAAGAAACAGAGAATTAATGGAACGACACTTTAAGCAATTGACAAACTTAAAGATGCTAGAAACCCTAGGTGATGCAAATTTCAGCCAAACCAAAAACCCTAAGAGTTTTGACAGTGTACTTTTTGTTCCTTTTTTTTTTGGCAACCCTAGAACAATGAAGCACTAGAATTGAATTTAAAGATGCAAAAATTAAAAGATAGAATCAGACGTGATTGGAAACCGAGCTCTGAATACCAAATGATATGAACCTGTGGGAAAAGGAATCCCTTGAACCCACAATCAAATTGAAAACTCACACAAGAAAGCCAACTCAAGTTAATGGATGGAGAATCTAGACCCAATGAGAACTCGTTTCAAGAACCTAGATTATATTAAAATCTAGACCCGTTGAATAACCCGTCTCAAGAACCCAGATTACAAGGAGGAATGCCACAAAGGTTGTGATTTACCTTTGATAAGTTCAAAAGTTCAATTAAGAACAAGAGGAGTAAAACTCAACTCACAATGAATAAAATCATCAAATTTCATAAAACTTCATAAACTGAGGCTACAAAGTGTATTTAAAGCAAAACCTAATTAAAACCCTAGATAAAATAAAGCCCTTTCTCCCAAAAATACCCTTGCATGAACAGTGCCGCGGCTGCTACAGTATCGCTTTGGTACCCCCCAGCTACAGTAAATACTTGAAACCCTAGTTCCTTAAAAGTAACTTTCCAAATACGCCCTTGGCCAAAATACAAGGCCTTCCCAAAAACCCTAGTTCATAAAAAGTAAGACATATGTGGGCCAAGTATCCTAAAGCCCAATTATTCTAAACTAATAAAATAAGTTATTTAAATGATTTAAACAATTTGAAAGCCTTCAAGTGTCCAAGGCCTTTAAGTCATGTTATTGCCCTCTTCCATAGCTTGTATCAAATGAATCAAAATTGGATCTTCATCCTTTAAGGCACTCTTGAATGTTGGGCTCGCTAGACTCGTCCCAAGTGGATTTGCACCAATTCTTGCGTTGCTTGCTTGATCTTTTTAGCTTTTGATCTTGTAATTGGCCCATATGAAAATTGTAAATGATATTTAAAACTAGGCCCTTCTTGGGCCCATCAATGAGATTTGAAAAGATCTCAGCAAATAATCACACAACATACAATAGTTAACGCAAGCATACAAGAGGTATATCATAAAATGCATACATAGACATGTACTTGACATATGACTTAACCAAAATTTGACTTATGCACTTGACTATTTTCAAAAGACTTGTAATAGAAACTTTTAAACGTTTATAGAAAAATTTTTTGCCTTTCTTTTTCATGTTGATCTTAATCAGAACTTTTCTTATCAGAACATATCACAAGATTTGCATCAAGTGATCCTTATTATATGAGCTCTTATTCTTATTCATAGGGTGGATACGACACGGTTCCCCTTTACACCGCATGTACATGGTAGTTACTGCATCATCAATGGTCCGTGCATGAATACATCATAAACAGAGAATCATATTGACTCGACCTTACTTCATCAGGTTACATGCCTTATGCACCTACTAGCGTTAGGTGCTTCCTTGCACTGGCATTCTTTAAAAAGAATCCATTCGAGGCTTGTCGACTGTTCTTTGTCGACTCAGGGGTTACCACTCCATTTTTAAGCACTCCAGAGTGTACAAATGAGTTCCACTAGGACAATTCACAGTCCTAACACTTGGGGTCGTGATTAAACATTTAGACTCTTTCCTTCAAAAACACTTTTTGAAAACATTTTTCTCCAAATGCATGTGACATGAGACGTAAGACTTACACATTCTTGTACTTGACATATGATTTATGGAATGCCGTGCATGAAATACATGGAATCATGAGAACTTGCTTAGGCCGAAACACATAGGCACAAAAACATGAAGAATTATCACTTAAACATGTTCCAAACTTCAAGCATATGATATAGAAATCAAATCATAGTGAAACAAAGCATGAAATCATAGGTTTTGGCTAAGGTCTGAAACTTCCAAGACATGTTCAAACCGAAATATCATATTGCATAAACCATCAACCTTAATCAAGTGAAAATTGAAACTTATAGGAGTATTTCATCGCATTTTCATCACAAATCTGAAACATATAATTCCTTCTCTAGATTTACTTAAGATCATATTAGCATATAATAATAATAATAATAATAATAATAATAATAATAATAATAATAATAATAATAATAAGCAAACAATGATAATATGAGACAGATTTACACAAATATATACGAGCATTAACAAAGAGTAGGTTGAGTGTATACTTACTAAAATCTGCGAAATGAAATAAATAGCAAGCTGTAAATCAAAATATAACTCGTTAGAATAAGGGTTCCAAAATCCTAATCCGTATTCTTGAGTCTGTGTGGGTTTCTAGGGTTATCACTAAGACTTAAGAAGTCCTAAACCAATCGGCTTCTGGGGTTTTGAATAAAAAAAAACCCTTCAACTTCCTTGTACCTAAGACTAATCTCGAACAAATGTGAAAATATATGAGTGTGGCTAAAAACATAGAGGATGAACTACCCCCACTATTTGGCTTTAAGGGTTTCTTAAAAACCTTAAGTCATTTTCCAAGAAATCAGGTAGAAAGTGTGTGTGTGTCCCACCATTTTTAAAATCTTATGAGATTTGAATCTCATTTTTGGATTGAGCAAGTGACTTGTGTGTGTGAAACTAAGAAAAAACCGATTCTTACCTTGTCAAATTAGTGTTTTCTCAAGGTGAAATAAAAGAAAATAAAAATATACAACAATGTTCGGGTAGAACATAAATTTCGTGTCACGATGTTGTTAAATTTACAAATTCTTTGCACTAGCTGAAATGAAATGAAAACTGTATCTATTTCTTACAAAAAGTTTCACCTCATAGACCAATGACAAACTATTTAAAAGATTAGTTTCAAAAGTCAAAACATAGAAATATAAGGGGCAATGAATAAAATTAATCCAGTGAAAAAATCCTGATGCTAACATTTCTCTAAGAGGGTTTATAAAAAGAAGGAATGAGGTTAGTCAATGAAAGAACATGGTTTTATACAATGACAAATAAGAAAGCTCATATTTTCACATGTGAGAGAAGCATTACCAAGATCACTATAAGCTGAAAATACAAGCAAAAACAGAGATGAAGAACTAACAACTACCTAGTAGAGATGAAGTGAGGGAGGCAAATCTAAATTAGGAGTGCGTCGAGATTGTGGAGTCGAATTGGTGGTGGAGTTTCTATGTGGACCCAGATCTCGCTGGAGATGGGGTCGAGTATGGTGGTCGGCGCCGTGAGGGTGGGGCAGGTGGATTGATGAGAATGCAAAATGTCATATTTTTCTTCCTTAATGTCAAGGATTTTATACTTATTTGGTGCCTAAATGTACTCATTATTATTTTATTTTGATTTAGGATGCAAATGGAGGCGTTTATGCAAAATGAAGTTAATTGGGCGATTCTGGACAGTTTCGACATCACTTAGTAATCTAGAGATAACTCTCTCATCCAAGCTCCGATTGAGATGATAAAAAATTCTATAGAACAACAAGAAACAGATATACAACTTTAATGTTTTGAGTTTTGAGAGGTACTGGCTGAATCAAGGTCGAAATGGGGATTGAAGTTGACACACCTGCATTGCTGACGTTCTATGTGCTTGATATGGAAAATGCTGATCATTACTGCTCCTATTTTGTTAGGAAGACCATTCTTAAAGACATCCAAGACCAAAATAGATGTTCATAGTGGCACACTTACCATTAAATTTGATGGTAAAATTATTAAGTTTAATATTTATGATGCCATGAAATATCTTGGAGATGATAATCCTATTTATTCTATTGATGTGATTGATTCTTTAGCACAGGAAGTTTTTGAACATAATGGAAAAGATGGATTGGAAGTTTCCATTAGTAAGAATCTTGAGAAAAAGAATGAGGAGTTAGCCTTGAGTATTGATTTGCAGGAAATTGTTGTAGCATTGAATGATTTTCCAAAGTTACAGTAGTTAGGTAACGTTCCTTATATTGCATTACCAATTTCTAACGAGAGGCCTTTACCCTCTGTTTTGCAGGCCCCCATTCTAGATCTGAAGCCTCTCCCCAGTTACCTCAAGTACGTGTTCCTTGGAGATGGAGGAACATTACCAGTGATCATATCTAACAAACTTAGTGCACCACGAAGAAGATTGAACCCACCCATGATGGATGAAAGTGGAGAACACAAGAAGTTGCAACTACAAGAGTTAGAGGAAATTCGCAATGATGCCTATGAGAGTGCAAGGATTTACAAGGAAAAGATGAAGGCTTTTCATGACAAGATGATATCTAGGAAGGAGTTTAAAATTGGTCAAAAAGTCCTTCTATACCATTCACGACATCGTTTGTTTCCGGGTAAGTTGCGTTCTCGTTGGATTAGACCTTTTGTTGTTACTAATGTCTTTCCTCATGGTGCAGTTGAAATTCAAAGTTTAGTAACTTCCAAAGTGTTCAATGTGAATGGCCATAGACTTAAGCTTTTCTATGAAGGTTTCCAAGTAGAGAATGTAGTAGAATTGGACCTTGAGGATCCGATTTATACTGATTGAAGAAGGAAGTATTCAGTCGAGCCAACAATAATAAACAAAGGCGCTACTTGGGAGGCAACCCAAGGGGAGTTTTTTTTCTTATTCTTTCATTTATATTTTGGCTATTTTTGCCTTTTCTTTGCATTTCACCTTACATTGGGGACAAGTAAGTTTTAAGTGTGGGGAAGGAGATTTAGCTTGTGTTTTAATTTGTTTTTTTTTTTAAGTTTTGCTTTTTGTTTTTGTGGTTCTCAACGATTTTAGGTTGTGTGTCGTGAGCAAGATTCAGTTAAACTTAAAAAATTCATAACATAATTGAATAAGTAATCTTCCAACTTAGACTTAATTAGTCTAGTTATTTTCCTTGAGAATGGTAGTGACTAAATTTGGTAGACAAAAGTCGGTGAGATTTTGAGCCTTTAGACTGACACATCCATATCAGTCTCACTATTTTTTTTCATGTGAGATATTCTTCCATGGATTTATTTCTCTAGAACTTGCCTTGATTCTCTTCAAGGTCATATTGACACATGTATGCATGAACATGATTAAGGCCCTCTTTGTTATAAGCTACATAAGCCAAATAGCCTACCTTGTAATTACTTTTTCCCTTTGTTGAACCCCTTTGAGCTTTATTGGTTTTTTTTCATTTATTGTGAACCCACATGACAAGCTTTAAACCCGAAAGATAATGCCTTTATCCAAGCCATAAAGTTAGTGGAGCATTGTTCATCATTATGATATGTATGGGTGTGTAAGAAATAAGCGTGGGGGTGTTGGATTTGTAGTATGGCTATGATTGGTGAAATGGAACATGTTCTCATTCTCAATTCTTGAGTTCCATTGTTGATGTAATTTTGGTGAAAAAAAAGAAAAGAAAAGAAGAAAGGAAGTGATGGAGGAAATTGCTTTTGATATTACAAACTATCCATGTTCATAATTCCTCCTAAAATTCTGATAAAGGGGTCTATTTATACGTGATATATACAAGGTGGAAGCTGTTGTGAAGGATCGTTCCCTATCCTTTTGAACGATCTCTTTTTCAACGTAGGAGTTTTACATGATTTAAATGCTTTAAAGCCAAATTGAAGAAGCTGCTGAATGGAGTGATTGGTTTTACATGTCTTTATATATTCGAGCTTGAGTTGATTCATTTTTACTCCACTAGTTTTGATGGCTTTTGAGCTATACTCCCAAATATTTCCCACCTTGATTCATGTTATGCATGTGGTCCCAGTGGTGGAGAATGAGAAGATATGCAAGCCTATGGTAGATAGTTTCTATTGGAATGAATTTGAGTGAAACACATACCCTTCAAACACACGAGAGTCGAGTGTTTATTTCCGTGAGGGTCTACTTATTTAGTTTACTCCATCTTCAAGTGAAAATGCTTACTAAGTAATTATAAAGAATGTTTGTTCATGATATGTTATGAATTTTGAAGAGCTTGGTTGTTCTTTATTGATGGCGTAGCAACCTTGATTTTTTGGGAAAGTGAATTTGAGTTTTGCCCAAGGACAAGCAAAAGTTAAGTGTGGGGGAATTTGATGAGAATGCAAAATGTCATATTTTTCTTTCTTAATTTCTAGTCTTTTATTCTTATTTGGTGCCTAAATGTACTCATTATTATTTTATTTTGATTTAGGATGCAAATGGAGGCGTTAAATGCAAAACGAAGTTAATTGGGCGATTCTGGACAATTTCGACATCACTTCATAATCTAGGCATAACTCTCTCATCTGAGCTCCGATTGAGATGATTAAAAATTATATAGAACACCGAGAAAATGATGTACAACTTTCATGTTTTAAGTTTTGAGAGATACTAGCTGCATCAAGGTCGAAATTGGGCTTGAAGTTGACACACCTGCACTGCTGATGTTCCAGATGGTTTGGCCTTATCATGCAATTCAAATATGCGGTTTATTATTAGAAGTTTTCAAGATCTGGTGCACGAAAATTCCAGCTGGAAATGCCACTTTCCTAGTTATATTAGGACTTTACTTTATTTTTAATTAGTTAGAATTGGATGTTTTTTTTTAGGATAATACTTAGAAGATTTTTTGGAGATTTGGTAGGCTTCAAAAAACTGAGTTGAAGAGACAAAGAGGAGAGAAAAATCAGACTACACTATGTGCCTCTCCTTTCCCTCTTCTCTAACTTTTCTTTTGAGTTCTCATCGTGGCCATGTGTAGCTAAATTTTCATAATTGGTCGAAGGAAACGGAAGCCTTGGCATCAATAAAACTGTGAGATCTAATTTTTTTTTAGTGTTCAATTTATGCTTTGAGTATCGGATGTTCTTCTATGCCCATTTTCATGATTGTCTCGTTTAATTACTAGGAGGCCTACTAGTTTATTATTCATTGCAATCTACTGCTAGATTAGATATCAAATATGTAATTGTTTGATCCCTCTAATTTGTGAAGCAATCAAGATTTAATGATTTGCTGTGTCAGAAATTATTAAATCTTAAGAAGAATGCTCGACAAAATTCAATGCAACCGCTTGTACTTGTGTTGTTTAGCTTCACCGATCTCTCTAATTCTTAAAGTTTCTACTAGATTAAATCTTTAGTACTTGTCTTGGGTTGTCTAGTAGTTAAGGTTAATTAGATCGCTTGTTTTCTAATTAACTGTGACTAAGGAGAGATAAGAAAATAACTCCAATGGTGAATATCCAAAGTATGAATTAATATAAACTTGCATCGATGATCAGTTGTAAAATCCCAATGGTGGATGTTGAATTAGACCAATGTTTGTTCTTTTGATTGATTTTGATAATTTAATTTGAATTGTTCCTTAGTTTTTTTTCTTGAAATTGTTTTCGTTATACTCAAACCCCCCCCCGGCCCATCCTTGTTCACATAGCATAAAACTAGGCTAGACACTCTCCGTGGGAACGATCCTTACTCACACTACTACATGTATTTTTTAGGAGTATAGGTTTTATTTTTGGTTGCCTACGACAGCACACCATGGATGCAGATGGGTCTTGTGGTTTGGTTCTTTACACAGTAAAGAAGTAAATCACGCAGCCTACAAATGTGTTTTTTGTTTTGTCTTTACATGCCACATCAGGCGCTACACGTCACATGCCACATCAAGCAGTCAGTTGGGGCGGGCAAATGCAAGCGACAGGGTAGCGTTTCTCAAAATCTTTAATCACAAGTATATATGAATAGATTTTTGGGGCTACTTGCATAAGATTATAGAACATGTAGCAAAATAAATTTGGCTAAGAAAATTAATAAGCAATGCATAAGAGAGATTCAAACGTAAGAACTAATACCAAGTATTAATACATAACAGACGCAAAACTAATGCATAGTATTAATAAACAAAAGAAATATATTTTTACGATTAATACATCAATATAGAAGACAACCTAATATAACCTGTAGTTACTTATCTTGATTACATGTCACTGATACATATAAAATTCCTTTTGAAGGATATTAGTTCTAAAGTTATTTCCTCATACATAATTTAAATTCCAAACAATACATCTAGTTACACCAATAACGAGAACATAGATATACTCATTAGCATACATTAGATTATGAATCAAAATGATGATGCAAGAGGGCGTCCCCTCTCTTTCTAGGAAAGGTGGGGTTTTTCTCTCTATGTCTCTTGTAGAGCATAGAAGTTAGTCTCTTAGATTTTATCTGAAGAGTCATTAGATTATTTTTCCAGTTCTTGTTTACTATGTAGGAGTAACTTTCCAACTTGTATGAGGGCCTACGCTTGACTAAAGATGAACAACAATCTGTATGTCTCTCTGAAGAGGATGTTTTGGTCTCTAAGGAGAAAAGCAAGAAGTGTCTATTTGCTCAAGTAGTAACAGAGAGGGATATCAATAAGGGTGCTTTCAAGGCCACCATGCCAAAGGTTTGCAAAGTAGAGGGATCTATAACCTTCAGGGAGGTTGGAAAGAATAGGTTCTTGATTGAGTTTCAAGTTCCAGAAGAGAAGCATGGGGTGATGCATGGCTGTCTGTGGTCCTTTGACAGGAACCTTGTAGGCTTATAAGATTGTGTTGGTATCTTGAACCCCAAAGACATAAACTTCACAATGGAACCTTTCTTGATCCAGTTCCATAACTTGCCATTTACGGGCATGAATAAGAACATGGGTGAAAAGTTGGGTGCAACCATAGGCTGAGTTCTGTTAGTTGATGCTGATAGGGAGGGGATGGGATGGGGTCAATTCCTGAGAGTCAAAGTGTTAGTTGACACTACCAAACCACTGGTAAGAGGTCGGTTCCTTACTATGGGGGAAAGTCGAGTGTGGATCTCTTTCAAGTACGAGAGATTGCCTAGCTTCTATTTCTAGTGTGGTGTCATCCAGCATACTAAGCTGAGATGCACTAAGTCTGCATGGGTTGGAAGATCACATGAAGTGATGGGAACCAATGTGGACCTAGTCTTAAAGATCCTTTACAAGTTCCAGATGAGCTAATTACAAGATTAAGAGCCAAGAATATCAATGAAATAATGCAAGGATTGGTGCAATCCACTTAGGATGAAGCTAGCAAGAGCCTAACACTTAAGATGGGTTTGAAAGAAGGAGAACCAGTTTTGATCCATTTGATAAAAGCTGTGGAAGACATGACTTAGAGTTATTGTTTGGGCCTATTGTTATTGAAGGCTTTCAATTTGTTAAAGGATTTATTTTATTAGTTTAGAATAAGTGGGCTTGAGGATACTTGGCCCACATATGTCTTATTTCTTATGAACTAGGGTTTTGGGAAGGGCTTGTATTGTGGCCAATGGCTTATTTGGAAAGTTACGTTTTAGGAACTAGGGTTTCAAGAAGTCATTGTAGCAGAATTACTGTAGCGTGGCACTATTCATGTGATATGAACCCGTGGAAAAAGAATCCCTTAAACTTACAATCAAATTGAAAACTCACCCAGAAAAGCCAAAATCAAGTCAAATGGATGGAGAATCTCGACCCGATGAGAACTCGTTTCAAGAACCTAGATTATATTAAAATCTAGACCCGATGAAGAACCCGTCTCAAGATCCCAGATTACAAGGAGGAACACCACAAAGGTTGTGATTTACTTTTGATAAGTTCAAAAGTTCAATTAAGAATAAGAGGAGTAAAACTCAACTCACAATGAATAAATCATCAAATTTCATAAACCTCATAAACTGAGGCTACAAAGAGTATTTAAAGGAAAACCTAATTAACCCTAGATAAATAAATCCCCATCTTCCAAAAATGCCCCTGCGTGAACAGTGTCACGGCGTGAACAGTACCGCGCTACAGGAACTCGGCTACAGTACTTTTAAACCCTAGTTCCTAAAAATAACTTTCCAAATACACCCTTTGTAACATCCCGGATTTTAGTGTATTTTTAATGGATGTTTTATTTAATTTATTTTGTGATTATTTGTCTTGTTTTAAATTTTGGGAGTTTTAAAATATTATTTCTTAATATTTTATGTTGTGAAAATTATTTTATGAGTTTTTAAATTTTATTTGCTGTTTTAGCTTTTAAAATGCATTTTAAGATTAATTGATTTATTTTTGGATTTTTAATTTTTATTGTTGCATTTAAGTTATTTCACTGTGTTTGAAATATTTTAATTAGTTTCCAGTTTTAATTTCATCTCCGTTGGATTTTTCGGGACCCAGCTTGAAAGACTGGATCTTCCTTTTTCTCCTCTTCTTTTTCCTTTTCTTCCTTTTTTTTTTTTTTTTTTTTTCTTTTTCCCCTGCTTCCCCCGCGTGCCCCGACCCTCTCTCCCTTCTCTCTCTTCTTTCTTTCTCTCTCCCCGCTGCTCACGGGTTCACTGTCGTTACCCAGCCTCCCGGCCGCCGTGCACTTCACCGCCGGCACCATCGGCTCCCCCGTGCGTCGTCGACCTTCCACCATAAATATCCGACCGGCTAACGCCGCCGTTAGCCGCCACGAGCCCCTCGAAGCCGCGGTGGTTCTTCTTCCGTTCCGCCGCCGTCTGGCCATCTCCGGCCACCATCTCCTAGCCACTTCATCACCGGCTCAATACCAAGCTTTTCCACCCATTTTCGGCCCCGATCCGTCGCCGGAGCCGGTCGTACGAGACCAAAATCCGATTCTACCTTTCCGACCAAAAACCACTCATTTCCGCCACTATTCTCGGCAAACCACCACCACCATTAGATTCACCACCTTCCATAGGCCCTACCCTATAAATTTCGAGTCTCCGTTTGAAACCGTGAAAAATTCCCATTTCACTGCATTTTGGCCAGTGTTTTTACACTGTGCGAATTTGCGGCTTTGGTGATTTCCAGTGCCTCGGAACCTTCGTAAGATTGTTTTAAAGCGCTGTAAGTATTTCCTAAACATTTTTTTGAGATTTAATTATATTTTTGCAATTAATTGCTTTTTTTTATACTATGTATCCTGGTTGGTTTCCGGACTGAGTTCGAGGAGTTCGGGGGTGGTTGGATTGATCGGAGTATTTTGTTGTGTGATTTTGGTGATTGGATTATTGTTGGATTTGATGATATTGTGAATTGGAGTTGGTTATTGGATATTCTGGCTGTGATCTGGTATGTGAAACTTTAGTAGTAGCATGAATGCTCCAATTATGTGTAAACTCAATAAATGGCAAACAAAACTCCCTCAAATGTTCATGAAACACATCTAAAATTTTCCTTCCTTCAAAATGATCACCCCAATTATCTATGAACTCAATGAATGTCAAGCAATACTCCCACAAAAGTTTATGCAATACATTAATGAATGCTAAATGATACTCCCACAAACATTCATGCACTATGTCAATGAATGGCAAATGATACTTCCACAAATATTCATGCAACACATCTAAAGTTTTCTATGCACCAAAATGACCACTCCAATTAGATGCAAACTCAATAAATGGCAAGCAATACTCCCACCCATGGTCACGCCACATGTTTAAAATGCACTTTACACCAAAATGACCGAGCAAACCACATCCATGCACTAGCATCTCACGAATAAGACTAGTAGGCTCATAAAGCTTATTCTCTCTAAACAAATACCAATCTAGTCTATAGCACTTACCAAACGATGTCTTCTCACACGCTCCATACAAGGTAGCAAAGTCATCATCATTAGCATGCAATTGCTTATCATATTCAAGTCTCAATAACTTTGTATTTAAAATGATGACAAGGACATACCTTCTTACTAAAGCATCAACCACAAAACATTCCTTACCTTGGTATGCATTCTATTCAACTTACCTTGTCCATTCATGTGCATCAAGGGCTCATGTTCTTCAAAGATAGGTCAAGTAGGGATTGTCGCACAAAGCGTAAAATCAATGTAATGCTCTATCTCTCTAATAGGTGGCAATCCACTAAACACACCGCTAGGAATCATGACCTCATATCTCTGCAACAAAGAAACAATAACATTAGGTAAAGATACGTCAAGTTCGTTAGCATTAGGACTTGCCTTAGCATAAAAACTCACTTTTCTCTTTGTTTTTCTCACTTTCTTCACTTTCACTTTTCTTTCCACTCTCTTTTTCTTTTTCACTTTCTTTTTTCTTTTCACTCTCTTTTTTACTGTCACTCTCTTTTTCTTCATCCTTTTTTGAACTCTCGACTTCATAATTATTTTTTAACTCATTCTCTATTTTTCTTGAGATCTCAGCCTCAGCCTCGTCTTTTTTCTCTCTCATTTTTCTCACTCTCTCCTTTTCGGCCTCACTATTTCTTTTTTTCTCAATCTCATTTTCACTTTTTCTTTTCTGATCACTCTCACTTTCACTCATTGTTTTTTTATCACTCTCAATTTCACTCTTTCTTTTTTGAGCATCCTCACTTTTCTATTTCAGTTGGTCCTCTTGGACTTGTGTTGAAGTTAAAGGAGCAAGTTTGATTATTTTTCTATCCTTCTCAAAACAGTACATGTTCGTTGACCCATCATGGTTCACCTTCCTATCATACTCCCATGGCTTCCCCAACAAAATATGGCCAGCATGCATAGGTACAACATCACAAAGCACCACATCCTAGTATTTCCCAATTGAAAATGAAACTAGCACTTGCTTATTTACCCTAACCTCCCCACAATCACTCAACTACTGCAATTTGTATGGTCTAGGGTGTTTCAAGGTAAGTAAATTCAATTTCTCAACTAAAGTAGTACAAGCCAAATTAATACAACTCCTCACATCAATAATCATATTACATACCTTATTATTGATGTGGCATCTAGTACGAAAAATGTCCTCACTCTGCTGCCCTGTATCATCCATCTTAATTTTTGTAATGAGATCACGCCTGGCAATAAGAGACTCACCATACTCTTCATTCTTACACTTATGTTCAATACTAGGCTCAGGCCTCCTCCAATCTCTTCCACCTTGCAGATTTATAATCAGGACTTCTCGTTGATCCATCCTATCCTTCACTTCACCCAACACCAAGTTCAACTAATCAAACTGTTGTTGCATGGCTTGCAACACAAAGGACGAGTTATCTGCCATCCCCTTTGATGATTAGTCACTCCTATGAGACATCATAATGTGCTGCACAAAAAGAATGTTAGTGGAAAACCTCACACACTCCCTTACGTGCTTACACTCGAATAATGGCACTCCACTCGTATTTTACACTTAATTGGCTTTTTTCCTGATAATAATCTCACACTCTCTTGCCTTTTACCTTAATAGTTTTCTCACTCCAGTTCTTTAAGAACTAATTGAACTAAATCAAGATAATACAACCTTGTATTATTCCAACCAGTAATATAAATCCAAGACACAAGAACAAGAAACAAGGAATGAATAAAATGACACGAGACTT
Organism: Cyclocarya paliurus; assembly: GCA_029856935.1. NCBI lineage: Eukaryota > Viridiplantae > Streptophyta > Magnoliopsida > Fagales > Juglandaceae > Cyclocarya > Cyclocarya paliurus. The sequence goes on along the minus strand of CM056960.1, from coordinate 5,424,943 downwards.
AAGGAATTTATCTATGGGAAAGAGTAATTATGAAATAAGATACCAACTAGAAAGAAGTATTCAGTCCATTTGATGATAAAGTTCAATCAACAAATGTTTTTCTTTCTCTTTGTTGTAACGATGTAGCAACCTTTGAGTATGCTATCACTTTTTTTATTTCAATTTTTTTTTTCGAATTTTTTTTTCTTTTCCTTTCCTTTTTTTTTTTCCTTTTTTTTCCTTTTCTTTTCTCTAATTCAATCACAAACAGCAATATTCAATTGAAAATCAAGCAATTGAATTCAAACACACAAGAATTGACAATGAAATAGAAGAGACTCAATGGAACGACACTCCAAGCAATTGACAAATTTAGAGATGCAAGAAACTCTAGAATTTTGAAACCTTAGGTGATGCAAATTTCAGCCAAACCCAAAATCCTAAGAATTTTGGCAGCGTACCTTTTGTTTCTATTTTTTTTTTTGCAACCCTAGAACGATGAAGCCTTAGAATTAAAGATGTAATAAATAAAATATAGAATCAGACCTGATTGGAAACCTGGCTCTGATACCAAATGATATGAACCCGCGGGAAATGAATCCTTTAAACCCACAATCAAATTGAAAACTCACCCAGAAAAGTCAAAATCAAGTCAAATGGATGGAGAATCTCGACCCAATGAGAACTCGTTTCAAGAACCTAGATTATATTAAAATCTAGACCCGATGAAGAACCCGTCTCAAGATCCCAGATTACAAAGAGGAACGCCACAAAAGTTGTGATTTACCTTTGATAAGTTCAAAAGTTCAGTTAAGAACAAGAGAAGTAAAACTCAACTCATAATGAATAATTCATCAAATTTCATAAACCTCATAAATTGAGGCTACAAAGAGTATTTAAAGGAAAACCTAATTAACCCTAGATAAATAAATCCCCATCTTCCAAAAATGCCCCTGCGTGAACAGTGTCGCAGCGTGAACAGTACCACGCTACAGGAACTCGGCTACAGTACTTTTAAACCCTAGTTCCTAAAAATAACTTTCCAAATACGCCCTTGGCCAAAATACAAAGCCTTCCAAAAAACCCTAGTTCATAATAAAAAGACATGTGGGCCAAATATCCTCAAACCCAATTATTCTAAACTAATAAAATAAGTCCTTTAAATGAATTGAACAAGTTGAAAGCCTTCAGGTGCCCAAATGACTCAAAACTGGATCTTCTTAGCTCTTGATCTTTTAATATGGCCTATCTGGAACTTGCAAAGGATATTTAATTCTAGGCCCACCTTTATTCCCATCATCATGCAGTGGTATTTTTGGGAGAAAGAGCTTTATTTTGGTTAGGGTTTTAATTAGGTTTTGGTTTAAATACTATTTGTAGCCTCATTTTAAGAGTTAGATAATATTGAATTTTTATTGTGAGTTGAGTTTACTCCTCTTGCTCTTAATTGAACTTTTGAACTTATCAAAGATAAATCACAACCTTTTTGGTGTTCCCCTTGTAATCTGGGTTCTTGAGACAGGTTCTTCAACAGGTCTAGATTTTAATATAATCTAGGTTCTTGAAACGAGTTCTCAACGGGTTTAGATTCTCCATCCATTGACTTGATTTTGGCTTTCTTGAATGAGTTTTCAAATTGATTGTGGGTTCAAGGGATTCCATTCCTGCGGGTTCATATCATGAAGAGCCTCAATCCTAGTATGGTGCTTGGGTCAGAGCTAGTCCTCAGGTGAAATCTGATCAATTCCAGCCAAGAAACAGGGAAGGGGTGGTGGATTCAGATGAGCACAAACATAGCAGCTTAGATGGCTAGGGGTCTGGTTTTGGCAGGAAAGGGATTGACCCGTTATCAGCAGAAAAGTTGGGATCAGAGGATAGTGACCTCAGGATTTCAAAATGTGACTAGCTGCTTGATTCCAATTCTGGTAATATTGCTAAAACAAGCTAGAAAGGAAGGGATGTTTTGCTCAATGAGGAAATATCTTCTAATTTCGAGGTTCCGACTAACACCTTTATTGAGAACATAGCTCTGTCCAAACAACCTGTTCTCAACAACTTGCAACCCCCTTTTTAGCTAGCTGACCAAGCTACAGTCCCTGCACAATATGACAACCAGGTTAGTCCTTCTCATACCATCCTTAATTCTAGGATGACTAGACAAACCAAAAAGAGGCTTTTAGCTAACTGGAAAAGGAGGGCCAGGGGTGGGGAGACCAATTTATCCGCTGGGTCCAGTGAGGTCCATTTGTTGGTAGATGATACATGTTGTCTAAAGAAAATAGTTGGTGGAGTGCGTGAAGAGTCCAATTTAACCCTAAAAAAGGCTAAATTTTTGTTGGAATTGCCGAGGGCTTGGGAACGCTAGGACAGTTCATGAGCTCCACCTTTTGGTGAGAGAAAAGGTCCCATATATGGTTTTCCTTTGTGAAACCAAATGTAAAAGAGAAAGACTTGAAAGTATCAGAAATAAAATAGGCTTCGATTTTAGCTTTACAGTTGATTGTGTTGGTCAAAGTGGGGGCCTAGCAGCATTTTGGAGGAAAGAATTCAATGTTGAGTTACAGTCATATTCACTTAGTCACATCTCCCTGCATGTTTTGTCAAAATCCTTGAACAAAAAGTGGCTATTAACTGGGTTCTATGGCAACCTATTGTGAGTAAAAGAAAAGAAAGTTGGAGCTTATTGAGGTTGTTGAAACCTAATCCTGAGGTACCTTGGCTTTGCATGGGAAACTTTAATGAAATTGTCTCCCAAGATGAGAAATGTGGTGCTTCCTATAGTGCTTACAAATAGATGGAGGACTTTAGACAAGCCCTTGTGGTCTGTGATCTAGGGGACCTTGGCTATGAGGGGGTTAAATTTACATGGTGTAACAATCGACATGGACTTGACTTCATCAAAGAGAGGCTAGATAGGGCCCTTGTGAATTGTGGTTGGCATCAACTAACAATAACCTATTTTTTGTCTTGCTTGCCTAGTGCTCTGACCACAGCCCCCTTTTAATCACTTGACATAATCATGAACTTGCTTTCACTCCTAAAAGAAGGATTTTCATATATGAATCAAGTTGGGCCAAAAAAGATGGTTGTGAGGTAGTTATTAGAAGAGCATAGCAAGGTTCAATCAATTCTGGGACCAAAGCACAAACTACTAAGAGAGGCCTTGAGAGATGTAGATTCCAATTGAGGGAATGGCATAGAACAACACAGGCACCAAGAATTCCTTATCAATCAAAAAAGGGATTTGTTTAAAAATTTGCAAGACTCCAATGTTGGCCATCTGAATGATCAAGTTAAATTGCTCTAGAAAGAAGTTGATGAGTTTCTCGAAGGGGAGGATATAAAATGGTGCCAAAGGGCCAAGCAAAAATGGCTGTAGGAAGGACACATGAATACCAAATATTTTCACAAATGTGCAACTTATAGAAAACAAAGGAATACCATTTATAAACTCTATACTGAAAATGGTACTCCATTGTCAGGCCAACAAGAGGTTGGAAGCCTGTTTCAAGACTTCTTCATGCAACTATTTTCATCTTCTAACCCTGAGGGCATTGTTGAAACACTGGACAACTTTGAGCCTACTGTTTTAACTGAAATGAACATGATCCTAAGGAGGGCCAACTCTAGGGAGGAAATAGAGCAAGCAATCTTTGCAATGAATCCATTAGGGCCTTCTGGCCTTGATGGTTTCCTTGCTACATTCTATCATGATCACTGGCTTGTTGTGGGTATTGATATTGTCGATGCTGTGATGGAATTTCTCAACTCCAAGTAGGGCTTCCAAGTAATAAACCATACTTATGTCACTGTTATTCCTAAGAAAGAGTCTCCCTGATGGGAATCAAGGTGGGCCTAGATTTAAAGATCCTTTGCAAGTTCTAGATAGGCGATATTAAAAGATCAAGAGCTAGAAGACTCAGTTTTGAGTCATTTGGGCACCTAAAGGCTTTCAACTTGTTCAATTCATTTAAAAGACTTATTTTATTAGTTTAGAATAATTGAGCTTGAGGATGTTTGGCCCACATATGTCTTTTTATTATGAACTATGGTTTTTTGGAAGGCTTTGTATTTTGGCCAATGGCGTATTTGGAAAGTTATTTTTATAAACTAGGGTTTAAAAGTACTGTAGCCGAGTTCCTGTTGCAGGTTACTGTTTACGCCGCGATACTGTTCACGCAGGGGCATTTTTGGAAGATGGAGATTTATTTATCTAGGGTTAATTAGGTTTTCCTTTAAATACTCTTTGTAGCCTCAGTTTATAAAGTTTATGAAATTTGATGAATTATTCACTGTGAGTTGAGTTTTACTCCTCTTGTTCTTAATTGAACTTTTGAACTTATCAAAGATAAATCACAACCTTTGTGGCTTTCCTCCTTGTAATCTAGGTTCTTGAGATGGGATCTTCAACGGGTCTAGATTTTAATATAATCTAGGTTCTTGAAACGAGTTCTCATCGGGTCTAGATTCTCCATCCATTGACTTGAGTTTGGCTTTCTTGGGTGCGTTTTCAAATTGATTGTGGGTTCAAGGGATTCCTTTCCCGCGGGTTCATATCACTCCCACCCTTGTAACAGATTTCAGACCCATTAGTCTCTGCAATGTATTTTTCAAAATCATAGCAAAGGTCATTGCCAATAGACTAACGGGCTGTTTGAATTGGGAGGAGAGTTTAGATGAGTTGAGATGGTTGAGATGGTTTGTGAATAGTAGAATAAGATATTTTATAAATATTTTTTTTTAATATTATTATTATTTTAAGATTTGAAAAAGTGGATTGTTTATTATTTTTTGTGTGGGAATTTGGGAAAATTCTTTTGGGATTTGAAAAAGTTAAATTGTTTATTATATTTTGGTGTGGGAATTTGGGAAGATTCTTTTGGGATCTGAAAAAAAATATTATTATATTTTGTGTAGAAATTTAGAAAAGTTGTAATGATGAAAATGAGATGAGTTGAAATGGATTGAGGAGAGTTTTGAAAACAAACATCCCCTAAAGTTTGTTTTGCCTAACCTCATTTCTGACACCCAAAGTGACTTTCTACTAGGAAGAATGATCTCTGATAACCTTATTGTGGCCTATGAACTTATGCACTTTGTGTAAAACATGATGATGGGGGGAGAAAGGAAGGTTTCATGGCCCTAAAGCTCGACATGAGTAAGGCCTATGATAGGGTGGCCTATGATAGGGTGGAGTGGCCCTTTCTAAGAGCTGTGATGGAAAAAATGGAGTTTGATGGTGAGTGGATCGAGCTAGTAATGCAGTGTGTGACTACAGTCTCTTATTCTCTCCTTGTAAATGGCATTCCTTAAGAGACTTTTACACCCTCAAGGGGTATTAGGCAAAGAACCTTCTCTCTCCTTACCTTTTGCATTTTATGCTTAGAATTTCTTAGCTTTTGACTCAACATGGTATAGCAGCAAGGCCTTATCTCAAGCATCCCTATAGCATGAAGTTCTCTTAAAATTAACCACCTATGTTTTGCAAATGATAGCCTCATCTTCTATAAGGCACGCCCGTCTGAGTGGACCAGATTATACTCCTTTCTTGCAGCTTTTGAAAAAGCCTCTAGCTAGAGGATTAACCTTGAAAAATCCTCAATCTTTTTTAGTAAGGATACTAATCAGGACATGATGGGAACCAAGGTGGGCCTAGATTTAAAGATCCTTTGCAAGTTCCAGATAGGCCATATTACAAGATCAAGAGCTAAGAAGATCTAGTTTTGAGTCATTTGGGCACCTGAAGGCTTTCAACTTGTTCAATTCATTTAAAAGACTTATTTTATTAGTTTAAAATAATTGGGTTTGAGGATGTTTGGCTCACATGTCTTTTTATTATGAACTAGGGTTTTTTGGAAGGCTTTGTATTTTGGCCAAGGGCGTATTTGGAAAGTTATTTTAATGAACAAGGATTTAAAAGTACTGTAGCCGAGTTCTTGTAGCGGGATACTGCTCACACCGCGACACTGTTCATGCAGTGGCATTTTTTGGAAGATGGGGATTTATTTAGCTAGGGTTAATTAGGTTTTCCTTTAAATACTTTTTGTAGACTCAGTTTATGAAGTTTATGAAATTTGATGAATTATTCATTGAGTTGAGTTTTACTTCTCTTGTTCTTAATTGAACTTTTGAACTTATCAAAGGTAAATCACAACCTCTGTGGCGTTCCTCCCTGTAATTTGGGTTCTTGAGACGGGTTCTTCAATGGGTCTAGATTTAATATAATTTAGGTTCTTGAAACGAGTTCTCATCGGGTCTAAATTCTCCATCCATTGACTTGAGTTTGACTTTCTTGGGTTAGTTTTCGAATTGATTGTGGGTTCAAGGGATTCCCATTCCCGCGGGTTTATATCATTTGGTATTCAAAACTTGGTTTCCAATCAGGTCTGATTCTATCTTTTATTTCTTGGACATTGAATTCTAGGGCTACATTGTTCTAGGGTTTAGAAAAAAAAATTCAAAAAAAAAAACAAAAAGTTGCTGAATTACATCAGCTTGGGCTGCCAAAATTTGTGTTGTTCATTTGGGTTTTGTGTTGTTGATCCTAGGGTTTCAAAATTCTAGGGTTTCTTGCATCTCTAAATTTGTCAATTGCTTGGAGTGCCGTTTCATTGATTCTCTTATAATTCCTTATCAATCCTTGTGTGTTTGAATTCAATTGCTTGATTTTCAAGTGAATATTACTACTGTTTGTGATTGAATTAGAGAAAAGAAAAGAAAAGAAAGGAAAGGAAAAGAAAAGAAAGGAAAGGAAAGGAAAGGAAAAGAAAAGAAAAGAAAGGAAAAAAAAATTCAAAAAAAAAAATTTGAAAAAAAAAAAGGGTCGCATACTCATAGGTTGCTACATAGTTACAACAAAGAGAAACAAAAATATTTGTTAATTGAGCTTTATCATCAAAGGGGCTGAAAACATCTTTCTAGTGGGTATCTTGTTTTATCATTACTCTTTCCCTCGTATAAATTCCTTGTGTCGCGTGTCATTTTATTTATTCCTTATTTCTTGTTCTTGTGTCTTGGATCTATATTACTGGTTGGAATAATACAAGGTTATATTGTCTTGATTTAGTTCAACTAGTTCTTAAAGAATTTGAGCTAGAAAACTCTTGAGGTAAAAGGCAAGAGAGTGTGAGACTATTATTGGAAAAAAAGCCAATTAAGTGTGAAACACGAGTGGAGTGCCATTATTTGAGTGTAAACACGTAAGGGAGTGTGTGAGGTTTTCCATTAACATTCTTTTTGTGCAGCACATTATGTCTCATAGGAGTGACTAATCACCAAAGGGGATGGCAGATAACTCGTCCTTTGTGTTGCAAGCCATGCAACAACAGTTTGAGCAATTGAACTTGGTGTTGGATGAAGTGCGAGATAGGATGGATCAACGAGAAGTCCTAATTAGAAATCTGTATGGTGGGCGAGATAGGAGGTGACGTGAGCCTAGTATTGAGAATGGGTATGAGAATGAAGAGTATGATGAGGATGAGGAAGACCTAACATCTGAAATTGGATTTGTTAGACATAGAGGAGTTAGGCGTGAAAGAGGACTTAGGGGAAACCCAAGGGGTCGAGATGAAGTAGATAAGAACCTTGGAAGCATCAAAATGAAAATACCATCTTTCCAAGGTAGAACTGACCCAGAGGTTTATCTAGAGTGGGAGAAAAAAATAGAGTTGGTGTTTGATTGTCATAATTACTCTGAGGAGAAGAAACTGAAGTTGGCGGTAATTGGGTTCACTGATTATGCTATTATTTGGTGGGATCAATTAGTGACCAATAGGTGGAGGAATCTTGAGAGGCCTGGAGAAACATGGAGAGAGTTGAAAGCTATCATGAGGCGGAGATTTGTACCTAGCCACTACTTTAGAGACCTCTACCAAAAACTACAAAATCTTACATAGGAGTCTAGGAATGTAGAGGATTACCATAAGGAGATGGAGGTGGCTATGATTCGAGCTAATGTAGTGGAGGATCAAGAAGCCACAAAGGCTGGATTTTTGAGTGAGTTGAATAGGGAGATAGCCAATGTAGTTGAGTTGCAACGTTATGTGGAGGTAGAGGACATGGTGCACATGGCTATGAAGGTGGAAAGGCAGTTAAAGAGAAAGGGTACAACAATGTATACTTCGGTTTCTAGCATTCCTTGGAAACCAAAGTGGGACAAAAATGATCAAGTTGTAACCAAGGGGAAGATTGAACCACTTAGGGGGAAAGATGAGAGTGAGTCTGAAGCCTCAAGAAAAATAGAGAATGAGTTGAAAAACAATAGTGTGGCCGAGAGTTCAAAAAAAGAGGAGAGTGAAAAGAAAAAAGAGTGTGAGAGGAAAAAAGAGAATGAGATTGAAACATCAAAAGAAAGAGAGAGTGAAAAAGAAAATAGAGAGGTGGCTGAGAGTCATGAAAAAAGAGTTGAGCCATGGGAGGAAAAAGAATGAGAGATTGTAGAGAGAAACGGAAAAATAAAAGTGAGATTTTATGCTAAGGCAATCTTTTATACTAGCGAATTTAACGACTCTTTGCCTAGTGTTGTTATTTCTTTGTTACAGGGATATGAGATCATGATTCCTAGTGGTGTGTTTAGTGGATTGCCACCTATTAGGGAGATAGAGTGTTATATTGATTTTGTGCCAGGTGCGACAATTCCTACTCGACCTCTCTTTAAAGAGCATGAGTCCTTGACGCACATGAAGGGACAAGGTAAGTTGAATACAATGCATACCAAGTGGGTGCAATTCATTGAGACATTTCCTCATGTAATCAAGTATACACAAGGTAAGGAAAGTTTTGTGGTTAATGCTTTACTAAGAAGGTATGTCCTTTTCATCATTTTAGATACAAAGTTATTGAGACTTAAATATGATAAGCAATTGCATGCTAATGATGATGACTTTGCTACTGTGTATGGAGCGTGTGAGAAGGCATCGTTTGGTAAGTGCTATAGACTAGATTGGTATTTGTTTAGAGAGAATAAACTTTGTGAGCCTACTAGTCTTATGCGTGAGATGCTAGTGCATGGATGTGGTTTGCTGGGTCATTTTGGTATGAAAAGGATTTTAAACGTGTGGCGTGACCATAGGTGGAAGTATTACTTTCCATTCATTGAGTTTGCATATTATTGGAGTGGTCATTTTGGTGCAAAGAAGACTTTCGACGTTTTGCATGAATGTTTGTGGAAGTATCATTTGTTATTCATTGACATGTTGCATGAACGTTTGTGGGGGTATCATTTGCCATTCATTAATGTCTTGTATAAAATTTTGTGGGAGTATTGCTTGACATTCATTGAGTTCATAGATAATTGGGGTGATCATTTTGAAGGAAGGAAGACTTTAGATGTGTTTCATGAACATTTGAGGGAGTTTTGTTTGCCATTTATTGAGTTGACACATAATTGGAGCATTCATGCTACTACTCAAGTTTCACCTTTTGAAATTGTTTATAGACTTAATCCATTTACTCCTTTAGATTTAATGCATTTACCTGTTGATGACAGAAGTAGCTTGGATGGACTTTTCCAAATTCTTGAACAAATTAATGATAATGCATATCAAGTGAACCTTCCAGCTAAGTATAATTTTTCTGCTATTTTCAATGTTATTAACCTTTTTCCCTTTGATCCAGGTGGGGATTCGAGGTCAAATCCTTTTGAAGAGAGGGGGAATGATGGGAACCAAGGTGGACCTAGATTTAAAGATCCTTTGCAAGTTCCAGATAGGCCATAATACAAGATCAAGAGCTAAGAAGATCCAGTTTTGAGTCATTTGGGCACCTGAAGGCTTTCAACTTGTTCAATTCATTTAAATGACTTATTTTATTAGTTTAGAATAATTGGGCTTGAGAATGTTTGGCCCACATGTCTTTTTTTTATGAACTAGGACTTTTTGGAAGGCTTTGTATTTTGGCCAATAGCGTATTTGGAAAGTTATTTTTAGGAACTAGAGTTTAAAAGTACTGTAGTCAAGTTCCTGTAGCGTGGTACTGTTCACTCTGTGATACTGTTCATGCATGGGCATTTTTTGGAAGCAAGGGGTTTATTTTGGGTTTGGGTTTCAATTAGGTTTAGCTTTAAATACACTTTGTAGCTTCATTTTATGAAGTTCATGATATTTGATGATTTATTCATTGTGAGTTGAGTTTTACTCATCTTGTTCTTAATTGAACTTTTGAACTTATCAAAGGTAAATCATAACCTTTGTGGCATTCCTCCTTGTAATCTGGGTTTTTGAGACGGGTTCTTCAACGGGTCTAGATTTTAATATAATCTAGGTTCTTGAAACGAATTCTCATCGGGTCTAGATTTTCCATCTATTGACTTGAGTTTGGCTATCTTGGGTGCGTTTTCAAATTGATTGTGGGTTCAAGGGATTGCTATTCCTTCGGGTTCATATCATTTGGTATTCAGAACTCGATTTCCAATCAGGTCTGATTCTATCTTTTATTTATTGCATCGTTAATTCTAGAGCTTCATTGTTCTAGGGTTAGAAAAAAAAACAAAAACAAAAAGTACGCTGCCGAAATTCTTAGGGTTTTGAGTTTGGCTGAAATTTGCATCACCTAGGGTTTCAAAATTTTAGGGTTTCTTTCATCTCTAAGTTTGTCAATTGCTTGGAGTGTCGTTCCATAGATTATCTTCTATTTCATTGTCAATTCTTGTGTGTTTAAATTCAATTGCTTGATTTTCAATTGAATATTTCTGTTTGTGATTGAATTAGAGAAAAGAAAAGAAATGAAAAGAAAGGAAAAGAAAAGAAAAAAAAATAAAAGAAAAATTTGAAAAAAAAAATTTGAAAAAATGGGGTAGCATACTCATAGGTTGCTACATAGTTACAACAAACAGAAAGAAAGACATCTGTTGGTTGAGTTTTATCATCAAAGGGGCTGAAAACATCTTTCTAGTGGGTATCTTGTTTTATCATTACTCTTTCCCTCGTATAAATTCCTTGTGTCTTGTGTCATTTTATTAATTCTTTATTTCTTTTTCTTGTGTCTTGGATCTATATTACTGGTTGGCATAATATAAGATTGTATTGTCTTGATTTAGTTCAACTAGTTCTTAAAGAACTTGAGTGAGAAAACTATTGAGGTAAAAGGCAAGAGAGTGTGAGACTATTATCGAGAAAAAAGCCAATTAAGTGTGAAACATGAGTGGAGTGCCATTATTCGAGTGTAAACACGTAAGGGAGTGTGTGAGGTTTTTCACTTACACTCTTTTTGTGTAGCACATTATGATGTCTCATAGGAGTGACTAATCACCAAAAGGGATGGTAGATAACTCTTCCTTTGTGTTGCAAGCCATGCAACAACAGTTTGAGCAGTTGAACTTGGTGCTGGGTGAAGTGAGGGATATGATGGATCAATGAGAAGTCTTGATTAGAAATCTACAAGGTGGGAGAGATAAGAGGCGATGTGAACTTAGTTTTGAGAATGAGTATAAGAATGAAGAGTATGATGAGGATGAGGAAGACCTAACATCTGAAGTTGGATTGGGTAGACATAGCGAAGTTAGGCGTGAAAGAGGACTTAGGGGAAACCCAACGGGTCGGGATGAAGCAGATAGGAACCTTGGGAGCATCAAAATGAAAATACCATCTTTCCAAGGTCGAACTGACCTAGAGGTTTATCTAGAGTGGGAGAAAAAAAATAGAGTTGGTGTTTGATTGTCATAATTACTCTAAGGAGAAGAAACTGAAGTTGGCGGTAATTGGGTTCACTGATTATGCTATTATTTGGTGGGATCAATTAGTGAGCAATAGGAGAAGGAATCTTGAGAGGCCTGTAGAAACATGGAGAGAGTTGAAAGCTATCATGAGGTGGAGATTTGTACCTAGCCACTACCATAGAGATCTCTACCAAAAATTACAAAATCTTACACAGGGGTCTAAGAGTGTAGAGGATTACCATAAGGAGATGGAGGTGGCTATGATTAGAGCTAATATAGTGGAGGATCAGGAGGCCACGATGGCTAGATTTTGAGTGGGTTGAATAGGGAGATAGCCAATGTAGTTGAGTTGCAACATTATGTGGAGGTAGAGGACATGGTGCACATGGCTATGAAGGTGGAGAGGCAGTTAAAGAGAACGGGTACAGCAAGGTATACTTCGGTTTCTAGTACTCCTTGGAAACTAAAGTGGGACAAAAATGATCAAATTGAAGCAAAGAGAAAGACCGAACTACCTAAGAAAAAAGATGAAAGTGAGGCTGAAACCTCAAGAAAAAGAGAGAATAAGTTGAAAAACACTTGTGAGGTTGAGAGATCGAAAAAAGAGGAGAGTGAAAAGGGAAAAGAGAGTGAGAGGAAAAAAGAGAATGAGATTGAAACATCAAAAGAAAGAGAGAGTGAAAAAGAAAATAGAGAGGTGACTGAGGGTCCAGAAAAAAGAGATGAGCCACAAGAGGAAAAAGAAAGAGAGATTGCAGAAAGAAACACAGAAACAAAAGTGAGCTTTTATACTAACGAATTTATTGACTCTTTGTCTAGTGTTGTTATTTCTTTATTGCAGGGATATGAGGTCATGATTCCTAGTAGTGTGTTTAGACGATTGCCACCTATTAGGGAGATAGAGCGCTACATTGATTTTGTGCCAGGTGTGAAAATTCCTACTTGACCTTTCTTTGAAGAACATGAGTCCTTGACACACATGTAGGGACAAGGTAAGTTGAATAGAATGCATGCCAAGTGGGTGCAATTCATTGAGACCTTTCCTCATGTAATCAAGTGTATACAAGGTAAGGAAAGTTTTTTGATTGATGCTTTAGCAAGAAGGTATGTCCTTGTCATCATTTTAGATACAAAGTTATTGAGACTTGAATATGATAAGCAATTGCATGCTAATGATGATGACTTTGCTACCTTGTATGGAGCGTGTGAGAAGACATCGTTTGGTAAGTGCTATAGACTAGATTGGTATTTGTTTAGAGAGAATAAGCTTTATGAGCCTACTAGTCTTATTCGTGAGATGCTAGTGCATGGATGTGGTTTGCTCGGTCATTTTGGTGTAAAGTGCATTTTAAACATGTGGCGTGACCATGGGTGGGAGTATTGCTTGCCATTTATTGAGTTTGCATCTAATTGGAGTGGTCATTTTGGTGCAAGGAAGACTTTAAATGTGTTTCATGAACGTTTGTGGGAGTATCTCTGGCGCCCCCAACTTCCATGCACGGACACGCACGGAAATCGAGACACCCGGAATGATGACAATATGGTCACGCACCCCAACAACACAAGCCGAGTGTGTGAAATGCAATACGTGTACAAAAATAAAATGAAATGCAGCAGAAGGTTAAGTCAGATAACTAAGTACCAGAATTAAGTACAATACAAAAATAGTACTGAAATCCACAAGTCAACATAATACAATTTTCTTGTTCATAAAACAACCTCAAATAAAATACAAATACAAGATAGAACATAGCCAAATGTCCCTACTCCTCAGGCGGAGCCGCATCCTTGGGCTCAACCTCCTCAAAACCTGCATCAAAATCTGCAGTACCAATAAATGGTACCACAGGTAAGTAAAACCCAAAAATACTCCAAGATAACAAATATAAAAATACAACAGCCACTATGCATGCACATGATGACCAAAACACCAAACTCGAGAAAAACACAATTTCTCGAAAATCACAGTTTTCCACGCATGCCAAAAATCACCATTTGGCACAATTTAAAACACATGAATAAATACATTAATTCCAATTTTAATCCATATGTACCATGGCCTCCCTAGGGACCATCCACATACCCTGACTTCTTTATTCACTCTACGGGTAACGGCCGTGCGAGTAATAAACATGAGTGATGCCCAGTTCCGTGCCCACCGCGTACATAGCCAAGCATCCTCTGATCTCCGCCAGCCCGAGAGATCACGGAGTCGGATCGAGAGTGCTACCATCCCGTCCAAGTCCCGAGCAACAGCTCCAGGGGACGACACTCAGTATATTCCGCTCCGGAGTGTCCAGAGGAGCTCCACCGAGATAATAACCCATCTCGGCTTGGGGGTGATACACACACACCCGAAAAGCCTTTTCAAATTACACACCCACGCATGCGTGCACAATGCCATGAAACAGACCAATTACCAACAACCAACAGTTATCAATAATTTCCAATAACCAACACAGTATATCCAGATAACCAAAACACAGTTTATAAAACAGGTTATTGTAAAAATATATTTAAATCTTAAAAGTATTTTGGAGAAATACTTACAGCGCTTTAAAATAATTTATGGAGGATCATGGAGGAATTGGAAGCACCAAAACAGCAACTCCACAGTGTAGAAACACTGTGGCCGAAACACAGTGAAACTCAAATTTCACCCGGGGTCAAACGAAGACTTGGGAACGGTAGGGTAGGGCCTATAGGAGGTGGTGAAGCTAATGGTGTTGAAGGTTGGCTGTGGGTGGCGGCCGAAATGGCAGTTTTAAGGCCGAGAATGTCAAATTGGAGAGGGGGTTCGTATGGGCGGCTCCGGCAACGGATCGGAGCCGAGAATGGGTGGAAAAGCTTGCTAGTGAGCCGGTGATGAAGTGGTAGGAATTTGGTGGCCGGAGGTGGCCGGATGGCGGCGGAATGGCGAAGAGAAGCCTGCGGCTTCACACGGCTCTCGGAGGCAAACGGTGACGCGGGGTGGTCTAAAAATGGAGGGACTGGGTCGCCGGCACACGGGGAGTCGAACGGCACCGACGGTGTCGACCACGGACGGCCGGCGGCGGCGCTGCATGGAGGAGACCGAATCACACGAGAGAGAAGAGAGAGAGGGAGTCGGGCGAGGAGAGAGGGAACACGAGAGAAAAGGGAAATCCGGAGGAAAAGAAAGAAAAAAAAAAGAAGAGAAAAGAAAAGATGAGGAAAAGAAATGAGGTCCAACCCTCACAACTTTTGGGTCACAACTGATCCTCAAAATAACTATTTTTAAAACAGTAAAATAAATAAATCACTTTAAACTCAAAACTAGTTAAATTAAATTATTAAACTCCGACAAAACATCCTTAAAAATAAAAAGGAATTAAATTGCAGAACACTAATTAAAATTAATCAAATGCAGTGAAATACTTTAATTAAAACAATAATAATTTTAAAACCCATAAACAACCCAATTTAAAATTAAAGATCAATTTAAATCCACAACAATAATTAACAATAAGAAAGTCCAATAAAATAATTTTCACAACTTCAAATATTATAAAATAATATTCTAAAACTCCCAAAATTATAAAACAAGAGAATCAATCTTTAAATCAATTAAAATAATCCTTCATAAAAATGCACTGGAATATGGGGTGTTACAATCTCTCCCCCTTAAAATAAATTTCATCCTCGAAATTGCAAGGTCAAACATCAATGCTAAAGACAGGCATGAGATGCGACTAAAAGTAGGCTTAAGAGACATATCGCCGATCAAACAAACGAATACGGATATTGTTCCATCATGTCTGCTTCTCTTTTCCAAAAGAAATCTTAAGCCAATAGATCATCCCAAGCTACCTTCTCCAAATATATCGACTTAGATCTCAACCTTTACTCCTTCCAATTTACAATCTATGTCGGGCAACCTCATAAGTAAGGTCAAGCTGAAATTCGATGCGTCTTGGGTCGACAAAGCGAATCTCTTGCTGACCAAAACTTTTCTTGAGGACACAAGGAACACATCAAGAACTTTTCCAAAATACTCTGGCAAAGCAATCCTGTAAGCAACAGCCCCATTCATCTCCAAAATCTGAAAAGGTTCTACAAATCTTGGGCTAAGTTTTCCTCTCTTACCAAAACGCTTAACGCCTTTCATAGGAGAGACCTTGAGATAAGCCCAAACACCTTCCTCGACAGACAAATCTCTTTTCCTTGAATCTACATAACTTTTCTGACAACCTTGCGCTTCTGCCATTTTATCTCTTATCACCCGAACTAGATCTAACATCTCTTTTATTAACTCGGCCCAATTAATAAACTCTCACCAACTTCATCCCAACACAGAGACGATCTGTACTTCCTCCCGTACAGAGCTTCACAAGGAGCCATCTGAATGGAGGCATGGAAACTATTATTATAAGAAAGCTCCATAAGCGGCAAATGATTTTTTCCAGCTTCCCTGAAATTCCATGAAACCAGTCTGCAACATAACCTCAAGAGTCTGAATGGTACGCTCAGATTGACCATCAGTTTGAAGTTGATATGCAGTACTAAACTTTAACTTAGTGCTAAAACTGCCTGCAAACTCTTCCAAAAATGGGACGTGAACCGCGAGTCCCTATCCGACACAAAACTCTTGGGTACTCCGCGTAAACGCATTATCTCCTTAACATACCACCGAGTCAGCTTTTCCAAAGAGTCAGTATTATTGATAGGCAAAAAATGAGCACTCTTGGTCAATTGATCAGCAATCCCCCAAACAGAGTTCTTTCCACTCGGAGTCCTCGGAGAAATCCATAGAAATGTCATCCCACTTCCACTCAGGAATAGGGGGAGGTTGAGGCTTACCAACAGGTCTTTGATGCACAGCCTTAACTTGCCGGTACGTGACACATTTCTCAAAAAAAACATGGCAATATCCAACCTACTCGCACTAGTCTCCCAAAGGCACATCATGATTATTACTCCTAGAGCGGCCATGTAATGCAAGATCTCTATATCCACAAAACCTTAATACAACACCCAAGGAATCCCAATGATTAATAGCTCCATATGATATTCTGAACTAACCTCCATTAACTCCTACGGTAAAACTTCCAAACCTTCGTTGTATACTACACTTTGGCAACCTAGTGGTCACTTCCAAAGTTAACCATCAATAACGAAATTGCATACACAATAATTAATCTCCAATTACAGGTATTCCTCAAAATTTCAAGTCACCACTAATTCCTCAAAATCAACACAATTTTAAACTCCTAATTACAACCCAAGTACCATGCTCCTGCTGTGCACTCTGATAATCGCTACATACTGAAAATTCATGTCCTCATAAAATAACACCATTGAGTACAAGGTAGCTCCATACCTACTAACCAAGAAACTCTTACCACAATTGGTGGAAATACCCTCTTTCTAAAATCTTGAATTATCACATATTACTCAATTAACTCCCGCTACTTTAAACAAGATCAATATTTCGAAAAGAGCACATCCACGATCATAGACAGAAAATCAATATTAACCAACCTCAACATCTCAAATTGAAAACAGATAGCATTACCACAAAATACACCTGTCTCATCCTAAGATAAGGAACTTGCTCTAAAAGGCTCGAATCCAACTCGGTCAACCAAGAAGAACGCCTATCAACTTCTGCCAGACAAACTAAACCTGAAAGCTTAATACCTAAATTCTAAATATCATCTAATCTAGAGGTGACTAAACTCACTACGAACTACCATTGAGTTTACCAAAACCTTATCAAAACTTTCTTGGTAACTCGCCCACCTATTTCTACTCCTATAAGCTAGTATTTGCATGACTAGATCCTTCAATAGTACATCACTATTAAACCTCAAGGCACGCCATACTGCTTAAATCTTCACTCCACCAAAACTATTGCACAACACCCATAGATCTTAATATTTTAATATCTCACATACTTGATTATGCTATTCACCGTTGATGCATAATCTTCAACTTCCAAAGTTTATCGCACACCATACATGACCCATCAATCTTTCTTTAAATCAAATAACCATGTCCTTAATTCTCTCAACTGGACACTTAATTCCAAAGGAGAGTATAGCCTCAAAAATTTAAATTCCTATGTGACCTCATGTCACAATTAATTCCTTTAGGTAATCAAAACAATTATTACCAATCATCATTCCATTGAGTAACCTACTTCGACTGTACACTTCGATCAACTCACAAAAACTCTTGAACTTGATACTGTCGTAACGATTCCTTTACAACACCTACCAAAACCACTTCTTCCAAGCCAGAAAATGAGACTAGAACCTGTACTCTCCTGAAGAAATATTTCCATATCAATAACTCAACTCTGATCAACCTCATTTTAATGGTCACCGACTAATCAATCTCCAAAATAAATCAAGCTAGCACACCAAGCTCGAGGAATTAAAAATTAAATCTTATTACAAATTAATCCTTCAAATCTTGTAATTCTAAAACCTTAATCCAGATAAGAATCCTCAATATCGATGACCTTAAATCTAAAACACTCACCTTACAAAACTTGCAAAATTCTAAAATCCCAAATAATACCAAAGTGCTTAACTGAGTCGACAAAATCTAAAATTTCTAATTTAATTAGTCCCTCAAGTGCTTGTTGAACCTACCACCTTAGATCCCATAAACTTATTTCCTAAAAGCTATAGGGCCTCAAACCTTAGATAATTTCTCATAAATCTATCCTCGAAGTTCGTTGAACTTATGACCTCTTACTCCCTAGACTCAACAATTAATCCTATGGAACTTAAGACCTCAAGTATCCTAGGTGAACTAAAGCTATTCCTACCTTAGCTGTAACTTGAGTTCCTACTCCATAGAGTCCACCTAGACCATGAAGTTCCCTTCGAGTCTTGATATTAAAACATACCAATTGCTAAGAGTTCAGGCCTACTACACTAAAAGTTCAAACCTAACAATAACATTCACAGTCCTACCATCTTCCTGTCATAGCGTAGCCTTTAACCCACGTTTCAACTCAAATAGATTAAAATCTAATTATGGAAAAATAAATTAAAACACAACAAAATGCCATCAAATAAAATAGGATATCAACCAACCAAGTATAACAATATAAAATAAATTAAAACAATTAAAGTAACATACCTCAAACAACATAAAACCAAAACAAAACAAAATCTCACAAATAAAATAAAATTCCATAAATAAAATGACATACGATAACTGAGTAAAACAATGATGAAGTACACAATAAATAATTAAAACAAATAAAATAACAGACCACAGAATAAAGCAATTAAAATAAAATAACATTCAACAAAATAGATGAAACCAATAAAAATAACAAAAAATAATAAATTAAAACCATTAAAAATAACATACTTCAAACCAAATAATTTTAAATCACAACTTTTAAAATTTCTGGTACTTCACCTGAGGGACATGTGGCTTTACTAGAGTCAAACCGCTTTGATACCACCTGTGGCGCCCTCAACTTCCATGCACGGACACGCACGAAAATCGAGACACCCGGGATGATGACAACACGGTCACGCACCCCAACGACACGTGCTGAGTGTGTGAAATGCAACACGTGTACAAAAATAAAATGAAATGCAGCGGAATGTTAAGTCAGATAACTAAGTACCAGAATTAAGTACAATACTAAAATAGTACTGAAATCCACAAGTCAACATAATACAATTTTCTTTTTCATAAAACAACCTCAAATAAAATACAAATACAAGATAGAACATAGCCAAATGTCCCTACTCCTCAGGCGGAGCCGCATCCTCGGGCTCAACCTCCTTAAAACCTGCATCAAAATCTGCAGTACCAATAAATGGTACCACAGGTAAGTAAAACCCAAAAATACTCCAAGATAACAAATATAAAAATACAACAGCCACTATGCATGCACATGATGACCAAAACACCAAACCCAAGAAAAATACTATTTCTCGAAAATCACAGTTTTCCACGCACGCCAAAAATCACCATTTGGCACAATTTAAAACACAGGAATAAATACATTAATTCCAATTTCAATCCGTATGTACCATGGCCTCCCCTAGGGACCATCCACATACCCTGGCTTCTTTATTCACTCCACGGATAACGGCCGTGCGAGTAATAAACATGAGCGATGTCCAGTTCCGCGCCCACCGCGTACATAGCCAAGTATCCTCTGATCTCCGCCAGCCCGAGAGATCATAGAGTCGGATCGAGAGCGCTACCATCCCGTCCAAGTCCCGAGCAACAGCTCCAGGGGACGACACTCAGTATATTCCGCTCCCGAGTGCCTAGAGGAGCTCCACCGAGATAATAACCCATCTCGGCTTGGGGGTGATACACACACACCCGAAAAGCCTTTTCAAATTACACACCCACGCATGCGTGCACAATGCCATAAAACAGACCAATTACCAAAACCAACAGTTATCAATAATTTCTAATAACCAACATAGTATATCCAGATAACCAAAACACAGTTTATAAAACAGGTTATTGTAAAAATATATTTAAATCTTAAAAGTCTTTTGGAGAAATACTTACAGCACTTTAAAATAATTTATGGAGGATCACGGAGGATTTGGAAGCACCAAAACAGCAACTCCACAGTGTAAAAACACTGTGGCCGAAACACAGTGAAACTCAAATTTCACCCGGAGTCAAACGAAGACTTGGGAACGGTAGGGTAGGGCCTATAGGAGGTGGTGAAGCTAATGGTGTCGAAGGTCGGCTTGGGTGGCGGCCGAAACGGTGGTTTTAAGGCCGAGAATGTCGAATCGGAGAGGGGGTTCGTATGGGTGGCTTCAGCGACGGATCGGAGCCAGGAATGGGTGGAAAAGCTTGCTAGTGAGCCGGTGATGAAGTGGTAGAAATTTGGTGGCCGGAGGTGGCCGGACGGCGGCGGAATGGCGAAGAGAAGCCTGCGGCTTCGCACGGCTCTCGGTGGCAAACGGCGGCGCAGGGTGGTCTGAAAATGGAGGGGCTGGGTCGCCGGCGCACAGGGAGTCGAACGACACCGATGGTGTCGACCACAGATGGCAGGCGGCGGCGCTGCGTGGAGGAGACCGAATCACGTGAGAGAGAAGAGAGAGAGGGAGTCGGCGAGGAGAGAGGGAACACGGGAGAAAAGGGAAATCCGGAGGAAAAGAAAGAAAAAAAAAAGAAGAGAAAAGAAAAGATAAGGAAAAGAAATGAGGTCCAACCCTCACAACTTTTGGGTCACAACTGATCCTCAAAATAACTATTTTTAAAACAGTAAAATAAATAAATCACTTTAAACTCAAAACTAGTTAAATTAAATTATTAAACTCAAAAAAACATCCTTAAAAATAAAAAGGAATTAAATTGCAGAACACTAATTAAAATTAATCAAACGCAGTGAAATACTTTAATTAAAACAATAATAATTTTAAAACCCATAAACAACCCAATTTAAAATTAAAGATCAATTTAAATCCACAACAATAATTAACAATAAGAAAGCCCAATAAAATAATTTTCACAACTTCAAATATTATAAAATAATATTCTAAAACTCCCAAAATTATAAAACAAGAGAATCAATTTTTAAATCAATTAAAATAATCCTTCATTAAAATACACTAGAATACGGGGTGTTACAGTATCATTTGCCATTCATTGTTGTTGCATGAACGTTTGTGGGAGTATTGCTTGCCATTCATTGAGTTTGCATATAATTGGAGTGGTCATTTTGGTGTAAGGAAAACTTTAGATGTGTTTCATGAACATTTGTGGGAATATCATTTGCCATTCATTTAATTGTTACATGGACATTTGTGGGAGTATCATTTGCCCTTATTAGAGTGTGCATATAATAAAACCTTGCAGACTACTATTTCTTATTCTCCTTTTGAAGTTGTTGATGGTTTTAATCCACTTACTCCTTTAGCATTATTGCTTTTACTTGTTTATGACAGGAGTAGCTTGGATGGACATTTTCAAATTCTTGAAAAAATTAATGAGAATACATATAAAGTGGATCTTCCAGGTAAGTATCATGTTTATGCTATTTTCAATATTACTAACATTTTTCCCTTTGATCCAGGTGGAGATTCAAGCTCGAATCCTTTTGAGGAGAGGGGGAATGATGGGAACCAAGGTGACCTAGTCTTAAAGATCATTCTCAAATTCCAGATGGGCCAATTACAAGATTAAGAGCGAAGAAGATCAACGAAGCAATGCAAGGATTTGTGCAATCCACTTGAGAAGAGTCTAGCAAGAGCCGAATATTCAAGATGGGCTTGAGAGAAGGAGATTCAGTGATCATCCACGTGATACAAGCTATGAAAGAGTGCAACATAAAATAGGGCCTATTATTATGGTTATGTGATTGAAGGCCTTGAACTTGTTTAATTCATTAAAGGGGCTTATTTTATTAGTTATAGGAATTAGTCTAGAATAATTGGGCATTAAGATGTTTGGCCCACATATGTCTTATTTTTATGAATTAGAATTTTTGGGAAGGCCTTGTATTTTGGCCAAGGGCTTATTTGGAAAGTTATATATTTTGGAACTAGGGTTTACAAGAGGTACTGTTGCTCCGTACTATAGCCAAGACACTGTTCATCCAAGGATATTTTTGGAAGCAAGGGGTTTATTTTGGGCTAGGGTTTCAATTAGGTTTAGCTTTAAATACACTTTGTAGCCTCATTTTATGAAGTTCATGATATTTGATAATTTATTCATTGTGAGTTGAGTTTTACTCCTCTTATTCTTAATTGAACTTTTGAACTTATCAAAGGTAAATCACAACCTTTATGGTATTCCTCCTTGTAATCTGGGTTCTTGAGATGGGTTTTTCAATGGGTCTAGATTTTAATATAATCTAGGTTCTTGAAACGAGTTCTCATCGGGTCTAGATTCTCCATCCATTAACTTGAGTTTGGCTTTCTTGGATAAGTTTTCAATTTGATTGTGGGTTCAAGGGATTCCTATTCCCACGGGTTCATATCAACCATCCTTACCATATGCACCGTAGGCGGGAATCCCAGGCAGGACTATACCACCATCCCTACCATTCGTGATAGAATTTTGACTCTTTTTCTTTTAAAAAGAACCACTTTCTTCTAGAAAATATTTCCCACATGCATTAGACATGGAACTTAAGAACTTTATACTTATACTTGACATGTGACATATGGAATGTCATGCATGAATTAATCAAGCATATCATGTTCAAATCATAGCATGATTACATGGAATACAAGAAACATCCAAGGTCATTCATGGAATCATGGAAACATCCTTAGGCTAAAACACATAGGGGTAAAAATCATGAAATTCATTACTTATACATGTTTCAATCTTCGAGCATATAACATAGGAATCAAAGTGTGATAACCAAAGCATAAAATCATAACATGTAGCTAAGAGCCAAATCATCCAAGGCATGATATGGCCGAAACTTCATGTTGCAAAAATGATCACTTTTAAACAAGTAAAAACTGAAACATATTGGAGTATTTCATGGCATTTTCATTACATATTTCAAACATGGAATCCCTTCCATAGATTCATAAGAAGTCATATTAACATATCCAAACATCATTCAAGAAATATCAAACAATAACAAACATGGTAATGAAAACGATCTACACAATCATATACAAGTGTTAACCAAAGTAGGTTGGGTGTATACTTTCGTAAAATCCATGTATAGCAATATTAGCAAGCTCTAAATCCGAGTATTCCATACTAGAAAAGCAACTAAAAACTTCAATTCATGTTCTAAAGTGCAAGTGTAAGTTTCTAAGGTAATTCTTGCTTATATCTATTCGGCCTCTAGGGTTTTTGGAGTAAAACCTTCTTTATTTCACTCTTAAGGTAAAGAAAACCCTAAAATAACCAAAGCTATGAGTGGTGGCCGAAAATCATAGTGAATAAAACTCTCCTTTATATTCGGCATCAAAGGTTCCTTAAGAACCCTAAAACCTTTTCTCAAGAAACCTAAAGATAAGTGGGTGTTCCATCTTTCACTTTGACCAAACGAGATTTGAATCTCATTTTCGGTATGAACAAGTGGTGTGTGTGTGTAACTTTAGAAGAGAAACCAATCCTTACCTTCGCTAGGTTTAGTGTGCCGAAATCCCCTCTTGGAAGAAAACAATCCTCTTGTTTGGTTGGGGAGAAAATAAGAGAATCCTCAAGAAAATATGAGAGAATTATGTGGAGAGGGCGAAAGCTTGTAGATTTCAAAAATTGCAAAAAGAAGAAGCCTTTGGGCATGTGGTCTTCCTCCCCTTTTATAGAAAATCCCTCACTCTCTCATTGGTGGTTGAAAACCATTGCATGTAAGACAAGTGGCAAGGTTCCTTATTCTTCCTTTCACCTTGGCTAAGACACCCCTTGGAATTCCCCATGTAGATTGCATTGGGAGCGTGCATTTTTGGGTTGGCATGTAATCTCTCTCTTCCCTTGGCCGAACTCCTCCAGCCTTCCCTTTATGTCCTTTCTTTCTTCAACTAATTAGGTGTTTCTTCTAAGGGTAGTGAAGTAAAACATCATATGGTTCTCCATTTTCCCAAACAAGCAATCCTTTGCATGGATGACAAGTGGCAAAAAGGCTCATGTCATGGCCTTGCCATCCACCTTCTTCTTCCTTTCCCAATGTGATGTTTCATCTACCAACTCTCCTTCCCTAGGTGACCTTCCATGTTCCATTGGTCCAATTCTTGTCTAAGTGACAAATGGCAAAGAAGCATAGCACTTGGATGTAACACCCCATATTTTAGTGTATTTTTAATGAAGGATTAATTTAATTTATTTAGTGATTGGTTCTCTTGTTTTAAATTATGAAAGTTTTTAAATATTATTTTATAATATTTTAAGTTGTGAAAATTAATTTTTATGTGTTTTCTTAATATTATTTACTGTTTGGCATTTAAAGTGATCTTTAATTTAAATTGGTTTGTTTTTGGGTTTTAAAATAATTATTGTTTTAATTAAGCATTTCACTGCGTTTGGATTATTTTATTTAGCTAGTAGTTTTAAAATCTTCTTCGTTGGATCATTTTTGTGACCCAGGATGTGAGGGTTGGACCTCATTTCTTTTTCTTTCCACTTTCTTTTTCCCTTTCTTTTCTTTTCTTCTCTCTTCTGGTTTTATCTCTCCCGTGTAGCCACTCTCTCTCCCCAACCCGATACACTCTCTCTCTCCTCTCCCCGTGCGATTTGGCCATCCACTCCCAGCTGCCGTCACGCGCCACCGGGGCCGACACCGCCCAGCCCATCGCCTCCCTCAGTTGCCGGCGACCTCTCCCCTGTGATCTCGGCCTCTCCTTCGCCGGAAACAGCTCGCACGCTCAACACTAAGCCGCGGCGGACCTTGAGTCGTTCCGCCACCTTCCGGCCACCATTGGCCACCATCTCTTAACCACCTTATCACCGGCCCTCTAGCAACCCTTTGGACCCAATCTTGGCTCCAATCTAAGCTCCGATTTAACCTTCTCGGCCTTAAATTACCGTTTCGGCCGCCACCCACAGCCAAAAGCCACCACCATTAGCTTCACCACCTCCCATAGGCACTACCCTACCGTTCCCAAGTCTTCGTTTGACTCCGTGTAAATTTGGGTTCACTGTGTATTTCGGCCACAGTGTTTTTACACTGTGGAGTTGGGTTTTGGTGCTTCCCACTCCTCCGTGATCCTTCGAAAATATTTTTATAGCGCTGTAAGTATTTCCTAAACAATCTTTTGAGATTTAAATCTATTTTTACACTAATTATTTATATTGTGATCTGGTTGGTTCCGGACTGAGTCCGAGGAGTTCGGGGGTGGATGGATTGATGATAGAGTAATTGTTGTGTTGGTTATTGTGATTGAGTTGTTGTTGGATATTGGTTATATTGTGATGTGGATTTGATTATTGGGTATTATGGTTGTGGTTTGGTACACTGCATATTGCACACATGTCATGTTTGTAAATTGAAAACTGGGTTTTCGTGTATTGCATTCATGATCATGTGGTTACTTTGAAAACTGGGTTTTCATGTGTTGACTGTATTTGTGGGTGCATGTGTATTACGACCCAAGCTGAGATGGGGCATTATCTCAGTGGAGCTCCTCTAGTCACTCGGGAGCGGAATATACTGAGTGACGTCCCCTGGGTTGTCGCTACGCGACAACGGGATCGGACGAGTTACGTGCCGACTCCGTGGCCCTTCTGCTGGCGGGGGCTAGAGGATGACCTGGCCACGAACGCACTGGGTGTAGAACTGGGTATCGCTCGTTATGCAACTAGGACGTGCAGATGGTCCATAGGGGAGACCATGGTGCATATGGATTAACGGATAAATGGAAAATGGCTGTTTTCTGGAAAAATAGCGTGAGTTGGATTTTGTGTCATTTTCTGGGAAAATGGTGGAAATGATTTTATCGAAAATATTTATGGGCCAAATGTGATTTTTGGCGTGTGTTGCATTTCTTGCATATTGCATCATGGGCATGCATGATTAGATGCTTAAATGTGTTTTTATTTCAGGATTGGTTAGGTTATAACTTACCTGTGGTACCATTTAATGGTACTGCAGATTATGTTGATGATGATGCAGATGCCGAGCCTGAGGATTTAGCTCCGTCGGAGGAGTGATCTGGGATCACTCATGCTATGTTTTATTATCAGACTTGTTTTATTTTATGAGACATTTGGTTATGTTTTTAAACGCTTTGTATTTGGATATTTGTATTAAACTAAAATTCTGGTACTAGTTGACTTATTTATTATCCGCTGTGTATTTTATTTGTGCACTGTTTATTTGTAGCACACACTTGGCACTTGTCGTTGGGATGCGTGACCATGTTGTCATCATCTTGACGTCACGATTCCCGAGGCTTTTTGTACTTGGGAGTCAGGGCGTCACATTGGAAGTGTGCTAGCCAAAATTTCAAGGGCATTCTTTTCCTTCTATCCAATTGTCTCTTCACCTATTCTTCTAGAACTCCTTACATGCTTGACACTTGGCATTATCTGACAAAATTCGAAATCCAAAAGCCTCTATTTGGTTTTTCATGCAAAACTCCTAGAAAGGTCCATTTTTCAGTTTCCTAAGCTTCTTTTCCCTAGATAACGTCATAGGAACTCGAAATGGGGCAATACAAAGGTCTAGCCAAAAATCCTTTGATCTCCTCTAGGTTCCTTTTGTCTCTCGAGTCATCTAGAAGGTTTCTTACACAATGACAAGTGGCAATTTCTCCAAGATAGGCATGTAAGCCATTCTTTTGGCATTTCTCTTACACTTCTCTCTCCCTTAACCCATTATCAAGTCTAGGTTCATAATACCTCACTTACATGCCACATGGCACTTGTGACTATAAATCTGGGCCATGGGCCTAAAGCCAATGGGCCTAAGTTTCTAAACAAGGCCAATCTCACTTAGCATTTTAAGGCTAAATCTCTCCTGAGCTCAAACTACCATTCAAAAATTCTAATGTTTTCTAAAAAAATAACTAAGGCTCCCAAAGGAGTTGCAACACTAAGCACAAAATCTATGGGCCAAGATTATGAAAAGTTTGGGTCATCACAAATAATGATAATAAAAACAATATGATTTGATGAATAAAATGCCTATGATAAGAATATGATTGAAATTGATTATAATTTTTTGGAAAAACTCTCATTGCTTAAGTCTAGTTGTTAATTCTTTACTTGATCTTGCTTAATTTGATATTTTCTATGTTCAATGAATGCTTATAATGATCATTAATCGTTTTGCATACCTAGAGAAATTTTATGTAAATTTGTATGGTCTCAACTTACTCTAGAACTTGTTTGATTACACTCGAGGTGAAATCCTAGACAGAATTTTACTAGGGAAATGATTAAGGCATTCTTTGGACCGATTGAGCTTTTCAAGCTTACCTGTTTATTATCTTTATCCCTAGCCACCTCTTTGAGCTTTATTGAATTATATTTTGTTCCTTTCTTGTGAACCTCATATTCTCTACCATATTTTAAGCTTAAACACTGATTTCCTTACCTTTCAAGAGAACTAAGCTTACACAAAGTCACAGACTCACAAGAGCATGAAAGGCAAGAGAGGTAGAAGGCCTACAAGTAAAATTAATTATAGCCATATTGTCAAAATCATAAGTTTAGAGATGTGAAAATTCAACTCTTCTATTGTGTGGCCGATAAGAAAAGGCCAATGAGAGTCATATACAAAGGCAGTAAAAAAGATATGAGTTATTGTCAAAAAAAAAAAAAAAGAAGTAGAAGAAGAAGAAGAATGTCTGACCTACCAAATAGAGGGGTAAAGAGAGAGATACTTGAAAGTACAATAAAGAGAGGTATGTTAAGAGATTTACAATGATTGAGAAGAGATGTTTGTGTTAGAAGTGAGAATGCTCTATTTATTCTATTAATGTTCAAACTTAAATTCTCTTGCTTTGTTTGAATCCTACCTTTTATTTGTAGCCCTAACCCTAACCTTATATTATAAGCTTAATAAAGACCTATTGATCCCTGGTGATAGTTTCGGTTCTACATTAGTGGAGAGTGATTTGAAAAGCAAGCCTATGGAGTTTTTAGAGATCGATTATTTATTTACTTGTTTGCATAAAACTATCCGGGAAGCTAATAATGAAGTGAGAATGATAAGTATGCATAAATTTAAGGATCGATAATGTGGTGAATTGAGTTTTGAATTAACTTTGGGACTCAATTGATTGTGGTGTTTGATCTACCCACTCAGGAAAGGATTTGTTATATGGGTGAGATTGTGTGGTGCCCCTAGCCCCCGCTTGGGATTGGACGGTGATTGAAACACTAGGACATGCAACACAAGACTACATACCCCACATACATGACAGATAAGATGCAATGCACATATGTATACTAGCAGTATGCAATAAGTCGCAGTAGAATAAGTCATTTTAATAGTTGTACCAGAATAAACTAATATCCCAACTTCTTGATTCATAGCTTTAATTCACACTTCTTAGCAATGGAGTATCAAGCTCCTTGTTTACACTTTAACATAGCAAGTATATCTAAAAAAACCTTAACAAAGAAATCAGTAATGCATCCTTCTATTCTTAGCTATCTCCAAGTAGGTCTTGACTAAATCTGTTCTTTCTCCGAGTTGAACACATCCTTAGCCTTGATCATCATCATGACTCGCTACTCTTGGTCCTGTCACAACTTCTACCATTCAGGGTGGAGAATGGTAGTGGAAGCTAGCACAATGAGATTTTGAGAAATCTCAGCAAGTAAACATGCAATATACAATAGTTAAAGCATATGAGAGGTACATCATGAAATGCGTGCATGAAACATGTACTTGACTTTAAACAAAAAGTTGACATATGTATTTGACCATTTTCAAAAATATTGTACAGAGACTTGGACATTTTCAGAAAACTTCTTTGACTTTCTTTTCATGTTGATCTTAATCAGAAACTTTTCTTATCAAAGACATATCACAAGATTTGTATCGAGTGACCTTATCACATAAGCTCTTTTCTTATTCATAGGGTGGACATAACATGGCTCCCCTCCTTGCACCACGTGTTCCTGCTAGTCATTATACCATTAACAATCTGTAGGCGGGAATCACAAGCGGGACTCTACCACAATTGCTATCAAATGCATTGTAGGCGGGAATCACAGGCGGGACTCTACCACCATCCCTGCTAACCACAATCCCTACCGCATGCACCGTAGGTGGGAATCACAGGCGGGACTCTACCACCATCTCTACCATATGCACCGTAGGCGGGAATCATAGGTGGAACTCTACCACCATCCCTGCTTACCACCATCCCTACCGCATGTACCGTAGGTGGGAATCACATGCAGGACTCTACCACCATCTCTGTTTACCACCATCCTTGCTAACCACAATCCCTACCGCATGCACTGTAGGTGGGAATCATAGACAGGACTCAACCACCATCTCTGTTTACCACCATCCCTAGCATATGCACCATAGGCGGGAGTGACAGGTGGAACTCTACCACCATCCCTGCTTACCACCATCCCTACCGCATGTACCATAGGCGGGAATCACATGTAGGACTCTACCACCATCTCTGTTTACCACCATCCCTACCATATGCACCGTAGGTGGGAATCACAGATGGAACTCTACCACCATCCCTGCTTACCACCATCCCTACCGCAGGTAGGAATCACAGATGGGACTCTACCACCATCCCTACAGCTCGTGATAGAACTTTTTGACTCTTTTCTTTTATAAAGAACCTGATATGAACCCGCGGGAAAAGGAATCCCTTGAACCCACAATCAAATTGAAAACTCACCCAAGAAAGCCAAACTCAAGTCAATGGATTGAAAATCTAGACCCGATGAAAACTCGTTTCAAGAACCTAGATTATATTAAAATCTAGACCCGTTGAAAAACTCGTCTCAAGAACCTAGATTACAAAGAGGAACGCCACAAAGGTTGTGATTTACCTTTGATAAGTTCAAAAGTTCAATTAAGAACAAGAGGAGTAAAACTCAACTCAAAATGAATAAATTCATCAAATTTCATAAACTTCATAAATTGAGGCTACAAAGTGTATTAAAATCTAACCCTAATTAAAACCCTAGCCCACGATAAACCCCTTTGTTCCAAAAATACCCCTGGATGAATAGTACGGCGCTACAATGATTTGGCCAGATGAATCGTGCGGTGCTACAGTGATTTAGGACGTGAACAGTGCCTCGCTACAGTGACTTCTTGAAACCCTAGTTCCTGAAATGTAACTTTCCAAATAAACCCTTGGCCATAATACAAGGCCTTCCCAAAACCCTAGTTCATAAGAAATAAGACATACGTGGGTCAAGCATCATCAACCCCTCTTATTCTAAACTAATAAAATAAATACTTTAACAAACTAAAAGCCATCAATAACAATAGGCCCAAATGATACTCTAAGTCGTGTCTTCCAGATCTTGTATTGAGTGGATTAAAACTGGTTCTCCTTCTTTCAAGCCCATCTTGAGTGTTGGGCTCTTGCTAGCTTCATCTCAAGTGGATTGCACCAATCCTTGCATTGCTTACTTGATCTTCTTGGCTATTGATCTTGTAATTGGCCCATCTAGAACTTGCAAAGAATCTTTAAGACTAGGCCCACCTTGGTTCCCATCATTCCCCCTCTCCTAAAAAAGGATTCAACCTCGAATCTCCACCTGGATCAAAGGGAAAAATGTTAGTAACATTGAAAATAGCAGAAACATGATACTTATCTGGAAGATCCACTTTATATGAATTTTCATTAATTTTTTCAAGAAATTGGAAAAGTCCATCCAAGTTACTCTTGTCATCAACAAGCGAAAGCATCAAAGCTAAACGAGTAAATGGATTAAAACCATAAATAACTTCAAAAGAAGAATAAGAAATAGTAGTATGCATGGTCCTATTATATGCAAACTCTAATAAGGGCAAATGGTGCTCCCGCAATTATTCATGCAACAAGTCAATGAATGGCAAATGATGCTCCCACAAATGTTCATGAAACACATTTAAGGTTTTCCTTACACCAAAATGACCACTCCTATTATATGCAAACTCAATGAATGGCAAACAATACGCCCACAAATGTTCATGCAACACGTTAATGAATGGCAAATGACACTCCCACAAACGTCCATAAAACACATCTAAAGTTTTCCTTACCCCAAAATGACCACACCAATTATATGCAAACTCAATGAATGGCAAGCAATACTTCCACAAACGTTTATGCAACATGTCAATGAATGGCAAATGATACTCCCACAAACGCTCATGCAGCACATCTAAAATCTTGCTTGCACCAAAATGACCACTCCAAATATATGCAAACTCAATGAATGGCAAGCAATACTTCCACAAATGTTCATGCAACATGTCAATGAATGGCAAATGATGCTCCCATAAACATTCATAAAACATATTTAAAGTCTTCCTTGCACCAACATGACCACTCCAATTAGATACAAACTCAATGAATGGCAAGCAATACTCCCACCCATGGTCATGCCACATGTTTGAGATGCATTTTACACCAAAATGACCCAGCAAACCACATCCATGCACTAGCATCTCATGCATAAGACTAGTAGGCTCACAAAGTTTATTCTCTCTAAACAAATAGTAATCTAGTCTATAGCACTTACCAAATGATGCCTTCTCACACGCTCCATACACAGTAGCGAAGTCATCATCATTAGCATGCAATTGCTAATCATATTCAAGTCTCAATAACTTTGTATCTAAAATGATGACAAGGACATATACCTTCTTGCTAAAGCATCAACTACAAAACTTTCCTTACCTTGTGTATACTTGATTACATGAGTAAAGGTCTCAATGAATTCCACCCACTTGGCATGCATTCTATTCAACTTACCTTGTCCCTTCATGTGCGTCAATGACTCATGCTCTTCAAAGAAAGGTCGAGTAGGGATTGTCGCACCTGGCACAAAATCAATGTGATGCTCTATCTCTCTAATAGGTGGCAATCCACTAAAGGAATTATGACCTCATATCCCTGCAACAAATAAATAACAACACTAGGCAAAGAGTCATTAAATTCGTTAGTATAAAAGCCCGCCTTAGCACAAAAACTCACTTTTGTTTCTTTTTCCTCACGTGGCTCATCTCTTTTTTCTTGACTCTTAGCCACCTCTCTATTTTCTTTTTCACTCTCTCTTTTTCTTGATGTTTCAACCTCATTCTCTTTTTCCCTCTCACTCTCTCTTTCCTTTTCACCCTCTTTTTTCTTTTCACTCTCTTTTTCCTTTTCACTTTCTTTTTTCTTTTCACTTTCTTTTTCCATTTCACTCTCATTTTTATTTTGAGCAACTTCACTTTTCTGTTTTAGTTGGTCCCTATGGACTTGTGTTGGAGTTAAAGGAACAAGTTTGATTATTTTTCTATCCTTTTCAAAACTATACATGTTCCTTAACTCATCATGGATCACCTTCCTATCATACTGCCACGGCCTCCCCAACAAACTATGGCTAGCATGCATAGGCACTACATCACAAAGCACCACATCCTGGTATTTCCCAATTGAAAAAGAAACTAGCACTTGCTTATTTACCCCAACCTCCCTAGAATCACTAAACCACTGCAACTTGTATGGTCTAGGGTGTTTCAAGGTAGGTAAACTCAATTTATCAACTAAAGTAGTGCTAGCCAAATTAATACAACTCCTCACATCAATAATCATACTACATACCTTATTGTTGATGTGACATCTAGTATGAAAAATGTCTCGCTCTGCTGTTTTGTATCATCGATCTTAACTTGTGTATTGAGGGCATGCCTAGAAACAAGAGACTCACCATACTTTCCATTCTCATATCCATTTTCAACACTAGTCTCACGTTGCCTCCTACCACTCCTGCCTTGAAGATTTCTAATTAGGACATCTAGATGATCCATCCTATCCCTCACTTCACCCAACACCAAGTTCAACTGCTCAAACTGTTGTTGCATGGCTTGCAACACCAAGGATGAGTTATCTTCCATACCCTTTAGTGATTAGTCACTCCTATGAGACATCATAATGTGCTGCACAAAAAGAATGTTAGTGGAAAACCTCACATACTCACTTAGGTGTTTACACTCGAATAATGACACTCCACTCGTGTTTCACTCAAAATTTAGCTTTTTCCCTATAATAGTCTCACACTCTTGCCTTTTACCTCAATAGTTTTCTCGCTCAAGTTCTTTAAGAACTAGTTGAACTAAATCAAGATAATACAACCTTGTGATATTCCAACCAGTAATATAGATCCAAGACACAAGAACAAGAAACAAGGAATGAATAAAATGACACGAGACACAAGGAATTTATACGAGGGAAAGAGTAATAATAAAACAAGATACTCACTAGAAAGATGTTTTCAACCCCTTTGATGATAAAACTCAATCAACAAATGTCTTTATTTCTCTTTGTTGTAACTATGTAGCAACCTTTTTTTTTTATGAATTTTTTTTTTCGAATTTGTTTTTTTGAATTTCCTTTCTTTTATTTTCCTTTCTTTTCTTCACTCTAATTCAATCATAAATAGCAAATATTCAATTGAAAATCAGAATTGACAAAGAAATTATAAGAGAATCAATGAAACGGCACTCCAAGCAATTAACAAATTTAGAGATGAGAGAAACCCTAGAATTTTGAAACCCTAGGGTCAACAACACAGAACCCAAATGAACAAGACAATTTTGGCAACCCAAGCTGATGTAATTCAGCAACTTTTTTTTTTTTTTTAATTTTTTTTTCTAAACCCTAGAACAATTAAGCCCTAGAATTCAACACGCAAGAAATAAAAGATAGAAATAGACCTGATTGGAAACCGAGTTCTGAATACCAAATGATATGAACCCGCGGGAAAAGGAATCCCTTAAACCCACAATCAAATTGAAAACTCACCCAAGAAAGCCAAACTCAAGTTAATGGATGGAAAATCTAGACCCGATGAGAACTCGTTTCAAGAACCTAGATTATATTAAAATCTAGACTCGTTGAAGAACCTGTCTCAAGAACCTAGATTACAAGGAGGAATGCCACAAAGGCTGTGATTTACCTTTGATAAGTTCAAAAGTTCAATTAAGAACAAGAGGAGTAAAACTCAACTCACAATGAATAAATTCATCAAATTTCATAAATTTCATAAATTGAGGCTACAAATTCTATTTAAAGCTAACCCTAATTAAAACCCTAGCCCACAATAAACCCTTTTGTTTCAAAAATACCCCTGGATGAATAGTGCGGCGCTACAGTGATTTGGCCAAATGAACTGTGCAGCGCTACTGTGATTCGGGTTGTGAACAGTGCCTTGCTACAGTGACTTTTTGAAACCCTAGTTCCTGAAATGTAACTTTCCAAATAAGCCCTTGGCCACAATACAAGGCCTTCCCAAAACCTAGTTCATAAGAAATAAGACATATGTGGGCCAAGCATCATCAAGCCCTCTTATTCTAAACTAATAAAATAAATACTTTAACAAATTGAAAGCCATCAATAACAATAGGCCCAAACGATACTCTAAGTCATGTCTTCCACATCTTGTATCGAGTGGATTAAAACCGATTCTCCTTCTTTCAAGCCCATCTTGAGTGTTGGGCTCTTGCTAGCTTCATCCCAAGTGGATTACACCAATTCTTGCATTGCTTACTTGATCTTTGTGGCTATTGATCTTGTAATTGGCCCATCTGGAACTTGCAAAGAATCTTTAAGACTAGGCCCACCTTGGTTCCCATTAGAACCACTTTCTTTTGGAAAACATTTTCCCAAATGTATGAGATATGGAACTTAAGACATTTCATGCTTATACTTGATATGTGATATATGAAATGCCATGCATGAAATAACTAAGGATAACATGTCCAAATCATAGCATGATTACATAGAATACAAGAAACATCCAAACTCATTCATGGAATCATGGGAACATGCTTAGGCCGAAACACATAGGGGTAAAAATCATGAGATTCATCACTTAAACATGTTCCAAATCTTCAAGCATATAACATAGGAATCAAAGCATGATAAAACAAACATGAAATCTTGAAATTTAACTAAGGTCCGAAACATACAATACATGTTATGGCCGACAAATTATGGCACATAGTTCCTTAATTTTAAACATGTGAAAACCGAAACATATACAAGTATTTCATGACATTTTCATAACAAATTCCAAACATGTACTTCCTTCCATAGTTTAATACAAGATCAAATTATCATAACCAATAATCAAACAAGAGATAAACCAATCAAACAAACATGGAATGAAAATGATCTACACAATCATATACAAGTGTTAATCAAGGTAGGTTGAGTGTATACTTACAAAAATCTACAAAATGAAACAAATAGCAAACTGTAAATCGAAATATAACTCGTTAAAAATAGGAGTCCAAAACCTAATCTGTATTCTCGAGTGTGTGAAGGTTTCTAAGGTTATCATTAAGGCTTAAGAAGTCCTAAACCAATCGGCTTTTAGGGTTTTGAATCAAGAAACCCTTCAACTTTCTTGTATCTTCCACTAATCTCAAATAAGTGTGAAAATACATGAGTGTGACCGAATGTGTAGAGGATTTGTTCCTTCTAACTTTCGGTTTCTACCCTTCTAGAAAACCCCAATTTGTTTCTTATGAGCAAGTGTGAAAATTGTGTGTGTAGAAACAAAAGGAAACTGAGTTCTTACTATGGTTCCTCCTTGTAAATTCTGAAATCCCTCTCTTGAAACAAGCCTCCCTTGTTTGGTATGAAGGAAAGTGTGAGAAAGTAGAGGAAATCTCTAAGTGGTTGTGTTAGAGAGTGTGGAGGGAATGAGAGTATGGAAAATCCGAAAATGGCAAAAGAGAAAAGCCCTTGGGCGTGTGACTCCTCTCCCTTTATATAGAGTTCTCCAACAAAATCTCATTGGTTGCTAGTGACCCATTGCATGAAGGACAAGTGGCATTTTTTCTGATGCATGTAAGATAAGTGGTGCTTGCTAATGCATGTGGGACAAATGGCATCTTTTCGAATGCATGTAGGACAAGTGGCTAGATCTTTGGAAATTCGAAACATCCCTCATCCTTGTTTTTTCCTAGGAAATCTAAGAATATCCTTGCATGGACACCATGTGTCAAAGCCCCTCCTTTGTCTCTCCTTGGAAAATCCAAAAGATCCTTTGCATGAGTGACATGTGGCATGGCATATTGTCAAAATTTGAAATCCTAAGAGGCTTCTTGGATATGCTCCCCATATGGTCTAGATTCAATGATCTCTAGGGCAAAATTGACATTTGATAAATCCTAACCCTAGGCTTGAACCTTGTAGACTTGTGCATGCTTGCCAAGTAGCAAAAGTCATGTGGGATGTGGGTGCATGTTCCCTATGCGTCCTTCCCCATGTGCCTCTTCCTTTTTCTCACGTGTCTCTTCCTTTTCCCATGCATGTTCCTTACTTTTCCCTAATCAAGAAGCTTCTTCTTCCTATGTATGTTACCTAGGTGACTCTCCCACTTCCTTATGCTTCTTGAAAACTCAAAACATGACATGTGGCAATGTGGTGGCCGAAATCCTAGGGGTACAAGGGTAATTTTTGTGCATTTTTCTCTTCCACTCCCTTCTAGAACCTTTTCCTCTACTAATGCATGAATGAAAAATGGCAAAATGTCAGAAATTAACCTTGAGTGGGCATGTGGCTTAGGAATTCGAAATTCTCTTGGTGTTCCAATGTAAATCCTTTAGAAAATCTTACATTTGTCTTTCCTATGCAAAATCTTCTTCGAACTCTTCACTAAGAACAAGTGGCGTGTGGTGGAGGTGCTTGGGAAGGTGTGTGGTGTGCATAACTCATTGAAACTCACAAAAATCTTGTTGGTGCTTGTGTAGTCCATTGGGGTTCCCGAAACCATGTCCCCTTATTTTCCTCATCTACTTTTACATCCAGGTTCAATGTATCTAAATGTGAGATGTGCATGCGAGACATGTGGCATGTGGGTAGGTGCATGTCAATGAATGGCAAAGAATATTTCCACAAACGTTCATGCAATAAGTCAATAAATGGCAAATGATACTCACACAAACGTTCATGCAACATGTCTAAAATCATCTTTACCCCAAAATGACTACTCCAATTATATGCAAACTCAATGAAAGGCAAATGATACTCCGACAAATGTTCATGCAACAAGTCAATGAATGGCAAGTGATACTCCCACAAACGTTCATGCAACATATCTAAAGCCTTTCTTATACCAAAGTTACCCAACAAACCACTATGTCTATCACACACAAGCAACTTACGCATAAAAGTAGTAGGCACACAAAGTTTATTCTCTCTAAACAAGTACCGATCAAGTTTATAGAAGTTACCCCAGGGTGCTTTCTCACATGTTGCATACACATTAGCCAAGCCATCATCATTAACATACAATGTCTTATCGTATTCAAGTCTTAATAGCTTTGCATCCAAAATGATGACAAGGACATACCTTCTTGCTAAAGCATCAACCACAAAATTTTCTTTACCTTGTGTGTACCTGATTATATGAGGAAAGGTCTCAATGGATTGCACCCACTTGGCACGCATTGTATTAAATTTACCATGTCCCTTCAAGTGTGTTAAGGACTCATGTTCTTCAAAGAAAGGTCAGGTAGGGATTGTCACACCTGGCACAAAATCAAGGTA
Organism: Cyclocarya paliurus; assembly: GCA_029856935.1. NCBI lineage: Eukaryota > Viridiplantae > Streptophyta > Magnoliopsida > Fagales > Juglandaceae > Cyclocarya > Cyclocarya paliurus. The sequence goes on along the minus strand of CM056960.1, from coordinate 5,387,188 downwards.
ATGCTCAATCTCTCTAAGTGGCAATCTACTAAACACACTGCTAGGAATCATGACTTCATATCCCTGCAACAAAGAAACAATAACACTAGGGAAAGAGTCGTTAAATTCGTTAGTATAAAATCTTGCCTTAGCATAAAATCTCACTTTTTTTTTTCTGTTCCTCTCTACAATCTCTCTTTCTTTTTCCTCCCGTGGCTCAACTCTTTTTTCATAACAATCAGCCACATTTCTATTTTCTTTTTTACTCTCTATTTCTTTTGTTGTTTCAGTCTCATTCTCTTTTTTCCTCTCACTCTCTTTTCCCTTTTCACTCTCTTTTTTTCTCACTCTCCTCTTTTTTTGAACTTTCAATCTCACAATTTTTTTTCAACTCATTCTCTCTTTTTCTTGAGGTTTCAGACTCACTCTTATCTTTCCCCCAAGGTGGTTCGATCTTCCCCTTTGTTACAGCTTGATTATTTTTGTCCCACTTTGGTTTCCAAGGAGTGCTAGAAACCGAAGAATACCTTGTTGTACCCTTTCTCTTTAACTGCCTCTCCACCTTTATAGCCATGTGCACCATGTCCTCTACCTCCACATAAATGTTGCAACCCAACTACATTGGGTATCTTCTTATTCAATCCACTCAAAAATCTAGTCATCGTGGCCCTCTTATCCTCCATTACATTAGCTCTAATCATAGCCACCTCCATCTCCTTATGATAATCCTCTACACTCCTAGACCCTTGTGCAAGATTTTGTAGTTTTTTGTAGAGGTCTGTATAGTAGTGGTTAGGTACAAATCTCCGCCTCATGATAGCTTTCAACTCTCTCCAAGTTTCTACAGGGCTCTCAAGATTCCTCCTCCTATTGGTCACTAATTGATCCCACCAAATAATAGCATAATTAGTGAACCCAATTACCGCCAACTTCACTTTCTTCTCCTCAGAGTAATTATGACAATCAAACACCAACTCTATTTTTTTCTCCCACTCTAGATAAACCTTTGGGTCAGTTCTACCTTGGAAAGATGGTATTTTCATTTTGATGCTCCCAAGGTTCCTATCTACTTCATCTCGACCCCTTGGGTTTCCCCTAAGTCCTCTTTCACGCCTAACTCCTCTATGTCTACCCAATCCAACTTTAGATGTTAGGTCTTCCTCATCCTCATTATACTCTTCATTTTCATACACATTCTCAATACTAGGCTCATGTCATCTCCTATTTCTCCCACCATACAGATTTCTAATCAGGATTTCTCGTTGATCCATCCTATCCCTCATTTCATCCAACACCAAGTTCAACTGCTCAAACTGTTGTTGCATGGCTTGCAACACAAAGGACGAGTTATCTGCCATCCCCTTTGGTGATTAGTCACTCCTATGAGATATCATAATGTGCTGCACAAAAAGAATGTTAGTGGAAAACCTCACACACTCCCTTACGTGTTTACACTCGAATAAAAGTACTCCACTCGTGTTTCACTCTTAATTGGCTTTTTCTCAATAATAGTCTCGGACTCTCTTGCCTTTTATCTCAATAGTTTTCTCACTCAAGTTCTTTAAGAACTAGTTGAACAAAAATCAAGACAAGACAACCTTGTATTATTCCAACCAGTAATATAGATTCACGAAACAAGAACAAGAAATAAGGAAGGAATAAAATGACACGAGACTCAAGGAATTTATATGAGAGAAAGAGTAATGATAAAACAAGATACCCGCTAGAAAAATGTTTTCAGCCCCATTGATGATAAAGCTTAATCAACAAATGTCTTTCTTTCTCTTTGTTGTAACTATGTAGCAACCTATAAGTATGCTATCTTTTTTTTTTTGAATTTTTTTTCTTTTCCTTTCCTTTCTTTTCATTTCTTTTCTTTTCACCAACTGAAATTATCACAATCAAAGGACTAAGCAATTGAAAAAAACCCTAACAATGAACAAGGCAAGACAAATCAAATAACAAGGTAGCCCTAACCAAAGAATAAGGAAACCCTAGAAAACAATGAGAAATTCAGCAGCCCTAGGATGAAGAAATTTCTACACTTTTTTTTTTTAATTTTGTTTTTCTAAACCCTAGAACAATGAAGCCCTAGAATTCAATATGCAGGAAATAAAGGATAGAATCAGACCTGATTGGAAACCGAGCTCTGAATACCAAATGACATGAACCCGCGAGAAAGGAATCCCTTGAACCCACAATCAAATTGAAAACTCACCCAGGAAAGCCAAACTCAAGTCAAATGGATGGAGAATCTAGACCCGATGAGAACTCGTTTCAAGAACCTAGATTATATTAAAATCTAGACCCGTTGAAGAACCTGTCTCAAGAACCCAGATTACAAGGAGGAACGCCACAAAGGTTGTGATTTACCTTTGATAAATTCAAAAGTTCAATTAAGAACAAGAGGAGTAAAACTCAACTCACAATGAATAAATCATCAAATTTCATAAAACTTCATAAACTGAGGCTATAAAGTGTATTTAAAGCAAAACCTAATTAAAACCCTAGATAAAATAAAGCCCTTTCTCCCAAAAATACCCTTGCATAAACAGTGCCACGGCTGCTACAGTGTCGCTATAGTACCCCCGCTACAGTAAATGCTTGAAACCCTAGTTCCTTAAAAGTAACTTTCCAAATAAGCCCTTGGCCAAAATACAAGACCTTCCCAAAAATCCTAGTTCATAAAAGTAAGACATATGTGGGTCAAGTATCCTAAACCCCAATTATTCTAAACTAATAAAATAAGTCATTTAAATGATTTAAACAATTTGAAAGCCTTAAGCCCAAGGCCTTTAAGTCATGTTATTGCCCTCTTCCATAGTTGGTATCAAATGAATCAAAATTGAATCTTCATCCTTTAAGGCACTCTTGAATGTTGGGCTCACTAGACTCGTCCCAAGTGGATTGCACCAATCCTTGCGTTGCTTCCTTGATCTTCTTAACTCTTGATCTTGTAATTGGTCTATATGGAACTTGCAAATGATCTTTAAAACTAGGCCCTTCTGGGCCCATCACAAGGCCTTCTCAAAAACCCTAGTTCATAAGAAATTAAGCATATGTAGATCAAGCATCCTTAATTCCACTTATTCTAAACTAATAAAATAAATCATTTAACCAAATTGAAAGCCTCCAATAACAATAGAGCCTATCCCTATGTCTTGTCTTCAACAGTTTGAATCAAGTGGATCATAACTGGTTCTCCTTCTTTCAAGCCCATATTGAGTTTTGGGCTCTTGTTAGTTTCATCCCAAGTGGATTGCACCAATCCTTGCATTGCTTCCTTGATCTTCTTGGCTCTTGATCTTATAATTGGCCCATCTGGAACTTACAAATGATCTTTAAGACTAGGTCCACCTTGGTTCCCATCATTCCCCCTCTCCTTAAAAGGATTCGACCTCAAATCTTCACCTACATCAAAAGGAGAAAGATCAGAAATATTTAAAGTAGCAGAAACATTATACTCACCTAGAAGGTCCACTTTATATGCATTGTCATTAATTTTCTCAAGAATTTGGAAAGGTCCATCTCCTCGAGGATGCAGCTTAGTCCTTCTATGGGTGGGGAATCATTCCTTGCGCATGTGAACCCAAACCCAATCTCCTGGTTCAAAGATGACACGCCTTCGCCTTTTATTGGCTTGGGAAGCAACCCTTTCATTCTTTTGGACAATTTGAAGTCGTACCCTCTCATAAAGTGACTTTACCAACTCCGCCTTCTTTTGTCCATCCAAACTACTCCTGCTATCAACAGGTAAAGGCATCAAATATAAAGGAGTAAGTGGATTAAAACCATAAACAATTTCAAAAGGAGAATATGAAGTAGTAGTATACATGGCCCTATTATAGCAAACTCTATAAATGGCAAACAATCCTCTCAAGTTTTTAAATTCTTTTGAACAACAGTGCGTAAAAGCTGAGTTAAAGTACGATAACTACTTCAGTTTGACCATCAGTCTACGGATGACAAGTAGTGGAAAATAATAGCTTAGTACCCAATTTCCCTCACAACACCTTCCAAAATTAGCTAAGGAATTTAACATCTCTATCAGAAACAATACTCCTAGGTACACCATGGAGTCGCACTATCTCCCTAAAAAACAAGTCAGTTATGTTTGTGGCATCATCTGTTTTATGGCATGGAATGAAATGTGCCATCTTACTAAATCTATCCACAACCATAAAAATAGAATCTCTACCCCTTTTTGTCCTAGGCAGCCCCAAAACAAAGTCCATAGATATATCTACCCATGGCTCACTAGGAACAGGTAAGGGTGTATCCAACCCATGTGGCATAACCTTAGATTTGGCCTTTCTACATGTAATGCACCTGCCACAAATACGATTGACATCTCTCATCATCTTAGGCCAAAAGAAATGCTCATGCAAAATATCTAAAGTCTTCTTGACACCAAAGTGTCCCATTAATTCCTCCACCATGTGCCTCACGTACCAACAACTCACGCATAGAACAACTTGGCACACAAAGTTTGCTTTCCTTAAACAAATAACCATCATGCTTGTAAAACTTACTGAATGCCGCCTTATCACATGCCTTATACACCTCAGAAAAGTCAGTATCATTAGCATACATGTCTTTCACATATTCAAAGCCAAGCATTTTAGCACTCATAGAAGTAAGAAGTACATACCTTCGGGATAAAGCATCAGAAACAATGTTCTCCTTACCTCGCTTGTAATGGATGACATATGGAAAGGTCTCAATGTATTCCATACATCTAGCATGCCTTTTATTCAGCTTACCATGACCCTTGAGATGCTTCAATGATTCATGATCGGTGTGGATCACAAATTTCCTAGGCTACAGGTAATGCTGCCAAGTCTCTAATGCACGAATAAGAGCATAAAGCTCTTTGTCATAAGTAGGGTACTTCAGGGACGCCCGCCCCACTTAGCTTCTCACTGAAGAATGCTATGGGCCGCCTATCTTGCATCAGAATGGCTCCAATCCCTATTCCTGAGGCATGACATTCAATTTCAAAAGTTTTGTTAAAATCAGGTAATGCTAACACAGGTGCAGAGCATAACCTTTCTTTAATAGTGGCAAAAGCATTCTCTTAATCAACCCTCCAATGAAACCCAACATTCTTTTTAATTACTTCAGTGAGTGGTGCAGTAATGGTGCTAAAGTTTTTAACGAAACGCCGATAAAAGCTGGCTAAGCCATGAAAGCATCTTACCTTAGTGATGCTTTTTGGCGTTGGCCACTCCTTAATGGCCTTGACTTTCTCTTCATCCACCTCAATACCTTTCTTACTAACAACATAACCAAGAAAAACAACTTTTTCCATGCAAAAGGTACATTTCTTGAAATTAGCATACAACTTTTCACATCTTAACACATCAAACACGTATCTCAAATGCTCAATATGTTCATTTAAGTCTTTACTGTACACTAGAATATCATCAAAGTACACAACCACAAACTTTCCAATGAACGCATGTAGGAGGACATGGTTCATTAATCTCATGAAAGTACTGGGCACATTTGTAAGTCCAAATGGCATAACCAACTATTCATAAAGCCCATACTTAGTCTTAAAAGCAGTTTTCCATTCATCACCCTTTTTCATTCTAATTTGATGATACCCACTTTTAAGATCAATTTTACTGAAAATACATGAGCCATGCAATTCATCAAGTATATCATCTAATCTAGGAATGGGATGACGATACTTTACCGTGATATTATTGACCGCCCTGCAATCAATGCACATCCTCCACGTCCCATCCTTCTTTGGCACCAGTAGCACTGGTACTACACATGGGCTCATGCTCTCCCTCATGTACCCCTTGCTCATCAAATCCTCAACTTGCCTCTAAAGCTCCTTTGTCTCCTCTGGATTACTCCTATAGGCTGGTCGGTTTGGAATAGTAACTCCGGGCACAAAATCAATCTGGTGCTCAATGCCTCTAATGGGGTGGCAACTCATTAGGCATCTCCTCTGGGAATACATGCTCAAACTCCTGTAACAGAGAAACAGCCAAACTAGGAAGAGACTGGTGAGTTTCATCAACATTAAGATAAGACTCTTTATAGATAAAGAAAAATCATAGGGCGATCTGCGAAGAAAGCCCTCTTAACCTCACTCTCTCTTGCATAGAAACTCACTTTTGTCTTTCCTTTTCTCTCAGCAGACTCTCTTTCTTTTTTCTCTCGTGGCTCCACTCTTTTTTCTTTACTCTTAGCCACCTCTCTACTTTCTTTTTCACTCTCACTCTTTCTTTTTTGCTCAATCTCTTTTTCACTCTTTCTTTTTTGATCACTCTCATTTTCACTCTTTCTTTTTTTATCACTCTCATTTTCACTCTTTCTTTTTTGAGCAACCTCACTTTTCAATTTCAATTGGTCCTCATAGACCTAGCTTGGAGTTAAAGGAGCAAGCTTGATTGTTTTGCTCTCCTTTACAAAGCTGTGCATGTTCTTGAACCCATCATGTGTCACCCTCCTATCATATTGCCATGACCTCCCCAACAAAATATGGCCAGCATGCATAGGCACAACATCACAAAGCACCTTAACCTGATATTTCCCGATTGAAAAAGTAACTAGCATTTGTCTATCCACCCTAACCTCTCCACAATCATTCAACCACTGCAATTTGTATGGTCTAGAGTGTTTTAAGGTTGGTAAATTCAATTTTTCAACCAAAGTAGTGCTAGCCACATTAGTACAACTCCCCCCATCAATGATCATACTACATACCTTATTGTTGATGTGACATCTAGTATGGAAAATGTTCTCTCTCCTGTGCTCTGCATCATCCACCTTAATGTGTGTATTGAGAGTACGCCTGGCAACAAGAGACTCACCTGTCACGGGGTTTACCACTCCATCATTATCACTAGCATCAACCAACTAGGGCACCCCATCACTATCATCCTCACTCTCAGTCATCACCTCTCCATTGTCACGCATAATCATCACCAGCCTGTTTGGACATTGAGAAGCGATGTGCCCTGAACCGAAACACTTAAAGCATTTAATATCTCTATTCCATGAAGGTTGAGATTCTACCTTGGGTTTGTTGCTAGTTCCCTCATCTTTTCCCTTAGGTGGTTCGGTCTTTCTGTTTACTCCAGTTGGATCATTCCTATCCCACTTTGATTTCCAAGTATTGCTAGAAACTGAAGTGTACCTTGCTGTCCCTTTTCTCTTTAACTGCCTCTCCACCTTCATAGCCATGTGCACCATGTCCTCTATCTCCACATAATGCTACAATTCAATTACATTGGCTATGTCCCTATTCAAACCACTCAAAAATCTAGCCATGGTGGCCTCCCGGTCCTCCTTTACATTAGCCCATATCATCGCCACCTCCATCTCCTTATGGTAATACTCCACACTCCTAGACCCTTGTGTAAGATTTTGGAGCTTTTGGTAAAGGTCCCTATAGTAGTGGCTAGGTACAAATCTCCGCCTCATGAGAGCTTTCAACTCTCTCCACGTCTCTACAGGCCTCTCATAATTCCTCCTCCTATTGGTTACTAATTGATTGTGGCGCCCCCGACTTCCATGTACGGACCAGCACGGAAATCGAGACACCCGGGATGATGACAACCGATCACGCATCCCAACGACAAGTGTCAGTGTGTGCAACAAATAAACAATGCACAAATAAAAACACAGCGGAAGGTAATAAAGTCTACTAGTACCAGAATTTTAATTAATACAGAAATTCAAAATACAAATACCTTAAAAACAAAGCCAAGTCCCAGAAAATAAAATACAAGTCTGAAATTAAAAGCTACAACTCGAGTGATCCCAGATCACTCCTCCGGCGGAGCCAGATCCTCAGGCTCGGCATCTGCATCATCAACAAAGTCTGCAGTACCATGAAATGGTACCGCAGGTAAGTTATAACCTAACCAAGTCCAGAGATATAACCATATCTAAACAACTAACCATGCATGCCCATGATGCAAATGAAATAGTGCAACGCACGCCAACAATCTCATTGGCTCAAAGATCATTTCCAGTAAAACAATTTCTACCATTTTCCCAGAAAATGGCACACAAAAAACATTATCCATCATTTTCCCAGAAAATGATACACAAAAACAACTCACGCTATTTTCCCAGAAAACAACTCTTTTTCCATTTATCCAATTAACCATATGCACCATGGTCTCCCCTATGGACCATCCGCAAGTCCTGGCTACTTTACGAGCGATGCCCAGTTCCACACCCAGTGCGTTCGTGGCCAGGTCATCCTCTAGCCCCCGCCAGCAGAAGGGCCACGGAGTCGGCACGTCCAACATCCGATCCCGTTGTCGCCCGGCGACAACCCAGGGGACATCACTCAGTATATTCCGCTCCCGAGTGACCAGAGGAGCTCCACCGAGATAATACTCCATCTCGGCTTGGGGTCGTGATACACACGCACCCACAAATTCAGTCAACACATGAAAACCCAGTTTTCAAGATAACCACATGAACATGAATGCAATACACGAAAATCCAGTTTTCAATTTACAAACATGATCATGCGTGCATATGTAATGAACCAGATCAATCCTCACAACCAGATCACAATAATCACACACAATAATTACTCCGATCAATCCAACCACCCCCGAACTCCTCGGACTCAGCCGGAACTAACCAGGATACATATATATAAAAATATAGCAGTTAATTGCAAAAATATAATTAAATCTCAAAGAATTGTTTAGGAAATACTTACAGCGCTTTAAAACAATTTTACGAAGGTTCCGAGGCACTGGAAAACACCAAAGCAGCAAATTCGCACAGTGTAAAAACACTGGCCGAAATGCAGTGAAATGAGAATTTTTCACGGTTTCAAACGGAGACTCGAAATTGATAGGGTAGGGCCTATGGAAGGTGGTGAATCTAATGGTGGTGGTGGTTGGCCGAGAATAGTGGCAGAAACAGGCGGTTTTAGGCCAGAATAGTCGAATTGGATTTGATGCTCGTATGACCGGCTCTGGCGACGGATCGGGGCTGGGTTTGGGTGGAAAAGCTTGGTATTGGGCCGGTGAAGATGTGGTAGAAATTTGGTGGCCAATGGTGGCCGGACGGCGGTGGAATGGGAAAAACCCACCGCGGGTTCGATCGGTTCACGGCGACTAACGGTGGCTCGGGGCGGTCTGAGATTTTAGGGGTGAGGTCGCCGGCGCACGGGGAAGGGAACGGTGCCGGCGGTGTAGCACACGGCGGCCGGGAGGCGGCGCGGTGAGGGCAAACCCGTTTCACATGGTGGAGAGAGGAGAGAGAAGAGAGAGAAAGGAGAGGGGCTGTTCGCGCGGGAGAAGAAGAAAGAAGAAGAAAAAGAAAAGAAAAAGAAAAGAAAAAGAAAAAGAAGAGGAGAAAAAGGAAGATCCAGTCTTTCCAGCTGGGTCCCGAAAAATCCAACGAAGATGAAATTAAAACCGGAAGCTAATTAAAATATTCCAAACACAGTGAAATAATTTAAATGCAACAATAAAAAATTAAAAACCCAAAAATAAATCAATGAAAATTAAAATTCATTTTAAAAGCTAAAACAGTAAATAAAATCTAAAAATCACATAAAAATAATTTTCACCACATAAAATATTAAGAAATAATATTTTAAAACTCCCAAAATTTTAAAACAAAATAAATAATCACAAAATAAATTAAATAAAACATCCATTAAAAATACACTAAAATCCGGGATGTTACATTGATCCCACCAAATAATAGCATAGCCAGTGAACTTAAGTACCGCCAACTTTACTTTCTTTTCCTCAGTGTAATTATGACAATCAAACACCAACTCTATTTTTTTTTCCCACTCTAGATAAACCTCCGGATCAGTTCTACCTTAGAAAGATGGCATTTTCATTTTGATGCTCCCAAGGTCTCTATCTATACCATCTTGACCCCCTAGGTTCCCCTCAAGTCATCTTTCACGCCTAACTCTTCTATGTCTACCCGATCCAACTTCAGATTCTAAATCTTCCTCATCCTCACCATCTCCTTCATGCTCATACTCATTTTCAACTCTAGGCTCACGTTGCCTCCTATCTCTCCCACCTTGCAGATTTCTAATCACTGCTTCTTGATGATCCATCCTATCCCTAACTTCACCCAACACAAAGTTCAACCCCTCAAACTGTTTTTGCATGGCTTGCAACACAAATGATGTGTTATTTGCCATCCCCTTTGGTGATGAGTCACTCCTATGAGACATCGTAATATGCTGTACAAAAAGAATGTTAGTGAAAAACTGCACACACTCCCTTACGTGTTTACACTCGAATAATGACACAACGCTCGTGTTTCACTCTTAATTGGCTTTTTCCTGATAATAGTCTCAAACACTCTTGCCTTTTACCTCAAGAGTTTTCCCACTCAAGTTCTTTAAGAACTAATTGAACTCAATCAAGACAATACAACCTTATTTTATCCCAACTAGTAATTATGTCTAAGAAACAAGAAGAAGAAAAATACGGAATGAATAAAAATGACACAAGAATCAAGGAAATTATGTGAACGAAAGAGTAACTATAAGACAAGATACCAACTATCATGATGTATGCTGCCCCTTTGATGATAAGACTCAAGAAAAGATTTTGGTTTTTTTTTTTTGACGATTTTCTTTTTTCTTTTCTTTTCTTTTCACCAACTGAAATGATCAGAATCAAAAGAATAAGAAATTCAAAAAAAACCCTAAAAAAGAACAAGGCAAGGCTAATCAAATAACAAGGTAACCCAAACCAAAGAATAAGGAAACCCTAGAAAATAATGAGAAATTCAGTAGCCCTTCGATGAAGGAAATTTCTGCCTTTTTGTTTTTCAAATTTTGTTTTTGAATTTTTTTTTTCTAAACCCTAGAAAAATGAAGCCCTAGAACTCAATATGCAAGAAATAAAATATAGAATTAGACCTGATTGGAAACCGAGCTCTGAATACCAAATGATATGAACCCATGGGAAAAGGAATCCCTTGAACTCACAATCAATTTACAAACGCACCCAAGAAAGCTAAAATCAAGTCAATGGATAGAGAATCTAGACCCGATGAGAACTCGTTTCAAGAACCTAGATTATATTAAAATCTAGACCCAATGAATAACTCGTCTCAAGAACCCAAATTACAAGGAGGAATGCCACAAAGGTTAGGATTTGCTTTTGATAAGTTCAAAAGTTCAATGAAGAACAAGATGAGTAAACTCAACTCACAAATAAAAGTCAATATTTTCTACCTTCAAATGAGGCTACAAAGTGTATTTAAAGCTAAACCTAATTGAAACCCTAGCCCAAAATAAACCCCTTTCTTCCAAAAATAGCCATGGATGAATAGTGCTACGTGAACAGTACCTCGGCTATAGTATCACTACAGTACCTCTCTTCAAAACCCTAGTTCCTAAAAATGTAACTTTTCGAATAAACCCTTGGGCAAAATACAAGGCCTTCTCAAAAACCCTAGTTCATAAGAAATAAAACATATGTAGGCCAAGCATCCTCAAGCCCACTTATTTTAAACTAATAAAATAAATCTTTTAACCAAATTGAAAGCCTCCAATAACAATAGGGTCTATCTCTATGTCTTGTCTTCAACAGCTTGAATCAAGTGGATCATAACTGGTTCTCCTTCTTTCAAGCCTATATTGAGTGTTGGGCTCTTGTTAGTTTCCTCCCAAGTGGACTGCACTAATCCTTGCATTGCTTCCTTAATCTTCTTGGCTCTTGATCTTGTAATTGGTCCATCTGGAACTTGCAACTGATCTTTAAGACTAGGTCCACCTTGGTTCCCATCATTAGGCATGTGAGAAATTGGTCTAGTCGAGAATCTCTTAGTCTTTCTAGGTTCCTTTTGTCCCTTGATCCATCTAGAAGGTTTCTTCTTACAAAATGACAAGTGTCAATTTCTCTAAGGTAGGCGTGTAGGCCATCCCTTAGTATTTTCCTACATTTCTATTTCCCCTTTAACCCATTATTAGGTCTAGATTCACAATGTAGCATCTTCATTCCACCTGGCACTTGTGACAAAAATTTGGATCATGGGCCTAAAGCCAATGGGTCTAGATTTCTAAACAAGGCCAAATCTCGCAAGGCATTCTTGGGTTAGTCCTCTTTTGGGCTTAAGTTATCATTTCAAAAATTCTAGGGCTTTCTAAATTAACTAAAGCCCCCAAAGAAGTCATGACTACTAAGCACAAAATCTATGGGCCATGCTTATGCAAGATTTAGGTCATCACAGATTGTTCGGTTTGATCCCTATATGGTAACAGCAGGACAAATCAAGAGGAGTCTGGCAAACGGGGACATTGTGTATTTGGTAATGATGATAGATGTAGCAGAAGAACCTAAAGAAATCCAAGGAATTCCTGTTATTGAGGATTTTCCTAGGGTATTCACCGATGAACTACCTAGATTACCCCTGAACCGAGAAACAGAATTTATAGTTGAACTTGAACCGGCCACAGGCCCAATGCATAAGGCACCCATCAAATGGCCCCAGCAGAATTGAAGGAGCTTAAGGTGCAAATCAAAGGGTTTTATCCGACCTAGCTCATCGCCGTGGGATGCACCGGTCCTGTTTGTCAAAAAGAAAGATGGGACTCTCAGGATGTGTATCAATTATAGAGACCTGAATAAGGTGACTGTTAAGAATAAGTAGCCCGTAACAAGGATAGATGATCTGTTTGTAACATCCCGGATTTTAGTGTATTTTTAAAGAAGGTTTATTTTAATTATTTATTGCGTAATTCTCTTGTTTTAATATTTTAGAGGTTTTATTTTATTATTTTATTGGATTTTCCTATTTTTATTAATTATTATTTTTGGAGTTTTAGAATATTATTTTAGAATATTTTAAATGGTGAAAAATTATTTTTACTGGGCTTTCTTATTGTTAATTATTGTGGTGAATTTAAATTGATCTTTAATTTAAATTGGGTTGTTTATGTGTTTTAAAATTATTATTGTTTATTAAAGCATTTCACTGCATTTGATTAATTTTAATTAGTGATATGCAATTTAATTCCTCTTTATTTTAAAGGATGTTTTTGTCAGAGTTTAATATTTTATGTTAATTAATTTTGAACTAAATTGATTTATTTATTTTAACTGTTTTAAAAATAGTTATTGTTTTATTTGAATATTTCACTGTGTTTGGATTATTTTATTTAGCTTTCGGTTTTAATTTCATCTCCGTTGGATTTTCTGGGACCCAAGTTGAAAAGACTGGATCTCCTTTTTCTTCTTTCTCTTTTTCTTTTTTCTTCTTTTTCTTCTTTCTTCTCCCGGTTCCTCCCCCAGCCCGACCCTCTCTCTCTCTCTCTCCTCTCCCCGTGCGAATCGGCTCCCCCTCCCAGCGCCGCCGTGTGCCACCATTTTCCGGCACCGCCCAGCCCATCGTGTCCCCTTCTCGCCGGCGACCCCACAGCTCCGATTTCAGCCCGTCCCTCGCCGGAAATCGCCCGCCCGCACGCGCGCCGCCAAGCCGCGGCTTCTCTTCCTCGTTTCGCCGCCGTCCGGCCATCATCTCTCTACCACATCACCACCGGCCCTCAAGCAACCATTTGGACCCAACCCCGGCTCCGATCCGTCGCCGGAGTCGTCCCATCGAGCACCCTCTCCGATCCGAGTTTCTTGGCTTTCCACCGCCGTTTCGGCCGCCACCCACGATCCGACTCCGTGATCTCTCGGGCTGGCGGAGATCAGAGGATGCTTGGCTATGTACGCGGTGGGCGCGGAACTGGGCATCTCTCATGTTTATTACTCGCACGGCCGTTACCCGTGGAGTGAATAAAGAAGCCAGGGTATGTGGATGGTCCCTAGGGGAGGCCATGGTACATACGGATTAAACTTGGAATTAATGTATTTATTCCTATGTTTTTAAATTGTGCCAAATGGTGATTTTGGCGTGCATGGAAAACTGTGATTTTCGAGAAATGGTGTTTTTCTCGGGTTTGGTGTTTTGGTCATCATGTGCATGCATAGTGGCTGTTGTATTTATATATTTGTCATCTTGGAGTATTTTTGGGTTTTACTTACCTATGGTACCATTTATTGGTACTGCAGATTTTGATGCAGGTTTTGAGGAGGTTGAACCCGAGGATGCGGCTCCGCCTGAGGAGTAGGGACATTTGGCTATATTTTTATTTGGTATTTGTATTTTTATTTGATGTCGTTTTATAAACAAGAAAATTGTATTATGTTGACTTATGGATTTCTGTATTATTTTTGTATTGTATTAAATTCTGGTACTTAGTTATCTGACTTAACCTTTCCGCTGCGTTTTACTTTGTACACGTGTTGCATTTCACACACTTGGCACGTGTCGTTGGGGTGCGTGACCATGTTGTCATCATCCTGGGTGTCTCGATTTCCATGCTGTCCGTACATGGAAGTCGGGGGCGCCACACTATTAGATCAATTACAAGGAGCTGCGATTTTCTCAAATATTGATTTACGATCTGGATATCACCAACTCCGAATAAGCAGAGCGAGAACATTTTTCATACTAGATGCCACATCAACAATAAGGTATGCAATATGATCATTGATGGGAATAGTTGTATTAATTTGGCTAGCACTACTTTAGTTGAGAAATTGAATTCACCTACCTTGAAACACCCTAGACCATACAAGTTGTAGTGGTTAGGTGATTGTGGGGAGGTTAGGGTAAGTAAGCAAGTGCTAGTTTCCTTTTCAATTGGGAAATATAAGGATGTGGTGTTTTGTGATGTAGTGCCTATGCATGCTACCCATATTTTGTTGGGGAGGTCATGGCAATATGATAGGAAGGTGATCTATGATGAGTTAAGGAACATGTACAATTTTGAAAAGGATGAAAAAATAATCAAACTTGTTCTTTTAACTCCAACACAGGTCCATGGGGACCAACTGAAACTAAAAAGTGAGGTTGCTAAAAAAAGAAAGAGTGAAAGTGAGAGTGATCTAAAAAGCAAGAGTGAAAGTGAGATTGAGCTAAATAGCAAAAATGAGGGTGAGGCTAAAACCTCAAGAAAAAGAGAGAGAGATTTGAAAACAATTGTGAGATTGAAAGTTCAAAAAAAGATGAGAGTGAAAGAAAAAAAGAGAGTGAAAATGAAAAAGAGAGTGAGAGGAAAAAAGAAAATAGAGAGGTGGCTGAGAGTCATGAAAAAAGAGTTGAGCCACATGAGGAAAAAGAAAGAAAGATTGTAGAGAGACACGAAAAAATAAAAGTGAGATTTTATGTTAAGGCAAGCTTTTATACTAACGAATTTAACGACTCTTTACCTAGTGTTGTCGTTTCTTTGTTGCAGGGATATGAGACCATGATTCCTAGCGGTGTGTTTAGTGGATTGCCACCTATTAGGGAGATAGAGCGCTACACTGATTTTGTGCCAGGTGCGACAATTCCTACTCGACCTCTCTTTGAAGAGCATGAGTCCTTGACGCACATGAGGGGACAAGTAAGTTGAATAGAATGCATGCCAAGTGGGTGCAATTCATTGAGACCTTTCCTCATATAATCAAGTATACACAAGGTAAGGAATGTTTTGTGGTTGATGTTTTAGCAAGAAAGTATGTCCTTGTCATCATTTTAGATATAAAGTTATTGAGATTTGAATATGATAAGCAATTGCATGCTAATGATGATGACGTTGCTACTGTGTATGGAGCGTATGAGAAGGCATTGTTTGGTAAGTGTTATAGACTAGATTGATATTTGTTTAGAGAAAATAAACTTTGTGAGCCTACTAGTCTTATGCGTGAGATGCTAGTGTATGGATGTAACACCCCGTATTCTAGTGTATTTTAATGAAGGATTATTTTAATTGATTTAAAGATTAATTCTCTTGTTTTAGAATTTTGAGAGTTTTAGAATATTATTTTATAATATTTTAAGTTGTGAAAATTATTTTATTGGACTTTCTTATTGTTAATTATTGTGGTGAATTTAAATTGATCTTTAATTTAAATTGGGTTGTTTATGTGTTTTAAAATTATTATTATTTTAATTAAAGTATTTCACTGCATTTGATTAATTTTAATTAGTGTTCTGCAATTTAATTCCTTTTTATTTTAAATGATGTTTTTGTCGGAGTTTAATAATTTACTTTTACTAGTTTTGAGTTTAAAGTGATTTAATTATTTTACTGTTTTAAAAATAGTTATTTTGAGGATCAGTTGTGACCCAAAAGTTGTGAGGATTGGATCTCATTTCTTTTCCCTTCTTTTCTCTTTCTTCTTTTTTTTTTTCTCCCGAATTTCCTCTCTCTCTCGCATACTCTCTCTCCTCGCCTGACTCACTTTCTCTCTCCTCTCCACGTTCATTTCGGCCTTTAGCCACCTGCACCACCACCGGCCAGCGGTGGTCGACACCGCCGGTACCACCGGACTTCCCGTGCGCCGGCGACCGTGCCCCACCAGTTTCAGCCCGAGCCACACCGCCGTTAGCCGCCGGGAGCCGTGCAAAGCCGCAGCCTTCCCTTCGCCATTCCGCCGCCGTCCGGCCACCTTCGGCCACCAGCTCATCACCACTTCATCACCGGCCCTCCAGCAACATTTTCCACCCATTCCCGGCTCCGATCCGTCGCCGGAGCCGCCCATACGAGCACCATCTCCGATTGCACCTTCTCGGCCTTAAAACCACCGTTTCGGCCGCCACCCACGGCCAACCATCACTACCATTAGTTTCACCACATCCCATAGGCCCTACCCTACCGTTCCCAAGTTTTCGTTTGAACCCATGTGAAATTTGGATTTCACTGTGTTTCGGCCACAGTGTTTTTACACTGTGGAGTTGCTGTGTTGGTGCTTCCAGTTCCTCCGTGATCCTCCATAAATTATTTTAAAGCATTGTAAGTATTTCCTAAACAATCTTTTGAGATTTAAATATATTTTGTGCACTAATTGATTTACTGTGTTCTGGTTGGCTCCGGACTGAATCCGAGGAGTTCGGGGGTGGATGGTTGAGAACGGTGTATTTGTGGTGTTGATTTTCATGATTGGATTGTTGGATATTGGTTATATTGCAGTGTTGATTATTGTGATTGAGTTGTTGGATATTGGTTATATTGCGGTGTTGATTATTGTGATTGGGTTGTTGGATAGTGGTTATATTGTGATCTGGAATTGGTTATTGAGGTTTATTGTTGTGTTTTGGTACATTGCATTTGCACGCATGTTCATGTTTGTAAATTGAAAACTAGGTTTTCGTGTATTGCACTCATGTTCATGTGGCTATTTTGAAAACTGGGTTTTCATGTGTTGATTGGATTTGTGGGTTCGTGTGTATCATGACCCCAAGCCGAGATGAGGCATTATCTCGGTGGAGCTCCTCTGGTCACTCGGGAGCGGAATATACTGAGTGACGTCCCCTGGGTTGTCATCGGGCGACAACGGGATCGGACGTTGGACGTGCTAACTCTGTGGCCCTTCTGCTGGCAGGGGCTAGAGGATGACCTAGCCACGAATGCACCGAGTGCGGAACTGGGCATCGCTCGTAAAGTAGCCAGGACGTGCGGATGGTCCATAGGGGAGACCATAGTGCATATGGATTAATTGGATAATGAAAAAATGGTTGTTTTCTGGGAAAATAGCGTGTGTATGTTTTTGTGTCATTTTTTGGGAAAATGATGGATATTGATTTTTGGGCCATTTTCTGGAAAAATGGGGGAACTGTTTTATCAGAAATATTTTTGGGCCAAATGTGATTTTTTGGCGTGTGTTGGATTTCTTGCATACTTCATCATGGGCATGCATGATTAGATGCTTAAATGTATTTTTATTTCAGGATTGGTTAGGTTATAACTTACCTGCGGTACCATTTGATGGTACTGCAGACTATGTTGTTGGTGATGATGCAGATGCCGAACCTGAGGATTTGGCTCCGCCGGAGGAGTGATCTGGGATCACTTGTGCTTTGCTTATTTTATCAGACTTGTATTATTATTTTAGCTTGTTTTTATGAGATTTGTATTCTGGATATCTGCATTAAACTAAAATTCTGGTACTAATTGACTTAATTACCTTCCGCTGTGTATTTTATTTGTGCACTGTTTATTTTGTTGCACACACTTGACACTTGTCGTTGGGATGCGTGACCATGTTGTCATTATCCTGACGTCACGATTCTCGAGGCTTTTGTACGTGGGAGTCGGGGCGTCACAATGGATGTGGTTTATTGGGTCATTTTGCTTTGAAAAGGATTTTAAACGTGTGGCGTGACCATGGGTGGAAGTATTGTTTGCTATTCATTGAGTTTGCATATCATTGGAGTGGTCATTTCGGTGCAAAGAAGACTTTAGACGTGTTGCATGAAGTTTGTGGAAGTATCATTTGCCATTCATTAACATGTTGCATAAACGTTTGTAGGAGTATCATTTGCCATTCATTAATGTATTGCATAAAATTTTGTGGGAGTATTGCTTGACATTCATTGAGTTCATAGATAATTGGGGTGATCATTTTGAAGGAAGGAAGACTTTAGATGTGTTTCATGAACATTTGAGGGAGTTTTGTTTGCCATTTATTGAGTTTACACATAATTGGAGCGTTCATGCTACTACTAAAGTTTCACCTTTTGAAATTGTTTATAGACTTAATCCATTTACTCCTTTAGATTTAATGCATTTACCTATTGATGACAGAAGTAGCTTGATGGGAACCAAGGTGAGCCTAGATTTAAAGATCCTTTGCAAGTTCCAAATAGGCCATATTACAAGATCAAGAGCTAAGAAGATCCAGTTTTGAGTCATTTGGGCACCTAAAGGCTTTCAACTTGTTCAATTTATTTAAAGGACTTATTTTATTAGTTTAGAATAATTGGACTTGAGGATGTTTGACCCACATATGTCTTTTTATTATGAACTAGGGTTTTTTGGAAGGCTTTGTATTTTGGCCAAGGGCATATTTGGAAAGTTATTTTTAGGAACTAGGGTTTAAAAGTACTGTAGCCGAGTTCCTGTAGTGTGGTACTGTTCACGCACAACACTGTTCAAGCAGGAGCATTTTTGGAAGATGGGGATTTATTTATCTAGGGTTAATTAGGTTTTCCTTTAAATTCTCTTTGTAGACTCAGTTTATAAAGTTTGTGAAATTTGATGAATTTATTCATTGTGAGTTGAGTTTTACTTCTCTTGTTCTTAATTGAACTTTTGAACTTATCAAAGGTAAATCACAACCTTTGTGGTACTCCTCCTTGTAATTTGGGTTCTTGAGACGAGTTCTTCAATGGGTCTAGATTTTAATATAATTTAGATTCTTGAAACAAGTTCTCATCGAGTCTAGATTCTCTATCCACTAACTTAAGTTTGGCTTTCTTGGGTGAGTTTTCAATTTGATTGTGCGTTCAGGGGATACCTTTCCCACGAGTTCATATCATAGCTTGGATGGACTTTTCCAAATTCTTGAACAAATTAATGATAATGCATATCAAGTGAACCTTCCAGGTAAGTATAATTTTTCTGCTATTTTCAATGTTTTTAACCTTTTTCCCTTTGATCCAGGTGGGGATTCGAGGTCGAATCCTTTTGAGGAGAGGGGGAATGATGAGAATCAAGATGGGCCTAGATTTAAAGATCCTTTGCAAGTTCTAGATAGGCCATATTACAAGATCAAGAGCTAAGAAGATCCAGTTTTGAGTCATTTGGGCACCTGAAGGCTTTCAACTTGTTCAATTTATTTAAAAGACTTATTTTATTAGTTTAGAATAATTAGGCTTGAGGATGTTTGACCCACATATGTCTTTTTATTATGAACTAGTGTTTTTTGGAAGGCTTTGTATTTTGGCCAAGGGCGTATTTGGAAAGTTTTAGGAACTAGGGTTTAAAGGTGCTGTAGCCGAGTTCCTATAGCGAGGTACTATTCACGCTGCGACACTATTCACGCAGGGGCATTTTTGGAAGATGGGGATGTATTTATCTAGGGTTAAATAGGTTTTCCTTTAAACACTCTTTGTAGCCTCAGTTTATGGAGGTTTACGAAATTTGATGATTTATTCATTGTGAGTTGAGTTTTACTCTTGTTCTTAATTAAACTTTTGAACTTATCAAAGGTAAATCACAACCTTTGTGGCGTTCCTCCTTGTAATCTGGGTTCTTGAGACGGGTTCTTGAAACGAGTTCTCATCGGGTCTAAATTCTCCATCCATTGACTTCAGTTTGGCTTTCTTGGGTGAGTTTTCAATTTGATTGTGGGTTCAAGGGATCATTTTCCCACGGGTTCATGTCAATATTGATCTTTTCTCGTGATGAGGAAGAACATAAGAAGCATCTAAGGAGCGTATTGGAAATGCTGCAAGAACATCAGCTTTATGCCAAACTTAGTAAGTACGAGTTCTGGCTTAAAGAAGTGAGAATTTTAGGACATGTCATTTTTAGTAAAGGAGTGGAAGTTGATCTTGCAAAGATCAATGCGGTAACAGAATGGCAAAGGCTTGCTAATGCCCATAAAGTACGTAGTTTCCTCGGCCTAGCAGGTTACTACCGAAGGTTCGTTGAAGGTTTTTCTAGACTTTCTAGCCCTTTAACGACATTAACGAGGAAGAATGCTAAATATGTTTGGACGAAGCATTGTGATAAGAGTTTTCATGAATTAAAGAAGAGGTTAACTTCGACTCCAATATTGGCATTACCGGAACCTTAAAAGCCCTACGTAGTCTACAATGACGCTTTGAAGATGGGTTTGGGATACGTTCTAATGTAAGAAGGAAGAGTCATCTTATGCTTCGCGACAACTTAAGAGTCATGAATAGAATTATCCTACCACGACTTGGAATTAGCAACGATAGTTTTTGCACTAAAGATTTGGAGACACTATTTGTACAGGAAAAAATGCGATGTGTACACAGACCACAAATGTCTCAAGTACCTATTCAGTCAAAAGAATCTGAATATGAGACAGCATAGATGGGTGGAAACCATTAGTGATTATCAGTGTGAGATCAAATATCATCCCGGTAAGGCTAACGTTGTAGCTGATGCACTTAGTCGCAAAGCTCAAGTAGACTTGTCATCTATCTTAGCAAGATTAGGGAATTTGAAGATTGAAGATCCAATGTGGAAGGCTATTTCTACAGTAGTACAAGAACTCATATCCGTGACCAAAGAAGAAATTCTGGAAGGGCATCGTACGGATGACAAACTGGAGAAGCTTCAGCAGAAGGTTCGAAAATCAGAAGGACCATGTGGCGCCCCCGACTTCCATGTACGGACAGCACGAAAATCGAGACACCCGGGATGATGACAACACGGTCACGCACCCCAACGACACGTGCCAAGTGTGTGAAATGCAACACGTGTACAAAGTAAAACGCAGCGGAAAGGTTAAGTCAGATAACTAAGTACCAGAATTTAATACAATACAAAAATAATACAGAAATCCATAAGTCAACATAATAAAATTTTTTTCTTGTTTTTAAAACGACATCAAATAAAATACAAATACCAAATAAAAATATAGCCAAATGTCCCTATTCCTCAGGCGGAGCCGCATCCTCGGGCTCAGCCTTTGCAAAGCCTGCATTAAAATCTGCAGTACCAATAAATAGTACCACAGGTAAGTAAAACCCAAAAGTACTCCAAGATAACAAATATAAAAATACAACAGCCACTATGCATGCCCATGATGACCCAAGTGCAAAACCCGAGAAGAACACCATTTCTCGAAAATCACAAGTTTTTCCCACGCACGCCAAAAATCACCATTTGGCACAATTATTAACTAGGAATAGTTACTTTTATTCCAATTTTAACCCGTATGCACCATGGCCTCCCCTAAGGACCATCCACATACCCTGGCTCCCTTCGTCACTCCATAGGTAGCGACTATGCGAGTGATACAACACGAGTGATGCCCAGTTCCGCGCCCACCGCGTACATAGCCAAGCATCCTCTGATCTCCGCCAGCACGAGAGATCACGGAGTCGGATCGAGAGCGCTACCATCCCGTCCAAGTCCCGAGCAATAACTCCAGGGGACGACACTTAGTATATTCCGCTCCCGAGTGCCCAGAGGAGCTCCACCGAGATAATAACCCATCTCGGCTTGGGGGTGAAACACACACACCCGAAAAGCCCTTTTTACAAAACACAGTTTCCAAAAATATACACACCCACGCATGCGTGCACAATGCCATGAAAATGACTAAAAACCAATAACCAACAGTTACCAACCATTTTCCAATAACCAACACAGTCTATCAGATAACCAATTCACAGTTTATAAAACAGGTCATTGCAAAAATATATTTAAATTTTAAAAGTCTTTTGGAGAAATACTTACAGTGCTTTAAAATAATTTATGGAGGATCACGGAGGAACTGGAAGCACCAAAACAGCAACTGTCACAGTGTAAAAACACTGTGGCCGAAACGCAGTGAAACTCAAATTTCACCCGGGTTCAAACGAAAACTTGAGAACGGTAAGGTAGGGCCTATAGGAGGTGGGGAATCTAATGGAAGTGGTGGTTGGCCGTGGGTGGCGGCCGAAACGGCGGTGGAAAGCTGGAAAACTCGGTTCGGGTTTTGAGTTCGATGGGGCGGCTCCGGCGACGGATCGGAGCCGGGGTTGGGTCCAAAGGGTTGCTTGAGGGCCGGTGGTGATGTGGTAGAGAGATGGTGGCCGGAGGTGACCGGACGACGGCGGAACGGTGCAAAAACCACCGCGGCTTCGCACGGCTACTGGCGGCTAACGACGGCGTTAGCCGGCCGGATATTGGGTGGGTAAGGTCGCCGGCGCACAGGGAAGCTGCTGGTGCCGGCGGTGTCGACCACCGCTGGCCAGCAGCGGCTCAGCAACGGTAAGACCGAGTGAGCGTGGGTGAGGAGAGAGAAAGAGAGAGAGGTGCAGTCGGGGCTGGGTGGATCCGAAGGAGGAAAGGGAAAAAGAAAAAAAGAAAACGAGAAAAAGAAAAGAGAAGGAAGAAAAAAGAGATCCAGCCTTTTTCAACTTGGGTTTCGAAAGTGATCCAACGAAAACGATTTTAAAACTACTAGATAAATAAAATAATTCAAACTCAATGAAATGCTTAATTAAAACAGTAAAAATAAATAAATCAGTTTAACTCAAAATTAACTACAGTAAAATATTAAATTCTGACAAAAACATCCTTTAAAATAAAGAATAATTAAATTGCAGATCACTA
The DNA here is from genome assembly GCA_029856935.1 of Cyclocarya paliurus. NCBI lineage: Eukaryota > Viridiplantae > Streptophyta > Magnoliopsida > Fagales > Juglandaceae > Cyclocarya > Cyclocarya paliurus. Next base: position 5,364,117 of record CM056960.1, on the reverse strand, counting down.
ACTAAAATTAATCAAACGCAGTGAAATGCTTTAATAAAACAATAGTAATTTTAAAACCTACAAACAAACCAATTTAAATTAAAGATCAATTTAAATCCAAAACAATAATTAACAATAAGAAAGCCCAATAAAAATAATTTTCACCATTTAAAATATTCTAAAATAATATTCTAAAACTTCAAAAATAATAATTAATAAAAATAGGAAAGTCCAATAAAATAATAAAATGAAACCTCTAAAATATTAAAACAAGAGAATTACCCAATAAATAATTAAAATAAACCTTCATTAAAAATACACTAAAATCCGGGATGTTACAGACCACAACATTTTTCTATTAGGAAGAATGAGATGTTGTTTTATAAGAAGAGGAAGGTGATTCCTAACAGTGCAGAGCTGAAGGAAAAGATACTGAGGGAGGCTCATTGCACCCCTTATACAGCACACTTTGGTAGTACAAAGATGTATCGAGATTTAAAAGGCCAGTTTTGGTGGGATGGAATTAAGAAGGAAGTTGCTAAATTCGTGGCAAAATGTCCTATTTGCCAAGTGATAAAAAATGAGCATCAGAGGCCAACAGGTGAATTACAACCTATGCCTATCCCAGAATGGAAATGGGAAGTGTGTCTATGGACTTTGTAATAGGTCTGCCAAGGACGTTGTCAGGAAAGAATTCGATATGGGTTATAGTTGACCGATTGACTAAAAGTGCACATTTTCTACCCATAGCTAGCACGGATTCTATGGAGAAACTTTCTCGAGTGTATATTAAGGAAATTTTTTGACTACATGGAGTAACAAAGACCATACTATCAAACCGAGATACCCCTTTTGCATCATGATTTTGGGAGAGCCTATAGAAAATGTTAGGCACTCATTTGGATTTTAGCAGGGCATATCATCCTCAAACAGATGGACAGACGGAACGTATGATCCAGACTTTGGAAGACATGTTGCGAGCATGCGTTATGGAGCAAAGTGGTGATTGGGAAAGTCATCTACCTTTGGTAGAATTTGCCTACAATAATAGTTTTCAAGCTACCATTCAAATGGCACCCTACGAGGCATTATGTGGTAGGAAATGCATATCCCCATTATATTGGGATGAAGTAGGGGAAAAGAAAATGCTTGGACCTGAGTATCTACAAGAAGTTTATAAACAAGTGACCATGATTTGAGAAAGAATGAAAGCAGCCCAAAATAGACAGAAGAGTTATGCGGATAATCAGCGAAGGAAGTTGGAGTTTGCAGTAGGAGACTAGGTATACCTCAAAGTATCACCCATGAAAGGAGTAATACATTTCAATAAAAAGGGGAAGTTGAGTCCCCGATATGTAGGACCCTTTGAGATAATAAAAAAAGTTGGTCCTGTAGCTTACAGATTGGATTTACCAGCAGTGATGCAAGGGATACACAATGTGTTTCATGTGTCAACTTTGAAGAAAGACGACCAGTAATAATGGAGCCCAACGAGATAAGGCTTCAACCCAACTTGTCTTATAGAGAATGGTTAGTGCAAATTGCAGACCGCAAGGAGCAAGAATTGAGGAATCAAAAGATACCTCTAGTGAAAGTACTCTGGAATAATCTAGAATTTGAAGAAGCAACTTGTGAACGTGAGTATACACTGAGTAGTGAATACCCTCATTTGTTTGTATCTTAGAACCTTTGAAGATTGTTTGAATTTGTTTTGATATATATATATATATGTGTGTGTGTGTGTGTGTGAATGTTTTGGTTCTATATAAATGTTTGTTTGTTCCTTGATAGTTAGTTTAAGAGTGGTAATCTTGAGTGCACCTGCCAAACCTTTGGAACAGGGAATGACATGAACTAGAAGGACCCCATGAATGTCTGTTTCTTTAGTGGTGCAACTGAGAGAATGAAGAGAACGTCGTATCCTAAATTGTCTCAGGAAAAAGCAACAGTCGATAGCAGAACAATCCAGGTAGCTGGAGATTTTTGAACATCATTGCACCCATGTGATGGATGCAGATTCAAGAGGATGGCTTCGCTTTTGACGAGCATTACCACATGAAGAGCGATAGCCATGGTATAGCTCAAATGAAGCAGAAAGAAGAAATCTGCGTAATTTTGATCCCGAAGCATAATTAAGACACACAGTAGAAGAGCGTGCAAGTAGATTTATTAAGGAATTTTTATCCTCAACTTGGGATAATTGAAATTCTATAACAAGAAAGAATAAATTGTGTGATTTGTTAGGTGAAATCAAACGCTCTAGATTTATTCTTATTATCTTTAAAATCTTAATTGTAATTCTATTTTCTTTAGTTTAATTTTAATCTGTTATTCAAATTTTGGTTTTCTAAATAGTAATTAATTGAGTAAATTTCAATACTCAATAGCATAATTAATCCTTGTGGGTTCGACATCCATTTTCTTTTAAAACACTTTACTACTTGTTATGATTCTGTGCACTTGCAGATATTTTTATGTGAACATAGCCCACGATGGCGATTCGGGATTTCACGCGGAGCTCTTCACGTTTATCTATAAAATAATAATAAATAACAAAATAAAATAAATAAAGAGAAATATAGAGATTTACATGGTTCGGAATAAAAGTGATGGGCCCCAAGAAGGACTAGTTTTAAATATCATTTGCAAGTTCCATATGGCGATGGCTAGATTTTTGAGTGGGTTGAATAAGGAGATAGCCAATGTAGTTGAGTTGCAACATTATGTGGAGGTAAAGGACATGGTGCACATGGCTATGAAGGTGGAGATGTAGTTAAAGTGAAAGGGTATAGCAAAGTATACTTCGGTTTCTAATGATATGAACCCGCAGGAAAAGAAATCCCTTGAACCCACAATCAAATTGAAAACTCACCCAAGAAAGCCAAACTCAAATCAATGGATGGAGAATCTAGACCTGATAAGAACTCGTTTCAAGAACCTAGATTATATTAAAATCTAGACCCGTTGAAGAACCCATCTCAAGAACCCAGATTACTAGGAGAAACGCCACAAATGTTGTGATTTATCTTTAATAAGTTCAAAAGTTCAATTAAGAACAAGAGGAGTAAAACTCAACTCACAATGAATAAATTCATCAAATTTCATAAACTTCATAAAATGAGGCTACAAAGTGTATTTAAAGCTAAACCTAATTGAAACCCTAGTCCAAAATAAGCCATTTTCTTCCAAAAGTAGCCCTGGATGAATAGTATCACGTGAACAGTACCGCGGCTACAGTACCTCTCTTCAAAACCCTAGTTTCTAAAATGTAACTTTCCGAATAAGCCATTGGCCAAAATACAAGGCCTTCCCAAAAGCCCTAGTTCATAAAAATAAGACATATGTGGACCAAGCATCCTAAAGCCCAATTATTCTAAACTAATAAAAAACTAATAAGTCTTTTAAATGATTCAAGCAATTTCAAATCCTTCAAGTGCCCAGGCCTTTAAGTCATGTTATTGCCCTCTTCCATAGCTTGTATCAAATAAATCAAAATTGGATCTTTATCCTTCAAGCCCATGTTGAATGTTGGGCTGTTGCTAGAGTCGTTCCAAGTGGATTGCATCAATCCATGCATTGTTTCCTTGATCTTCTTATCTCTTGATCTTGTAATTGGCCCATATGGAACTTCAAAGGATCTTTAAAACTAGGTCCTTCTTGGGGCCCATCATTCCCCCTCTCCTTAAAAGGATTCGACCTCGAATCTCCACCTGGATCAAAGGGAAAAATGTTAGTTACATTGAAAATAGCAGAAATATGATACTTACCTGGAAGATCCACTTTATATGTATTATCATTAATTTTCTCAAGAATTTGAAATGGTCCATCCCAGCTACTCCTATCATAAACAAGTAAAACCAACAAAGCAAAAGGTGTAAGTGGATTAAAACCATCAACAATTTCAAAATGAGAATAAGAAATAGTAATATGCAAGGTTTTATTATATGCACACTCTAATAAGGGCAAATGATACTCCTGCAAACATCCATGTAACAATTCAATGAATGACAAATGATATTCCCACAAATGTTCATAAAACACTTCTAAATTTTTCCTTACACCAAACTGACCACTCCAATTATATGCAAACTCATCGAATGGCAAGCAATATTCCCACAAATGTTTATGCAACATGTCAATGAATGGCAAATGATACTCCCACAAACGTTCATGAAACACATTTAAAGTCTTCCTTGCACCAAAATGACCACTCCAATTAGATACAAACTCAATGAATGGCAAGCAATACTCCCACCCATGGTCACGCCACACGTTTAAAATGCATTTTACTCCAAAATGACCCAGCAAACCACATTCATGCACTAGCATCTCACGCATAAGACTAGTAGGCTCACAAAGTTTATTCTTTCTAAATAAATACCAATCTAGTCTATAGCACTTACCAAACGATGCCTTCTCACACACTCCATACACACTAACAGAGTCATCATCATTAGCATGCAATTGCTTATCATATTCAAGTCTCAATAAATTTGCATCTAAAATGATGATAAGGACATACCTTCTTGCTAAAGTATCAACTACAAAACTTTCCTTACCTTGTGTATACTTGATTACATGAGGAAATGTCTCAATGAATTGCACCCACTTGGCATGCATTCTATTCAACTTACTTTGTCCCTTCAAGTGCATCAAGGATTCATGCTCTTCAAAGATAGGTCGAGTAGGGGTTGTTTCACCTGGCATAAAATCGATGTAATGCTCTATCTCTCTAATAGGTGGCAATCCACTAAACACACCGCTAGAAATCATGACCTCATATCCCTGCAACAAGGAAACAACAACACTAGGCAAAGAGTCATTAAATTTGTTAGTATAAAAGCTTGCCTTAGCATAAAATCTCACTTTTATTTTTTCGTTTCTCTCCACAATCTCTCTTTCTTTTTTCTCCCGTGGCTTAACTCTTTTTTCATGACTCTCAGCCACCTCTCTATTTTCTTTTTCACTCTCTTTTTCTTTTGATGTTTAGATCTCATTCTCTTTTTTCCTCTCACTCTCTTCTTTTTTGTCACTATCTCTTTCTACATCTTTTTTTGTGCTCTCAACCTCACAATTGTTTTTCAAATCATTCTCTTTTTCTTGAGGTCTCAGCCTCACCTTCATCTTTTTTCTCTCTCATTTTTCTCACTCTCTCCTTTTCGGCCTCACTATTTCTTTTTTTCTCAATCTCACACGCACTCTTGCTTTTTACCTCAATCTCACTTTCACTTTTTCTTTTCTGATCACTCTCACTTTCACTCATTCTTTTTTTATCACTCTCATTTTCACTCTTTCTCTTTTTATCACCCTCACTTTCACAGTTTCTTTTTTGAGCATCCTCACTTTTTAGTTTTAGTTGGTCCCCATGGACTTGTGTTGGAGTTAAAGGAGCAAGTTTGATTGTTTTTCCATCCTTTTCAAAATTGTACATGTTCCTTAACTCATCATGGATCACCTTCCTATCATATTGCCACCGCCTCCCCAACAAAATATGGCTACCATGCATAGGGACTACATCACAAAGCACCACATCCTGATATTTCCCAATCGGAAAGGAAACTAGCACTTGCTTATTTACCCTAACATCCCCATAATCACTCAACCACTGCAACTTGTATCGTCTAGGGTGTTTGAAGGTAGGTAAACTCAATTTGTCAACTAAAGTAGTGCTAGCCAAATTAATACAACTCCTCCTATCAATAATCATACTACATACATTGTTGTTGATGTGGCATCTAGTATGAAAAATGTTCTCGCTTTGCTGCTTTGTATCATCTATCTTAACTTGTGTTTTGAGAGCACGCCTGGCGACAAGAGACTCACCATACTTTTCATTCTTATACCCATTCTCAACACTAGGCTCACGTCATCTCCCATCTCTCCCCACCTTGCAAATTTCTAATCACTGCTTCTTGATGATCCATCCTATCCCTCATTTCACCCAACACCAAGTTCAACTGCTTAAACTGTTGTTGCATGGCTTGCAACACAAATGATGAGTTATCTACCATCTCCTTTGGTGATGAGTCACTCCTATGAGACATCATTACATGCTGCACAAAAAGAATATTAGTAAAAAACCTCACACACTCCCTTACGTGTTTACACTCGAATAATGGCACTCCACTCGTGTTTCACTCTTAATTGGCTTTTTCTCGATAATAGTCTCACACTCTCTTGCCTTTTACCTCAATAGTTTTCTCACTCAAGTTCTTTAAGAACTAGTTCTCATCGGGTCTAGATTTTTCATCTATTGACTAGAGTTTGGCTTTCTTGGGTGCGTTTTCAAATTGATTGTGGGTTCAAGGGATTCCTTTCCCGCGGGTTCATATCATTAAGTCTACATCCATTAGTTGTTTGGGGGAAAATCCACTATAATAGATTATTTTACAATCTCATGACCTCATATATCGCTCAATACAATTGAGAAATTTAAAGTTTCAGGAGGTTGAAGATGATGTCTCCCTTGAGAGAGGTCAAGTGGAGTCGCTATGTGTGGATGAGTATATTGTTCGAAGAAGTTGTGGAGAGTCCTCTTCATTTGTAGATATCTCCTCCTTTTATAGATATCTATTTTGTTCTTTGCTCCAGTCCAACTTGCCTTGTGGAGTCTGAGCCAATTTCTTTCAGTTTATCTCTTCTTTGCCTTATCTCTTAGTTTTATCTCTTCCCTTATTATTAGTGATATCTTTTCAAAGGGCTGGACTCAGTCAATTTAGTCCCTAACAAATGCCCACAATTCTTAAGATCGACTTGTTTATCAAGAAGGCGTTGAGAATCTTCAAGTCTACCATGATGGAGGCAACCTATAAAAAACTGCAGAATTTTTTTTGTGGGAATTGGTCCATAATTTTTCATTGTTATGCAATGCAATAGCGATCTCCACAATCAATTCTCAAGAAGAATTCGCAAAATTTGTAGTAAGGGCCTTCGAGGATGGGCCTCTGTATAGTTTGTTTGTAAGAACGTTTGCATGATAATTAAGTGTACTAGTGATTACATGTGACTGTTTATCTTTAGTAAAGTGTGCATAGTTCCATGATTGGTGGTTGCTTTTGGTTTTCAGTGGCAAAACCAACCCACGCTTAAGTGATCAGTGGATTTTGCCCCGTGTTGTAATTTTTTGTTGATGTAAGAGTTTGTTTGCAGTAACTTGTGCTTAACTGATCAGGGAGCTCGTTGACACCCTGGATCCATCTTAGGCGGTTTTGGAGCTCGTCAACTTAGTCCAAAAGGAAACCCACTCAAGGCGGTTGTAGAGCTTAGTGGCTCATTCCTAAAGGTAACCCTCTAACGGCAGTTGTAGTGAGTGGAGACAATCGACTTGTACTTGGGGAGAGGATACCTCGACCACAATAATGATGTAAGTGGAGTCACTTGACTATGATTGTAGCGGAAGGATGCCTCAACCGTGTAACTCTAGTGATGAGAGCAATGTTTTGAATACCGTGCCAGATGCCGTACCGGTCAAGGCACTGGAACAAAATATTTCGATACCGGTACCATTTCGTGTACCGTTTCGGGATAGTCGATATATGAATAAATTATATATATAAATTATATTTCAAAATAATAGTTTATATATGAATAAATTACATATAAATACATAGATATATAAATTATAAATAGTATTGTCTGAATTGGAGGTCAAAAAATGAGTTTGTAGTTTGAAAAAATGAAAAAAAAAAAATTAAAGGTCGAAATATCGGCTGGCCTATATTTCGGCCGGTACAAAACACATAACATACCTATACCGGACCAGTGGCCAGTACGAAAAATACTTGTCGTATAGGCTGGTATTAAAACACTAGATGAGAGTGTAGCAGGAGGATGCCACGACCATGTAACTCTCTACACTCTGACATTCAAAGTGTAGCAGGAGGTTGCCTCGACCATGTTGATGTTAAAGTTGAGCATGACAACACTCTATGGTTGGAGCTAGAGCTCATTTGTACCAAAATAAAACCAAATAGGTTAGACTAAATAATCCAAATCAATCAAGAACAAGAGGAGTCAAACTCAACTCACAATACTTAAATCATCAAATTTCATAAACTGATTAAAATTAGGCTACAAAGTGTATTTAAAGCAACACCTAATTAAAACCCTAGATAAAATAAAGTCCTTTCTCCCAAAAATACCCTTGCATGAATAGTGCTGCGACTGCTACAGTGTCGCTACAGGACCCCGCTACAGTAAATGCTTGAAACCCTAGTTCCTAAAATGTAACTTTCCAAATACGCCCTTGGCCAAAATACAAGGCCTTCCCAAAATCCCTAATTCATAAAAGTAAGATATATGTGGGCCAAGTATCCTAAAACCCAATTATTCTAAACAAATAAAATAAGTCCTTTAAATGGTTTAAACAATTTTAAAAGCCTTCATGTGCCCAAGGCCTTTAAGTCATGTTATTGCTCTCTTCCATAGCTTGAATCAAATGAATCAAAATTGGATCTTCATCCTTTAAGCCACTCTTGAATGTTGGGCTCGCTAGACTCGTCCCAAGTGGATTGCGCCAATTCTTGCGTTGCTTCATTGATCTTCTTAGCTCTTGATCTTGTAATTGACCCATATGGAACTTGCAAATGATCTTTAAAACTAGTCCTTCTTGGGGCCCATCATTCCCCTCTCCTCAAAAGGATTCGACCTCAAATCCCCACCTGGATCAAAGGGAAAGCGATTAGTTACATTGAAAATAGCAGAAACATGATACTTACCTGGAAGATCCACTTTATATGTATTATCATTAATTTTCTCAAGAATTTGAAATGGTCCATCCCAGCTACTCCTGTCATAAACAAGTAAAAGCAACAAAGCAAAAGGAGTAAGTGGATTAAAACCATCAACAACTTCAAAAGGAGAATAAGAAATAGTAGTATGCAAGGTTTTATTATATGCACACTCTAATAAGGGCAAATGATACTCCCGCAAACGTTCATGTAACAATTCAATGAATTGCAAATGATATTCGCACAAATGTTCATGAAACACATCTAAAGTTTTCCTTACACCAAAATGACCACTCCAATTATATACAAACTCAATGAATGGCAAGCAATACTCCCACAAACGTTCATGCAACATGTCAATGAATGGCAAATGATACTCCGACAAACGTTCATGGAACACATTTAAAGTCTTCCTTGCACCAAAATGACCACTCCAATTAGATTCAAACTCAATGAATGGCAAGCAATACTCCCACCCATGGTCACGCCACATGTTTAAAATGCACTTTACACCAAAATGACCCAGTAAACCACATCCATGCACTAGCATCTCACGCATAAGACTAGTAGGCTCACAAAGTTTATTATCTATAAACAAATACCAATCTAGTGTATAGCACTTACCAAACGATGTTTTCTCACACGCTCCATACACAGTAGCAAAGTCATCATCATTAGCATGCAATTGCTTATCATATTCAAGTCTCAATAACTTTGTATCTAAAATGATGACAAGGACATACTTTTTCGCTAAAGCATCAACCACAAAAACTTTCCTTACCTTGTGTATACTTGATTACATGAGGAAATGTCTCAATGAATTGCACCCACTTGGCATGCATTCTATTCAACTTACCTTGTCCCTTCATGTGCATCAAGGACTCATGCTTTTCAAAGAGAGGTTGAGTAGGAATTGTCGCACCTGGCACAAAATCAATGTAGCGCTCTATCTCCCTAATAGGTGGCAATCCACTAAACACACCGCTAGGAATCATGACCTCATATCCCTGCAACAAATAAATAACAACACTAGGCAAAGAGTCATTAAATTCGTTAGTATGAAAGCTCACTTTTGTTTTTGTGTTTCTCTCTGCAATCTCTCTTTCTTTTTCCTCTTGTGGCTCATCTCTTTTTTCTTGACTCTCAGCCACCTCTCTATTTTCTTTTTCACTCTCTCTTTCTCTTGATGTTTTGGTCTCATTCTCTTTTTTCCTCTCACTCTCTTTTTCCTTTCCACTCTCTTTTTTTCTTTCACTCTCCTCTTTTTTTGATCTCTCGGCCTCACAATTGTTTTTCAACTCATTCTCTATTTTTCTCGAGGTTTCAGCCTCACCCTCATTTTTGCTATTTAGCTCAATCTCACTTTCACTCTTGCTTTTTAGATCACTTTCACTTTCACTCTTTCTTTTTTTAGCAACCTCACTTATTAGTTTCAGTTGATCCCCATGGACCTGTGTTGGAGTTAAAGGAGCAAGTTTGATTGTTTTTCCATCCTTTTCAAAACTGTACATGTTCCTTAACTCATCATGGATCACCTTCCTATCATATTGCCATGACCTCCCCAACAAAATATGGCTAGCATGCATAGGCAGTACATCACAAAACACCACATCCTTGTATTTCCCAATTGAAAAGGAAACTAGCACTTGCTTACTTACCCTAACCTCCCCACAATCACTCAACCACTGCAACTTGTATGGTCTAGGGTGTTTCAAGGTAGGTAAATTCAATTTCTCAACTAAAGTAGTGCTAGCCAACTTGTATGGTCTAGAGTAAGATTCAACCACGAAATATTCAAACTTTCTCAAAACAGAAACTGTTTTTCCTCTTTCAGTTTTCAAGTTTCTAGATCTAAGAAAATACATCATCAAAAGCTATATTCATGCAATAAAACCTCAATGAACATTCATAAACACACGCTAGAAACACTCAATAAAATTTTTGGACCAAGATATGTCTATTAGCTTGGTCAAAAACTCCAAAACCTAACATACTCTCCAGTTTCACGACCAGAATGACCTTTCCATGGTTAAAAATACTTTTGACCAATCAAATGAGCATTTACTGAGATGAATAAGATATCCACGAAAACTAGACTTAAATACGAACAACTTTTATGAAGGAGTAATTATACGAAAATACCTACAGAGGGTCAAGAATCTCTACACAAAAAGACCTAGAAATCTGCCTGAGAGAGCTCTTTTGAGTTTCTCTCTAAGAACAGGGTGAAGAAGTGATGAAATGAAAGAAAGGATGCCTTGCACGCCTCTAGACTTATGGAGGGAGAAGTTTATGGGCTTGAATGACCCTTGATTGGAGGTGGCTATGTGACATAAAGTGGAGAATAGAGAGGGGCAAGGACTGTCTGCAGCAGCTTTGAGATATGGAGGTTGATGGGGTGGATTTATCCTTCACATCAAGGCACTATTGGATACAACCAGTAGCAATGGATGATCTGCCATGTGGGGGAGGAAACTTCTTCAAGAAACTTTGCCAAGGTGGCCAAATTCGTGGGTCTTGGTGGGCCTCAATCAAGTGGGCTTCAATTTGGGGTTTAAAGGGGGTTTGGTTAGGGTTTGAGATGCTATCAAGCCAAATCTAATTTTTCTTGGCCCAATCAAATTTTCAAGGTTTAAAAGGTTGGATAATGATATTATAACAAGAATTTGAGAAATTAATAGCATGTGGAAGTGATTTAATCAAGAGATTAAACACAATGCTAGAAATCGGATTAAAAAGGGTTTGGAGGCCAACTTTAGGGTTTGGGAAACCGTTTAGGGTTTCGGTTTCAACCAAGGTTTTGGGGTTTCAATTGGATTCCAACCATTTAGGGATTCACTAGGGTTGAAACCCTCTTTGATCTGCCACAAAATTGGTTGACCATAACGCATTCTGACACTTCTATCTATCTCAAATAATTAAACTCATATTTCTAGTACCATAGTGGGTGATAACACTAACTATATTGATAGACCAAAACCTGTGTGATTGGTCGGTTCGTGGAAACTTATGGGGTTTTCACCAGATTCTTAATGTCAATAGAAATTCCACCAATAAATTTCTAGTGGGCTGTTACATAAATCTATTTGCACGCTCTTCTGCTGTACGTCTTAATTCTTTTTTAGGATCAAAATTACGCAGATTCCTTCTTTCTGCTTCCTTTGAGCTACTCCACGGCTGTCACTCTTCGTGGGGTAATGCTTGTCGAAAGCGAAGCCTTCCTCTTGAATCCTCATCCATCACATGGGTGCGATGATGCTCAAAAATTTCCAGCTGCCAAGTTTGTTCTGCTATTGACTATTGCTTTCTCTTGAGACGATTTTTGATACAACGTTCTCTTCGTTCCCTTAGTTGTGCTATAGAAGAAATAGACATTCGTGGGCTTCTTCTAGTTCGTGCCATCCCCTATTCCATGGGTTCGGCAGGTGCACTCAAGATTACCATGCTTAAACTATTATCAAAGAATAGGCAAACATTCATATAGAACCAAAACATTCACACATAAATATGTATATAATATATATATATATATATACATAAAAACAAATTTAGACATTCTTCCAAGGTTCTAAGATACAAACAAATGAGGGTATTCACTTCTCAGTGTATCCTCACGTTCCCAAGTTGCTTCTTCAAATTCTGGATTATTCCAGAGTACTTTCACTAGAGGTATCTTTCTATTCCTCAACGCCTGCTCCTTGCGATCTACTATTTGCATTGGCCATTCTCTATAACACAAGTTGGGTTGAAGCCTTATCTCGCTGGGCTCCATTACTACTGCCGTCTTTGTCCAAAACTTTTCTTCAAGGTCGACACATGAAACACATTATGTATTCCTTGCATCTCTGCTGGTAATTCCAATCTGTAAGCCACGGGACCAACTCTTTCGATTACTTCGAAAGGTCCTACATATCGTGGACTCAACTTCCCCTTTTTACCAAAACATATGACTCCTTTCATGGGTGATACTTTGAGGTATACCCAATCTCCTACTGCAAATGTAACAGCCCGGTAGAAATTTATTTCGAAATATTTATTGACTTTAGGAACCTGATGAAAGCCCCATAAGTTTTCACAAACCGACCAATTGCGTAGGTTTTAGTCTATCAACATATATAGTGTTATCACCACTATGGTGCTAGAAATATGAATTTAATTATTTGAGATAGTTAGAAGTGTCAGAATTCATTATGGTCTACGCCATTAGACTCAGTTGACTGTTTAAGATTTCATGGCGCAATAACCAATTTTCATAATTTCGGACGAAACGCTTGTTCTGAACTACGAAATTATTTTTAGGGGCACTTCGGGGTTGAATTTAGGTAAACAATTTTCATTATAGGTTGATATGAATATTAAGGATTTTTCAGTACTAAGTTTATTATGTATTTTTTAGGAGTGAACAGTAACCTCGATAAGATCTTAGCCAAATTACAGTAGTGAGCAGTATTTTCAAAATCACAGTGTGGAATGTCCAAATTAGGTTAGAGAAGTTTTATTTGGACACTTGGTAAGATCTTAGCCACACATAGTGAATAGTATTATAAACTTGGCACAAAGAGGAACCATGAGTTGGATTACGAAGGAATCAAAGTGTGAGATCATGCCGCCTAAGCGAAACCCTATTCTTTTTCATCTGATCAACCAATTTTGTGTTAGATCAAAGAGGGTTTCAACCCTAGTGAGTGAAACCCTAAATGGTTAGAATCCAATTGAAACCCCAAAAACTTGGTTGAAACTGAAATCCTAACCGGTTTTCCAAACCCTAAAGTTCGCCTCCAAACCCTTTTTAATCCGATTTCTAGCATTGTGTTTAATCACTTGATTAAATCACTTCCATATGCTATTAATTTCTCAAATTCTTATTATGACACCATTATCCAACCTTTTAAACCTTGGAGATTTGTTTGAGACAAGAAAATTTGGATTTGGGCTTGATAGCATCTCAAACCCTAACCAAACCCCCTTTAAACCCCAAATTGAAGCCCACTTGGTTGAGGCCCATCATAGCCCACGAATTTGGCCACCTTGGCAAAGTTTCTGGAAGAAGTTTCCTCCCCCACATGGTAGACCATCCACTGCCATTGGCTGCACCCAATAGTGCCTTGATGTGAAGGAGAAATCGACCCCATCAACCTCCATATCTCATAGCTGCTGCAAGCAGTCCTTGCCCCTCTCTATTCTCCACTTTATGTCACATAGCCACCGCCAATCAAGTGATGGGAACCAAGGTGGACCTAGTCTTAAAGATCATTTACAAGTTCCAGATGGGCCAATTACAAGATCAAGAGCCAAGAAGATCAAGGAATCAATGCAAGGATTGGTGCAGTCCACTTGGGATGAAACTAACAAGAGCCCAACACTCAATATGGGCTTGAAAGAAGAAGAACCAGTTATGATCCACTTGATTCAAGCTATTGAAGACAAGACATAGAGATAGGCCCTATTGTTATTGGAGGCTTTCAATTTGGTTAAAGGATTTATTTTATTAGTTTAGAATAAGTGGACTTGTGGATGCTTGGCCTACATATGTTTTATTTCTTATGAACTAGGGTTTTTGGGAAGGTCTTGTATTTTGGCCAAGGGTTTATTTGGAAAGTTATATTTTAGGAACTAGGGTTTTGAAGAGAGGTACTGTAGCGATATTCTAGCCGAGGTACTGTTCACGCTACACTATTCATCCAGGGTTTATTTTGGGCTAGGGTTTCAATTAGGTTTAGCTTTAAATACACTTTGTAGCCTGATTTAAAGGTAGAGAATATTGAATTTTATTTGTGAGTTGAGTTTACTCCTCTTGTTCTTCATTGAACTTTTGAACTTATCAAAGGCAAATCACAACCTTTGTGGCGTTCCTCTTTGTAATCTGGATTCTTGAGACGGGTTATTCATCGGGACTATATTTTAATATAATCTAGGTTCTTAAAATGAGTTCTCATCAGGTCTAGATTCTTCATCCATTGACTTGATTTTGATTTTCTTGGATGCATTTGCAAATTGATTGTGGGTTCAAGGGATTCTTTTTCCCGCGGGTTCATATCATTTGGTATTCAGAGCTTGGTTTCCAATCAGGTCTAATTCTATCTTTTATTTCTTGCATATTGAATTCTAGGGCTTCATTGTTCTAGGGTTTAGAAAAAAAAATCAAAAACAAAATTCGAAAAAAAAAAAATTGCAGAAATTTCCTTCATCCTAGGCTGCTGAATTTCCCCTTGTTTTCTAGGGTTTCCTTATTCTTTGCTTTGGGTTACCTTATTATTTGATTAGCCTTGCCTTGTTCTTTGTTAGGGTTTTTTTTGAATTGCTTATTCCTTTGATTGTGATCATTTCAGTTTGTGAAAAGAAAAGAAAAGAAAAATATATATATATCGTCCAAAAAAAAAATTGTCCAAAAAAAAAAACTGAAATCTTTTCTTGAGCCTTATCATCAAAGGGGCTGCATACATCATTATAGTTGGTATCTTGTCTTATAGTTACTCTTTCATTCACATAATTTTCTTGATTCTTATGTCATTTTTATTCCTTCTGTAATTTTCTTGTTCTTGTTTCTTAGACCTAATTACTAGTTGGGATAAAATAAGGTTGCATTGTCTTGATTGAGTTCAATTAGTTCTTAAAGAACTTGAGTGGGAAAACTCTTGAGGTAAAATGCAAGAGAGTGTGAGACTATTATTGGGAAAAATCTAATTAAGAGTGAAACACAAGTGGAGTGTCATTATTCGAGTGTAAACACGTAAGGGAGTGTGTGAGGTTTTTCACTAACATTCTTTTTGTGCAGCACATTATGATCTCTCATAGGAGTGACTCATTACCAAAGGGGATGGCAGATAACACATCTTTTGTGTTGCAAGCCATGCAAAAACAGTTTGAGCGGTTGAACTTTGTGTTGGGTGAAGTTAGGGATAGGATGGATCATCAAGAAGCAGTGATTAGAAATCTGCAAGGTGGGAGAGATAGGAGGCGACATGAGCCTAGGGTTGTAAATGGGTATGAGCATGAAGGAGATGATGAGGATGAGGAAGATTTAGAATCTAAAGGTGGGTCGGGTAGACATAGAAGAGTTAGGCGTGAAAGATGACTTGATGGGAACCTAGGGGGTTGGGATGGTATAGATAGAGATCTTGGGAGCATCAAAATGAAAATACCATCTTTCCAATATAGAACTTATCCGGAGGTTTATCTAGAGTAGGAGAAAAAAATAGAGTTGGTGTTTGATTGTCTTAATTACTCTGAGGAGAAGAAAGTGAAGTTGGCGGTAATTGAGTTCACTGACTATGCTATTATTTGGTGGGATCAATTAGTAACCAATAGGAGGAGGAATTATGAAAGGCCTGTAGAGACGTGGGGAGAGTTGAAAGTTGTCATGAGGTGGAGATTTGTACCTAGCCATTACTATAGGGACCTTTACCAAAAGCTCCAAAATCTTACACAGGTGTCTAGAAGTGTGGAGGATTACCATAAGGAGATGGAGGTGGTGATGATACGGGCTATTGTAGAGGAGGACCGGGAGGCCACCATGGCTAGATTTTTGAGTGCTTTGAATAGGAACATAGCCAATGTAATTGAATTGCAGCATTATGTGGAGATAGAGGACATGGTTCACATGGCTATGAAGGTGGAAAGGCAATTAAAGAGAAAAGGGACAGCAAGGTACACTTCAAATTCTAGCAATACTTGGAAATCAAAGTGGGATAGGAACGATCCAGTAGAAGCAAAGAGAAAGACCGAACCACTTAAGGGAAAAGATGAGGGAACTAGCAACAAACCCAAGGTAGAATTTTAACCTTCACGGAATAGAGATATTAAATGCTTTAAGTGTTTGGGTTCAGGGCACATCGCTTCTCAATGTCCAAACAGGCGGGTGATGATTATACGTGACAATGGGGAGGTGATGACTAAGAGTGAGGATGATAGTAATGGGGTGCCCGAGTTGGTTGATGCTAGTGATGATGATGAAGTGGTATACCCCGTGACAGATGAGTCTCTTGTTGCCAGGCGTGCGCTCAATACACACCTTAAGGTGGATGATGCAGAGCAACAGAGAGAGAACATTTTCCATACTAGATGCCATGTCAACAATAAGGTATGTAGTTTGATCATTGATGGGGGGAGTTGTACTAATGTGGCTAGCACTACTTTGGTTGAGAAATTGAATTTACCAACCTTAAAACACTCTAGACCATACAAATTGCAGTGGTTGAATGATTGTGGAGAGGTTAGGGTGGATAGACAAGTGTTAGTTACTTTTTCAATCGGGAAATATCAGGATAAGGTGCTTTGTGATGTTGTGCCTATGCATGTTGGCCATATTTTGTTGGGGAGGCCATGGCAGTATGATAGGAGGGTGACACATGATGGGTTCAAGAACATGCACAGCTTTGTAAAGGAGGGCAAAACAATCAAGCTTGCTCCTTTAACTCCAAGCCAGGTCTATGAGGACCAATTAAAATTGAAAAGTGAGGTTGTTCAAAAAATAAAGAGTGAAAGGAGAGTGATCAAAAAAGAAAGAGTGAAAAAGAGATTGAGCAAAAAAGAAAGAGTGAAAAAGAGATTGAGCAAAAAAGAACGAGTGAAAGTGAAAATGAGAACAAAAGAAAGATTGAAAAAGAAGGTAGAAAGGTGGCTGAGAGTAAAGAAAAAAGAGTGGAGTCACGAGAGAAAAAAGAAAGAGTGTCTGTTGAGAGAAAAGGAAAGACAAGTGAGTTTCTATGCAAGAGAGAGTGAGGTTAAGAGGGCTTTCTTCGTAGATCGTCTTATGATTTTTCTTGTCTATCAAAAGTCTTATCTTAATGTTGATGAAACTCACCACTCTCTTCCTAGTTTGGCTGTTTCTATGTTGCAGGAGTTTGAGGATGTATTCCCAGAGGAGATGCCTAATGAGTTGCCACCCATTAGAGGCATTGAGCACCAGATTGATTTTGTGCCCGGAGCTACTATTCCAAACCGACCAGCCTATAGGAGTAATCCAGAGGAGACAAAGGAGCTTCAGAGGCAAGTTGAGGATTTGATGAGCAAGGGGTACGTGAGGGAGAGCATGAGCCCATGTGCAGTACCAGTGCTACTAGTGCCAAAGAAGGATGGGACGTGGAGGATGTGCGTTGATTGCAGGGCGGTCAACAATATCATGGTAAAGTATCGCCATCCCATTCCTAGATTAGATGATATGCTTGATGAATTGAATGGCTCATGTATTTTCAATAAAATTGATCTTAAAAGTGGGTACCATCAAATTAGAATGAAAGAGGGGATGAATGGAAAACTGCTTTTAAGACTAAGTATGGGCTTTATGAATGGTTGGTTATGCCATTTGGACTTACAAATGCGCTCAGTACTTTCATGAGATTAATGAACCATGTCCTACGTGCGTTCATAGGAAAGTTTGTGGTTGTGTACTTTGATGATATCCTAGTGTACAGCAAGGACTTAAATGAACATATTGAGCATTTGAGATACGTGTTTGATGTGTTAAGATGTGAAAAGTTGTATGCTAATTTCAAGAAATGTACCTTTTGCATGGAAAAAGTTGTTTTTCTTGGTTATGTTGTTAGTACGAAAGTTATTGAGGTGGATGAAAAGAAAGTCAAGGCCATTAAGGAGTGGCCAATGCAAAAAAGCATCACTGAGGTAAGAAGCTTTCATGACTTAGCTAACTTTTATCGGCTTTTTGTTAAAGACTTTAGCACCATTGATGCACCACTTACTGAAGTAATTATGTTGGGTTTTATTGGGGGTGATGGGCCCAAGAAGGACCTAGTTTTAAAGATCATTTGCAAGTTCCATATGGGCCAATTACAAGATCAAGAGCTAAGAAGATTAAGAAAGTAACGCAAAAATTAGTGCAATTCACTAGGGACGAGTCTAGCGAGCCCAACATTCAAGAGTGCCTTAAAGGATGAAGATCCAATTTTGATTCATTTGATACAAGTTATGAAAGAAGGCAATAACATGACTTAAAGGCCTTGGGCACTTGAAGGCTTTCAAATTGTTTAAATCATTTAAAGGACTTATTTTATTAGTTTAGAATAATTGGGCTTTAGGATACTTGGCCCACATATGCCTTACTTTTATCAACTAGGGTTTTTGGGAACGCCTTGTAATTTGGCCACGGGCATATTTGGAAAGTTACTTTTAAGGAACTAGGGTTTTAAGCATTACTGTAGCCACGGGGGTACTGTAGCGACACTGTAGCAGCTGCGACACTGTTCATACAAGGGTATTTTTGGGAGAAAGGACTTTATTTTATCTAGGGTTTTAATTAGGTTTTACTTTAAATACACTTTGTAGCCTCAGTATATGAAATTTGATGAATTTATTCATTGTAAGTTGAGTTTTACTCCTCTTGTTCTTCATTGAACTTTTAAACTTATCAAAGATAAATCACAACATTTGTGGCGTTCCTTCTTGTAATCTGGATTCTTGAGACGGGTTATTCATTGGGTCTAGATTTTAATATAATATAGGTTGTTGAAATGAGTTCTCATCGGGTCTAGATTCTCCATCCATTGACTTTATTTTGGCTTTCTTGGGTGCGTTTGCAATTTGATTGTGGGTTCAAGGGATTCTTTTTCCCGCGGGTTCATATCATCAAGGGTCATTTAAGCACATAACTTCCCCCTCCAGAAGTCTAGAGGCGTGCAAGGCACTATTTCTTTCATTTCATCACTTCTTCACTCCGTTCTTAGAGAGAAACTCAAAAGAGCTCTCTCGGGCATATTTCTGGGTGTTTTTGCGTAGAGATTTTTGACCCTCTATAAGTATTTTTACATGATGACTCCTTCATAAAATTTGTTCATCTTTGAGTCTAGTTTCTGTGGATATCTATTCGTCTCATTCCATACTAATTGGTCGGTCAAGGGTATTTTTAACCATAGAAAGGTCATTCTAGGCGTGAAACTAGAGAGTATGTTATGTTTTGGTGTTTTTGACCAAGCTAATGGACATATCTTGGTCCAAAACTTTTATGGAGTGTTGTTAGCATGAGTTTACGAATTTTCATTGAGATTTTATTGCATTAATAAAGCTTTTGATGATAGATTTCCTTAGATCTAGAAACTTGAAAATTGGAAGTGGAAAAATAGTTTATTTTTTGAGAAAGTTTGAATATTTCGTGGTTTAATCTTACTCCAAAGGCTTTGATATTTTTATGTGATGATTCTAAGTCTCTTATTTGAATGTTAGGATATTATTTTGAAGATATTTAGTATTAGTTCCAAAGATATGATTTTTCTATACAAGAGGATTTCTGTTAGGCCTAAGATTTGATGTTGTTGGGTTAGATCCATGTTTTATTGAGTTTTAGCCATGTGATTTTAAGTTTGATGGTTGTATCTTCTTTAGGACACATTTTTAAACTATGTAATGTTTATTTTGAAGATCACATATCTTTAAGCCATAGATCAACAGATTTATCAAAGTTAGTTGAGAGAAAAGTTTCTATTTTTTTACTAAGTGTAAAACCAAAAACTCCAAGTGTTGTTTTGTTATTTTTGGTTACTTTTATTTGATGATTTAAAGCATGGTTGATCTTAAGATGATGTTATGAATATGTTAGAAGTAAGATTTGATTTTTTTGGAATTCTTGGAGATGTTTTTATCAAGGTCAAAACTTGTGATTTAAGGGTTTACTTTTTGTTAAAAAGTTTGGGTCTTTTTACAAAAAGTTTGGTGTTGACGCTTAGATTTTTCTTTATGGCTATTGTAAGTGTGTGATGGGCCCCAAGAAGGACTAGTTTTTAAAGATCATTTGCAAGTTTCATATGGGCCAATTACAAGATCAAGAGTTAAGAAGATCAAGAAAGCAACGCAAGGATTGGTGCAATCCACTTGGGACGAGTCTAGTGAGTCCAACATTCAAGAGTGACTTAAAGGATGAAGATAAAATTTTGATTCATTTGATACAAGCTATGGAAGAGGGCAATAACATGACTTAAAGGCCTTCGGCACTTGAAGACTTTCTGGTGGGAACCAAGATGGACCTAATAACGAGTTCTCATTGGGTCTAGATTCTCCATCCATTGACTTGAGTTTGGCTTTCTTTGATAAGTTTTCAATTTGATTGTGGGTTCAAGGGATTCCCTTTCCCGCGGGTTCATATCACTTTCAAATTGTTTAAGTTGAAGCATCTCAAGTCCCTAAAACCAAGGCCTAATATATCCTTACAGTTGTTGAGATGCTTCCAATTGACCCACTGAATCTTATAGGAATCTTCATTGAAACCCCACTAGAACTTCCTAAGCAGCTGATATAGTTTACTGGTAATAGAAGCTGGTAATAAAAACATACCCATAGCATAAGTGGGGATGGCTTGGGGGACAGCCTAGGGTAGGACTTGCTTTCCTACAGCAAAGAGAAACTTAGTTTTCTAATTTGAATTTGTAATTTGTTGGACTTTTAAACTTGCAATTTAGACTTTTAGTGTTTGGACTTGAACTTTTTTGGACTTTTGGACTTGTAATTTAGACTTTTGGACTTGTAATTTGTTAGACTTTTGGACTTCTAATTTGGATTTGTAATTTGGACTTCTAATTTGTTGGCCTTTTAGATTTGTAATTGAAACTTTTAGTGTTTGGACTTGTACTTTTTTGGACTTGTAATTTAGACTTTTGGACTTCTAATTTAGACTTTTGAACTTATTTTATTTCATAGGCTCATAGCAGATTTTTTTTTTATTGCACATTTTTTTTTTCAGTTTTTGTAGTAGTTATATTTATAAGCTTGTAGCAGATTTTGTTTAGTAAAGTAGCTTTTTGGAAAGCAGTTTTTAGTAAAGCAGATTTTAGTAAATTAGTTTTTTTTTAGTAAAGTAGTTTTTTTAGTAAAAGTGTAAAATAGATTTTTTTGAAATTAGTTTTTTTTTTATAAACATATTTTTAATGACAAATTGTCGAACTTACATTTTTAAAAAATGAAAAATCAGACCTGAAATCGGTAAAACTAGAATTATCGGTTTATGAGGGTAACCAGTGCGTAATCGATTTTAGAAAATACAAAACCGGTACATACCGGTTCAGTCCTAGATTTTGTCCAAACCCGGACTGAACTAGACTAGTTACACCCCTAGGTACTGCACATAGATTCATGCTCTCCCTCACATACCCCTTACTCATCAAATCCTCAATTTGCCTTTAAAGCTCCTTTGTCTCATCTGAATTACTCCTATAGGCTGGTCAGTTTGGAATAGTAGCTCCGGGCACAAAATCAATCTGATGTTCAATGCCTCTAATGGGTGGCAACTCATTTGGCATCTCCTCTAGGAATACATTCTCAAACTCCTGAAACAAAGAAGCAGCCAAACTAGGAAGAGACTGCTTAGTTTCATCAAGATTAAGATAAGACTCTTTGTAGACAAGAAAAATCATAGGGCGATTTGCTAAGAAAGCCCTCTTAACCTCACTCTCTCTTGCATATAAACTCACTTTTGTCTTTCCTTTTCTCTCTGCACACTCTCTTTCTTTTTCACTCTTTTTTTTGCTCATTTTCACTCTTATTCTTTCTTTTTTTCTTAATCTCTTTTTCACTCTTTCTTTTTTGATCACCTCACTTTTTAGTTTCAGTTGGTCCTCATGGACTTGTCTTGGAGTTAAAGGAGCAAGTTTGATTGTTTTGCCATTCTTTACAAAACTGTACATGTTCTTGAATCCATCATGTGTCACACTCCTATCATACTGACACGGCCTCCCCAACAAAATATGGTCAGCATGCATAGGCACAACATCACAAAACACCTCATCCTGATACTTCTCAATTGAAAAAGTAACTAACACTTGTTTATCCACCCTAACCTTCCCAAAATCATTCAACCACTACAATTTGTATGGTCTAGAGTGTTTTAAGGTTGGTAAATTCAACTTCTCAACCAAAGTAGTGCTAGCCACATTAGTACAACTCCCCCATCAATGATCATACTACATACCTTATTGTTGATGTGACATTTAGTATGAAAAATGTTCTCTCTCTATTGCTCTGCATCATCCACCTTAATGTGTGTATTGAGAGCACGCCTGACAACAAGAGACTCACCTGTTATGGGGTATTCCACTCTATTGTCATCACTAGCATCAACCAACTCGAGCATCTCATCACTATCATCCTCACTCTTAGTCATCACCTCCTCATTGTCAAGCATAATCATCACCCGCTTGTTTGGACATTAAGAAGTGATGTGTCCTAAACCCAAACACTTAAAGCATTTAATATCTCGTTCCTTGAAGGTGGAGATTCTACCTTGGGTTTGTTGCTAGTTCCCTCATCTTTTCCCTTAGGTGGTTCGGTCTTTCTCTTTGCTTCGGCTAGATCATTCCTATCCCACTTTGATTTCCAAGTAGTATAAGAAACTGAAGTGTACCTTACTATCCATTTTCTCTTTAACTACCTCTCCACCTTCATAGCCATGTGCCGCATGTCCTCTATCTCCACATAATGTTGTAATTCAACTATATTGACTATTTTCCTATTCAAACCACTCAAAAATCTAGCCATGGTGGCCTCCCGGTCCTCCTCGACATTAGCCCAAATCATCACCACCTTCATCTCCTTATGGTAATCCTCCACACTCCTAGACCCCTGTGTAAGATTTTGAAGTTTTTGGTAAAGGTCCCTATAGTAGTGGCTAGGTACAAATCTCCGCCTCATGAGAGCTTTCAACTCTCACCGTGTCTCTACAGGCCTCGCATAATTCCTCATCCTATTGGTCACTAACTGATCCCACCAAATAATAGCATTAATTAATGAACTCAATCAATGCCAACTTCACTTTCTTCTCCTTAGAGTAATTATGACAATTAAACACCAACTCTATTTTTTTCTCCCACTCTAAATAAACCTTAGGGTCAGTTCTACCTTAAAAAGATGGTATTTTCATTTTGATGCTCCCAAGATCTCTATCTACACCATCCCGACCCCCTAGGTTCCCCTCAAGTCATCTTTCAAGCCTAACTGTTATATTTCTACCCGACCCAACTTCAGATGTTAGGTCTTCCTCATCCTCTCCATCTCTTTCATTCTCATACTCATTTTCAAACATGGCTTACGTCGCCTCCTACTCTCTCACCTTGCAGATTTCTAATCGCTGCTTCTTGATGATCCATCCTATCCCCCACTTCCCCCAACACCAAGTTCAACTACTCAAACTATTGTTACATGGCTTGCAACACAAAGGATGAGTTATCTACCATCCCCCTAGGTGATGAACCACTTCGGTGAGACATTGTTTAATGTGATGCACAAAAGAATGTTAGTGGTAAAAAAAAAAAAAACCTCACACACTCCCTTACGTGTTTACACTCAAATAATGGCACTCCACTCGTATTTTATTGTTAATTGGTTTTTTTCAGATAATAGTCTCACACTCTCTTGCCTTTTATCTCAAGAGTTTTCTCACTCAAGTTCTTTAAGAACTAATTGAACTCAATCAAGCCAATGCAACCTTATTTTATCCCAACTAGTAATTAGGTCCAAGAAACATGAACAAGAGAAACCTGGAAGGAATACAATGACACGAGAATCAAGAAAATTATACGAATGAAACAAGATACCAACTATATTGAAGTATGCAACCCCTTTGATGATAAGGCTCAATAAAAATAAAAATCAGATTTCTAACATTTTTTATTTTTATTTTTGTTCTTTTCCTTTCTTTTTTTTTTCTTTTCTTTTCACCAACTGATTTGATCACAATCAAAAGAATAAGCAATTGACAAAACCCTAACAATAACTCAAACCACTAGAATAAGTGATATACAACAGCCCCTCTCTCTCTCTCTCTCTCTTTTTTTTTTTTTTTTTTGCAACCCTAATCAAAGAACAAGGCAACCCTTATCAAAGAACAAGGTAACCCTAAAAAACAATGAGAAATTTGGTAGCCCTAAGATGAAGGAAATTTCTGCACTTTTTTTTTTCTATATAAGTAATGCAAGAATTAAAAGACAGAATCAGACCTGATTGAAAACCGGGTTCTGAATACCAAATGATATGAACTAGGAGGAATGGAATCCCTTGAACCCACAATCAATTTGAAAACTCAGCCAAAATCAAGTCAATGGATGGAGAATTTAGACCCATTGAAGAACCTGTCTCAAGAACCCAGATTATAAAGAGGAATGCCACAAAAGTTGTGATTTACCTTTGATAAGTTCAAAAGTTCAATCAAGAACAAGAGGAGTAAACTCAACTCACAATGAAAATTTAATATTGTCTAACTCTTAAAATGAGGCTACAAAGAGTATTTAAACCAAAACCTAATTAAAATCCTAGCCAAAATAAAGCTCTTTCTCCAGAAAATACCCTTGCATAAATAGTGCCAGGCTATAGTAATTCGGCTACAGTTATTCCGCTACAATAATTTCTTGAAACCCTAGATCCTAAAAAGTAACTTTCCAAATAAGCCCTTGGCCAAAATACAAGGCCTTCCCAAAATCCTAGTTCATAAGAAATAAGATATATGTGGGCCAAGCATCCTCAAGCCCACTTATTCTAAACGAATAAAATAAATCATTTAACGCCTTCAATAGCAATAGGCCCAAACAATAATTCTAAGTCATGTCTTCCACAGTTTGTATCAAGTGGATCAAAACTGGCTCTCCTTCTTTCAAACCCATCTTGAGTGTTGGGCTCTTGCTAGCTTCATCTCAAGTGGATTGCACCAATCCTTGCATTGCTTTCTTGATCTTCTTGGCTTTTGATCTTGTAATTGACCCATCTGGAACTTGTAAATGATCTTTAAGACTAGGCCCACCTTGATTCTCATTACTAACATAACCAAACATCATTATCATATCAATCTTAACAACCAATGATCATGCTTCATCCATAAGGTTGGCCAAAACCTCTCATTTTAGTAAACATGCATTCCAATCAATTTTCATGAACTTTGAATCTTCTAATGCATTGAGCAAAGTTTTTAACAAAGAATTTCTCATGGATGGCCGAAACCCTTCCTTGTGGTCATGGACATTATTTTTATGAGTTTAGCCCCATGCCAAAAATGTTTGAGTGACAACCATTCATGTATAAACAAACTTTGTATGAGCTGAACCCTAGCATGGCCTTCTTACTCCCTTTTTCATATCATACACATCTTTGTTAGACAATTTTAATCATGCTTTAAAAATAGTCATAACAAAGAAGTTTATAACACATGGAAAAACAATAATCTCATAAAGGAACAATAAAATATCCAAGTACAAGTTAGAGGTGTGATGGGAACCAAAGTGGACCTAGTCTTAAAGATCATTTGCAAGTTCCAGATGGGCCAATTACAAGATCAATAGCCCAGAAAATCAAGGAAGGAATGCAAGGATTAGTGCAATCCACATGGGATGAAACTAGCAAGAGCCCAACACTCAAGATGGGCTTGAAAAAAGGAGAATCAATTATGATCCACTTGATTCAAGCTGTGGAAGACAAGACATAGAGATATGGCCTATTGTTATTAGAAGCTTTCAATTTGGTTAAATGATTTATTTTATTAGTTGAGAATAAGTGGGCTTGAGGATGCTTGGCCCACATGTCTTATTTATTATGAATTAGGGTTTTTGGAAAGGCCTTGTATTTTGGCCAATGGCTTATTTGGAAAGTTACATTTTTTGGAACTAGGGTTTACAAGAGGCACTGTAGCAAGTTACTGTAGCACCATACTGTAGCCGTGACACTGTTGATCCGAGGGTATTTTTGGAAGCAAGGGTTTATTTTGGTCTAGGGTTTCAATTAGATTTTGGTTTTAAAAACACTTTGTAGCCTCATTTGAAAGGTTAGACAATATTGAATGTTATTTATGAGTGAGTTTACTCCTCTTATTCTTGATTGAACTTTTGAACTTATCAAAGGCAAATCACAACCTTTGTGGCGTTCCTCCTTGTAATCTAGGTTCTTGAGACGAGTTATTCATCGGGTCTAGATTTTAATATAATCTAGGTTCTTGAAATGAGTTCTCATCTGGTCTAGATTCTCCATCCATTGACTTGATTTTGGCTTTCTTGGATTAGTTTTCAATTTGATTGTGGGTTTCGCGGGATTCCTTTCCCACGGGTTCATATCAAGGAGTACTTACAAAAATCCGGAATGTATTTTTATGACAAGCAAGCTGAAAAATCATATACAATACTAGTTAGGATCCTTGCTCAAGAAAAACCCTAACCATGTGTTCATGTGTAGTGTTTCTTACACCTTTTTCTTTCCAAGAAACTCCACGTTTTTTGACCCATCCCTCTTTGAATCTGAAACTTGCTTTCAATAAAAACCCAAGCTACCACTCACTAGTGTCGTAACCCACTTTCCTCAAAACACCATACTTAGTAGAAAAGTGGGTAGCCTAAACTTACAGGAGCAAAAAAAAAAAATGCCCAAAGGGTTCTAGGGTTTCGGCTCTTCCCTTTTTGTAGACACTCGAGGGCTTTCTTGCAGGAAACAAGCTCATCCATGGTTGCCAAGTGATGTGTACCCCTATCACATATTTCTTCTAGCTCATCAATGGATTGAGTTAGAAAACCCTAAGACATCCCTTGCATCTGGCGTCCTACTCCTCCCAACCAAAACTCACTTCCTATTTTGCCCTTCCTTCTCATGTCTTGGTTCCATGTATCTTATGGCTAAAGGTTCTCTTAGAAGAGTGCATGTTTGACAAGTGGCATGTGGAGTGTGTGTGCATTGCATGGGCTACCGAAACCCTACACTTCCCAAGGAGATTTTATTTTCACCACACTTTTAGACAAACAAGTGATTGGTCTTTTTTGCCCCAAGGAACCTTGATAGGCCCAAGAAGGGCCTAGTTTTAAAGATCCTTTGCAAGTTCCATATGGGCCAATTACCAGATCAAGGAAGCAACGCAAGGATTGGTGCAATCCACTTGGGACAAGTCTACCGAGCCCAACATTCAAGAGTGCCTTAAAGGATGAAGATCCAATTTTGATTCATTTGATACAAGCTATGAAAGAGGTCAATAACATGACTTAAAGGCCTTGGGCACTTGAAGGCTTTCAAATTGTTTAAATCATTTAAATGACTTATTTTATAAGTTTAGAATAATTGGGCTTTCGGATATGATGGGAACCAAGGTGGGCCTAGTCTTAAAAATTCATTGCAAGTTCCAGATGGGCCAATTACAAGATCAATAGCCACGAAGATCAAGGAAACAATGCAAGGATTGGTGCAATCCACTTGGGATAAAGCTAGCAAGAGCCCAACACTCAAGATGGGCTTGAAGAAAGGAGAACTAGTTTTAATCTACCTGATACAAGATGTGGAAGACACGACTTAAAGTATCGTTTGGGCCTATTGTTATTGATGACTTTCAATAAATTAAAATATTTATTTTATTAGTTTAGAATAAGAGGGTTTGAGGATGCTTGGTCCACGTATGCCTTATTTCTTATGAACTAGGGTTTTGGGAAGGTTTTGTATTGCGGCCAAGGGCTTATTTGGAAAGTTACATGTTAGGAACTAGGGTTTCAAGAAGTACTGTAACGCGCACTGTTCACGTCCCGAATACTGTAGCGATGCACGATTCATCTGGCCGAATCACTGTAGCACCACACTATTCATCTAGGGGTATTTTTTGGAATAATGGGGGTTTATTTTGGGCCAGGGTTTTAATTAGGGTTAGCTTTAAATACTCTTTGTAGCATCCGTTTATGAAGTTTTATGAAATTTGATGATTTATTCATTGTGTGTTGAGTTTTACTCCTCTTGTTCTTGATTGAACTTTTGAACTTATCAAAGGTAAATTACAACCTTTATGGCGTTCCTCCTTGTAATCTGGGTTCTTGAGACGGGTTCTTCAATGGGTCTAGATTTTAATATAATCTAGATTCTTGAAAAGAGTTCTCATCGGGTCTAGATTCTCCATCCATTGACTTGAGTTTGGCTTTCTTGAGTGAGTTTTTAATTTGATTATGGGTTCAAGGGATTCATTTCCTGCGGGTTCATATCAGGATACTTGGCCCACATATGTCTTATTTTTATGAACTAGGGTTTTTGGGAAGGCCTTGTATTTTGCCAAGGGTGTATTTGGAAAGTTACTTTTAGGGAACTAGGCTTTCAAGCATTTACTGTAGCCGAGGGTACTGTAGCAACACTGTAGCAGCCACGACACTTTTTGGGAAAAAGGGCTTTATTTTATCTTGAGTTTTAATTAGGTTTTGCTTTAAATATATTTTGTAGTCTTAGTTTAAGAAGTTTATGAAATTTGATGAATTATTCATTGTGAGTTGAGTTTTACTCCTCTTGTTCTTAATTGAACTTTTGAACTTATCAAAGGTAAATCACAACTTTTGTGGCGTTCCTTCCTGTAATCTGGGTTCTTGAGAAGGGTTCTTTCAATGGGTCTAGATTTTAATATAATCTAGGTTCTTGAAACGAGTTCTCATCGGGTCTAGATTCTCCATCCATTGACTTGAGTTTGGCTTTCTTGGGTGAGTTTTCAATTTGATTGTGGGTTCAAAGGATTCCTTTCCCGCGGGTTCATATCAGTATACTTCACACTTTTCTCCATAAAGATAATATCTCCAGATTTTCAATGCAAAAACTTCTGCAGCAAGCTCCAAGTCATGAGTAGGATAATTCCACTCGTGATCCTTAAGTTGTCGCAAAGCATAAGTGAAGACTCGTTCTTCTTGCATCAAAATGCACCCTAAACCCATCTTAGAAGCATCACTATAAACTACATATGGCTTATGAGGCTCAGGCAAAGCCAAGACAAGCTTCGTGGTTAATCTTCTCTTGAATTCTTGAAAACTCTTTTCATAGTCCTCACTCCATACGAACTTGGCATTCTTCTTTGTCAATATCATTAAAGGGCCTAATTTAGAAAATCCTTAGATGAATCTTTTATAATAATTGGCCAATCCCAAAAATTTCGTATCTCGTGGGTGTTGGTTGGTTTCTACCATTCCATCACTGCTTCTATCTTAGCAGGGTCTACTGCCACACCTTCACTAGAAATGACATGTCCCAAAACTTTCACCTCTCTAAGCCAAAACTCACACTTGCTGATATGAACTCGCGGGAAAGGAATCCCTTGAACCCATAATCAAATTGAAAACTAACCCAAGAAAGCCAAATCAAGTCAATGGATGGAGAATCTAAACCAGATGAGAACTTGTTTCAAGAATCTAGATTAATTAAAATCTAAACCCGATGAATAACCCGTCTCAAGAACCTAGATTACAAGGAGGAACGCCATAAAGATGTGATTTGCCTTTGATAAGTTCAAAAGTTCAATCAAGAACAAGAGGAGTAAACTCACTCACAAATAACATTCAATATTGTCTAACCTTTCAAATGAGGCTACAAAGTGTTTTTAAACCAAAACCTAATTGAAACCCCAGACCAAAATAAACCCTTGCTTCCAAAAATACCCTCGGCCAAAATACAAGGCCTTTCCAAAAACCCTAATTCATAATAAATAAGACTTATGTGAGCCAAGCATCCTCAAGCACACTTATTCTAAACTAATAAAATAAATCATTTAACCAAATTGAAAGCCTCTAATAACAATAGGCCATATCTCTATGTCTTGTCTTCCACAGCTTGAATCAAGTGGATCGTAACTGGTTCTCCTTTCGAGCCCATTTTGAGTGTTGGGCTCTTGCTAGTTTTATCCCAAGTGGATTGCACCAATCCTTGCATTGCTTCATTGATCTTCTGGGCTTTTGATCTTGTAATTGGCCCATTTGGAACTTGCAAATGATCTTTAAGACTAGGTCCACTTTGGTTCCCATCACTTGCTGAGTTTTGCGTAGAGCTGGTACTCTTTCAAGATCTTTAATACTATCCTCAAGTGCTCCTTATGCTCTTCATCACTTCGAGAATAAAATCAAGATATCGTCAATGAACACTAATACAAAACTGTCTAAGTACTACCTAAAAATTTAGTTCATCAAGTCCATGAATGCCGCTGGGGCATTTGTCAGTCCGAAAGGCATTTCCAATAACTCAAAGTATCTATAACGAGTTTGGAAAGCTGTCTTAGGTACATCTTGATCCTTAATCTTCAACTGATGATACCTAGACCATAAATCTATTTTGGAAAATACTAATGCTCCTTGCAACTGATCCAACAAATTGTCAATCCGCGGCAACGGATACTTATTCTTAATTGTCACCTTATTCAAGTCCCGATAGTCAATGCACATCCTCATTGTCCTGTCCTTCTTTTTCACAAAAAGAACTGATGCACCCTAAGGGGATGAACTTGGACGAATAAAACCCTTTTCAAGAAGTTCCTCCATTTGCACCTTTAGCTCCTTCAACTCAACTGGGGCCATTCGATAAGGTGCCTTGTACCCTGGGCCCACAGCTAGCTCCAACTCAATCATGAACTTTGTTTCCTAATTTGGTGGTAACCCAAGCAAATCATCAGTAAAAATGATATGAACCCGCAGGAAAGGAATCCCTTGAACCCACAATCAGATTGAAAACTCACCCAAGAAAGCCAAACTCAAGTCAATGGATGGAGAATTTAGACCCGATGAGAACTCGTTTCAAGAACCTAGATTATATTAAAATCAAGACCCGTTGAAGAACCCGTCTCAAGAACCCAGATTACAAGGAGGAACGCCACAAAGGTTGTGATTTACCTTTGATAAGTTCAAAAGTTCAATTAAGAACAAGAGGAGTAAAACTCGACTCACAATGAATAAATTCATCAAATTTCATAAACTTCTTAAAATGAGGCTACAAAGTGTTTTTAAAGCAAAACCTAATTGAACCCTAACCCGAAATAAACCCCTTACTTCCAAAAATACCCTCAGATGAACAGTGCCACGCTATAGTATGACGCTACAATAACTCACTACAGTACCTCTTGTAAACCCTAGTTCCAAAAAATGTAACTTTCCAAATAAGCCTTTGGCCAAAATACAAGGCCTTCGCAAAAATCCTAATTCATAATAAATAAGACATATGTGGGCCAAATATCGAAAGCTCAATTATTTTAAACTAATCAAATAAGTCATTTAAATGATTTAAACAATTTGAAAGCCTTCAAGTGCCCAAGGCCTTTAAGTCATGTTATTGTCCTCTTCCATAGCTTGTATCAAATGAATCAAAATTGGATCTTCATCCTTTAAGCCACTCTTGAATGTTGGGCTCGCTAGACTCATCCCAAGTGGATTGCACCAATTCTTGCGTTACTTCCTTGATCTTATAATTGGCCCATATGGAACTTGCAAATGACCTTTAAAACTAGTCCTTCTTGGGGCCCATAAAAAAACCTCAGGAAATTCCTCTATTACAGGAATCCCTTCAACTCCTTTAACTTCCTCCATCATACTGGTCATAAACAGTAGATAAGCACTATCTCCCTCCTTCAGAGCTTTCTTCGCTCATCCTACTATGAAGGTTGACGGAATTGACTTCACCATTTCCACCATATAATAGATCCTATCCTTTGACGGTAACTCAAATATCACCTTTCTTCTCTGGCAGTCTATCTTAGCATAGTGCTTAGATAGCCAATCCATTCTTAGGATCAAGTCAAATTCCATTAAATGGGAAACAATTAGATCCGCCATTAGGGTCAATCCCAAGACTTCCAACAAGCAATCCCTAATTATTCGAGTACATCCAATTACCTTCCTTTCTAGAATAGTTACTAAAACCTTCTGGGATAAGGCTTCCACACTTAACTTACACCTTCTTACACAGTCATAAGATACAAAGGAATGCGAAGCTCCTGAATCAACTAAAGCACAAACCAGTTGTTGCATCAATTTAACCTTACCTACAAAGGTGACTAGGATTACTTAAGGTTTCTTAGTATAACAAGCTACCATCCATAGTAGGGTTAGAGTGTTACCAGTAATTACTCTAGCATCAGTAGCTTCTTTAGCTTCCAGATCTACCTCTCCTGGCGTGATTGCATACACTTTAGCTTTCTATGGGGTCTTTCCCTTGTTTCCCAGGTGTAGGTGCTCCTCCAGCCGCATGACGTGGATAGTCTCAAATCATATGGCTAGTTTGACCACATCCAAAACATGCTACGTTGGCAAATCGAGATTCACCACTATCCTTTTGACCACAACTACAATAGGGTGGTGGCGTAATAGGCAACACACTTTCAACCATCTTTCCCTTTCCTTCTCCGGAGTGTATGGGACCTTCTTCTTTCCCATATTCTTTTCTAGCAAGTAGGGAAGTCCAATTTTGCGATCATTTTGAACTTGGGTAATCAAATTCCGATGCTCCGCCTTTGCTATTGAAGTGACTTTCATTAGTCCCTAAAAGCTCTCAATCTGCAAGCAAGTAATCTGGTTCCGAATTCTCGGCTGTAACCCATCTTGGAATTTCCTCGCTTGCATTTTCTCCATGCCAATCAGGTGTGGGGCGAATCTACCTAATTCCATGAAACGAGTTGCATATTGCTCTACTTACATACTTCCTTGGGTCAAATTTGTGAACTCGAGCACCTTCTGCTGCTTGGTTGTTTCCGGGAATAAACAATCGTCGAATTCTTTCTTAAAATGTTCCCAAGTAAGAGTAGTGATATCACCCAATTCTTGTGCTAAAAAGTTGTCTCTTCGTGTCCCACCAAATGCTAGCCTCTCCTTGAAGTGTTTGGTTGTTCGCATAAAAATATATCTGCAAGTGCACAAAATCGTAACAAGTAGTAAAATGTTTTAAAGAAAACGGTTATCGAACCCACAGGGAATAATTATGCTATTGAGTATTGAGATTGACTAAATTAATTTCTACTTGGAAAATCAAAATTTGAAGAATGGTTTATCTAAAAATTAAATTGAAGAAAAGAATATTAAAATTAAGATTTAAAAAAAATAATAAGATTAGAATCTCACACAATTTATTCTTCCTTGTTAGAGAATCTCAATTATCCAAAGTTGATAATAAAAATATATTCAATATTTTCTCTCGAATAATACCAAAAATATCTCTAACTAATAACTCCATATCTTTATGTGAATTTAACTGATTGGAGACTCAAAAGTTCTTTGAATTTTTCCTGAAAATCAAACTAGTCGTAGTAAAGCATCTCTACTTTCGCTCAACTAATGGTGTTTAATCCTAGAATTTTAATCACAAATCACCTCTCGGTCTCATTGCAATCCAAAAGATCGAACAATAGTTAGCCAGAAAATTGTGAGCATTAAGAACAAGAAATAAACACTCAATCATAGAAATATTGAAAATAAAATAACTTGGAATATAAATTGTGTTCAATACTAGGCTACATCAAAGCTCTAGAAAATAGAATTAGTTCATAATAGAATTGAAAAGAAAAACAACAAAATTAGATGCAAATCTAGAAACAAGATAAATGTGGCTACATTCTAGCTTGAAAATTTGGAAATTAATTTCTAAAAATAAATGTTAACATAAAAGGAATTATCCCAAAAATAACGAAATTATCTAAAATGGAAGATTCAGTGATATGTGACTTGAATTGTGGAGTTTTGAAGGATTTGGTCACCAACAGATTGATTGCAGAACTCAGATTTGGTGGTCAGCAGCAGATTGATCTTGGTCTGGAGGAATTATCTCATCGAGTAGATGTCGTGTGCGCTAAATGTAACTGGTGTGGAGGTCTCAAAGACCACATGGCCCTCTCCTCACCTACCGAGTGGAAAGACTCCCGACTAGGATGAAAGACTCCTCTTGCCTTTTCTAGTTGTTGTCCACAATGTCATTTAGGTTAGTCTTTTAAGTTGATCGTTTAGACTAGTCGCCCACTCTAACCACCTAGAGCCTTGTTGTCAAGTCTTCGCACCTTCTGATCATGAGTCACCTCGACTACCGAAAGGGAAGTCTTCTCGCCTTTGGGGGAGAGAAATCTCTTTGTTGCCCATAGGACAAGGTTCCTCGCCCAAATCTCATTGGCTCTCTTTAGATCTCGTTGCCTCTCATTGGTCTGGATCTGTAGTCTCTTCTTTTGTACCAAAATGCTATCATTTTTTATACTAAATCTTCTCATTCCTTCAAATCCAAGAAAAAAAATAAAAATATGTAGATATAAAATAAAATCCATAGTATTGAAGAAAAAATGACACTTTTATAAATAAAAGAGTACTAAAAATCACATAAAAATAACACTTATCACTGGCATATTGGACTTTTTGACTCTCGGTACACCCACTAATGTCGAAAGTCCAGTCTAAATCGATGAGCCAATTATTGGCTTTCAAGGCTCCTTCTGTTCCCATAAAATTTGGGTATCGGTACACCAAAAATTTCTCAAACGGACATCCCCGGTTTTCACCTCTAGGCAGCTCTTGTCTCATATTCTGCTCTTGCTCCATTTGGTGTCTTACTACCTCAGTCATTTGCCATATGGCTTCTGCGATACCTTGACCTCCTTCTAATGGAGGGTTCCTAGCCTCCTGATCTCGTGACCTTGGAGATAAGTCATCATGTTGTCTGCACACCATGGGTCCTTTCCTCTTGAAATGCACAAACCAAAGTGTCAACGTTCACTTTTCCTAAAGCAGAGTTCTACTTTCTCTTTACTTCACAATTGTGATAAACCGCATACTTAAACTTCAACGTTCAGCCTCAGGGATTCAAACTTATAGCTACAGATGTCAAGCCTTTAACTATTAGACTCCAATCCTATCATTAGGTACCATGTATTCCTAGGACAACTTATGGCTTTACCTAGAAACGTAATCGCTCTGATACCACTTGCTGTGGCGCCCCCAGCCTCCGCTTGGGATTTGACGAAAACTGAAACATTAAGATATGCAATACCAGGGTTACCTACTATAACGCCCTTCCTTGTGATGGGTGTTTTTAAGAAATATTTTAGAAAGGACGACGGGAATTACCATTCGATTTAAAACATTTTACTGTCATTCCCAGGGTACAAGACTCTACGTTATAAAATAAAATGTGCTTTTTGAATTAAAGAGGTTTACAGTTTAAGAGAGTGGAAAATATAAATCTTAAAATAAAAAGGACTTTCATACATTTAAAACCCTCATGCCTAGACCTCCGTGCTCTTCCCCTTTGGCCATGTTCGTCCCGAAGCATACTGCTCATTTAGTTCCTGTGGGGGGAGGGACACACATAAAAACAAAAATGAGTTGAATACTCAGTAAGCATTACTTCATACCGTTAAAATATAGCAACGTAGGTTTTCAGTCATGCATTCATCATTCCATACATACTATACGTACATGCATACATGCTTTCGTTCACAAACATCAGTGGACGGGGGTTTTCATCTTTAAACATGCTTTTCTTTTCCTTAAAACATTCCCCCGTCACTGCCTTCATTTCTTAAAGAATGCCATGCATTCATACATTCTTTTCTTTTCACTTTCATAAGTCAGTGCACACTGTTACGCCTTGCGTGCTTGGGTTAGCGGCCCTATGGCCAATGGATTCGCCCGTGGCCATGGGTTGGAATCCCATTCCGTCAAGGATGCAGCATTGGGTGCACTACCATATACTACTATCCGGCATTGTAATCTGCCCATTCATTCATTTGGGTACCCCTTTCCATTCATGTGGCCATTACGTAGCTTCATACATTCATTTATGCCACATGCCTTTCTTTCATTCATTCATTCATGTTAGCTCTAAAGAACTGAGGCTTTTATTCATTCATGTGCATGGGCATGGGCATGGGCTTTCATCTTTTCATTTCTTTCATTCGTTTCATGCTTTCATGAGAAAACTTCTTTTCGTGAGAAAATGTCGGTTGGGACGAGAGCCCGAAAAATGTCTTTTCGTGCCATGTCTTTTATTTGAAAATACATACAATAGATACAATATATAGTCATCCATTCACATGCGTACAATTAATACTTTGGGTGTGTGAACATGGGGCTGCCAAAGGGGGCCGTACATACTTATACTTAAAAAATGTTATTCATCTCTTTTTTCTTTTTCCTAAAACGTCTGCCCTTCGAAAGGGAAAGCATTTCTTTTCTTCTTTTTACAAAAGGGAAAACTTTTCGTTTTCTTTTTCTTATCTTTAGAAAACTCTAGAAGAGTATGAACGTAATACTTACCTGGACTCCATGCTACTTTCATATCATACAGTCCATTCATGCGTGTGTCAGATGGCAACCTACATGCATACATAACCTTGATGTTATTCTCTATCTAGTGCATAAGCAATTGACTAGAAATAGAGCTATACTTTACTTAGAACACTCTCCTTCTATCCCGTGCTTTTTCATGTCCTTTACTATGATAAAACCTTTGGAGACCCATTACAATCTCTACTTCCTTCAACCTTGATGTTCTATTTCAAGTGCTTACTCACTAGGGTGTGGCGCCCCCAACTTCCATGTACGGACAAGCACAGAAATCGAGACACCAGGGATGATGACAACACGGTCACGCACCCCAACGACACGTGCCGAGTGTGTGAAATGCAACACGTGTACAACAATTGATACGCAGCGGAAAGATTAAGTCAGATAACTAAGTACTAGAATTTAATACAAACAAAAATAGTATTGAAATCCACAAGTCAACATAATACAATTTTTTTGTTCATAAAACGACATCAAATAAAATACAAATACCAAATAAAACATAGCCAAATATCCCTACTCCTCAGGCGGAGCCGCATCCTCGGGCTCAACCTCTTCAAAACCTGCATCAAAATCTGCAGTACCAATAAATGGTACCACAGGTAAGTAAAACCCAAAAATACTCAAAGATAACAAATATAAGAATACAACAACCACTATGCATGCACATGATGACCCAAGTGCAAAACCCGAGAAAAACATCATTTCTCGAAAATCACAAGTTTTCCACGCACGCCAAAAATCACCATTTGGCATAATTAATAATCAGGAATAGTTACTTTTATTCCAATTTTAACCCGTATGCACCATGGCCTCCCCTAGGGACCATCCACATACCCTGGCTCACTTCATCACTCCACAGGTAGTGACCATGCGAGTGATACAACACGAGTGATGCCCAGTTCCGCGCCCACCGCGTACATAGCCAAGCATCTTCTGATCTCCGCCAGCACGAGAGATCACGGAGTTAGATCGAGAGCGCTACCATCCCGTCCAAGTCCCGAGCAACAGCTCCAGGGGACGACACTCAGTATATTCCGCTCCCGAGTGCCCAGAGGAGCTCCACCGAGGTAATAACCCATCTCGGCTTGGGAGTGATACACACACACCCAAAAAATCTTTTCAATTTACACACCCACGCATGTGTGCACAATGCCATGAAAATGACCAATTGTCAATAACCAACAGATATCAATAATTTCCAAATAACCAACAGTCTAAAACAGATAACCAATTCACAGTTTATAAAACAGGTTATTGTAAAAATATATTTAAATCTTAAAAGTCTTTTGGAGAAATACTTACTGTGCTTTAAAATAATTTATGGAGGATCACGGAGGAACTGGAAGCACCACAACAGCAGCTGTCACAGTGCAAAAACACTGTGGTCGAAATACAGTGAAACTCAAATTCCACCCGGCGTCAAACGAAGACTTGGGAACGGTAGGGTAGGGCCTATAGGAGGTGGTGAAGCTAATGGTAGCGATGGTTGGCCGTGGGTGGCGGCCAAAACAGTGGTTTTAAGGCTGAAAAAGTCTGTTCAGATTTTGAGTTCGATGGGACAGCTCCGGCGACGGATCGGAGCCGGAAATGGGTGGAAAAACTTCCTAGTAGGCCGGTGATGAAGTGGCTAGGAGATGGTGGTCGGAGGTGGCCGGACGACTGCGGAATGATGCGAAAACCACCGCGGGTTCACACGGCTACTGGCGGCTAACGGCGGTGTTAGCCGGCCGGATAATTTATGGGTGAGGTCACCGGTGGCTGAGGGACCGAACGGCACCGGCGGTGTCGACCACCGCCGGCCGGCGACGGTGCTGCGTGGAGGAGACCGAAACCACGTGTGGGTGAGGAGAGAGAGAGGAGGGGCTGTTCGCGTGGGAGAAGAAGAAAGAAGAAAGAAAAAGAAGAAGAAAGAAAAAAAAAAGAAAAAGAGAAAAGAAAAAGAGGAAGAAGAAAAAGGAGATCCAGCTTTTTCAACTGTGTTTTCGAAAGTGATCCAACGAAAAAGATTTTAAAACCACTAGATAAATAAAATAATTCAAACTCAAAGAAATGCTCAATTAAAACAGTAAAAATATTAAAATCCAAAAACAAGTCCATTTAAATAAAACAATAACTATTTTTTTTAAACAATTAAAATAAATAAATCAATTTAACTCAAAATTAGCTAAAGTAAAATATTAAACTCTAACAAAAACATCCTTTAAAATAAAGAAGAATTAAATTGCAGATCACTAATTAAAATTAATCAAACACAGTGAAATGCTTTAATAAACAATAATAATTTTAAAACACATAAACAACCCAATTTAAATTAAAGATCAATTTAAATTCACCACAATAATTAACAATAAGAAAGCCCAGTAAAAATAATTTTTCACAATTTAAAATATTTTAAAATAATATTCCAAAACTCCAAAAATAATAATTAATAAAAATAGGAAAGTCTAATAAAATAATAAAATAAAACCTCTAAAATATTAAAACAAGAGAATTACGCAATAAATAATTAAAATAAACCTTCATTAAAAATACACTAAAATCCGGGATGTTACATAGGGTGAACCCATGATTTACCTTTGAATTAAGACATTAAGACCTCTGTCTCATTCTTCTCATTAACTACGTTCTGACGCATGACTTAGACCTACTAAGTCATGCATCCCCTTCTTAGACAGTACTCTAATCATTATCTTCATGTATCTTAGCTCACTCTAAACCTCATGATCATCCATACACATCACATGGCCCTAAGCCAACCCTGAGGCTTAAGCACCATGTAACTATACATAGGAAAGATTATCCATTACATATGGTGAATCCGTCCAGCACGTGTGTCTAACCAGATAACACACGTACCTTACCTCTTTATCACCTAAGACCAGCATATCTTACATTGGTCATAGGGTTTGTATGGACAAGCACCATACTCTGTTACCAACTTTCTCTTACTCGGCTAGCACAACTCTTCATGCCAGCTGTACCTCATGACAATTCATCCCAACACTTAACACGATAAGACTCCATTTATAACTACATTTTACGTCAGGCCATATAGCTCGAGACTATTCCCAAGCTATACCGTGACCTTGTCACGTCACCTCACATACATCCTAGGTCATCACATCATCACAGAGCAACTCCATGATTGACCATGTCACTTCATGACGTTGTCCAGTCATGCTTCCGCTGCACTACTTTGATACTTTCTAGCCACTTCGTACTTATTTCCGGCCATAAGCCAGTCACATGACGACACCCGTCGCCTTAGACTACAGCCACGTCACTACTACAGTACAACCTACAACACTACACAGCACACTTCCCAACTACGCCCAACACTTCACATCACAGTCCACACCACCATACTACACAGCTACTCCACAATACTAACAGCACAGTCCACAACCTAGCCAATCAATTAGCATCTAACATAAATAGTGAGGGATAGAGAATTATACCATCAATGGGATAACCCGTGCGTCGCTCGTTGACCATCACAGCTATAACGCCGGAGGAATGTACGGTGACTGTTTAGGCGTTTGGATAGCTAGGTGTGGTCTTGGAAGGGGCCTGAGGTTGCCTTGGTGATGATGACAAGGAGCGTAGCACGGCGGATCTAGCCGTGTACAATGACGGTTAGTCACGCGCAGTGACTGTCCATCACGTGCAGTGACTACCCACCACATAAAGTGGTGGTTTAGGCTTAGGATGAGGCTAAGGGAGCTGCCGAAGGAGCCGTGGAGGCTCGATGGTGGTGGCACGGTGGTCCATGGTGATGGAAGGAAGGTTGGCCATGCATGTGAGAGGAATAGGTGCCGTGGGAGAGTGAGAGAGAGTGAGGATCCATGGGCTGCAGATCGGGGCCGTGGGTGGTCGGGATAACTAGGTGGTGGCCTGAGGATGCCGGAGAGGGTGGTCACCCGCCGTGGGTGGCGGTGTACGGTGATGGAGGGTGATAAACCTGTGCGTGAGAGAGAAGGACACCAGGAGGTGGAGGAGGGGGCTACCAGTCGTGGGTCTGTGAGAGGAGGAAGGGGGAGTCCAGGGGAAGCTCATGGTGTTGTCTGGTGGATGAGATGGCCGTGCACGGCGGCGCTGTGGACATGCACAGTGAACCTGTGCATGGAGGACCCGTGTACGTGCATGTGGAGGGAGGTGGCTACATGGAAGGGTCTAAGCTTGCTGGAGGAGGTTGGCCGGTGGCAGAGGAGGCTGCCATGGGAGTGGTGGAGCCGGAGGACGGCGCACGGGAGCGCAGTGGCCACTAAGCCCATTTTGGCTGTGCACTGCCAAGGGAGAGGTGGACGGAGCATGAGGGAGCAAGGCCGATGCAAGGAGGCTCGCCAGAGGGAGAGGAGGCCGGTGGTGGTGGAGGTGAGACTCACCGGCGCACGGCGGAGCCGGGCTGGGAGCTGGAGCAGCTTGGGCGTGGGTGTCACGTACGGGCAAGCTGAGAGGGAGAAAGGGAGGAGAGAGAGAGAGCTGGGGAAAAGTGAGGGAGAAGAGAGAGGGGCTGGAGTTTTATCCTAAAACCCGATGTCTGGAGATCAATAAAATGATCTAACGATGACCCTTAAATACTGATTTGAAAATGCGTAAACAATAACTTAATTAAAAGCACTGAGAGGAATTAAGATAGAATATTATTTAAAATAATATTCCTTCATCATTAATAAAATGATGAAGTCTTACTTAAAATATTTAAGAGAATAAAACCATTAAATTAATTTAAAGATTCTATCATTATTTAAATCACGTAATATTTTAAATAACTAGAATCATTTATATAAAATGATTCCCACAATTATAATATTTTTGGAGCTCTTCAAAGATATTATAATTGAGTTATTTAAAATATTACTTAGCTAAATAATCATAGGAATCTTCCATTTAAAATACACATAACTTTAAAACACAAAACTAGCTTTATAAATCATATAGTATCTTTTAAAACACGCCATCGGGGTCTGGCACGCATAACGGTGCTCTTAAACACTAGAGAGGAGCGGACAGACTATCGCATCAGACGTAATTGCTTATGTTAGAAGGAAGGAAGGAGCAGGGTATTACACCTGCCCCTCGTACATGATAGATAAGATCCTATTCACCTATTGATAACTAATAGTATGCAGTATATCACAGTGACAAGTCAACTATAGTCGATTTAAAGGAAACATTAGTCACGGTACCGAAACAAAAGATCCCAATATTATTGCATAATTCCAAAGAGTCATCAAAGTTCATACGAGTTTCGAAAGAACTCCCAAAACACGGGACTAGAACATCAAAAGCTAAATAGAAGATCCTTTCCCAAACATGGTCCCATTGCATTGTCTTGCTCTTCACTGAGATTCAGGCCTCACTTACTTCTTTACGGCTCAGTCCTTGTCGCTAATATGAGAGCTTCTAAACCTTCTATGTCTTCAATTATCTCAATAATTGCTTTGTCAATTGGCTTGAGTTGGTCCCAAATAGACGACTCAGATGGGCTTATAACCATTTTAGGCACGATCCTCTCCGAAGGAGGAACCGTCCTCTTGTGCTTCATCATCTACATTGACTAACCCTGTTACAGCTTCTATCATCCCGAGCGAGAAATGATAGTGGGTAAATACAACAGTGAGATTTTGGAAAATCTCAATAAGTAAATAAGTAACATGCAACAAATATCATAATATGCAGCAAACGTAACAATGAATGCATGGACATGGACTTATACGTGTGCACTTCACCTTTCAAAGACTTCATATAAAAACATGACATTTCATGACTTTTGCTTTCGTAAACATGCTTTCGTCATTTCATTAACATACTTATGAGCTCATGGTCTTTCTTGACTTATAAAATAACATTGGATACCTCACGGCTCTCCTATGCACCATGTATTCCCCGCTAGTTACCGCATCAACCATTGGTCACTTTGACCAAGGTGACTACATCTTGACTTTCATATAAGGCAACTCACATTTCACCTTCATCGTAGGTGCACCCACTAGGTTTAGGTGTGATCTCGCTTTGGTATCCTTTTCTTTTAGGTACCATTCGAAATCCACCGACAATACTTCGTCGACCTAAGGGTATCCCTCCATTTTAAACAATCCTGAGAGGACAAAGGAGTTCCAATAGGACATTCTCCCGTCCCAGCATTTGGGGTCATGATAAAAACTTTACTTTTTAAAGGACTATTTTCCTTTTAAAAAAGGAGTTTTCACAATCCCAATGCATGTGACATGATAATGGACCTTAGAACTTCACGAGACACATGAAATACCACAATACTTCATCATAACCATGAATGCCGAAATGCACATCATAAAAAAAACATTCATATATGCAATACAAATTCTCGTTACGCCTTGAAAATATTAGAACATGTGAACACGTTCCTTTATTCTTATTCGAAGACATTCATGTCAATCAAAGGCATACATCTCAATCATCATCATGCAAGGGCCAAAACATATAAAACCCTAACATAACCACACATCATTCATATCATATCAATCTTAAGACACCAATGATCATGCTTTAAAAATAGTCATTACAAAGAAGTTCATAACACTTGGAAAAACAATAATCTCATAAAGGAACGTACAAAACCGAAACAACCAACAAGTTCACAAGCCATATACATAAAATATCCAAGTACAAGTTAGAGGTGTACTTATAAAAATCCGGAATGTATTTTTATAACAAGCAATCTGAAAAATCATATATAGTATTTGTTAGGATCCTTGCTCAAGAAAAACCCTAACCATATGTTTATGTGTAGTGCTTCTTACACCTTTTTCTTTCCAAGAAACTCCAAGTTTTTGGACCCTTCCCTCTCTGAATCCAAAACTTGTCTTCAATAAAAACCCTAGCTACCACTCACTAGTGTCGTGACCCACTTTCGTCAAAACACCATACTTTTAGAGCTTATAGACAAGTACGGTTACATCATCCTTTTTGAAGAAAACCCTAATCTAACCATGTGAGTGTAGGCTTGATTCATGTGGAATAACTTTCTCAAAACATGAACTTTCTTCTTCTAGCTTAAGTGTACGTGTGTGGGAGCATAAGTTCTACATGAGCTTGACTTAAACCTAGACTTCCTTGTGTGTGGGTAACAAAAGAGATGTTCATTTCATACCTTCTAGGTCTTCTTCTTGCAAGTGTCTCTTCACTTTGTTTACTCTCAATGGGTTGTTTGTATGGTGAGAAAGTTATGGATACTTAGAAGAAAAACACAAAAATACCTAAAGGATTCTAGGGTTTTCGGCTATTCCCTTTTCATAAACACTCAAGGGCTTTCTTGCATGAAACAAGCTCATGCATGGTTGCCAAGTGGTGTGTAGCCCTATCACCTATTTCTTCTAGCTTATCATTGGATTGAGTTGGAAAACCCTAAGACATCTCTTGCATGTGGCGTCCTACTTCTCCCAACCTAAACTCACTTCCTCTTTTGCCCTTCCTTTTCATGTCTTGGTTCAAGGTATCTTATGGCTAAAGGGCATAAGATGGAGTGTGTGCATGTGTGCCAAGTGGCATATGGAGTGTGTGTGCTTTGTATGGGCTGCCGAAACCCTACACTTCCCTAGGAGATTTTCTTTTCACCACACTTTTGGACAAAAAAGTGATTGATCCTTTTTGACACAAGGAACTTTGCCTTAGCTGACCATTTCAAGGGATTTCTTACACAAAATATCATTCTAGAAGTCTTGGGCATGTAGCCTC
Source organism: Cyclocarya paliurus (assembly GCA_029856935.1). NCBI lineage: Eukaryota > Viridiplantae > Streptophyta > Magnoliopsida > Fagales > Juglandaceae > Cyclocarya > Cyclocarya paliurus. Next base: position 5,319,701 of record CM056960.1, on the reverse strand, counting down.
CCTCCAAGCTTGATCTTGTTCCTTCCCAAGAAAACCTTTTTAACCTACCTTAATGCATGGAAGACAAGTGGCAAAAAGTAACTTTTTTCCTCCCCCATTGTTGCCGTCCATGGCCTTTTGGCCTTTCCTAGTTCCACTTTCCCATATTCCTAATCATTTCCTTCTAGGTTCCTTTCCCCATGGTGACATGTGTCAAAGGCTTTCTTCCACAAGCAAAGATCTTCATGCACGCATCACACATCGCAAAAAGTGCTAGATTTTTCCCATGGTAGACGTGTAAGCCAAAATTCCTAGCTCCGTCTCACCTCTCTTCCCTTATTTGCATCTAGGTTCATCAAGTTCTATACATAACTTCATTGGATGTCAAACACCATCATAAACCTCAAGTTGGGCATAAGCCCTAATTTCATTGGGCTTCAAAAACCCTAATTTCCTACAAGGGCCGAAACTCTCTTGGGTTTTAAAAAAATTAAACAAAAGCCTAGAAAGTCTTGGTTGTCACAGTGCACCTAATGATAACTAGAAGTATGCACTATATTGCAGCAGAAAGTCAATTTAGTCAAATAATAGAACAATAGTCATGGTACCGAAGAACATAAAATTCTAATTTCATAATCCATAAGAGTTATCAAAATTTTTTAAGTTTCCAAAAGAGACTCCCAAAACATAGGACTAAAACATCCAACTTAAACAAAGTCATTTCCCAAAAGTGGAATGGGTCAGAACCGAGGTCCCATCCTCAAGCAAACTCAAAAACACTCCCCTACAGACTTGGGGGTCTATATTTAATCCCAACTCCATGGTGACTTCCTTAGCATCTATAGCAGAGTTCTTGGCTTGTTCCAGATAACTTGAAATAAACTTCATATCATGCTTAAACATTAACATCCTTTGAGGATCGAAGGATGAAACTCCAACATTGGACTCATTGAGATTTGCCAAAATCTTTTTGAGTCGCTAAGCCAAAACTGTAAACATTTCTAAGGTGAATTGATGAAGTGCCTCCATTGTGAACTCATCCTCAATTATCTCACAAATCCTATCCATACTAATGATCTTGCGTACCTAGCACAGCTTCTACCATTCTGAATAGGAGAATGATAGTGGAAAAATACAGTAGTGAGATTTTGAAAAATCTCTGTAACTAAACAAATAATATGTAACATATATTATAAGCATATGAAAGCAAACTTAACAATGAATGCATGGACATGAGACTTTACTTATGCATTTGAATTTTTGAAAAGAAATCGTATAAAAAATGACTTTCATAACCTTTCTTTCATAAACATTCTTTCTTCATTTCATACTTATTCATTAAACATACTTATGAGCTCGGTTCTTAATCATATAACATAGCTTTGAGCTCGAGGCCTTTCTTAACTTATGAATGGATAGCTCACGGTTCCTCTATGCACCATGTGTTTTTTGCTAATTATTGCATCAACTATTGGCCACTTTGACCAAGGTGACTATGTCTTACTTTAAACTTTTATATTACGACAGCTCGCTTCGCCTTCACTGTAGTGTATCCACTAGCTTTAGGTGCAATCCTACTTTGGTATCCTTTTCTTTTAGGAACCATTTGAGATTCGTCGACTGTACTTCGTAGACCTAAGGATTACCACTCCATTTGAAGCACTCCTAAGTGGACAGAGGAGTTCCACTAGGACAATTCCCATGTCCTAGCCTTTCGGATTGTGATAAAATCTTTTAAAAAGACTCTTTTTCTTTCAACGAATTTTCACAATCCCAATGCATGTGACATGACAATAAAAATTTAGACTTTCATGAGACACATGCAATCCCAATTCAGATGACATTCAACATGCAATTCCAATACATATCGTGTTACGGCTTGAAAATATTAGAATATGCAAACATGTTCTTTTATAACAATTCTAAGGTATTGAACATCATCCAAAAGACAAACATTCAATACTTTCCATGTAAGGGCCAAAACATACAAACCCTAGCATATCCAAGAATCATTCTTAACTCATCAAACTTAAACCACAAATGATCATACTTCATATATGGCAATAACTGAGACCCTTTAAACTTAAAAAAAAAAAAAAAATCATTCCAATCAACATTTCATGAACTTAGAATCTTCTAATGTATTATACAAACTTTAACAAGAGTATTCATGGGTGGCCGAAACATTCTAATGGTTATAGATAAACATTTTCTTGAGCTTAGTCCTATACATGATTCAGTCAAGCAACAAGCATTCACATACAAATACATATTATGCAATCTGAACCCTAGATGGCTTCCTATTCCATTTTCATAACATGAATGCATATTCCATAGTTCATTCTATTCATACATTAGATCATCATGCTAAGAAGAGATAATATCATACGAAAGAAACATTAATATCATGAGCAATCACATAAACTAAGCAACCAACAAGTTCACAAGACATATACATGAAAAATCCAAAATATATATAGAGCAAGTTAGTACAAAAAATCCAAAATATATACATAGCAAGCAAGTTGAAAAATTTACATATAATACTAGTTAGGTTCATCATTCAAGGAAAGCCCTAACCAATGTGATTAGTGTTGTGCTCTTGACATCTTTTTCCAAGAAAAAAATTCAAACATTCGGACCCTCCTCCCTTGAACTTAACTATAACAAAACCCTAGCTCATAGTGAAACTAGAGCCATGGCCTTATCCTAAAAAACGTCATGCTTGATGTTTTTCTCTTCCTTGAAGAAAAACGCTAATCTAACTGATGAGCTAACTCTTCTAGCTCGAGTGTGTGTACTTGTGAGCATGAGTTCTAGATAAACTTTGCTATAACTGAAACTTAACCTCCCTTAAAACCGTGTGCGTGTGTGTGTGGTAAGGAAAAGTTAGCTTCATACCTTCTAGGCTCTTCTCTTGAAAATATTTCATAACTTTGCTTAACCTCCAAAAGATGTTGGATGAGAAGAAAGTATTGTGGAGAGTGTTTGGATTGCGAGAAAGTGATAGAAAATTGAAGGAAATGGTGATGGCCGAACACTTTAAGAGCAATGCACAAAGTGACTAAAGGTCCTAGGGTTTTCGGCTCCTTCCCCTTTTATAGACACACAAAAGCTTCTTGCAGGATCCAAGCTCATTTGCATGGTTTCCAAGTGGTGTCTCACCCTATGGCTTCTTCCTATCTCATCATTTGATTGTGTGGGAAACACAATAGGATTTGCTTTCTGGACAAGTGGCGCCTCCATCCTCAAAATTGAAACTTCCTTCCTCTTTTGCCCTTCATTTCATATCTTGGTTCAATGTATCTTGTGGCTATATGGTCTTTGTCAAGCTAGAGATCTTCCTCAATCTCCTACATATGTACATGAGTGCTGATATGAACTCCACCAACGATTGTGATAAAACCTGATAACAATGATGGTTTGGAACCCCAAGATCGTATAGATAAGATTTGTTGAGCCTTGACCCGTCACCTTAAATAGATGAAAACCAAGACTATGAAGGATAGAAATGCCACACCAAGAAAACCTAAGATCTCTCAGGAATCAAGGTGATAAGTTTGGTTGTTTGAACGCCCCAAGATTAACTTGATAAGTTCAAGAGTTCTTTCAAGAACGAAGAGGAACACAAGGCCTCACAATGATAATAATTTTCTGAAAACATAATCTGTCATTCAAATTCGAAATCCCCCTATATATACTTGGAACAACCCTCTAAGCATGGGTAATTTCAAAAGACATGAGAATTTCAAAAAACTATTGCCTAAAGAATTCCAAAAGATAAGAAAATCTGAAAATTCGTAACATCCCACCAGCCTTGCACACCATTCAGTAAAAACCTTTTAACTTCCTCTAGAAAACTCCAAATTACACACTTTTTGGTGCGTTGGAAATTAGAGACATGAGGCTTTCCAATGAGATATAGCTTGCAGGCTAATTCATCCAGAATCTTTCCAGAATGATGTTTCAAATAACATGCTGGATAATGGGCTGGGTAATGAGTTGGTCTTTGGAATCATTGAGCTTTGATGACTTGGACTAAGCCTTGTGATGGGAACCAAGATGGACCTAGTTTTAAACATCATTTACAAATTACATATGGGCATATTAAAAGATCAAGAGCTAAGAAGATCAAGGGATTCCTTTCCTGCGGGTTCATATCATTTGGTATTAGAGCTCAGTTTCCAATCAGGTCTGATTCTGTCTTTTATTTATTGCATCTTTAATTCTAGGGCTTCATTTTTCTAGGGTTACAAAAAGCAAAAAAAGAAACAAAAAGTACATTGCCGAAATTCTTAAGGTTTTTGGTTTGGCTTAAATTTGCATCACCTAGGGTTTCAAAATTCTAGGTTTTCTAGCATCTTTAAGTTTGTCAATTGCTTAAAGTGCCGTTCCATTGATTGTCTTTTTCTTCATTGTCAATTCTTGTGTGTTTGAATTCAATTGCTTGATGTTTAGTTGAATATTGCTGTTTGTGATTGAATTAGAGAAAAGAAAGGAAAAGAAAAGAAAATAAAAGGAAGGAAAAAAAAATTCAAATAAAAAAAAAAGGTTGGTAGCTCAAAGGTTGCTACATAGTTACAACAAAGAGAGAGAGAAAAAAAAAGACATTTGTTGATTGAGCTTTATCATCAAAGGGGTTGAAAACATCTTTCTAGTGGGTATCTTGTTTTATCATTACTCTTTCCCTCATATAAATTCATTGAATCTCGTGTCATTTTATTCATTCCTTATTTCTTGTTTTTGTTTCGTGGATCTATATTACTGGTTGGAATAATACAAGGTTGTCTTGTTTTGATTTATTTCAACTAGTTCTTAAAGAACTTGAGCGGGAAAACTATTGAGGTAAAAGGCAAGAGAGTGTGAAACTATTATCGAAAAAAAAGTCAATTAAGTGTGAAACACGAGTGGAGTGCCATTATTCGAGTGTAAACATGTAAGGGAGTGTGTGAGGTTTTTTCACTTACATTCTTTTTGTGCAGCACATTATGATATCTCATAGGAGTGACTAATTTCCAAAAGGGATGGCAGATAACTCGTCCTTTGTGTTGGAAGCCATGCAACAACAGATTGAGCAGTTGAACTTGGTGTTGGGTGAAGTAAGGGATATGATGGATCAACGAGAAGTTCTGGTTAGAAATTTGCAAGGAGGGAGAGATAGGAGATGATGTGAGCCTACTATTGAGAATGGGTATGAGAATAAAAAGTATGATAAGGATGAGGAAGACCTAACATCTAAAGTTGGATTGGGTAGACATAGAGGAGGTAGGCGTGAAAGAGGACTTAAGGGAAACCCAAGGGGTCGAGATGAAGTAGATATGAACCTTAGGAGCATCAAAATGAAAATACCATCTTTCCAAGGTAGAACTGACCCCAAAGGTTTATCTAGAGTGGGAGAAAAAAATAGAGTTGGTATTTGATTACCATAATTACTTTGAGGAGAAGAAAGTGAAGTTGGCGGTAATTGGGTTCACTGATTATGCTATTATTTGGTGGGATCAATTAGTGACCAATAGGAGGAGGAATCTTGAGAGGCCTGTAGAAACATGGAGAGAGTTGAAAGCTCTCATGAGGCGGAGATTTGTACCTAGCCACTACTATATGGACCTTACTAAAGGCTCCAAAATATTACACAACGTTCTAGGAGTGTAGAGGATTACCATAAGGAGATGGAGGTGGCAATGATTCGAGCTAATGTAGTGGAAGATAGGGAGGCCACAATGGCTAGATTTTTTAGAGGATTGAATAGGGAGACAACCAATGTAGTTGAGTTGCAACATTGTGTGGAGGTAGGGGACATGGTGCACATGGCTATAAAGGTGGAGAGACAGTTAAAGAGAAAGGGTACAGCAAGGTATACTTCGGTTTCTAGCACTCATTAGAAACCAAAGTGGGACAAAAATGATCAAGCTGTAACAAAGGGGAAGATCGAACCACCTAGGGAGAAAGATGAGAGTGAGTCTGAAACCTCAAGAAAAAGAGAGAATGAGTTGAAAAACAATTGTGAGATTAAGAGTTCAAAAAAAGATGAAGAAAAAGAAAGTGACAGAAAGAAAGAGAGTGAAAAGAAAAAAGAGAGTGAAAAGGAAAAGGAGAGTGAAAGAAAAAAAGAGAGTGAAAAAGAAAAAAAGAGTGAGAGGAAAAAAGAGAATGAGATCGAAACATTAAAAGAAAGAGAGAGTGAAAAAAAAAATAGAGAGGTGGCTGAGAGTCATGAAAAAAGAGTTGAGCCACGGGAGGAAAAAGAAAGAGAGATTGTAGAGAGAAATGTAAAAATATAAGTGAAATTTTATGCTAAGGCAAGCTTTTATACTAACGAATTTAACGACTCTTTGCCTAGTGTTGTTGTGTCTTTGTTGCAGGGAGATGAGGTCATGATTCCTAATGGTGTGTTTAGTGGATTGCTACCTATTAGAAAGATAGAGCATTACATTGATTTTGTGCCAGGTGCGACAATCCCTACTCGACCTTTCTTTGAAGAGCATGAGTCTTTGACGCCCATGAAGGGTAAGTTGAATAGAATGCATGCCAAGTGGGTGCAATTAATTGAGACATTTCCTCATGTAATCAAGTATACACAAGGTAAGGAAAGTTTTGTGGTTGATGCTTCAGCAAGAAGGTATGTCCTTGTCATCATTTTAGATACAAAGTAATTGAGACTTGAATATGATAAGCAATTGCATGCTAATGATGATGACTTTGCTACTGTGTATGGAGCGTGTGAGAATGCATTGTTTGATAAGAGCTATAGACTAGATTGCTATTTGTTTAGAGAGAATAAACTTTGTGAGCCTACTAGTCTTATTCGTGAGATGCTAGTGCATGGATGTGGTTTGTTGGGTCATTTTGGTGTAAAGTGTATTTTAAACATGTGGCGTGACCATGGGTGGGAGTATTGCTTGCCATTTGTTGAGTTTGCATCTAATTAGAGTGGTCATGTTGGTGCAAGGAAGACTTTAAATGTGTTTCGTGAACGTTTGTGGGAGTATCATTTGCCATTCATTGACATGTTGCGTGAACGTTTGTGGGAGTATTGCTTGCCATTCATTGAGTTTGCATATAATTGGAGTGGTCATCTTGGTGTAAGGAAAACTTTAGATGTGTTTCATGAACATTTGTGGGAATATCATTTGCCATTCAATGAATTGTTACATGGACGTTTGCGGGAGTATCATTTGCCCTTATTAGAGTGTGCATATAATAAACCTTGCATACTACTCTTTCTTATTCTCCTATTAAAATTGTTGATGGTTTTAATCCAGTTACTCCTTTTGCTTTGTTGCTTTTACTTGTTTATGACAGGAGTAACTGGGATGGACATTTTCAAATTCTTGAGAAAATTAATGATAATACATATAAAGTGGATCTTCTAGTTAAGTATCATGTTTATTCTATTTTCAATGTAATTAACCTTTTTCCCTTTGATCCAGGTGGAGATTCGAGTTCAAATCCTTTTGAGGAGAGGGGGAATGATGGGAACCAAGATGAACCTAGTTTCAAAGATCCTTTGCAAATTACATATGGTCATATTAAAAGACCAAGAGCTAAGAAGATTAAGAAAGCAATGCAAGGATAAATGCAATCCACTTGGGACGAGTCAAGCAAGAGCCCAACATTGAAAATGGGCTTGAAGTATGAAGATCCAATTTTGAATCATTTGATACAAGCTATGGAAGAGGGCAATAACATGACTTAAAGGCCTTGGGCACTTGAAAGCTTTCAAATTGTTTAAATCATTTAAATGACTTATTTTAGTAGTTTAGAATAATTGGGCTTTAGATGTTTGGCCCACATATGTCTAATTTTTATAAACTAGGGTTTTTGGGAAGGCCTTGTATTTTGGCCAAGGACTTATTTGGAAAGTTATATTTTAGGAATTAGGGTTTTGAAGAGAGGTTGATATGAACCCGCGGGAATGAAATCCCTTGAACCTACAATCGATTTGAAAACTAACCCAAGAAAGCCAAACTCAAGTCAATGGATGGAGAATCTAGACCCGATGAGAACTCGTTTCAAGAACCTAGATTATATTAAAATCTAGACCCATTGAAGAACCCGTCCCAAGAACCCAGATTACAAGGAGGAACACCATAAAGGTTGTGATTTACCTTTGATAAGTTCAAAAGTTCAATTAAGAACAAGAGGAGTAAAACTCAACTCACAATGAATAATACATCAAATTTCATAAACTAATCTTCAAATGAGGCTACAAGAGTATTTAATGCAAAACCTAATTGAAACCCTAGCCCAAACTAAACCCCTTTCTTCCAAAAATAGCCTTGAATGAATAGTGCCATGTGAACAGTACTGCGGCTACAGTATTGCTACAGAACCTCTTATCAAAACCCTAGTTCCTAAAATGCAACTTTCCAAATAAGTCCTTGGCCAAAATACAAGGCCTTTCCAAAAATCCTAATTCATAAAAATAAGACATATGTGGGCCAAACATCTAAAGCCCAATTATTCTAAACAAATAAAACAAGTTCTTTAAATGATTTAAACAATTTGAAAGCCTTCAAGTGCCCAAGGCCTTTAAGTCATGTTATTGCCCTCTTCCATAGCTTGTATCAAATGAATCAAAATTGAATCTTCATCCTTTGAGCCACTATTGAATGTTGGGCTCGCTAGACTCGTCCCAAGTGGATTGCACCAATCCTTACGTTGCTTCCTTGATCTTGTAATTGGCCCATATGGAACCTACAAATGATCTTTAAAACTAGTCCTTCTTGGGGCCCATCAGAGGTACTGTAGCGATTACTGTAGTCGTGGTACTATTCATCCAGGCTATTTTTGGAAGAAAGGGGTTTATTTTGGGCTAGGTTTTCAATTAAGTTTTGGTTTAAATACTCTTTATAGACTCATTTGATGGAGTTTATGAAATTTGATGAAATTTTCATTGTAAGTTAAGTTTTACTCCTCTTGTTCTTGATTGAACTTTTGAACTGATCAAAGGTAAATCACAACATTTGTGGCATTCATCCTTGTAATCTGGGTTCTTGAGACGGGTTCTTCAACGGGTCTAGATTTTAATATAATCTAGGTTCTTGAAACGAGTTCTCATCGAGTCTAGATTCTCCATCTATTGACTTGAGTTTGGCTTTCTTGGGTGCGTTTTCAATTTAATTGTGGGTTCAAGAGATTCCTTTCCTGCGGCTTCATATCACCTTGATTATTATTTGAGCCCATATTTGTCTTTTTAGAATCAGCCCAATTCTCTTGGATTAGCTCATTTAGTGCTTCCTTGAAACGTTTGGCTCTAAGTCTTGTAATTGTGATGGGAACCAAGATGGACCTAGTTTTAAAGATTCTTTGCAAGTTCCATATGGGCATATTACAAGGTCAAGAGCTAAGAAGATCAAGGAAGTAATGCAATGATAGATGCAATCCACTTGGAATGAGTCAAGCAAGAACCCAACATTGAAAATGGACCTGAAAGATGAAGATTCAATTTTGAATCATTTGATACAAGATATAGAAGAGGGCAATAACATGACTTAAAGGTCTTGGGCACTTGAAGACTTTCAAATTATTTAAATCATTTAAAGAACTTATTTTATTAGTTTAGAATAATTGGACTTTAAATGTTGGCCCACATATGTCTAATTTTTATAAACTAGGATTTTTGGGAAGACCTTGTATTTTGGCCAAGGGCTTATTTGGAATGTTACATTTTAGAAATTAGGGTTTTGAAGAGAGGTACTGTAGCGATTACTATAGCTTAGGTACTGTTCACGAGGCACTATTCATCAAGGGCTATTTTTGGAAGAATGGGGTTTATTTTGGGCTAGGGTTTCAATTAGGTTTTGCATTAAATACTCTTTGAAGCCTCATTTGAAGAAGTTTATAAAATTTGATGAAGTATTCATTGTGAGTTGAGTTTTACTCCTTTTGTTCTTAATTGAACTTTTGAACTTATCAAAAGTAAATCACAACCTTTGTGCATTCCTCCTTGTAATCTGGGTCTTGAGATGGGTTCTTCAACGGGTCTAGATTTTAATATAATATAGGTTCTTGAAACGAGTTCTTATTGGGTCTAGATTCTCTATCCATTGACTTGATTTTGACTTTTTTGGGTGAGTTTTAAATTTGATTGTGGGTTCAAGGGATTCTCTTTCCCGCGGGTTCATATCAAATTGGGCCACTAGGAAGTGACAAAGGGTCTTGGACAAACTCAGCTCCATTCCCACGTGTATGGTCAACATGTCCAGCTCCTTGGTTTGCATCAAGTGCCAAGTGGCATGTGAGGAGTGTGTATGTGTGTGTGCATGGGCTGCTGAAATGCCCTTTGTTCTCCCAAGTAAATGTTCTTTCACCACACTTTTGGACAAGCATGTGATTGGTTCCTTTTTGTACAAAAAACCTTGCCCTAGCCGTCCACCTCAAGGTATTCTTACACAAAATTTTCCTTCAAAAAGCCCTAGGCGTGTAGGCCTTCCTTCCCAAGACAACTTCCTTCCCATTGGACTTCAAAACCCTAATTTCCTTATGAAGGTTGAAACTCTCATAGGCTTATGATAAGTAAATAAAAATATTATACAAAAGCCTAGAAAGTCTTGATCATCACAACGGCTTAACTTGGGCCTCTCCAAAGCAACACTCTTCATGGGCCTAAGAGGCCAAGTCTCTCTAGTTCCTTTTGCAATCTAACAAGCCTTAATCTAAGAGATCCCTGACTACGCCCAAACCAGTACGCTGTGTTATAGTATTAGTTCAGGGTGTCGATCCGCAAGGAGTCGGAAGAAACACAACAAGACGCAAGCTTAAGAGAAAAGATCAAATTATAATATGACAAGAATCTGAAAATTGTACCTAAAGCACGTAATTAAAATGAGATTGGGGCACGGATAAGAAGGCAAGTAAAGCTTTGGGCTTCCATCAACCTGATCCAATACTCTAACTTTTTCAATCCAAATGATATACACAATTAAGAATTATAGCAGCAAATACCTAATTGGAAGATATGGCATTATATTCATCTACTATCTCAAATTTAATTCTAGAATCTATTCTCCCTTTACAAACCACGGTTTTCATATATAAAAATGAATATCAGATCTAGAGACAAAACTTTGTTCACAAACAATAATGCAGCAAAAGATCACATCAATGGCACGAAAAGCCTGTTTAAGTCACTATCATATATTCATAATCCTATAGCTCAACAAAATCAAACCATAGCAAGATTTAATATAATTGTCTCAAACTTATAATATCTAAAACAAATAGAGAATTGAATCCTAGAATCTTAAACAATAAAGCTTAATATATGAATTGAAATATAGTCAAAGTATTTTCACCAATCAAATTCCGCCCTAGGCTTATGATCAAAATACTAAAGTATGTCTAGGTTGTCCCCTAGCGCGCTTTGGGCTTTGATCTGAATTACTCTCAAACCCCATCATTATCCTTATTTGCAGAGTCCTACACTCGTTGAAAGTTCTTAGATTGTTCCAACGTATTGCCCATTTGAAAGTCCTCCTTTGAATTTGACTGGACTTTGACTTGCTCTTTTATAAACCCTGAAATTAAACATAAAAAGCTGCTTAGGAGTATCCCAAAGTAAATAGAAACTCAATTCAAGAATACACATTAATTCTTATGATTTCTATTCACATTTTAGCATTTTAGTCCAATAAAAGGGTATCTAGAATGCACTTTCGTACATTTATCACACTCCCCAACTTGCTTATTGCTAGTCCTTAGCAATTTCTATACTAAAGAGATGAAAGAGATGAGAATCACTAAAATAGGCCACCAATTCTGTGATGCCCCAACTCCCACGTACAAAAAGCCTCGAGAATCGTGACGTCAGGATGATGACAACATGGTCACGCATCCCAACGACAAGTGTCAAGTGTGTGCAACAAAATAAACAGTGCACAAATAAAATACATAGCGGAATGTAATTAAGTCAACTAGTACCAGAATTTTAGTTTAATACAGATATCCAAAATACAAATCTCATAAAAACAAGCCAAAGTCCCAAAATAATAATACAAGTCTGATAAAATAAGCAAAGCACAAGTGATCCCAGATCACTTCTCCGGCGGAGCCAAATCCTTAGACTCGGCATCTGCATCATCACCAACAACACAGTCTGCAGTACCATCAAATGGTACCGCAGGTAAATTATAACCTAACCAATCCTGAAATAAAAATACATTTAAGTATCTAATCATGCATGCCCATGATGCAGTAAGCAAGAAATCCAACACACGCCAAAAAATCACATTTGGCCCAAAAATATTTCCAATAAAACATTTCCACCATTTTCCCAGAAAATGGCCCAAAAATCAATATCCATCATTTTTCCCAGAAAATGATACACAAAAACATATGCTATTTTTCCAGAAAATAGCCATTTTTCCAATTAATCCAATTAAACCATATGCACCATGGCCTCCCCTATGGACCATCCGCACGTTCTGGCTACTTTACGAGCGATGCCCAATTCCGCACCCGGTGCGTTCGTGGCCAGGTTATCCTCTAGCCCCCGCCAGCAGATGGGCCACAAAGTCGGTACGTCCAACGTCCGATCCCGTTGTCGCCCGGCGACAACCCAGGGGACATCACTCAGTATATTCCGCTCCCGAGTGACCAGAGGAGCTCCACCGAGATAATGCCCCATCTCGGCTTGGGGTCGTAATACACACGCACCCATAAATCCAATTTACATGAAAACCTAGTTTTCAAAATAGCCACATGATCATGAATGCAATACACGAAAACCCCATTTTCAATTTACAAACATGAACATGCATGCATATGCCATGAACCAAACATAACCTCAATATCATAACCAACCAGATCACAACACAATTCCCAACAATAACCAGATCACAACCAATTCCCAACAATAACCAGATCACAACACAATAACAAATCAAACAATTACTCCGTTCTCAATCCATCCACCCCCGAACTCCTCGGACTCAGTCCTGACCAACCAGAATACAGTAAATCAATTAGTGCACAAAATATATTTAAATCTCAAAAGATTGTTTAAGGAATACTTACAGTGCTTTAAAATAATTTATGGAGGATCATGGAGGAACTGGAAGCACCAACACAGCAACTCCACAGTGTAAAAACACTATGGCTGAAACACAGTGAAATCTAAATTTCACACGGGTTCAAACGAAGACTTGGGAACGGTAGGGTAGGGCCTATGGGAGGTGGTGAAGCTAGTGGTGGTGGCTTTTGGCCATAGGTGGAGCCGAAAACAGTGGTTTTAAGGCCGAGAAGGTGCAATCGGAGATGGTGCTCGTATGGGCGGTTCCGGCGACGGATCGGAGCCAGGAATGGGTGGAAAAGGTTGCTGGAGGGCCGGTGATGAAGTGGTGATGAGCTGGTGGCCGGACGGCGGTGAAATGGCGAAGGGAAGGCCGCGGCTTCTCACGGCTCCCGGTAGCTAACGGCGGCGCGGCTCCGGCTGAAACTGGTGGGGCGGGGTCGCCGGCGCATGGGAAGTCCGGTGGTACAGGCGGTGTCGACCACTGCCGGCCGGCGGCGGTGCATGTGGCTGAAGGCCGAAATGAACGTGGAGAGGAGAGAGAAAGTGAGTCAGGCGAGGAGAGAGAGTACGCAAGAGAGAGAGGAAATCCGGGAGAAAAAAAAAAGAAGAAAAAGAAAAGAAGGGAAAAGAAAAGATGGGGAAAAGAAATGAGGTCCAATCCTCAACTTTTGGGTCACAACTGATCCTCAAAATAACTATTTTTAAAATAGTAAAATAATTAAATCACTTTAAACTCAAAGCTAGTAAAAGTAAATTATTAAACTCCGACAAAAACATCATTTAAAATAAAAAGGAATTAAATTGCAGAACACTAATTAAAATTAATCAAACGCAGTGAAATACTTTAATTAAAACAATAATAATTTTAAAACACATAAACAACCCAATTTAAATTAAAGATCAATTTAAATTCACCACAATAATTAACAATAAGAAAGTCCAATAAAATAATTTTCACAACTTACAATATTATAAAATAATATTCTAAAACTCTCAAAATTCTAAAACAAGAGAATTAATCTTTAAATCAATTAAAATAATCCTTCATTAAAATATACTAGAATATGGGGTGTTACAAATTCACATTTTCTAGATTCACATATCAAAACAAACTAAGGAATCCAACAAACCATCAAGATCAATACACAACTATCTTTGAGTATGTGTGTATGTTTTCTAAGCCACAACTATCTTACCTGATATGAACTCACAGGACAAGGAATCCCTTGAAACCACAATCAAATTGAAACTCACCCAAGAAAGCCAAATTCAAGTCAATGGATGGAGAATCTAGACCCGATAAGAATCCTTTTCAAGAACCTAGATTATATTAAAATCTAGACCCATTGAAGAACCCGTCTCAAGAACCCAAATTACAAGAAGGAATGCCACAAAGGTTGTGATTTACCTTTGATAAGTTCAAGAGTTCAATCAAGAACAACAGGAGTAAAACTTAACTCACAATGAATAAATCATCAAATTTCATAAACTTATTAAAATGAGGCTACAAAGTGTTTTTAAAGCAAAACCTAATTGAAACCCTAGCCCAAAATAAACCACTTGGTTCCAAAAATACCCTCGGATGAATAGTGCCACAGCTACAGTACGGTGCTACAGTAACTCCCTACAATACCTCTTGTAAACCATAGTTCCAAAAAATGTAACTTTCTAAATAAGCCCTTGGCCAAAATACAAAGCCTTCCTAAAAACCATAGTTCATAAAAGTAAGACATATGTGGGCTAAACATTTTCATGCCCAATTATTCTAGACTAATTCCTATAACTAATAAAATAAGCCCATTTAATTAATTAAATAAGTCCAAGGCCTTCAATCAAATAACCATAATAATAGGCCCTAATTTCTGTTGCACTCTTCCATAGCTATTATCACGTGGATGATCACTGAATCTCCTTCTCTTAAGCCCATCTTGAATATTTGGCTCTTGCTAGACTCTTCCCAAGTCCCTTGCACCAATTCTTGCATTGCTTCCATGATTTTCTTGGCTCTTGATTTTGTAATTGGCCCATCTAGAGCTTGCAAAGGATCTTTAAGACTAGGCCCACCTTGGTTCCCATCATTACCACAAGCCTTGACACATGCAACATCAAGAACATCTCAAGCAAAAGGTTCAACTCTATAACTCATGGGTATAATAGTGTTTCGTGCAAGGGCTCTCTCTATGGAGTTGATGTAACATCCCGGATTTTAGTGTATTTTTAATGAAGAATTTAATTTATTTATTTAGTGATTAATTATCTTATTTTAAAATTATGAGAGTTTTTAAATACTATTTTATAATATTTTAAGTTGTGAAAATTAAATTTTTATGTGTTTTCTTAATATTATTTACTGTTTTGCATTTAAATTGATCTTTAATTTAAATTGATTTTTTTTTGAGTTTTAAAATAATTATTGTTTTAATTAAGCATTTCACTGCGTTTGGATTATTTTATTTATTTAGTGGTTTTAAAATCGTTTTTGTTGGATCACTTTCGAAACCCAAGTTGAAAAGACTGGATCTCCTTTTTCTTCTTCCTCTTTTTCTTTTCTTCTTTTTCTTTTTCTTTTCTTCTTTTTCTTCTTTCTTCTCCCGGTTTCCCCCCAGCTCGACCCGGACCTCTCTCTCTCTCTCTCTCTCCTCACCCACGCGTGATTCGGTCTCCTCCACGCAGCACCGCCGCCGGCTGGCGGTGGTCGACACCGCCGGTGCCGTTCGGTCCCTCAGCCACCGGCGACCTCACCCATAAATTTTCAGACCACCTCGTGCCGCCGTTAGCCGCCACGGCTCATTTGAACCCGCGGTGGTTTTTGCATCGTTCCGCCGCCGTTCGGCCACCTCTGGCCACCAAATTTCTACCACTTCACCACCGGCCCTCTAGCAATCCTTTGGACCCAACCCCGGCCCCGATCCGTCACCGGAGCCGCCCCATCAAACTCAAAGTCCGATTTGAGTTTCTCAGCCTTAAACTGCCGTTTCGGCCGCCACCCACGGCCAAAGGCTACCACCATTAGCTTCACCGACCTCAATAGGCCCTACCCTACCGTTCCCAAGTCTTCGTTTGACCCCGGGTGAAATTTGGGTTTCACTCTATTTCGGCCACAGTGTTTTTACACTATGGAGTTGCTGCTTTGGTGCTTCCAGCCCTTTGTGATCCTCCGAAAATATTTTATAGCACTGTAAGTATTTCCTAAATAATCTTTTGAAATTTAAATATATTTTTGCAATATTTATTTATATATTGTATTCTGGTTGGTCCGGACTGAGTTCGAGGAGTTCGGGGGTGGATGGATTGAGAACGGAGTAATTGTTGATTTGTTATTGTGTTGTGATCTGGTTATTGTTGGGAATTGGTTGTGATCTGGTTATTGTTGGGAATTGTGTTGTGATCTGGTTGGTTGTGATACTGAGGTTATATTTGGTTCATGGCATATGCACGCATGTTCATGTTTGTAAATTGAAAACGGGGTTTTTGTGTATTGCATTCATGATCATGTGGCTATTTTGAAAACTGGGTTTTCATGTGAATTGGATTTATGGGTGCGTGTGTATCACGACCTCAAGCCGAGATGGAGCATTATCTCGGTGGAGCTCCTCTGGTCACTCGGGAGCGGAATATACTGAGTGACGTACCCTGGGTTGTCGCCGGGCGACAACGGGATCGGACGTTGGACGTGCCGACTCCGTGGCCCTTCTGCTGGCAGGGGCTAGAGGATGAACTGGCCACGAACGCACCGGGTGCAGAACTGGGTATCGCTCGTAAAGCAGCCAGGACGTGCGGATGGTCCATAGGGGAGGCTATGGTGCATATGGATTAATTGGATAATGGAAAGATGTCTGTTTTCTGGGAAAATAGCGTGAGTATATTTTTGTGTATCATTTTCTGGGAAAATGTTGGATATTGATTTTTGGGCCATTTTCTGGGAAAATGGTGGAAATGTTTTTATTGGAAATATTTTTGGGCCAAAAGAGATTTTTGGCGTGTGTTGCATATTGCATCATATGCATGCATGGTTAGTTGCCTAAATATGTTTTTATCTCAGGATGTGGTTAGGTTATAACTTACCTGCGGTACCATTTCATGGTACTGCAGACTTTGTGGTTGTTGATGCAGATGCCGAGCCTGAAGTTTTGGCTCCGCCGGAAGAGTGATCTAGGATCACTCGTGCTGTGTTGTATTTTCAGACTCATATTTTATTATTTGGGACTTTGGCTTTGTTTTTATGAGGTTTGTATTTTGGATATTGTATTTAACAAAAATTCTGGTACTAGTTGACTTAATTGCTATCCGTTGTGTATTTTAATTGTGCACAGTTTATTTTGTTGCACACACTTAACACTTATCGTTGGGATGCGTGACCGGGTTGTCATCATCCTAACGTCACGATTCCCGAGGCTTTTTGTACGTGAGAGTCAGGGCGTCACAGTTGATAAGTGGAGATTTAGGTAATTTTGAACAGGCACCACAGAAGACTTCAGACCATCCTCAACCACCAAGGCACACCGCAGCAGCCACGAACGTGAAGTCGAAACCTCTATTTGTCTTCCACGGTAGCCACCTCAAGGGACGTCGAACCACCTCTCCGACGACACAGAAACTTCCGGCCATCCTT
This sequence comes from Cyclocarya paliurus, assembly GCA_029856935.1. Lineage (NCBI taxonomy): Eukaryota > Viridiplantae > Streptophyta > Magnoliopsida > Fagales > Juglandaceae > Cyclocarya > Cyclocarya paliurus. Next base: position 5,302,095 of record CM056960.1, on the reverse strand, counting down.
GTTCCATCGCCGGAACCCCCAGCCACCCAGGGCCACCATCGCACTCAGCCCTCTCTCGGTGAGTCTCGCCGCAAGCCTCACTCCCACTCTCCTGTTTCTCTACAGAATAGATATATATATATATATATATATATATATATATATTTATACATTTAGTTGCTTTTAGGTTTTATTTACATAGTGCATGTGTTAAAATAGATTTACTTTTATGCCTTTTTAATCCTTGTTTTTAAGTATAATTACATCTATAACCTTATGTTTAAATATATGTTAATTATGAATGTTAGTCATTTTATTTGAAGTCGAGTTTAATATTTTGAGTTGAGTTTAATTTCATTAAATAAATATATGAATCTTAAGATCATTATTATAAGAAAGTGTTTCAGGAATTTTAAAATATATTTTTAAAGTATACTATCAAGCCTAATATTTTATTAATAATATTTTATGTATTTAATAGAAGTTTAATGAAAATTATTATGTTATACTTTAAATAGAAAATAAAGCAATATGTTAAGAGTATTATAATAGTATTAGATTTCTTATAAAATTGAATAATTATGTTAAGGAAGGAAAGTATTTTAAGAATTTAAGTTTACGACTTATTTTAAAATAGCTCAAGTGTTTTACTAAGTTATGATATGTTATTAGTACTTTTTAAGTAATTTAAGATATTAAGATTTATTGTTTATAGCGATAAGCAGAATATTTATTTAACTATTTTCTAGATTATGAATTTAATTAAGTAGGTTATTAGTACATGCTGGTTCTAGACAGATTTAGTGATAGCTAATATTGTGTATAGGTGACGAGCTATGAAGTGAAATTCAAGAAGTACATCGAGGTAAGTTATTTGATCACAAAATTAGGATCATCACAGTTCAGCTTATATTTAAGTATTATTCAAGCCAGTTCATTGACAGCCTTTGTTTATGTACTACTCATGTCGTATGCAAGCATGTCATTCAACATAGCACACGATCATGCATTCCGCATCATGTTAAATTTCAGAAATTATAATTATATATGTATTATGTCATGCATCTCATGGTCATAAGACACGTAAGCTATCCCAAATTCAAGTGCAAGATAAAATCATATCAGTTAGTCAGATGACCAATCAGATACATGATACCAATGCAGTTCAGTTCAGGGTGGATGTGCAAGCCACGGACTCAAGCATGGTCCACCATAGTATGCCAGAATACTATCAGCGGCTCCCCTCGCGGCCGCGGGACGTGGGGCCAGTGCACAACCTCGCACACATAGGGTTAAGTGTGTTGGCCAGTCAGTTCAGTCAGTTAAATCAGAACAGTCAGTTAAAACAGATCAGTCAGTTAATTCAGATAAATCAGTCATGCATCGCATAAACATCAGTATGAATAGTCATGAATTTTAAGTTCTCAGCATAAAAACTTTTATGAAAACCTTATGTTTAGTATGTTAACGTTGTGATGGATTTCTTACTGAGTATTTGACTCATTTTAGTTTGTTTTCATTTTTTTTAAACCACCCAGGTGATGATGATGATTACGAGTAGGCAGAGCAGGATTAGAAGGAGCAGTTATTTTAGTTTCAGACCTTCTAGAATGAAATTTATTTATTGCTTTTATGACACAAATTATTCAGTTTATTCTTTTAAGTTTTTTTGAAGACATTTTTATCAGACAAAGTTTTATGAAATAAATCCTAAATTTGTTTTCTTAAATATGAGATCTCTTGCCAGGTTTATTTTATGAAAAACATGTGACACTCCTAGCCTACGGGAATGGGGTGTTACAACATACCTAAGGAATCTTATTGAACAACTCAATAAACCACATCTATCACTTGATGTACTCTTCAACCTTTTAAATCACCAAATAACTCCTTTTTTTTTTCATTTGTTACTTTTTTATTTTCAGGTCAACAATTTGGTGAACAAGTATATGTCATCCTGATATTCTGCTATTTCTACCCAGTCTTGGTATTTTTGCCCTTGAAGCTCACTCACTTGAACACCTTGTAACTCGTGTTCTTACCTTTTTTCTCTTTCTCTTTTTTTTTTTATTCCTTGCAGAAAAAAGAATTCCACATCTAGTACACACTTGGAAGTAACAAGGGTAGGGAAAATCAGTGTATAGGTTATACTCCAATGTAGAGAGGTATGGATAATGTAGGTATATGAAGACAAAAGGCTATATGTGTTTCTTGGCTCAAAGTTGACTACTAAGGATCTATAATTCAAAGGGTTGGCTTAAAAGGCTCAAACGTTAATTCTAAATTGACTTTTATCATATCCCAAGTATATCTACCATCTTACCACAAAAAATGTAATGATATTCTCAAAAGAAGTGCCCAATTCAACAAATCAATGAATGCTTATCACAATTTACTGCATTTGTAGGCTCTCAATCCTCTCCAAAACTCACATGAATACTTAAGCAAAAGAGTTCTCCAGCTACATGTATCAAACCACCATCGTACCACAAAGTTTGGATGAGTGCATTAAGGGTTCTGTGAATGCTTCAGTAGAAAATGATTATGGTGGGTTTGGTGAATTCACGAAGATGGCTATGAATCAGAATGAGTACACATGTGAAAGTGATGCACGTGTGATGCAAATTAAAAAACAAAATTGACACATGAAAAATACTAAATTTGCATCACCACCCCCAACTTAAATGAAACATTGTCCTCAATATTTAAGAATCAAATTTGAATGGGGAGTAACTAAAAGAGAGTTGCTACATAGAAGCCACTGTAGTGGTGCACTCGTTGCACACACTACATGGCTTCTTGTTTTAATTTTTTTTTTTTTTTTGTAAATCAAAACGTGCCATTTTGATCAATTTGGAAATCCGTTTTGCCTTTTTGTTCCCATTTGAATTCCTACCGCGAGAACCCTCCTCCCTCGCGACCCATTTCAGGTTCCTTAACCCAACACCTCCTGGCGACGCCGTCTCTCACGTCAATGCCACCGAGCGGCTCTCCTCCGTCTGGCCAGTGCCTCCACTCCACTCGAGCTCGTTGAACGGAGCAAACCAGGACTGGCTCGCAAAACCCACCCTCCTTCCACACCACGAACCCGCATCTGTCGGCTTCCTCTTCCCAGCACCGCCACTCCCCTGCAAGGTGATTGAACGGACGAAACCAGCGAGAAGTCAGAAGTCCCATGCTCTGTTTTTCGCCACATTTTTGCTCAGCTTCGTAGGTAATATTGTACCATTTTCAGGTTGATACTATAAATGTAACACCCCGTATTTTAATAAAGAATTATTTTAATTAATTTAAAGATTGATTCTCTTGTTTTAGAATTTTGAGAGTTTTAGGATATTATTTTAGAATATTTTAAGTTGTGAAGATTATTTTTTTATTGGGCTTTCTTATTGTTAATTATTATTTTGGATTTAAATTGATCTTTAATTTAAATTGGTTTGTTTATGGGTTTTAAAATTATTATTGTTTTATTAAAGCATTTCACTGCGTTTGATTAATTTTAATTAGTGTTCTGTAATTTAATTCTTTTTTATTTTAAAGGATGTTATTGTTGGAGTTTAATATTTTACTTTAACTAGTTTTGAGTTTAAATTGATTTATTTAATTTACTGTTTTAAAAATAGTTATTTTGAGGATCAGTTGTGACCCAATAGTTGTGAGGATTGGACCTCATTTCTTTTCCTCATCTTTTCTTTTTCTCTTCTTTTTCTTTTTTCTTTCTTTTTCTTCCTTCTTCCTCTCTTCCCCACGTGTAGCCCGACCCCCTCTCTCTCTCTCTCTCTCTCTCTCTCTCTCTCTCTCTCTCTCTCTCTCTCTCTCACGCACAACTCGGCCTTCAGCCACCTGCACCACCGTTGGCCGTCCGTGGTCGACACCGCTGGTACCATTGGACTCCCCATGCGCCGGCAACGTTGCCCCACCAGTCTTAGCCCGAGCCGCGTCGCCGTTAGCCGCCGAGAGCTGTGCAAAGCCGCGGCCTTCCCTTCACCGTTCCGCAGCCGTCCGGCCAGCATTGGCCCCTTGCCATCCTAACCGACCCAACCCTGGCCCCGATCCGTCGCCGAAGCCGCCCATACGAACACCCTCTCCGATTCGAGTTTCTCAGCCTTAAACCGCCATTTCGGCCGCCACCCACAACCAACCATCACTTCCATTAGCTTCACCATACTCCATAGGCCCTACCCTATCAATTTCAAGTCTTCGTTTAACCCCGTTGAAATTTGGATATACAGTGTATTCAGCCACAGTGTTTTTACACACTGTTGTATTGCTTTCCAGCCGCCTTTTACACCTCCGTGATCCTCCATAAATTATTTTAAAGCACTGTAAGTATTTCTCCAAAAGACTTTTAAGATTTAAATATATTTTTGCAAAAACCTGTTTTATAAACTGTGTTTTGGTTATCTGATTAGACTGTATTGGTTATTTGGAAATTATTGATAACTGTTGGTTGTTGGTAATTGGTTGATTTCATGGCATTGTGCACGCATGCGTGGGTGTGTATTTTTGGAAACTGTGTTTTGTAAAAAGGCTTTTGGGTGCGTGTGTATCACCCCCAAGCCGAGATGAGTTATTATCTCAGTGGAGCTCCTCTGGGCACTTGGGAGCGGAATATACTGAGTGTCATCCCCTGGAGCTATTGCTCGGGACTTGGACGATATGGTAGTGCTCTCGATCTGACTCCGTGATCCCTCGGGCTGGCGGGGATCAGAGGATGCTTGGCTATGTACGCTGGGCGCAGAACTGGGCATCACTCGTGTTGTATCACTCGCACGGTCGCTACTTGTGGTGTGACGAAGAGAGCCAGGGTATGTGGATGGTCCCTAGGGGAGGCCATGGTGCATACGGATAAAAATTGGAATTAATGTAACTATTCCTGGATTTTATTTATGTGCCAAATGGTGATTTTTGGCGTGCGTGAAAAATTATGATTTTCGAGAAATTGTGTTTTTCTCAGGTTTTGCGTTTGGCCATCATGTGTATGCATAGTGTTTGTTGTGTTAATATATTTATGTCTTGGAGTATTTTTGAGTTTTACTTACCTGTGGTACCATTTTCTAGTACCGTAGATTTTGATGTTGTTGATACAAGTTTTGAGGAGGCTGAGCCTGAGGAGTTGGCTCCGCCGGAGGAGTGATCTGGGATCACTTGGGTTTATGTATTTTCAACTCTTGTATTATTTTTGGGACATTGGTATTGTTTTTAAACGCTTTTATTTTTGGATATTTGTATTAAACTAAAATTCTGGTACTAGTGACTTATTTATATTATCCGCTGCGTATTTATTTCTGCACTGTTTGCTTGTAGCACACACTTGGCACTTGTCGTTGGGATGCGTGACCCGTGTTGTCATCATCCTGACGTCACGATTTCCGTGTTGTTTTGTACATGGGAGTCGAGGCGTCACAATAATGTTCTTCATGTGTACATTGTAGTTTGAGTGTGATCTGAGATGGGTATTGTGGCTTAGGGCATGGAGATATTTCCAGAAAATTAGGGTTCGTATACCATTGTTTTTTGTTATTGGAACTTGTTTACTATTCAGGAAAAATGTATTTCATTCATGAAGGAACAGTGAGTAGACTTCATTTCTTTGCAGTTGAAGGGGCATTGAACGTCCATCTTGAAATATTGAGCTATTGGAGACGGGGTGTGCTATTCCTGCTCATTTTTTGTTTCTATTAGCCTTCAAAGTCTGAAATCTGTGTGAGTTTGTTGTTGTGAGTTTTGAAAAACAGAAAGGCATATACTTCTGGTTTTATGTATTTTTGCTAACCTTTGGAATTTGCTTCTTATATTTATAACATTGTATTGTATGCTGATATTAGCTCCATTGGTGTGTAGCATATCTTTATAAACAAAAGGAACTATTTATGCTTAATAATGCAGTTTTTTTCCCCTTTTTCTGGTCATGTAAGTAGTTGGCAGCCAAAAGGTGAAACCAGACTTTTGCTTCAGCCTCTGAAACACACTGCTGCTGTAGAATTGTACATTGATCACATAAAATGTAATGTTACCATTTCTACGTAAATCAAGTCTTTATTGTGTGCAAACTCCAATATTTACAAGTTTTCATAAATTCATACCCAAGTACTTGAAACATAAACCTCAGGCTCATCACAGAGGAAGCTCTGCGAATATGATAAAATAACTTGTCTATATTTGCATTATTTTTATCAATTCTACATTTTCATTCTTATTCTTATAATTACTATATTTCAGACAAGTAATATGTACATACTTATACATCAGCATCCTATTCTGCGCATAAATTCATGAAATGATCCTCTTTGCCCTTGTGTAGAAGATTAAAAGCATCCACTACATACCCATCTCTTGGCTCGAGAGAATCAAGCATAAATTTCTCAATACTTTTGTACGATGGACCTCCCCATGGTGGTGAAACACCATGTCCCCCTAACAAAATTAAAACATAAAAAATAAAATAAAAAAATAGACAAACAATAACAAAGGAAGTATAACTTCCATTCCAAGATAAAATGTTGCACATGCATCAACTAAAAAACTTGCAGTTGGTGTTTTAAACATTAATCCCAGTAAAATTATAACATCAAACTACATAGATATTGATCGATTCTTTAATATATACTTCTCTTTCTTACTATGAAGAGTGATAAGTTGTTCAACTTATTTTTCCCAATCTTCCCTTTTGCTTTCCGTATCAACTTTCTTCCTTACTGTTTCTCTAATTATTCTATCAAATCCTAATTTTTGCAGTCAAAATCTTCATGCTTGAATAAAAGTGCAGAACATAGTTCCTTTTTTCTTCACATAATTTTCCCAACCATGGCATAAATGAAAAGTCAGTTTATTTAGAATGTAGCAAAACTCTTTTTTTTTTGTTCTTCATAAGTAAAAAGACATGGCAATAAACATAGTTGCCCCTTGCTACATGATTTGATGGTTCCCATGTGGACTTTGCAGTTATTAATGCCATATTTTTTAATAAAGTTTGTTTGATGTGCTCATGAATCTAAATATAAGCATAATTGCAGCATCATTTTGATAAAACTATGGCCCACAGTTCGCCAAGTACACCGGTAGATGTTAGCCCATTTTTTGATTCATCCGAGGTATATTTATTTGAATTCTTAAATTCCAGAAATTAAGATGTTAATTTATTTAAAGTCATTCCATTTTGCCTAACAACATCACTGTTTGAGCAGATGCCACCTTATATGCCCTACCCTCCGTCGAGTAATCTAGATGAGTTGAGGCAAGAAGCGCCCTTGGCATCGACTGTGCCAACTGCTTTTGAATTTGAACAAAATCTACAAAGTACATCAGGAATGACTGATGAGGGAAGTTTCCATGACGCCGATCGTATTACAGTTTCGTTTGCCTTGCCTTGATTATAATGATTGTAATATTGTTTTGATGCTAATTCATCCATATGTTTCCAATTTTAGAAATGGTCTTTGACATAAATGAAGATTTAGAGGGTACCACTGCTGTTCAAGATGATGAGGTACGAGTTGAAGCACCTCGATCTGGTATGGAATTTGACAGTGTGAAAGAGCTTACAGCCTACTATAAGCAGTATGCGAAGCAAGATGGTTTTGGTGTACGAACACAAAGGACTAGGAAATATGATGAAGGGAGGCATGTCTATGTCACCATTGGTTGTGCCCGCGGCGGAAAGTACCAACCTAAGAACAATAATATCTCCAAGCCACGCCCGACAACTAGAACGGATTGTAAAGCGAGGGTCAATGTGACGTTAAAGGAGAATGATAAGTGGGTTATCACCATTGTTGAAAATGTGCACAACCACATAACTGTGAGCCCCAAGAAGACAAGATTGTTTCGATCCCACAAATATTTAGATGAATATAGTCAAAGGATCCTGGACCTGAATGATCGAGCCGGTATGTGAATGAACAAGAATTTTTATTCTCTAGTCATCGATGTGGGGGGTTTTGAGAATCTTCAATTTCAAGAGAAATATTATCGGAATTATATAGACAAGGCTCGACATTAAGGTTGGGTAAAGGAAGTGGTGAAGCACTTAATTAGTATTTTCAAAGAATGAGAGATCAGAATGATGGGTTCATTTCTAACATGGACTTGGATCATGAAGGAAGGTTACGGAATGTATTTTGGGCTGATGCTCGGAGTCGAGCGGCCTATGAAAATTTCAGAGACGTTGTAACCTTTGATATAACGTACCTAACAAATAGGTACGGGATGCCTTTTGCTCCATTCGTTGGTGTTAACCATCATGGTCAATCCATTTTATTAGGGGCGGGATTGCTTTCAAGTGAGGACACACATACTTTTGTGTGGTTGTTTCGAATGTGGTTGGATTACATGAATGGTCGGGCACCCAAAGCCATGATAACGGACCAAGATTGGGCAATGAAGAGTGCTATTGCCATTATATTTCCTAAAACTCGTCATAGATATTGTTTATGGCATATAATGCGCAAGTTTCCAAAGAAGTTAGGATCTCACGTCAAATTCAATGCAGGGTTGAAGACTGACATTTAGACTGCATTATATGAGTCACAGACCACCACAGAATTTGAGGAGAGCTGGGGTCAACTGCTTGCAAAGTATGAGCTGGTCAGTAATAAGTGGCTTCAGTCCTTCTACGAGGAAAGGTCTTTTTGGGTTCCGTGTTACTTGAAAAGTGTATTCTGGGCTGGAATGAGCACAACACAAAGGTCAGAAAGCATGAATGCATTTTTCGACGGGTATGTTCATTCCGGTACCACATTGAAGGAATTCATCAACCAATTTGATAATGCACAGAAAGAAGGTGGAGGTAGAGACAATGACTGATTTCAATTCTAATAACCAAACTATTCCCTGTGTGTCCCATTTCAAAATTGAGAAGTAGTTTCAAAACTTATATACAAATGCAAAGTTCAAAGAGGTTCAAAGAGAGTTGCTGGGACTAATGTGTTGTAATTGTTCATTGGTCAGCACACAAGGTTGCATTTTAAAATATGATGTTTTGGACGAAATATCTACTGATGACCACATAAAAATAGTCCATTTTTCAGTTTACTATAACGAAGAGGAGGTGGAGGTAAAATGCACGTGTGCACTATTTGAAATGAGGGGGATTCTATGTAGGCATGTACTTAGAGTTTATCAGTTGAAAAAGATTAATGTGTTGCCAGATGTGTATGTGTTGGATCGTTGGAGAAATGACTTAAAGAGGAGATACACATTACTCAGAAGTAGTTATGATGACCAGAGGGACAGAATAGACGCACGAAATTATGAGCTGGTGGTTAAAACATGTTCAAAATTAGCAACCAAAATATCCTCAGATAATGAAAAAGTCAGTGCATTCCTACGTGTTGTTGAAGAGTTTGAGACAAAATGTGAAGGTTCAACCCTGGAGTGGAGAAGAGAACAAGCGAAGGCAATACCAATTGATATGAACCCACAATCAATTTCTGCACTTTTTTTTTTTTGAATTCTTTTTTTTCTAAACCCTAGAAGAATGAAGCCCTAGAATTCAATATGCAAGAAATAAAGTATAGAATCAGACCTGAATGGAAACCGAGGTCTGATACCAAATGATATGAACCCACGGGAAAGGAATCCATTGAACCCACAATCAATTTGAAAACGCACCCAAGAAAGCCAAACTCAAGTCAATGGATGGAGAATCTAAACCCGATGAGACCTCGTTTCAAGAACTTAGATTATATTAAAATCTAGACCCATTGAAAATCCCATCTTAAGAACCCATATTACAAGGAAGAACGCCACAAAGGTTGTGATTTACCTTTGATAAGTTCAAAAGTCCAATTAAGAACGAAATGAGTAAAACTCAACTCACAATAAATAATTCATCAAATTTTATAAACTTCTTAAAATGAGGCTACAAAGTGTATTTAAAGGAAAACCTAATTAACCCTAGATAAATAAATCCCCATCTTTCAAAAATGCCCCTGCATGAACTGTAACTGTAACATCCCGGATTTTAGTGTATTTTTAATGGTGGATTTATTTAATTTATTTTGTGATTATTTATCTTGTTTTAAAAATTTTGGGAGTTTTTAAATATTATTTCTTAATATTTTATGTTGTGAAAATTATTTTTATGCGCTTTCTAGATTTTATTTACTGTTTTGGCTTTTAAAATGATCTTTAAATTAAATTGATTTATTTTTGGATTTTAAATTTTTATTGTTGCATTTAAATTATTTCACTGAGTTTGGATTATTTTATTTAGTTTTCGGTTTTAATTTCATCTTCGTTGGATTTTTCGAGACCCAGCTTGAAAGATTGGATCTTCCTTTTTCCCCTCTTCTTTTTCTTTTCTTTCCTTTTTCTTCTTTCTTTTTTTTCTTTTTCCTCTGTTTCCCCGTGCGTGCCCGAGCCCCCTCCCCTTTCTCTCTCTTCTCTCTCCTCTCTCCACCGTTGCTTTCGACCTTACTGCCGTTGCCCCGCCTCCGAACCGCCGTGCACGACACCGCCGGCACCAGTGGCTCCCCCTTGCGTCGGCGACCTTCCACCATCATTATCCGGCCGGCTAACGCCGTCGTTAGCCACCACGAGCCGATCGAATTCGCGGTGAGTTTTTTCCCATTCCGCCGCCGTTCGGCCACCTCCGGCCACATTTCTTCACCACATCTTCACCGGCCCAATACCAAGCTTTTCCACCCATTCCCGGCCCCGATCCGTCGCTGGAGCCGGTCATACGAGCATCACTTCTGATTTGACATTCCGGCCTTAAAACCTCTTGTTTCTGCCACTATTCTCGGCCAACCACCACCACCATTAGATTCCCCACCTTCCATAGGCCCTACCCTATCAATTCCAAGTCTCCGTTCGAACCCGTGCAAAATTTGAAATTCACTGCATTTCGGCCAGTGTTTTTACACTGTGCATTTTTGCTGCTTTGGCGATTCCTTGTGCTTCGGATCCTCCGTAAAATAGTTTTAAAGCGCTGCAAGTATTTCCTAAACAATTCTTTGAGATTTAATTATATTTTTGCAATTAACTGCTATATTTTATATATATGTATCCTGGTTGGTTCCAGACTGAGTCCGAGGAGTTCGGGGGTGGATGGATTGATCGGAGTATTTGTTGTGTGTGATTAATTGTGGTTGGATTAATTGTTGGAGTTTGGTTATGTGATTTGGATATTGGATATTTTGGTTGTATTGTGATTTTGGGAGTTGATCATTAATTGTGAGGATTGATCTGGTTCATTGCATATTGCACACATGGTATGTTTGTAAATGGAAAACGGGGTTTTCGTGTAATGCATTATGTTCATGTGGTTATTTTGAAAACTGAGTTTTCATGAGAATTGGACTTTTGGGTGCGTGTGTATCATGACCCCAAGTCGAGATGGGGCATTATCTCGGTGGAGCTCCTCTGGTCACTCGGGAGCGTAATATATTGAGTGACATCCCCTGGGTTGTCGCCGGGCGACAACGGGAGCGAACGTTGGACGTGCCGACTCCGTGGCCCTTCTGCTGGCAGGGGCTAGAGGATGACCTGGCCACGAACGCACTGGGTGCAGAACTGGGCATCGCTCGTAAAGTAGCCAGGACGTGCGGATGGTCCATAGGGGAGGCCATGGTGCATATGGTTAATTGGAATAATTGGAAATTGGCTGTTTTCTGGGAAAATAGCGTGAGTTGTTTTTGTGTATCATTTTCTGGAAAAATGATGGATAATGATTTTTGTGTGCCATTTTTTAGGAAAATGGTGGAATTGATTTTATTGGAAATGATTTTTGTGCCAAAGAGATTTTTGGCGTGCGTTGCATTATTGCACATTGCATCATGGGCATGCATGGTTAGTTGTGTAGATATGATTTTATCTCTGGACTTGGTTAGGTTATAACTTACCTGTGGTACCATTTAATGGTACTGTAGACTTTGTTGATGATGCATATGCCGAGCCTGAGGATCTGAATGATCTAGGATCACTCGTGTTGTAGTTCTTTTTATCAGACTTGTATTTATTTTTATGGGACTTGACTTTGATTTTAAGGTATTTGTATTTTGGATATCTGTATTAACTAAAATTCTGGTACTAGTTGACTTATTTACCTTCCGCTGTGTTTTTAATTGTGCACTGTTTATTTATTGCACACACTTGACACTTGTCGTTGGGATGCGTGACCGGGTTGTCATCATCCTGACGTCACGATTCCCGAGACTTTTTGTGCGTGGGAGTCGGGGCGTCATAGTAACACCCCCTTCCCGTAGGCTAGGAGTGTCACGTGTTTTTCAAAAAATAAACCTAGCAAGAGATCTCATATTTAAGAAAACAATTTTAGGATTTATTTCATAAAACTTTGTCTGATAAAAATGTCTACAAAAAACTTAATTGAATAAACTGAATAGAAGTCATGTCATAAAAGTAATAAAATAAATTTCTTCTAAAAGGTCTGAAATTAAAATAAATGCTCCTTCTAATCCTGGTCTGCCTGCTCGTAATCATCATCCTCACCTGGGTGGTTAAAAACATGAAAACAAACTAAAATGAGTCGAATACTCAGTAAGAAATCCATCACAACGTTAATATACTAAACATAAGGTTTTCATAAAAGTTTTCATGCTGAGAACTTAAAATTCATAACTAATCATACTGATGTCTATGCTATGCATGACTGATTTATCTGAATTAACTGACTGTTCTGATTTAACTGACTGAACTGACTGGCCAACACACTTAACCCTGTGTGCGAGGTTGTGCACCAGCCCCACATCCCGCAGCCGCGAGGGGAACCGCTGATAGTATTCTAGCATACTATGGTGGACCACGACTGAGTTCGTGGCTTGCACACCACCCTGAACTGAACTGCATTGATACCATGCATCTGAATGGCCATCTGATTAACTAAACTGATCTTATCTTGCACTTGGACTTAAGATAGCTTATGTGTCTTATGACCATGAGATGCATGACATAATACATACATAATTATAATTTCTGAATCTGAACATGATGCAGAATGACATGATCGTATGCTATGCTGGATGACATATTTGCATATGACATGAGTGGTACGTAAACAAAGGCTATCAATGAATTGGCTTGAATAATACTCAAATATAAGCTGACTGTGATGATCCTAATTTTGTGATCAAATAACTTACCTCGTAGCGCTACTTCCTGAATCTCACTTCGTAACTCGTCACCGTGGAGGAGAAGCTGATGGGGATTGGCTGGACGAGACGACGGTGGCTCTGGGTGGCTGGGGCAAGCCCGAAAGCTTAAGAGAAGCCGAGATGAACGAGAGAGGTGGGTTCTCGGTCTGCTACGGTTTGCTTCGGTGGTTGTGGTTTCTTATGTTTTCTTCTGGAGATCTCGGCCAGGGGTGGGTTTTATAGGCAAGGAAAAGGGTATTGTGACCATAAGGAGATGGGATAAGATTTGGAGTTGAGAGTTTGGTTTCCTACTAGGATTTGGAGTTGAGAGTTTGGTTTCCTAATAGGATTTGGAGTTGAGAGTTTGGTTTCCTAATAGGATTTGGAGTTATTAATTAGAGGATAAGGATGAGGCTTATGGGTGGAGATAGGAAGAAATAATGTTTAAATTCAAATAAAACTCTAGGCTATTGTAAAAATCGGGTCATAATAAAATAATAAAATTAAAATGATAATAATCTTATTAAAAAAACAAATGTAAAATCTGATGATAATAATAATAATAATAATAATAATAATAATAATATAGCTATAAGAAAATACATAAAATGTATCTATAGCCTAATATTAGGGTCGGGTTGTTACAAACTCCCCTCCTTATAAAAATTCCATCCTCGGAATTTGCTAGTACCTCAAGCAACCTACATACTTGTCTATCGCATTCTTTCCATGTTTCTATTTTAGATCTTCGATCATTTAGTCGAACCTATTCTTCTTAGACTTTTAATCCTTCGAGATTTATTCTTAAACCTCGCTTATTCTCCAAAATTGTAAACCTCAATAATGGATTCGATTACAACCTAATAATAATAATTCCACAAAAAGTAATTAGAACTCTCTACATAGAATAATAAAACTCTTCACATACAATAATAACCTCAAAAATTCATAACCCAAAACTCTCCAAAGTTTGGATTCTAAATCCTACTACTCGTACTTGGCGATAGAATCACGTTACCTATAGATCATAAGAGTACCACCAATCATCATGAAAAACCATACACCCTATAAATTCATTCCTAAATCTCGCATATTTTCCTAATCTTTTTACACGTGCACTTACTATCAATAATCACACGCTTCAGAAGTACAATCCAAGCCTAAAGTGTATACCTTGACAACAAGATTTATCAAAAACCTATTAATAATATCACTTAACCCATTATCTTTCTCCAAATAATAGTGAGTAACTGTCTCCACATAAAATAATAATGAACTTTCTGCATAGAATGATAAATAAATCTCCTCATGTAATAATAACCTCAAATAAACATCAATTTAAAATCCTCCAAAGTTCAGAGTCTATAAAATATCTCAATTCTAAAATTCTAAAAAATGAAATTCCACAATGATCATGTGCCTATGGTTATAGCCTACATCTCCAATTATAAGTATCTCAATTATAAGCATAGCAACATCAATTAAACTTCCATATCAAACTTCAACGTCTCGTGCTATTTTCTAATAATGTCGACCTAACCATTAAAACTTTAATGTACATGTCTAAGGCATACATGTACTCCAATCATCTTCTGTTCGTAAACCTTAAATTCTTGCACTTCAAAAATATATTGACTCCACAATTTCTTTCGATAGCTTCATTGCTAAATAATTTTGCAATACGACATTTTCCAAAGATCTTTTGTTCACCATTCATACTAGGCGAAAGGATCACATTACATAATATACTTTCCATCAATAGTTATGAATTACCAATCACCATATGTAAATCTATGTCATAACTCCAAAATCTACTAACAACATTCCCTAATTTCCTTAAACAAGACTTCCTCAAATATAATTCAATCTCCATCCATTCTCATGAACCAGATACACTATCAGTCCTAAAAGTAATAGTTTCCCAACTTCACCTTCCTTCAATCAATTACATTGTCATAACCAAATTGACACATAATTCTACTACACATAATTCTCATAAAATTCTAGATATCCATGCTACATGAAATTCCTAGAGTCAAATGCCATAATCTAAAGTAACCAGTAATTAATATTTTGATATTGACATGAAAAATCATAATGTCTACCATAACTATAATAGTGCTAACTAGTAAGAGATATAAAATATCTTACGATAATAAAAATGCCTCAATAACTCTCGAGCAGACCAGGAGCATCCTAGGTGACCTTATCCTAAAATAAAAAAAATACTTTTCTTTTCTTTTCTTTTCTTTTTTTCCTTTTTTTTTTTTGAAAAAGTCTACAGAATCTCTCAACTTGGGCTCTGATACCAAATTGTAACACCCCTTTCCCGTAGGCTAGGAGTGTCACGTGTTTTTCATAAAATAAACCCGACAATAGATCTCATATTTAAGAAAACAATTTTAGGATTTATTTCATAAAACTTTGTCTGATAAAAATGTCTACAAAAAACTTAATTGAATAAACTAAATAGAAGTCATGTCATAAAAGAAATAAAATAAATTTCTTCTAAAAGGTCTGAAATTAAAATAAATGCTCATTCTAATCCTGGTCTACCTGCTCGTAATCATCATCCTCACCTGGGTGGTTAAAAACATGAAAACAAACTAAAATGAGTCGAATACTCAGTAAGAAATCCATCACAACATTAACATACTAAATATAAGGTTTTCATAAAAGTTTTCATGCTGAGAACTTAAAATTCATAACAATCATACTGATGTCTATGCTATGCATGACTGATTTATCTGAATTAACTGACTGTTCTGATTTAACTAACTGTTCTAATTTAACTGACTGAACTGACTGGCCAACACACTTAACCCTGTGTGCGAGGTTGTGCACCGGCCCCACATCCCGCGGCCGCAAGGGGAACCGCTGATAGTATTCTAGTATACTATGGTGGACCACGACTGAGTTCGTGGCTTGCACACCACCCTGAACTGAACTGCATTGGTACCATGCATCTGAATGGTCATTTGATTAACTGAACTGATCTTATCTTGCACTTGGACTTAAGATAGCTTATGTGTCTTATGACCATGAGATGCATGACATAATACATATATAATTATAATTTCTGAATCTGAACATGATGCAGAATGACATGATCGTATGCTATGCTGGATGACATGTTTGCATATGACATGAGTGGTACGTAAACAAAGGCTATCAATGAATTGGCTTGAATAATACTCAAATATAAGGTGACTGTGATGATCCTGATTTTGTGATCAAATAACTTACCTCGTAGCGCTACTTCCTGAATCTCACTTCGTAACTCGTCACCGTGGAGGAGAAGCTGACGGGGATTGGCTGGACGAGACGACGGTGGCTCTGGGTGGCTGGGGCAAGCCCGAAAGCTTAAGAGAAGCCGAGATGAACAAGAGAGGTGGGTTCTCGGTCTGCTACGGCTTGCTTCGGTGGTTCTGGTTTCTTATGTTTTCTTCTGGAGATCTCAGCCAGGGGTGGGTTTTATAGGCAAGGAAAAGGGTATTGTGACCATAAAGAGATGGGATAGGATTTGGAGTTGAGAGTTTGGTTTACTACTAGGATTTGGAGTTGAGAGTTTGGTTTCCTAATAGGATTTGGAGTTATTAATTAGAGGATAAGGACGAGGCTTATGGGTGGAGATAGGGAGAAATAATGTTTAAATTCAAATAAAACTCTAGGCTATTGTAAAAATCGGGTCATAATAAAATAATAAAAATAAAATGAGAATAATCTTATTAAAAGAACAAATGTAAAATCTGATGATAATAATAATAATAATAATAATATTATTATTATAGCTATAAGAAAATACATAAAATGTATCTATAGCCTAATATTAGGGTCGGGTTGTTACATGAACAGTATCGCGGAATGAATAGTACCGCGCTACAGGAACTTGGCTACAGTATTTTTAAACCCTAGTTCCTAAAAATAACTTTCCAAATACGCTCTTGGCCAAAATACAAAGCCTTCCAAAAAACCCTAGATCATAATAAAAAGACATGTGAGCCAAATATCCTCAAGCCCAATTATTCTAAACTAATAAAATAAGTCCTTTAAATGAATTGAACAAGTTGAAAGCCTTCAGGTGCCCAAATGACTCAAAACTGGATCTTCTTAACTCTTGATCTTGTAATATGGCCTATCTGGAACTTGCAAAAGATCTTTAAATCTTGGCCCACCTTGGTTCCCATCATTCCCCTTCTCCTCAAAAGGATTCGACCTCGAATCCCCACCTAGATCAAAGGGAAAAGGTTAATAACATTGAAAATAGCAGAAAAATTATACTTACCTGGAATGTTCACTTGATATGCATTATCATTAATTTGTTCAAGAATTTGGAGAAGTCCATCCAAGCTACTTCTGTCATCAATAGGTAAATGTATTAAATCTAAAGGAGTAAATGAATTAAGTCTGTAAACAATTTCAAAAGGTGAAACTTTAGTAGTAGCATGAACGCTCCAATTATGTGTAAACTCAATAAATGGCAAACAAAACTCCCTCAAATGTTCATGAAACACATCTAAAGTCTTCCTTCCTTCAAAATGATAACCCCAATTATCTATGAACTCAATGAATGTCAAGCAATATTCCCACAAAATTTTATGCAATACATTAATGAATGAAAAATGATACTCCCACAAACGTTCATGGTCAATGAATGGCAAATGATACTTCCACAAACATTCATGCAACACGTCTAAAGTCTTCTTTACACCGAAATGACCACTCCAATAATATACAAACTCAATGAATGGCAAGCAATACTTTCACCCATGGTCACGCCATACATTTAAAATCCTTTTCATACCAAAATGACCCAATAAACCACATCTATGCACTAGCATCTCACGCATAAAACTAGTAGCCTCACAAAGTTTATTTTCTCTAAACAAACACCAATCTAGTCTATAGCACTTATCAAATGATGCCTTCTCATACGCTCCATACACAGTAGCAAAGTCATCATCATTAGCATGCAATTGCTTATCATATTCAAGTCTCAATAACTTTGTATCTAAAATTATGAGAAGGACATACCTTCTTGCTAAAGTATCAACCACAAAACATTCCTTACCTTTTGTATACTTGATTACATGAGGAAATGTCTCAATGAATTGCACCCACTTGGCATGCATTCTATTCAACTTACCTTGTCTCTTCATGTGCATCAATGACTCATGTTCTTCAAAGAGGTCGAGTAGGAATTGTCGCACCTAGCACAAAATCAATGTAGCGCTCTATCTCCCTAATAGGTGACAATGCACTAAACACACCGCAATGAATCATGACCTCATATCCCTGCAACAAAAAATAACAACACTAGGCAAAGAGTCATTAAATTCGTTAGTATAAAAGCTCACTTTTGTTTCTGTGTTTCTCTCTGCAATCTCTCTTTCTTTCCCATCTTGTGGCTCATCTATTTTTTCTTGACTCTCAGCCACCTCTCTATTTTCTTTTTCACCCTCTCTTTCTCTTGATGTTTTGGTCTCATTCTCTTTTTTCCTCTCACTCTCTTTTTCCTTTTCACTCTCTTTTTTTCTTTCACTCTCCTTTTTTTTTTATCTCTCAGCCTTACAATTGTTTTTCAACTCATTCTCTCTTTTTCTTGAGGTTTCAACTTCACCCTCATTTTTGCTATTTAGCTTAATCTCACTTTTACTCTTGCTTTTTAGATCTCTCTCACTTTCACTCTTTCTTTTTTTAGCAACCTCACTTTTTAGTTTCAGTTGGTCCCCATGGACTTGTGTTGGAGTTAAAGGAGCAAGTTTGATTGTTTTTCCATCCTTTTCAAAACTGTACATGTTCCTTAACTCATCATAGATTATCTTCCTATCATATTGCCACGACCTCCCCAACAAAATATGGCTAGCATGCATAGGCACTACATCACAAAACACCACATCCTTGTATTTTCCAATTGAAAAGGAAACTAGCACTTGCCATTTACCCTAACCTCCCCACAATCACTCAACCACTGCAATTTGTATGGTCTAGGGTGTTTCAAGGTAGGTAAATTCAATTTCTCAACTAAAGTCGTACAAGCCAAATTAATACAATTTTTCACGTCAATAATCATACTACATACCTTGTTGTTGATGTGGCATCTAGTTCGAAAAATGTTCTCACGCTGCTGCCTTGTATCATCCATCTTAATTTCTGTATTGAGATCACGTCTGGCAATAAGAGACTCACCATACTCTTCATTCTTACACTTATGTTCAATACTAGGCTCAGGCCTCCTCCTATCTCTCCCACCTTGCAAATTTCTAAACACTGCTTCTTGATGATCAATCCTATCCCTGACTTCACCCAATACAAAGTTCAACCGCTCAAACTATTTTTGCATGGCTTGTAACACAAAGGATGTGTTATCTGCCATCCCCTTTGGTGATGAGTCACTCGCTGTACAAAAATAATGTTAGTGGAAAACCTCACACACTCCCTTATGTGTTTACACTCGAAAAATGACACTCCACTCGTGTTTCACTCTTAATTAGCTTTTTTTCGATAATAATCTCACACTCTCTTGCATTTTATCTCAATCGTTTTCCCACTCAAGTCCTTTAAGAACTAATTGAACTCAATCAAGACAATGCAACCTTGTTTTATCCCAACTAGTAATTAGGTCTAAGAAACAAGAACAAAAAAACAGGGAAGGAATGTGTGAGGTTTTCCACTAACATTATGTGAACGAAAGAGTAACTATAAGACAAGATACCAACTATAATGATGTATGCAGCCCCTTTGATGATAAGGCTCAAGAAAATTTTTGGTTCTTTTTTTTTTTTTTGGACGATTTTTTTTTTCTAGACGATTTTTTTTTCCTTTCTTTTCTTTTCTTTTCTTTTCTTTTCACCAACTGAAATGATCACAATCAAAGGAATAAGTAATTGAAAAAAACCCTAACAAAGAACAAGGCAAGGCAAATCAAATAATAAGGTAACCCTAACCAAAGAATAAGGAAACCCTAAAAAACAATGTGAAATTCAGCAGCCCTAGGATGAAGGAAATTTCTGCACTTTTTTTTTTCTTTTGAATTTTGTTTTTGAATTCTTTTTTTTCTAAACCCTAGAACAATGAAGCCCTAGAATTCAATATGCAAGAAATAAAGTATAGAATTAGACCTAAATGGAAACCGAGATCTGAATACCAAATGATATGAACCCACTGGAAATGAATCCCTTTGACCAACAATCAATTTGAAAACGCACCCAAGAAAGCCAAACTCAAGTCAATGGATTGAGAATCTAGACCCGATGAGAACTCGTTTCAAGAACCTAGATTATATTAAAATCTAGATCCGTTGAAGATCCTGTCTCAAGAACACAGGTTACAAGGACGAACGTCACAAAGGTTGTGATTTACCTTTGATAAGTTCAAAAGTTCAATTAAGAACAAGAGGAGTAAAACTCAACTCACAATAAATAATTCATCAAATTTCATAAATTTCTTAAAATGAGGCTACAAAGTGTATTTAAAGGAAAACCTAATTAACCATAGATAAATAAATCCCCATCTTCCAAAAATGCCCCTGCATGAACAATGTCGCGGCATGAACAGTACCTCGCTACAGGAACTTGGCTACAGTACTTTTAAACCCTAGTTCCTAAAAATAATTATCCAAATACGCCCTTGGCCAAAATACAAAGCCTTCCAAAAAACTCTAGTTCATAATAAAAAGACATGTGGGCCAAACATCCTCAAGCCTAATTATTCTAAACTAATAAAATAAGTTCTTTAAATGAATTGAACAAGTTGAAAGCCTTCAGGTGCCCAAATGACTCAAAACTGGATCTTCTTAGCTCTTGATCTTGTAATATGGCCTATCTGGAACTTGCAAAAGATCTTTAAATCTAGGCCCACCTTGGTTCCCATCACCAATGGTCGACTCAGATAAGAGTAAGAAGATATTAATCTTCAATGTGGTTCGAGGGAAAGGGAGACCTCCAAGTAAGAGGAAGGTTCCACCTGTGGAAAAAATGGCAATCAAGAGAAAGAAACTGGTAATAAAAATCTAAAATTCCTATCATTTTAAGTTAGTCTTATGAATCTAATACAAGTCTATTTATGTTTTGGACCTCAGACTTGTAGGAAACTCTTGGTAGATGAAACACAATTGGGTAACACATCGGGATCTGAAGAAGCCCAAATTGATGATTTGGTTGATGTTGGAATGCAAAACAGTGTTCTTACACGATCAACTACAGGGAGAAATGAGGTTAACTATTCTTCTCAATAAGTGAAAAAGCATGTATGACATCATGATGCACATTTGTAACTTTTTTCTTCTTTTATTTCAGATGTCTGACCATATTGATGCACACTTATCCGAACCATGATTTGGAAAGCCACATTTTTTGAAGCTCTTGGAGAGCCAATGGTGTATTTTGTGGTGAGTTGGTGCTTAGTTTTTGTATTTACAAGTTTGTTTAATGGTTTCAGCATAATCAATGGCTTTATTTAATTGTTTTCTTCTAGCATGATCAATGGCTTTATTTTTGGGAGATTTTATTTTTTATATTTTATTTTATGGTATGATCATGTTTTGGAGGGAGGCATGGACTAACTCATCTATGATATGTTTTAGAAAACACAGTTGCACACAAGAAGACCAACTATGTTGACTGATTTAGTATGTTTTCTTTGTTAGAAAAAAAGGCAGATGGAGTATTTTGCAAGCAGCAGGCATGCCAAGTATCATAGATGTTAATGAGATGGGTTGTTGTTTGTATTAAGCTCCCTATAAGATAAAATTTCGTGCTCTAAGGGAGGTCTATTTCCTTGCAGGTGAGGATTTTGATCATAGAATTATGGACTATTTGGATGGGAAGGAACGAAACAAGGGTGTGAACCCAGATGAGGCAGTTGCTTATGGTGTTGTTGTACAAGGAAGCATCTTGAGTGGAGAGGGTGGTGAAGAAATCAAATTCAACTTTTATTTTAATATATATATATATATATAATATGTTTGCAACTATGTTATCCATGAGGTGGTGCTACCATAATGTAACTGAACTGTATGGGCAGCACTGACAATGTGTCTTGTGGGATTCTTGATGCAAATATCCTTCTCCTAGAGACTACCCTGTGTGAAGGTATGGTGCATCCGTGCTGTTTATTTTGCTTCCAGCGCATGAAGTATGGATTTACTGCTGAAATCTTTTTTTTTTTTTTTAACATAGTTTCTCTATTTTTTTTTAACCCAGCCTGTCTATATTTCTTCCAGAAAACTTCTGTACAAGTATGCTTGAATTGCTTCCTTCTAGATAGAGTGAAGGTTCAACCCGTAAATGTCTAGTCAGTCAAGAGAAAGCTTTTAGTTGATGAGTTTGAAATAGGTCACTACACATTCAGACTACAGAATTGCAATATTCCCTCTGTGATGGGTTCACACTGTATTTTTGTATTTTCCCTGTTGTTTTTGGACTGTAAAAAGTGTAGTTGTAATTGGATACATGGATACAAGGGATGTCATGGACCTTTTTGTTCATAAGTATTTTGAGGAGAGTTTTTATTACTGTATTGATGTTCATTCCGGTATCTTCTTCATGTGCAATGTGGTATTCTCTATTTATTCATATTGTGTTTTGTACAATCTAATTGAAGAAGGTTAATATTTTCTCTATGGCAAAATGCAAAATAGGTTGGCTGTTAGTGTGGGCCACCTGATAATGCTCTTAGTGCCATTAACCTGATAATGGTCTTAGTGAAATTAGGCACCTGATAAAAAGTTCATTTTGCACCATCTGAAGCACTCTCAAATCAAATCTGAAAGCATTCATGAGAATAGGCACCAGGCACCATTGGCAACAATAAAATAGGCACAAGTATATTTCATTACAACAAAATACAATTTACAAACATGGAGGCTTTTTCAACCATTTAAGTACAAGCCATTTCTTTCTCAAAATTATATAATCCATACATAGTAGTTTTTACATTACATTTATCCGAACCAAGCAAATATTATTACAAAGGTGATAATCCAATAGAAACACAATAATTTTCGCTTTTCCTTTTTCAGATTTTTCGCTATCTCTCTCACTTTATCTTCCCTTTTTCGAACGGCAAACTCGAGTTGCTGGACATCATCCCACGTATTCAATGCCTTATTCTCTTTTAATAACATGTTCTCCACTATCAACTGAAATATATCCACCCATACAAAGAAGTCACACCTCGCATCTCCCTGCACAAAGTACGATCCCAAATTAATATGATAAAAAGTACACCCCACATCAACATGTCGATTAGTTTAAAATGACAAATGATAAAGTTGCTTTTACCGTATTATAGTTGGGGCAGGCAAAAAATTTCCTTCCAGGATTTTTCTTAGTGTAGGACGTCTTTAGTGGTGTTTTCAAACCACACCAACAAGTTGGCAACTCCAACATAAAATCATTAACTAAAGATGATGAGGCAGACGATGCCATGCGTGATTCTGAAAAAGGAAAGACAACTTTGTCTCATTTATGTTGGGAACTTTGATCTAAAATGAAATTAAGAACAAGAACACAACAAGCTGGATTGAATGACTTAGTAACAAAAAACTGTTGTAAACATTATTCTAACAAAAAGCTGTAGACCAGGACTTTATTCTAACAAAAAACTGCAGTAAACTCCTTCAATTTACACAAGAGTATGTCTGATTTTATAGAATTTAATACATAGTAATATTGCCCAGTGAATGTCCAATTAACTAAGACCATCTACTCTTTTAAACATTACTTGATTTCAAGTAACCAAACACCAGCAGCTGATTATCATGCTAATCTTTTAGGATACTAAAAAATATCTTTTAGCATCTCAATCTTTATTAACCATTAATTTGTAGATCATATTTAGTGTATACAGACTTCAAATGTACAAGTTAACCTAACAAAGTATAATTCCATCAATGTATTTTATGACAATAATGACATGCTTCCATTAAAGGATACAATACTGCTAAATTCATTAGCAAAGGAAAACACAAGATTAATTGTTAAATTCATCATTTAAAGCTGTTGTACAAGTGTACATGTCACTGGTCTCAACAAGACTTTTAATATACACAAGAAAAAAAATGAACATTCACATTCCCTGGCACAATAGTCTCCTGATTTGCAACTTTTTACAGACTGAAAGAAACACATCACAATGATGCGCGTAGCAGCTTATGTATAAAATTACTTGTAAAGTTACAGAAATTGGTGATCCCAAATGGAACAAAAAAAGAACAATCATGACTAAACTAGAGAGAGAGAAAGGGGGCATTAATATTGACCATTTGGCCCTTGCATTTCAAACTACATCCATTTTCTCTCTTTTGATTCCCACCACATATATATAGCAAATAAGTTTTGAGCTCATCAGGTGACCCTAAGTTGAGTGTCCAAGACAAAAATCCTATCCATGTTTATGAATAAATCTACCAAAAC
The DNA here is from genome assembly GCA_029856935.1 of Cyclocarya paliurus. Taxonomy (NCBI): domain Eukaryota; kingdom Viridiplantae; phylum Streptophyta; class Magnoliopsida; order Fagales; family Juglandaceae; genus Cyclocarya; species Cyclocarya paliurus. The sequence goes on along the minus strand of CM056960.1, from coordinate 5,277,605 downwards.
TTACCGACCAGATTTCATGTATATATATATATATATGCTTGGAAACCAACTAGTAATTAGCCGATTGAATGATAAAAGTAAACCAAATTGACAGTATTTGAACTGCACTTGGCTTATGTTACAGCAAGGGTTACAAATGCTTCACCCAATCAGATTAATTTAAAGTAGTTTCTACAACATTAACACAAACCAAGATTAAATAAATCACTAGAATCATTCAAAAATCAACACAAACCAAGATTAAAAAAAAGATGCTCATATAACTAAACCCTACTCATTTTGCAGTTCCAATATTTACTGATAAAAAAAAAACTAAACCCTAGAGGAAAAAAGAGATGTTGTAAACATAGGAAAAAATAAATGTGTGACTAAACCCTAGAATTGAAGAGAATAAAGGAGTAATATTTACAAGAAGACGATACATTACCTCAGAGAAGAAGAGGAAATCTGAGTGCTTCATGTCGGTGGATTGAGGGCTTCAATCTGAGTGCGTCGAACTCGCAGAGAAGAAAAAGAAATCTTAGAGAAGAAGAAGACATCTCAGAGAACAAATTAGAAGAAGAAACTGTAGTGGATCACTTACGAACGCGAAATGGTAGTGCAGAGGAGCTCAGGACTTCGATGGAGGAACTTGAAATCATAGTGCAGAGGAGCTCGGGGCTTCGGTCGGGTACTCGAAATCACAGCAGAGGCTTTGCGGGGTGGGTGGGTGGGGGGTCTCGCATCAGAGGGGGGAGAAGAAGGAAAGAAACGAGAAGGGAGAAGAGAGAGAAACAAATGGGAAGGGAGGAAAAAATCTTCGGGAGACGAATGAAAAGATTTCAAAATCAAAACCGCAAAAACGTGCCCCCTGTTGACACGTAATGTGTGCATTTTGGATGCCGCGTACAGTGGCTACTCCGAAGACTTTTTCTAACTAAAAAGGGTAGAATACACCTGATGAGTGACGTGGGTAGCTCCCTAAGCACCAAAGATAGTAACCTGAAATGAAAAAATGAAACTAACCTGCAAACAAAAACAAAGAAAACAATAGCAAACAAAATAAATAAAGAAAAACATTCCTGCATGGTGTGGTCAAGGTTGATAGACCGGATCCACAAGTGGAATGTCTTCCACTTCTAGAACTTTCCTATCAATTAATATTTTAAGCCGTTAACCATTTACTTTAAATATTTGACCATCCTTAGAATCATCTATTTCTACCACCCCATTTGCGAAAATATTTTTCACTACAAAAGGGCCGATCTACCTAAATCGAAGTTTTCTTGGATGCTTTCGGAGTCTAGAATCATATAAAAACACTCGATCATTAGGCTTAAATATTTTTCTCAAAATATTTTTATAATGAAACACTTTCATTTTAGCCTTATAGATTCTAGAGTTCTCATAAGCATCATTTATCAACTCCTCTAACTTGGTCAACTGAAATTTTCTAAGCTTACCTACTTCTTCCATGCCAAAATTAAAATGCTTGATGGCCCAATAAGCTCGATGCTCGAGCTCCACAGGTAAGTGGCAAGACTTTCCAAAAGCAAGCCTATAAGGTGAAATGCCTAAGGGAGTTTTGAAAACTGTACGGTAGGCCTAAAGTGCATCAACTAGTCTCAAAGACCAATCTTTGTGATCTTGGTTGACCATTTTTTCTAAAATTTGCTTAATATCCCTGTTTGCAAGTTCTACATGTCCACTTTTCTGGGGGTGGTAGTGTAACACCCCATTCCCATAGGCTAGGAGTATCACATGTTTTTCATAAAATAAATCCAGCAAGAGAATCTCATATTTAATAAATGAATTTAGAATTTATTTCATAAAACTTTGTCTAATAAAAATGTCTTCCAAAAATATTAATGAATAAACTAAATAAAAGTTATGTCATAAAAATAATTTTATTCTAGAAGGTCTGAAACTAAATCAACTGCTCCTTCTAATCCTTAGCCTACCTGCTCATATTCATCATCCTCACCTGCGTGGTTAAAAATATAAAAATAAACTAAAAGGAGTCGAATACTCAATAAGAAATCCATTACAACGTTAACATACTAAACATAGGGTTTTCATAAAAGTTTTCATACTGAGAGTTTAAAATTCATGATTGTTCATACTAATATTTATGCTATGCATGACTGATTTATCTAAAGTAACTAACTGATCTATTTTAACTAACTGAATTGACTGGTATGTTTTAACTGACTGACCAACACACTTAACCCTGTGTGCGAGGTTGTGCACCGGCCCCACGTCCCGCTGCAGTAAGGGGAGCCGCTGATAGTATTCTAGCATACTATGGTGGACCACGCTTGAGTCTGTGGCTTGCACATCCACCCTGATCTGAATTGCATTAGTACCATGCATCTGAATGGCCATCTGATTAACTGATCTAATCTTATCTTACACTTGAACTTAATATAGCTTACGTATCTTATACTCATGAGATGCATGACATAATACATACATAGTTATAATTTATGAATTTGAACATGATGCGAAATGACATTATTGTATGCTATGTTGGATAACATGTTTTCATATGACATGAGTGGTGCATAAACAATAGCTGTCAATGAACTGGCTTGCATAATACTTAAATATAAGCTGAACTGTGATGATCCTAATTTGTGATCAAATTACTTACCTTGCTGCGCTTCTTCTTGAATTTCACTTCGTAACTCGTCACCTATACGCAATATTAACTATCACTAAATCTGTCTAGAAATAACATGTACTAATAACCTACTTAATTAAATTCATAATCTAGAAGATAGTCAAATAAACCTTTGTTTAACACCATAAATGATAAATCCTGATATTTTAGATTACTTAAATACTAATAACATATATAACTTAGTAGAATACTTGGGCTATTTTAAATAAGTCATAAAACTTCAATTCTTAAAACAGGTTTCCTTTCTTAACATAATTATTCAATATTATAAGAAATCTAATAAATATCATTTAAATATTCTTAACATATTTCTTAATTTTTCTATTTAAAATATAACATAATAATTTTATTAAAAATTGACTAAATAGATAAAGGAAATATTAACTAAAATATTAGGTTCAATAGTATACTTATAAATATATTTCAAATTCTTTAAACACTTTCTTATAAAAAAGAGCTTATGACTAATATATTTATTTAATAAAATTAAACTCAACTTAAAATATTAAGCCCAACTTAACTTCAAAGAAAATGACGTAATACTATACATAATTAACATATACTTAAGTAAAATGTAATTATTCTTTAAAACAATTCTTCAAGATGCTAAATTAAAAAGGGCATAAAAGTAATCTTATTAACACCTCTTGAAAACCTAAAAGCACCCTTGATGAGAGCAGCTGACAATCACTAGGAAATAAAAGTAACTGACTAAGCTTAAGGGCAGAGGAGGGTCGAGCGGCAACTCACTGTGAGAGGGAGAAGTTTCTACAATGGACCTACTGAGAGAGGAAGCTACACGGTAAGGCAGCTCTGGCGGTCGAAAGTGGTCAACGGCTTGATTGGATCTTCTGGGCAGGGTGGTGCGACGCCGAGAGAGGGAGAGAGAAGGGTTAGATTGAGAACTGAAATTTACGGGAAGAGAAAGAAGGGTGGCGACAGCAGTGGGCTACGGTGTTCGTACTTTGCTTGAACCGTGGCAACTGTAGGAGGTTTGGGCGGTTGTTTTATATGGAGTTGGATGGCTGAGGAGGCTTTTGGGTTTGCCATGCATGGGAGTAATAACCGGTGCTCTGTTTTGAGGGCTAAAAATAGGGGCTTTCCGTATGGGGTTTTTCGTGGTTTACAGTGGACTATGGCGGGTCTAGGTGGTTCTTCGTGGTGCTGTGGCTGAGGGAGGAGATGTGGAGGAGCTTCCTATGGCTCGGGTGCAAGCAGGGGTTGGACTTGCTACTACGATGTGAAGTTTCCTTCGGACTGGTTTTGTGTAGTGGGTTCCCGGTGGCATGCAGTGGTCCTATGGCAGAGTGGCTCTAGGCCTTTTTGTGGAGGGGACGACTGAGTGAAGGTTCACAGTGGAGGGAGTGGGTGGTTTGTTTCTTGGTGCAAAATATGGCTGCATCCGTGCATGTCTGCGGAGATTTGCCCAAGGTGGTCAACTTTCGGAGCTGCTAGAGGCGGGGTTTACATGCATGGCAGGGAGGCAGAGTTCTTCGACTACAGCTTGATCACGGTACAACATGTTTATCACGGGTGGCTCAAGGTGGTGATCGGTGTTTTCCATGGCATGGGTGTGCTCTGTATTTTCTATGTAACACTGGTGTGGGTTTGTTGATGGGAAAAAATGTGAGGAGGAAGAGAGGATTTATAATAAGGCTTCGACATGAGAGTTGGTCTTTGACACCAACAACTAACACCGAGAGACGTACGGACTTGGGGGTTTCCATTAGGAAATTTATTCGAGAGATATACATTGAAGCTTATGGGTGGAGATAGGAAGAACTACGGTTTAAATTCAAAAAATAAAATTCTTGTGGCTAAAGCAAAAATCCGGTCATGGTAAAATATCAATAATAAAATTGAGAATAATCTTATTATAATGAACAATGTAAAAATCTGATAAAATAATAATAGTAATAATTATTATTATTAAAATTAATAACTGCAAAATCTGATAAGATAATAATAATAATAATAATAATAATAATAATAATAATAATAATAAGAAAAAATACATAAAACTTATCTTATAGCCTAATCTTAGAGTCGGGTTGTTATAGGTAGGCAATAGAGATCTTATGTACCACCCCATATTTTTTCATCAAAGTTTCAAAAGAACGGTTGCAAAAATGTGTACCTTGGTAACTAATGATAGCATGTGATGTACCAAATCGAGATAACATATTCTCTTTGAGAAATTTAATTACCGTCCTATTATCATTGCTCCTAAAAGCTGCTACCTCTACCCATTTTGACACATAATCTACTGCCATAATAATATATTGTTATCCAAAAGAAGGAGGAAATGATCTCATAAAATCAATGCCCCAACAATCAAAAATTTCAATCACTAAAATTGGGTTTAAGGGCATCATATTACGACTGAATATAACTCCTAACTTTTGATACTTTTCACATGAGCGACAATGGATGTTTGCATCCTTAAACAAGGTGGGCCGATAAAATCCACACAACAGAATTTTTTCATTGATTTTTTTATTGAAAAGTGGCCCCCATGAGCTTGGTAGTGACAAAATTTCAAGACGTTAGCAATCTCCTCATCAAGGATGCAATGCATTAAAATTTGTTCAAGGTAGTATTTGAAAAGAAAAGGGTCATCCCAATAGAAATTACATACCTCAGTCATGAACTTCCTCTTGTCCTGAGCGCTCTAATCCACCAGTATCTCACCTGCAGCCAAATAATTCACAATATGAGCAAACTATGGTAGAGCAGGTGACAAATGATAAAGCCTCTCTCTCTAAAAACCCAGACCCTCTCTCTCTAAAAACCCTCTCGTCCGAATCCAGTTGGGGGGAAGGGGAGCTTCGGCTCCCTCTTCCCCTTCCTCTCCTCCCTCTCCTCGCCGGCCCTTTGTCTCCGGTGGCTTGTTTTGGTTTTTTTTGTGTTTTTTTCAGATTTCGGCCGAATAAGGGAGAGTAGCCGGTTCGAGCTTCTCCGGTCATCGGCGTCCTACACGCGCCCCACCAGGAGCTCTACCTGTCGCCGATCTGCTTAACCTCCGAATGCGGCCTCCTCCGGTGCGGCGCGTAGCCCGCACGCGCGTGTTGAAGATCTCGGAGCTCGTCGGCGAGTGGGCCTCACGCGCCACCAGGGAACTCTCTGTTGCGGAAACGCGCGGCAATTCCCGAGCAGGCGTCTCTGGATCTTCATAGCTCGACCTTTGGTTTCTCTCCTCCTATGGTTTTTGTGCACTGGTTTTCCGTGTTCAGTGTTTTCACAATGTATTTCGCTTTATTTTGTTTTATTGTCTAGTTATTTATTTCCCTTTCTGTTTCCCATTCGGACGTGGTCCGGAATGGTGTTTCTCCCCCCTCCGCGTAGCGGAGTTGGCGGGGTGTTTAGTGGGTTTTCGGTTTCCTCTGTCTTGGACAGAGGTGTGCATTCTCTTAGACTTTGATTTGAAGAGATGTGCTGGACTAGACCATGTCAACCACGGTTGTGCGTTGGGAAGCTGTTAAAGTTTGTAATTGACTTGTTTAAGTCAATCTTGTATGTCCGATTATTGAATGGATGGTGTTCCTCTTTTTCAAAAAAAAAGAAGTAATAGAAAGTAAATGCTCATTGGGAAAAGCATCCCTGATTGGCAGGTGGCCAGAGGTGTCCTCAAATGTGAGCCTCAAGAGATGGTCAGTCATTACGTTCTCCACTCCTTTCTTGTCTTTGATGGTGATGTCAAATTCCTGCAAAAGTAAAATCCACCGTATTAGTCATGCCTTAGCTTCTTTCTTTGTAAGGAGGTACTCAAGGGCTGCATGATCTGTGTAAATAATAATAGGAGAACCAATCAAGTAAGCACAAAACTTATCCAAAGCAAATACTACAGCTAGCAACTCTTTTTCAGTGGTCGAGTAATTCATCTGAGCACTATTTAGAGTTCTACTAGCATAGTAAATGTCAAAAGGCTGCCCCTCCCTTCACTGTCCAAGAACAACACCTACAACAAAATCACTAGCATCACACATGATCTTAAAAGGTAAAGTCCAATTATGTGACTGTATTATGGGTGTTGAGGTAAGCTTGCCAATTAGCATTTTAAAGGCCTCTTGACAAGTTTGTGTCCACTCAAATGGGGCATCTTTAGCTAGGAGGTCACATAGTGGTCTAGATATGGTGAAAAAATTATGTCTGAACCTCCTATAAAAGCCCACATGACCAAGAAAGAATCTCACATCCTTTACTGTCCTAAGTGTAGGCAACTTAGAGATTAATTCAATCTTAGATTGATCAACCTCTATCCCCTTAGAAGAAGTAATATGGCCTAAGACAACCCTTAAAGGTATCATAAAGTGGCATTTTTTTCAATTCAAAACCAATTCCTTCTCTTCGTAACGAGTCAACACTCTCTCTAAATTCAATAAGCATGCATCAAAAGAAGATCCAAAAACAGTCAAGTAATCCATAAAAACTTATATACAATTTTCAACTATGTTACTAAAAGAGCTCATCATGCAATGTTGAAAAGTAGTAGGTGCATTACACAATCCAAATGGCATTTTACGAAAAACATAAGTACCAAAAGGACAAGTGAAAGTGGTTTTATCTTGGTCTTCTAATGCAATTTCAATTTTATAATAACCAGAATAACTGTCCAAGAAACAATAGAAAGGATGACCAGCCACACACTCAAGAATTTAATCAATAAAAGGGAGAGGAAAATGGTCTTTCCGGGTGGTAGCATTTAATTTTCTATAATTAATGCCTATCTGCCACCCAGTCACAAGTTTTGTAGGGACTAACTCTCCCAGTTCATTCTTCACCACAGTAACATCTAACTTTTTAGGAACAAACTATGTAGGACTTACCCATTTACTATCAGCAATAGGATATATGATTCCTGCATCTAATAGTTTCAACACTTCATTCTTCATGTAATGCTAGTATTTGTGGTGGGTGTTTTTACAAAATATTTTAAAAAGGACGACGGGAATTACCATTCGATTTAAAACATTTTACTTTCCTTCCCAGGGTGCAACACTCTACGTTATAAAAAAAATGTGCTTTTATAATAAAAGAGATTTATAGCAGAAAACATTAATCTTAAAATAAAAGGTCTTTTATACAGTTAAGACTGTCATGCCTAGACGTCTGTACTCTTTCCCTTTGGCCGTGTCCGTCCCGAGCATACTACTCATTCAGTTCCTGTGGAGGAGGGACACACATAAAAACTAAAATGAGTCGAATACTCAGTAAGCATTACTTCATACGGTTAAAATATAGCAACATAGGTTTTCAGTTATGCATTTATCATTCCATACATAATATACGTACATGCATACATGCTTTCATTCGTAAACATCAGTGGACGGGGGTTTTCTTCTTTAAACATGCTTTTCTTTTCGTAAAACATTTCCCCCGTCACTGCCTTCATTTCTGAAAGAATGCCATGCATTCATACATACTTTTCTTTTCACTTTCATAGGCCAGTGCACACTGTTACGCCCCGAGTGCTAGGGTTAGCGGTCCTATGGCCAATGAATTCGCCCGTGGCCATGGGTTGGAATCCCATTCCGTCAGGGATGCAGTATTGGGTGCACTACCAGATACTACTACCCGACATTGCAATCTGCCCATTCATTCATTTGGGTACCCCTTTCATTTATGTGACCGTTACGTAGCTTCATACATTCATTATGCCACATCCCTTTCATTCATTCATTCATTCATGTCAGCTCTAAAGAGCTGGAGCTTTCATTCATTCATTTGTATGGGTATGAGCTTTCATCTTTTCATTTCTTTTCATTCATTTCATGAGAAAACGTCATTTCATGAGAAAATGTTCATTTCATGAGAAAACATTCGTTTCGTGAGTAAACGTCATTTGGGGTGAGAGCCCGAAAAACATCTTTTCATGCCATGTTTTTTCTTTGAAAATACATATAATAGATACTGTGTATAGTCATCCATTCACATACGTATAATTAATACTTTTGGGGTGCGTGAACAGGGGCTACCAAAGAGGGTCGTACATACTTATACTTAAAAACGTTATTCGTGCTTTGCTTCTTTTTTGTAAAACGTCTGCCCTTAAAAGGGGAAAGCATTTCTTTTCTTAGTTTTCCAAAAGGGAAAGCTTTTCATTTTCTTTTTCATATCCTTTAGAAAACTCTAGAAAGGTATGAACATAATACTTACCTGGACTCCATGCTACTTTCATACCATGCAGTCTATTCATGCGCGTGTCAGATGGCAACCTACATGCATACATAACCTTAACGTCATTCTCTATTTAGCATATAAGCAACTGAACTAGAAGTAGAGTTATGCTTTACTTAGAACACTCTCCTTCTATCCCGTGCTCTTTCATGTCCCTTACTATGATAAAACTTTTGGGGATCCATTACGGTCTCTACTTTCTTTAACCTTGACGTTCTACTTCAAGTGTTTACTCACTAGGGTGAACCCATGATTCACCTTAGGATTAAGACACTACGACCTTCGCTTTGTTCTTCTTATTAACCACATTCCGACGCATGACTCAAACCGACTAAGTCATGCATCTCATTCTTAGATAGTACACTCATCATTACCTTCATGTATCTTAGCTCACTCTAAATCTCATGACCATCCATACACGTCACACGGCTCTAAGCCACTTCGAGGCTTAAGTACCGTGTAACCATACACAATAAATCCATCTGGCACATATGTCTAACCAAACAACACACGTACCTTACCCCTTTATCACCTAAGACCAACATATAATACATTGGTCACAGGCTCATATGGACAAGCGCCATACTCCATTACCAACCTTCTCTTACCCGGCTAGCATGACTCTTCATGCTAACCATCCCTTTAGACAGTTTATCCCAACACTTGACACGATAGAACTCCATTCATAACTACACTTTACGTCATGCCATGTAGCTCAAGACTATTCCCAAGTTACACCGCAACCTTGTCACATCACCTCACATACATCCTAGGTCATCATAGCACAACTCCATGATTGACTAAGTCACTTCATGACGTTGCCCAGTTATGCTTCCGCTACACTACTCTGATACTTTCTAGCCACTTCGTACTTACTCCTGATCATAAGCCAATCACACGGCGACACCCGTCGCCTTAGACTATAGCCACGTCACTCCTACAACACATGAACCACAGCCACACTTCATACACAGTCCACAATACTACACAGCACACATCCCAACTACGCCCAACACTTCAAGTCATGACACATCGCAACACCTTACTACACAGCACTCCACAATGCTTACAGCATAGTCCACAACCTAACCAACCAACTAGCATCTAACATAAATAGCGAGGGATAGAGAGTTATACCGTCAACGGGATAACCCATGCGTAATTCGCTAACCGTCACAGTTGAAGACGCTGGAAGGGTCGTACATGGCGGCTACATTGTGTACGGTGATTGTTTAGGCGTTTGGATAGCTAGGTGTGGTCTCGGAAGGGCCTAAGGTGGCCTCGTGATGGTGGCAAGGGGCGTAGCACGATGGATCTGGGCGTGTACAGTGGTGGTCAGCCACGCACAGTGGCTGTCCATCACATGCAGTGACTACCCACCACATAAAGTGGTGGTTTGGACCTAGGGCTAGGCTGAGGGAGGTTGCTGGTGGAGCCGTGGAGACTCGGTAGTGGTCGTGCGGAGGTCCACGGTGGTGGAAGGAGAAACTGCCGTGTGTGAGAGAGAGAGGTGTCGTGGGAGAGTGAGAGAGAGTGTGGGAGCATGGGTGGCAGATCGGGGTCGTGGGTGATCGGGATGGCTTGGTGGTAGCCTGAGGATGCTGGAGAGGGTGGTCACACCTCGTGGGTGGCAGCATACAGTGGTGAATGGTGTAAAACCCGTGAGTAAAGGGAGGGACATCGGGAGGTGGAGGAAGGGGTTACCAGTCGTGGGTCCATGGGAGGAGGAATGGGGAGACTAGGGGAAGCTCACGGTGGCATCCGGTGGCCAAGGTGGCAGCGCACGGTGGCCCTAGGAGCATGCACAGTGAACCCATGCATGGGTAAGCTTGTGTACATGCATGGGAGGAAGGTGGTTGCATGGTGGAGGCCGAGCTAGCTGGAAGGTGTTGGCCTGTGGGAGAGGAAGCTATCGTGGAGGTGGTGGCGCCGGAGAGCGGCGTACAGCAGTGCAGTGGACACTAAGCCCATTCGGGCTGTGCATTACAGAGAGAGAGGAGGAGAGAGCTTGGGAGAGTGAGACCGGTGGGAGAAGACTCGCCGGAGGGAGTAGGTGCTGGTGGAGGCAGAGGTGAGACCTACCGACAAACGGCGAGGCCGGGCTGGGGGCTGGAGCAGTTCAGTGAGAGGGGGGCTGCGTACGACGTTCGCTGAAGGAGAGGGAGGAGAGAGAGAGGGGAGGGAAAAGTGAGGGAGAAAGAGAGAGGGGTTGGGATTTATCCTAAATCCCATCGCCTTGTGATTTACAAAATGATCTAATGATCACCCTTAAATACTGATTTGAAAATACGTGAACGCTAACTTAATTAAAAGCACTGAAAGGAATTAAGATAGAATATTATTTAAAATAATATTCTTTCATCATTAATAAAATGATGAAGTCTTACTTAAAATATTTAAGAGAATAAAACTATTAAATTAATTAAAGATTCCATCATTATTTAAATCACGTAATATTTTAAATAACTAGAATCATTTATATAAAATGATTCCCCATAATTATAATATTTTTGGAGCTCTTCAAAGATATTATAATTGAGTTATTTAAAATATTACTTAGTTAAATAACGATGAAAATCTTCCATTTAAAATACACATAACTTTAAAACACAAAGTTAGCTTTATAAATTACATAGTAGCTTTTAAAACATGCAAGCGGGGTCTGGCACGCAAAATGGGGCTCTTAGACATTAGAGAGAAGCAGACAGGCTATCGCATCAGACGTAATTACTTACGTCAGAAGGAAGGAAGGAGCAAGGTATTACACTTCACTACTTCTTTCATAGTGGGATTAAGCCTACGCTGGGGACGAGGTCTAGTTCCTTCCTCCAAATTAATTTTATCAGAATAGACCAAGGGACTAACACCTTTTATATTAGCAATACTCCAACCTAAGGCTGACTTATGCTCACTTAGGGTCCGACTTAATTTCTCACCTTAAGACTCAGGCAATTCAAATGAGATAATAATAGGAAAAGTAACACCTGGACCAAGGAAAGCTTGCTTTAAGCCCTTAGACAGAGGCTTCAATTCAACTTTGGGTGCTTCCACACTTGAAGGAATTTGCTTTTCCCTTTTCTCAGGCAACTCTTCAAACTTTGGCTGCCATGCCCGAGTGCCATAATCCTAAGTTCTATAAAAAATAGCACAAATATCAACTACATCAGATGGATCACTGATAGAATCAAACTTAGAATTCATAAGAAAATACTCAAGGGGGTCAAAATCATGAGCTGTAGAAACTTCCCTATCCATGAGTGAGTCAATCATGTATGTCTGATGGCCCTCGCCATCATCTTCTTGTTGTTTTGTAATATGGAAGATATTCACTTATACGAACTCCACCAACGATTGTGATGAAACCTGATAACAATGATGGTTTGGAACCCCAAGATTGTATAGAGAAGATTTGTTGAGCCTTACCCGTCACCTAAATAGATGAAAACCAAGACTACGAAGGATAGAAACGCCACACCAAGAAAACCTAAGAATATCTTAGGAATCAAGGTGATAAGTTTGGTTGTTTGAACGCCACAAGATTAACTTGATAAGTTCAAGAGTTCTAGAACGAAAAGGAACACAAGGCCTCACAATGATAATAATTTTCTGAAAACATAATCTCCTCCTTCAAATTCGAAATGTCCCTTTATATACTTGGAACAACCCTCCAAGCATGGGTAATTTCAGAAAACATGAGAATTTCAAAAGACTATTGCCTAGAGAATTCCAAAAGACAAGACAATTAGAAAATTCGCAACATCCCACTAGCCTTGCACACCCTTCAGTAGAAACCTTTTAACTTCCTCTAGAAAACTCCAAATTGCACACCGTTTGATGCGTTGGAAACTAGAGACATGAGGATTTCCAATGAGATATACCTTGCAGTCTAAGTCATCCAGAATCTTCCCAAAATGATGTTTCAAATAATGTGCTGGACAATGGCGGGCTGGGTAATGAGTTGGTCTTTCGAATCATTGGGCTTTGATGACATGGACTAAGCCTAGATTATTATTTGAGCCCATCTTGGTCTTTTTAGAATCAACCCAATTCTCTTGGATTAACCCATTTAGTGCTTCCTTGAAACGTTTGGCTCTAAGTCTTGTAATTGGGCCACTAGGAAGTGACAAAGGGTCCTGTGCAAATTCAGCTCCATTCCCACATGTATGATGTCCAGCTCCTTGGTTTGCATTATTCTCCCCCTCTTGAGAAGGATTTGTCCTCAAATCATCACTTACATTAAAAGGAGACAAATCGACAACTTTAAAGCTTGCACTAACACCATACTCACCTGGTAAGTCAAGCTTGTAGGCATTATCATTGATGCATTCCACTACTTGAAATGGTCCATCACCCCGAGGTAGGAGTTTTGAACGCCATTTCTCCAGGAAACATTCCTTCCTTAAGTGCAGCCAAACCCAATCTCCTGATTCAAACACTACTTTTTTGCGTCCCTTGTTGGCCTATTGGACATATTGTTTAGTCCTCCTTTCAATGTTCAGCCGTGCTTTTTCATTAATCATCTTTACAAATTTTGCATTCTTTTTCCCATCTAAGTTCACACATTCGATCATAGGCAAAGAAGTTAAATCCAAATGTGACAATGGGTTAAAGCCATTAACAATTTCAAATGGTGAAAACTTAGTTGCCAAATGTATGCTTCTATTGTAAGCAAATTCAACATGTCGCAAACAATCTTCTCAAGTTTTCAAGTTATTTTTAATGACAACACACAACAAAGAAGACAAAATTTTATTCACTACTTCAGTTTGACCATCCGTTTGTGGATGACAAGTAGTAGAAAACAACAACTTGGTTCCCAACTTTCCCCACAAAGTCTTCCAAAAGTAACTCAAAAACTTTGCATCCCTATCAGAAATAATGGTCCTAGGTATGCCATGTAACCTAACAATTTCTTTGAAGAACAAATCAGCTATATGTGATGCATCATCAGTTTTATGACATGCAATGAAGTGAGCCATCTTGGAAAATCTATCTATCACCACAAAAATTGAATCTCTCCACCTCTTAGTCCTAGGTAAACCCAAAACAAAATTCATAGAAATATCAGTCCAAGGTTCACTAGGTATTGGCAAAGGGGTGTACAAACCATGGGGTTTCAACTTAGACTTAACCTGTTTACACGTGATACACTTCTCACAGATTCTTTCCACATCACGTTTCATATGAGGCCAAAAAAAATGATCATGCAAAATTCCTAAAGTCTTAGCTACACCAAAATGACCCATCAAACCACCACCATGAGCTTCTCTCACAAGCAATTCACGCAAAGAACACATAGGCACACACAGTTTATTTTTCCGAAAAAAAAATCCATCATGCCTATAAAACTTACCAAACACCACTTTTTCACATGCATTGAACACATCACCAAAATCAGAATCTTGTGCATACAAATCCTTAATGTATTCAAAGCCAATCAATTTTGTATCTAAAATGGAAAGTAAAGCATACCTTCGGGACAATGCATCAGCCACCACATTTTCCTTACCTTGCTTGTATCTGATCACATAAGGAAATGTTTCAATGAATTCCACCCACTTGGCATGGCGTTTGTTCAACCTTTGCTATCCTTTCAAATGCTTCAAAGATTTATGATCTGTGTGAATCATAAAATCCTTTAGCCATAGATAATGCTTCCAATTTTCCAAAGCCCTTAACAAGACATACATCTCCTTATCATAAGTGGGATAATTTAGGGCTGTCCCACTCAACTTTTCACTGAAATAAGCAACTGGACGGTATTCTTGCATCAAAACAGCTCCAATACCTATTCCTGAAGCATCACACTCAATTTCAAAAGTTTTAGCAAAGTTAGGTAAAACAAGCAAATATGCATTAGTTAACTTTTCCTTGATCAGACTAAATGCCTTTTCTTGTTCTTTCCCCCACTTAAACGGCACACTTTTCTTGATGACTTCAGTAAGAGGGGCGGCTAAGCTACTAAAATCACGCAAAAACAGTCTATAGAGGCTAGCTAAGCCGTGGAAACTCCTCACTTAGCTGATTGTTGTAGGCGTTGGCCACTCTTGGATTGCCTCACCTTTTCCTCATCCACCTCAATTCCTCTCTTACTAACAACAAAACTAAGAAACACAAGCTTATTTGTGCAAAAGGTGCACTTCTTGAGGTTATAGCAAACAACTTTTCTTTTATTAGAATTTCCAAAACATATTTCAAATGCATTACATGTTCTTCCAAGCTTTTGCTATAAATTAGGATATCATCAAAATACACAACAACAAATCTGCCAATAAATGTACGCAAAACATGGTTTCATCAAATGCATAAATGTGCTCGGAGCATTAGTTAAACCGAAAGGCATCACTAACCACTCATACAAACCATGTTTAGTTTTAAAAGCAGTTTTTCATTCATCACCTTCCTTCATCCTAATCTGATGATATCCACTCTTAAGCTCAATTTTTGTAAAGACACAAGAACCATGCAATTCATCGAACATATCATTTAACCTAGGAATGGGATGACGATACTTTACCATTATGTTGTTAATGGCACGACAGTCAACACACATCCTCCATGTTCCATCCTTCTTAGGAACTAATAGCACCGGAACCGCACAAGGACTCATGATTTCAAGCACATACCTCTCCAATAATTCACCTACTTGCTTTTGAAGTTCCTTGGTCTCCTCGGGATTACTCCTATAAGTAGGTCGGTTTGGAATTGATGCACCAGGTATGAAATCAATTTGATGTTCAATCCTTCGGATTGGAGGTAAACCATAAGGTACCTCTTCGGGAAGGACATCTTCAAACTCCTGCAAAAGAGAAACAATATCGCTCGGCAAAGTACCGACGAGATCATTAGTACATAAAAGAGCCTCCTTGTACATGAGTACAATAAGGGGCTGATGTGAAAATAATGCTCTCTTGATCTTACTTTTTTTTTTGCAATGTAACTGAATTTTTCCTCTCTTGCTCTCACTATGGCCAAAATCCTCTCTTTCTTTTTCACTCTTATCAATGTTTTTCTCTCTTTCTTTTTCTTTCAACTCTTTTTTTTCAATTTCGGCCTTCCTCTCTTTTTCTTTCTTTTTTCGTTTGATATTTGTAACTTTAATTGGTCCTCCATGACCTGTTTTGGAGTTAATGGCACAAGTGTAATAGGTTTCCCTTTAAGAGTGAAAGAATACCTATTTTTGAATCCATCATGCGTAGCCCTTAGATCATACTGCCATGGTCTTCCCAACAATAAATGGCATGCATGCATAGGAACCACATCACAAAGCACCTCATCCTCATATTTGCCAATGGATAATGCCACCAACACTTGCCTTGTCACCTTGATTTCGCCACATTCATTCAGCCACTAAAGCTAGTAAAGTTAAGGATGTTTCAAGGTAGTTAAGGCCAATTTCTCTACCAAATAAGTGCTGGCTACGTTTGTACAACTCCCTCCATCGATAATGACACTACAAACTTTGTTATTTACAAAGCACCAAGTATGAAACAAGTTCTCTCTTTGATTACTTTCTTCCTCCTTAACCTGCACATTAAGAACTCACCTTGCTACTAATAAATCTCCAACCACAGCATTTTGCTCATCATTGGCATTCTCCAAAGATGGCATGTCATCATCATCTACTTCTTCCTCATTTTCTGACTCAAGCTCTCCTTAGGCATTTATCACCATCACCCTTTTGTTTACACACTGGCTGGCTATGTGTCCCCGCCCCTGACATTTAAAACACTTAATACCACGTGTTTTAGAACTTGAAGCCTTGGTGTTACCTAAAGTAGTGGAGGTCATTGGTTTGGCATTCTTAGAGGGTTCAAATTTTGGCTTATTTTTTCACTACTCGTCCCTTTTTGGAGCTGTCCTCCATGAATTAGTGGTAACCATAGGTTGTCCCCTCCTAGCCAATCCCTTCCGTTTGAATTGTTCCTCCACCTTTATGGCTTGATGCACCATATCCGTCAACTCAACATAGTGTTGCATCTCGACTATATCCGTAATTTCATGATCTAAACCATGCAAAAACCTAGCCATGGTGGCTTCCTGGTCCACTTCTACATTAGCCCGGATCATGGCTACCTCCATCTCCTTGTTATACTCATCCACACTCTTAGAACCTTGACTTAACCTCTACAACTTTTGATACAATCCCCTATAATAGTGGCTGGGTACAAAATGCTTCCTCATAAGCATTTTCATCTCCTCCCAAGCGTCCACAGGTGGCTCTCTATTCCTCCTCCTATTAATCAATAATTGATCCCACCAAACTATGGCATAATCGGTGAATTCAATTGCAGCCAACTTAACCTTCTTTATCTCCGAGTAGTTGTGACAATCAAACACCATCTCCATTTTAGTTTCCCACTCCAAATAAGTTTTAGGATCTTTTTACCTTGAAAAGATGGGATTTTAATCTTTATGTTTCCTAAATCATTATCCCTCCTAGGCCTACCCATCCTAACTTCTGTATTCCCATACCCACGCTCAAACCTGCCCTGGTTCAAATATGGCTCATCAAACTCCTTCGACTTCACCTCTTCCTCAACATTCCGCCACGGAACACGCCCACCTTGCTGCCTTTTGGGGATGTCTTGTTGTTGTCCCCTAGGAGTTCCCGCTTCTACCCTCTCCAACCTCTCATGAATAGGTTCTAATTCAATCCTCAACATACGTCTCATCTCCCCTAACAATGCTTGCATTTGGAGATTTGGAACTGCCTGTTGTCGAAATTCTTTGATTGTGTCTTCTTCTTGATTATTCGACATGTTTAAAATCTACAAAACAAGGTTAGAATCCTCACAAGCACTCACTCACGTGTTTCGCTCAAGAATTGATACACTTGCACTCGTGTTTTCACTCTAAACGGCTTTTACCCTCTTATAGTCTCACACACTCTTGCCTTTTTCCATTCGTGTCTTCTTTAGTTCTTAATCGAACTTCAAGAAACTAATTCAAAATAATCTAGCAGCAATTCAAAAATGAGAACCAACCAAAACTTATCAAAAGGGTCTAGAAATTGAATAAGGTGAGAAACAAGATTGAAAGGGAGAAATTTTCAAACTGGAATCGTGTACTCTTTTTTTTTTTGAATTTTTTTTTCTGCTTCATCTTCTTCTTCTTCTTCTCCATTTTTTTAACAGCAAAGAATAGGAAAACGAAAATAAAAGATAGTCAAACTTATCTTAGAACCAAAGCTCTGATACCAAAATGATACGAGCTCCACCCAACGATTGTGAAGAAACCCAATAACAATGATGGTTTGGAACCTCAAGATCGTATAGATAAGATTTGTTGAGCCTTGACCCATCACCTAAATAGATGAAAACCAAGACTATGAAGCATAAAAACGCCACACTAAGAAAACCTAAGAATATCTCAGGAATAAAGGTGATAAGTTTGGTTGTTTGAACGCCACAAGATTAACTTGATAAGTTCAAGAGTTCTTTCAAGAACGAAAAGGAACACAAGGCCTCACAATGATAATAATTTTCTGAAAACATAATCTGTCATTCAAATTCGAAATCCCCTCTATATATACTTGGAACAACCCTCCATGCATGGGTAATTTCAAAAGACATGAGAATTTCAAAAGAGTATTGCCTAGAGAATTCTAAAAGACAAGACAATCTGAAAATTCGCAACATCCCACCAGTTTTGCACACCCTTCAGTAAAAACCTTTTAACTTCCTCTAGAAAACTCCAAATTGCATACCCTTTGATGCGTTGGAAACTAGAGACATGAGGCTTTCCAATGAAATATAGCTTGCAGTCTAAGTCATCCAGAATCTTCCCAGAATAATGTTTCAAATAATGTGCTAGACAATGGGCTGGGTAATGAGTTGGTCTTTGGAATCATTGGACTTTGATGACATGGACTAAGCCTTGATTATTATTTGAGCCCATCTTTGTCTTTTTAGAATCAGCCCAATTCTCTTGGATTAACCCATTTAGTGCTTCCTTGAATGAAACGTTTGGTTCTAAGTCTTGTAATTGGGCCACTAGGAAGTGACAAAGGGTTCTGTGCAAATTCAGCTTCATTCCCACATGTATGATGTCCAGCTCCTTGGTTTGCATTATTCACCTCAAGAGTTATGTTTCCAAAAGATAGCTTCATGAGCCCATTCCTAAAATTAATAAGAGCATTAGCAATGGCAAGGAAAGGCCTACCTAAAATCAAAGGAATTTTACCAGTAGTATCAACAACAGAGCTAGTGTTGGATTAGGAAATCAACAGGATAATAAAATTTATCAATTTGAATTAGAACATCTTCTACCACGCCCAGAGGTACTTTGACTGAACAGTTAGCCAATTGCAATCCCACAGTGGTTGGTTTGATTTCTCCTAACCCCAACTGCAAATAAATAGAATATGGCATTAGATTCACACTAACTCCTAAATCTAGCAAAGCTTGCCCAAACTCATGATTTTGAATGATGCATGCAATGGTTGGATAACCAGGATCCTTGTACTTGGGAGGAATCCACTGCTCAATTAGAGCACTAACTTGCTCTGTCAGGAACGTTGTCTTCTTCACATGATACTTCCTCTTAACTGTACACAAATCCTTGAGAACTTTTGTATAAGTAGGAACTTTAATCACATGCAAAAGAGGAAGATTGATTTTTACCTGCCTTATATTTTCTAGGATTTCATTATTAGGATCCAGAGTTCGCTTGCTTGATTTTAAAGCTTGAGAGAATGGTACCTTAACAGGACTCTTTATCACCTCAGGTTGCTTGGGCAGCTTGGCATCACTACTATCTTGATCCTTTTACACATCCTCATATTTGTTCGTTGTTGAGATGTGTAATGACTTACCACTTCGTGTCATAATGGCATTCACATCTTTCAAATTCTCTTGCGCGATGTGTTGACCATAGGGTGTGGATTGAGCTTGAGAATGGAACTTACCTTACTCATTCACACTCAAGGAGCTCATCAATTTGGACACTTGGCTCTTTATCTCATTGTTTTCTTCAACAACCTGCATAATCAAAGATTCAAACTTTTGGTTAGTCTTACCCTATGCCTCAATAAAAGCATGCAAATTGTCTTCAAAGGACTCCTAGAAGATGAAGGTGCATGATATGGTGCAGGATATGATCTAGGGGGTTGTGCAGGTGGCTGGTTTTCAGACTTCCAGCTAAAATTGGGGTGATTGTGCCACCCCAGATTATAAGTATCAGAGAAAAGTGTAAAAGGCTTCTTGTACCTAAGGCATTACATTGTTCCTCATACATCCCTCTCATCTCAACAAATGCGAGACACTCCTAGGCAAGGTGATCTACCTCGCCACACACAAAACATGGTCCAAAAGACTCTGCATGATTAGCCACTTGTGTTAGCTTTAAGTCCTTAGTCTTTTACACATCTAGCTCCCTCGTGAGCATTTCAACCTTAGCCTTTATATTATCATCTTCCCTAAGTTGGTAAATTCCACCACCATTTGGGTTTCCTGCATGTCATGACCTATTTGTGCTCTCAGTAGCACTAGGTCCAATCCAAGTGTGAGCTTTTTCAGCAAGCTCATTGAGGTATTCTATGACTTCATCAGGATCTTTCTGTATGAACTCACCATTACACATCATCTCCACAAATTGGTGCTCTCTAGGTGTAAGTCCCTCATAAAAATAGCTCACTAATCGCCAATTCTCATATCCTTGGTGAGGACACATACTCAACAACTCCTTAAATCTCTCCTAAGATGGATATAAAGTTTCACTGTCCTTTTGTGCAAAGGTGGAGATTTATCTTTTTAAAGCATTTATCTAATGTTGGGAAAAGTATTTATTAAAGAAGACTTGAGTCTTCTCATTCCATGACCCAATAGATCAGGGTCTCAACGATATAGCCAACTCTTAGCTCTATCCTTCAAAGAGAAAGGAAAGAACTTGAGTCTCACAATATCATCAGTTGTATTTTGACTATGAAAAGTCGCAACTACTTGCTCAAATTTCCTAATGTGCACATATGAATTTTAATTTTCCAAACCATGAAAAGTAGGCAGTAACTTTATCATCCCTGTTTTAAAATCTAGTTTGTGAGTATTAGCTGGAAACATGATGTATGATGGTGTGGCTGTGTGTGTAAGGTGGAGGTAATCCTGAAGAGTTATAGTGGGTTGATCTTCGTATTCACTCATTTCTTCAGGACTAGATAGATTGTCAAATAAATGATTTAAAAAATTTGATTCTGACTCTTGCATAGGCCTACAAGCAAATCTACCCAAGGATTCTCTATATCTATGCATGCAAGGTAACAAAATACTATAAAAAGAAATTAAGAAGAAAAAAAATAATGCAGCAAGCTAAAAGAATGAACGAAGTTACCGCCTTTACAAACTGTTGAAAAAAAAAACTATCTAGAAATTCTTCTACCATCTTCCCAGCAATGGCACCAAAATTTGATTACGCCCAAACTAGTACCCGGTGTTATAGTATGGTTTAGGGTGTCGATCCACAGGGAGTCGAAAGAAACACAACAAGACACAAGCTTAAAAGAAAAGATCAAATTATAATATGACAAGAATCTGAAAATTCTACCTAGATCATGTAATTAAAATGAGATTGGGGCACGGATAAGAAGGCAAGTAAAGATTTGGGCTTCCATGAACTGAATCCAATACTCTGACTTTTTTCAATCCAAATGATATATAGAATTAAGTATTATAGCAGCAAATTTCCAATTGGAAGATATGATATTATATTCATCTACTATCTCAAATTTAATTCTAGAATTTATTCTCCTTTTACAAACCACGGTTTTCATATATAAAAATGAATATCAGATCTAGAGACGACACTGTGTTCACAAACAATAATTTAGCAAAACATCACATCAATGGCATGAAAAGCCTGTTTAAGTCACAATCATATATTCATAATCATATAGCTCAACAAAATCAAACCATAGCAATATTTAATATAATTGTGTCAAACTTATAATATCCAAAACAAATAGAGAATTGAATCCTAAAATCTTAAACAGTAAAGCTTAATCTATGAATTGAAATATAGTCAAAAGTATTTTCATCAATCAATTTCTACCCTAGGCTTTACCTAAGATTTAGTTCTCCATAGAAGAACTAAAAAATAAAAATTATATTTTTCTCCTCTCTAGATCTGTGCCTCCTCCCTCTAAAAACTCTAATTTCATGCTAATGATATGCTTAATTAGGCTTGGAAAGAAACGCTAATATCTTCATGATTCCCGCATAGAATATTGCCTAAATTTTAAGACTCATCTTGGTAGCCACGTACGCATTACAACAGTTTGAATTTAGAAATCTTTATTAGTGACAAATTTGTATCCCTTTAAGATAGCTTTTCAACGCATCAAGAATCGTATCAATTTGATATGTGAGTGGAAAGTTACAATCAAAATACTAAAATATATCTAGGCTGTCTCCTAGCGCGCTTTGGACTCTGATCCGAATTACTCTCAAACCCCATCATTATCCTTATTTGTAGAGTCCTGGACTTATTGAAAGTTCTTAGGTTGTTCCAACATCTTGCCCACTTGAAAGTCCTCATTTGAATTTGACTGGGCTTTGACTTGCTCTTTTATAAATCCTAAAATTAAACATAAAAATCTGCTTAGGAGTATCCCAAAGTAAATAGAAACTCAATTCAAGAATACACATTAATTCTTATGATTTCTATTCACATTTTAGCATTTTAGTCCAATAATAGAGTATTTAGAATGTACTTTCGTACAATCATCACACCCTCCAACTTGCTTATTGCTAGTCCCTAGTAATTTCTATACTAAAGAGATGAGAATCACTAAAATAGGACGCCAATTCACATTTTCTAAATTCACATATCAAAACAAATTAAGAAATCCAATAAACCATCAAGATCAATACACCTGTAGCAATTCACAGAGACTGTGTGTGTTCTCCAAGTCATAACCATCTTACCACAAGCCTTGACACATACAATATCAAGAACATCTCAAGCAAAAGATTCAACTCCATAACTCACTTCAAGAATACACATTAATTCTGGTGATTTCTATTCACCTTTTAGCATTTTAATCTAATAATAGGATATTTAGAATGCACTTTCATACACTCATCAATCCATATCCCATAAAAGAAAAGAAATTAGCCGAAATGGCTCTTCCACACTTAACCAAAAATTCAAAGAAACATCATCATCCATACAAAATGCAAATATGATTCCTTTTAAAAATTCGGGATGTCACATCCTCCCTTACCCCCTAAAAATACAGGGGTATATCATCATCCGGTGTCACCGAATCTTGTGAAAAATAAAATACTGTGTCCAAGTCATAATCAAAATACATATTCACTTGTATCTCATTCAACCTATGGTCTATTTCAAGCTCTGTTTCTATGATGACCCAAGCTTGTCCAAGCATGGCCCATAGAATTTATTCTTAGTTGCCATACCATTTTAAGAGCTTTGGTTATTTTTGGAAGGCCTTAGAATCTTTGATTTAGCAACTTGAGCCCAGAAAGGGAGTAGACCTAGAAAGCCTTGTGATTTTCAGCCCTAGTTAGAGACTTAGGCCCAATGGCTTTAGGTCCATGACCCAAATGCTAGTCACCAGTGTCATGTGTCATGCATCTGTTGTACTATGAATCTGGACTTGATAGTGGGCTATGGGGGAGAGAGAAGTGTAGAGGAGCATCAAGAAGTGACTTGCATGCCTACCCTAGAGGATTTGCCACTTGGCAACATGCTAGAAACCTTCTAGAAGAATCAAGAGACTAAATGGGCCAAGCCCTTACTTACACAACAGACCATGATGGCCCAAGCCCTATTACTTATTCTACCCATTACTGCTACGGGCTGAGATCGAGCCCAAGGCCCATGAACCCAAATCATGCACGGGAACCCTAAATTCCCTTTTGGTTCCTTTCCAAACATTGTCCCCTTCACTACTGCCACCTCATCTGTCACCCCTGATGCTATTGTTGGTTCCCTGGCAACTGCCTCCAGCCATCGACTTGTTACACAATATGATTAGGCCTCATGCTTTTGTGGAAGGTAAGTCGACTTCGAATGATTGATGGTCAACCAGTACCTTATGCTAACTTGGCACCAGAACATATCCCAATCAAGAACTCTAGGTGGTGGTGTCCACCTTTCCCTCTTTTAGTTTTTCAAGCCTCCACCAAGTGACATCATGAGGATGCTTTAGGTCTCGAGTTGATGTGCCTCTTCAAATGGGGCTATCAATCCGCACAAGTAGGCCGAGAATGGAAAGCTTCTGAAACATCGGACTCTTTGACCATGAGACGATTATATCCTTCTCCAACCTTCATTCGCATTCTTATAAAGGTTACCCTATTCCTTCATCTCATATGGCTTAATTTGGCTAACCTTGAGAATTTCACAATGTACATTTAATCCAATAAATTAAAAACTTACAATTAAGAAGTCAAATACATGTCTTTTTGGAGAAGCCTCCAAAGACAGAATATAGATGCATGTTCCTAACAATGGAGAACTTACATATATTAATCACTACATCTCTTTACACAACTGTTTATTTGGCTAGTTGAGGGAAATGAGTCCACATTTGAAGCCAAAAATCAGTAATGGTTCCAAATGTTGGGCATACCCACTTCAGATAAGTAGCTCTCCGAACTTCCTTCTCCAAAGCTTGGCGATTCTTCGATAGTAAGATTGCAGCTATCCATATTGCTCAGTCGATTCAGAACAGCTTTTAGTACCTTTTTGTCGCAGGGAAAAGGGTCAAAACAAGTACCAAAATTTGATATTCCCTTGGACGTAGTTTCACTCTTGGTAGGTACGTTTGGTTCAATGTTGGTGATATGTGTGAAATTTTGGTTGGCCTGGTTTTGGTTGAAAATGGAGAAGCAGGG
The DNA here is from genome assembly GCA_029856935.1 of Cyclocarya paliurus. Taxonomy (NCBI): domain Eukaryota; kingdom Viridiplantae; phylum Streptophyta; class Magnoliopsida; order Fagales; family Juglandaceae; genus Cyclocarya; species Cyclocarya paliurus. The sequence goes on along the minus strand of CM056960.1, from coordinate 5,252,909 downwards.
CACTTGCTGATACCCATCAACATAAGTGTGAGTTTGGTCAAAAGTGATGTAAGAGTCCATCAAAGCCGGGAGAGATGAAGAGCCTGTGTCATCATAGCAGCTTCCCATGCTAGGTTTGGCAGCAGCTTCTTTATTTTTATAGAACACCTTACAAAGAACCCAATCCTCCTGAAGGAACCAATGAAAACCTTCTAAGTTAATATGTTATTTGAACAAAAAAAATGAAAAACAAGAAGAGTGATGAAATTAGGATTGAAATTAAAAGAAATGATGCGTGACATAATCCAAAATTGGTCAGCAATATCCATTGTCTCATATGGAATGAATGAAGCCAGAAAATAAGGAAGAGATATTAGTATGATATCCTACAACTGCCAGTTGGTTGGTCTATACATATCCCATTTGATATGTAAAAGACAAATAAAATTTGTCTTTGACTTGCAATCCATAATCGTCAGCGAAGTTGTCTTGGATTGAAAATCAGAGTTAGGCACTACAGCTAAGAAAGAATGAATCGTACAGACTTAGATTAAGATACTCCAAATTATAATATTGTGAAGGATCTTCTAATTAATTAGGCCATCTACCAAGTGGTGAGAGTGGACTTAAAAAATTCACATAACAACCGGTGACGAACGAGACAACAGACAAGCATGGTTGAATTTCATTATTTGTATTGAACGCATGTTTATAAACTCCAACTTGCCCCGTGACCCGAGACAAAAACTTCCTACCATTCAAAGTGGTAGTTTGCCAAAAATTTAATTTAATTTTTTTTATGGTTGCCTATTTAAGTGAAAGTATATGAAACTATTTATTAAAACATGTTGAATCAACAAAAACAATTGAAAATGACAAAATTTAGAATTAAAGGCAGCATTGCCCGAACCTTGAGAGAAGAAATATGAGGAGGAGCAAGGGGTCCTTCAACACGGAATTCATGCATAACCCAATCAGTTTTCTTGCCTTTGGGGGCTCTGCCTTGGTAGAAAACCAATGTTTTTCTCATACCAACAAGGGAATCTTTGCGAAGGATAGGCCTATCCTTCCCTGTGGCCTTCCAGTAGCCGGAGGCGGTTGCACGGTTTGTTCGAAGTCCGGTTGCATATTTTCTGTCACGCTGAGTGTAGAAGTACCATTCTTTGCCTCCCACACAAGCCGTTTCTGTATTAGGACAGAAAAAATAAAGCACAGATTTTCTATCATTACGAGATTGTCCGAGTAATACAGGGGAAAGCCATCAATCTATACCAAAACAATTTGAATATTGAATCTTTCGTGCTCTATGCAGCCAACCCCGAATTTCATGAATCTATTGTTTTATAATTTTTTTCATTTATCTGTATCTACTTGGCTTAATTAAAAATTAGACTTCGTTTGATTTTACAGATAAGATAAGATAAAAGTTGAATAAAATATTATTAGAATATATTTTTTTAATATACTTTTTATTTTAAAATATGAAAAAATTAAATTATTTATTTTATTTTACATGTAAATAAAATTATACTGATTAGTTAAGAAGATAGAAGTTGAGAGAAAATTGTAAAAAGAAACAAGACCTTTAGGCTTCATTTTTCTTGTTAGTATAATAATTGTTTTTTAATTGACCGAAGTTATGTGTCTTTGGTGTGCTAATTTTCCATGGAAAATAAAATAATATTGAGTGATTCAACTTGTTGATAACCAGCTCGGAGCGGAGCACTGGCATCAATTAATTAATATATTGGGGGGCAAGCTTCCCAAAAATGTTAGCGGAGTCTTTTAAATTTATCGTTAAGAGTATTTTAATTTTTTATTTAATGATTAAAAAAATAACTATTAATAAAATTGTGTATTTTTTTTCTTAACAATTATATATGTTAAAAACAATATAAAAAAAAAATTAAAATGGATTAGCGGTATGCCCAGCTATAACCGCTGGCCAGCCCGGTAGCATTATCCATTATAAATAAAATAGCCCCTTCGGCTCTAATAAAGATTGGGAAAATGGTATTTTTGGCGTTCAAGAAATGCAAAAACCCGAAAAACCACTTCCATCTGGAACTAAAATTATTTTTAATGTATGAAAAAAGTATATCATTGATTTACAATGGACCAATTAACAGAAAAACATATTTACATATAAATACATAAGTACATAATAATATAAGAAATGATAGTTGCAATCGTGAATGTATAAGTGTCGTGCAATCATTTTAAAAAAATATAAATAAATATATAATCTACATAAAAAAAATTAATTTTTTAATAATAAATCTCATTCTTTTTCAAAATGATATCACGACATTTATATACTCCACCGTTATATATAACTTTACTCCATAAGTGGCCTCTTTGAGTCGGGGACCTTGAGCTATGAGCTAGGAACAATATTATTCCAAATATCTAATTATTATGTTGTTGAGCCGTCATTAATATCTCATGACCAATAATAAAGTGGAATTGAACGTAATATTAATGGTACTTGGCCAATGTCAAAAACACAGGCTGCTTTTCTTACACGCATGGCATGTGTGGATCAGGAACTTTTAAATATATAGTTGCTCAAAAGATATTAGAGGTAACTAATTTGAACAAAAATCGGTTTCAAAAAGGGTGATTTAATTTCAATGGTTGAAGATGGTGACAAGCCTTTGTTGGATTTGGTAAGAAAGGAAAAGAAAATCCACTTACTTCCAACCTGAACTGTAAGTATGTACACGCGTATGGCTGCAAATTAATGTAGAGTACAAGACGACAACAAGGATCTGATCATGACTTTTGGTTTTGTATTGTTGTTTCAATCACTATCACAGCTTTTTAGTTGGGGCAAGTCCAAGAATGTCAAATTCTTCAAAAAGCTATGAATGCAAAGTATTTGGATTATTAGGAAAACTAGATATATATGGCAGCAATCAGTGAGCTTCCTCCAGATCTAGATATTATTTGGGACTTCTAGTGGAATTCAAATAACTCCAATATCTTTTTCTTTTTTCTTTTTGCAAGTAATTGATTATTCCAAATTAATGGTAATTGAAGTTTAGAACTGTAAATGAGAAATACAATTTACACACATACATAATAAAATTATTACACACATGTATATGTATAGATATATAAGTGTGTATGTAAAAGTGTAAACCACCATGGATCTAATAAAGTTACAAAGCCTGTTGGCGTGTTTGAAAGCCACTTGGCACTGAGACCTATCAAGTTACATGACCAACTAATTATTCGTTTTCCTTAAGAAAAATAATATTTCGGAACTCTCTCTTTCAGAAGGACCAAGCATGGCCTTATAATAACAAGGTCAGTTTTTTTCACTTATACTTGCAGTACATACACGCATGTATGTATGTACAAAGCCAGTCCAAGTTGCAAACTTGTTGTGACTTGCATATATATAGTGCGGCTTTGACGACTGGTGCAATATATAACTAGATTCCGCCGAAAACAGTATTCATAATTCAGCGGATTTGATGGGAGCACTATTTATCATCCATCTCAGTTTAACTAATTTCAACAATAATTAGTCATTTTCACAGGTCTCAACAAGATTCATATATATATATATATATATATATATATATCTTATCTTTGTCGTCGATCACACGTATATGGAGCAAGTAGACCACCATGATGGTATCCATTTATGGCCGGTTGCTATCACTTCAAATTTCAAATTTCAGACCACAATCAAGAAGAAGAATATCCAGCATCACATTTCCAGGTAAAAAAAAAAGGAATACCAACAACAAAGAATATATATATTTATATAAGAAAAGAAAATTAGCTAAGCAAAGAATTATCTTTCTTAGAGCATGAAAAAAGTTTGACCTAGAAGATAGACTCATTTATTTTGATAAGTATTCTCATTTTATTTCGTTTCATTAATTATTATAATTTTTTTAAATTTTAAAATAAAAATAATTTTTAAAAATATATTTTATCACTTCCAACGTTTATTTCAATTTACTTTTCTCATATCCAAAAATACAAAGTATTCTAGTCAAGATATTTCCATTTAAAAATAAGATGAAAATGCCCCTAACCAGACTCCAGAGAACAAACATAGAAATATATCTACTATATATATATATATATATATATATATCTTAAGAGAATCGGAATTTAAGTTGGATAACCAAGATGATGATGAGGGGATCGATGAATAAATGAACTAAAATAGGAGTAGATAATTACCAGGGATATCCCAGGGTTCGCACTTGTTAAGGTCAACTTCAATAAGAAGAGGAGAGCCAGAGTGCGAGGTGGCCTTCCCCATCAAGTAATCGCATACAAGTTCTTCATCTCTTGGATGAAACCTAAATCCCGGAGGCAACTTTGCCTCTACCATGCTTATGTTGCTCATGATGAGAAGAGTTGTTCTTTCTCACAGAGAGAGAGAGAGAGAGAGAGAGCTATGCTCAATAGTTGGAAAGTTTATTAGCTTTGAGAGATCTTTAAATAAAACAAGGCAGTGGGAGGACGGGGGTTGTGAATCAGATATATATAAATAAATAAATAGAGCTACTGACAGAAAGGAGAATTAGGAGATGAGTCAAAGTGGCATTTCCGTTCAAGCGGGGAAGGTAGCTTAAGCTTGGGCCAAGGCCTGGCTAGGGGGAGGTGGGTCTTATGACTATGAAAAAAACTTGCCTGCTCGTCTTGATGACGTGGCCCAACCACTTGTTGCCAAACTGCTGACATATATTGCCTAATGATGCACATGGCTATGATTTTAATTGGATTGTACTTCAGATGGAATGTGGGACCAGAATTACACACGGGGCACTTTTGAAATTGTCCATCTCCTTCGGGTCCTGACCTTACATAAATTACATTTTATTATTTTTATAATTTCATCACCAATTATTTGTACGTAAGCTGGTATCCATTACATCTTTTTTCTTAAAATTATTATTATGTTATTATTATTATTACTATTATGTTATTATTAGGAAAATTTTAAATGTACTTAAAGAAAAATTTACGAAAAACTTACTTCTTCACGTATCAATTATTGATACGTTAAAAATCAAAATATTAAATTAAAAAAAAAAACTCACAAAATGAGTGATGTAAGTAAAATAGTAAATAAAATTATAAGTTATATGTACTTACAATTTTATTTACAATATTCATTTTATTAGTTTTATTTTAAAATCAAAATTTTAAATTTTAGATTTCATTATTTTCAACATATCAATAACTGACATGTAGAAAAATAAATTTTTGTAAGTTTTTTTTTTGCTACATTTAGTATTTTTCTTGTTATATTGTCATCCTTTCAAACTTGCAAATTGAAAAATACTATTTATAAGCCAATGTGAATAATATACCTAATAAAGTGCTTACATAATATAATTTGATTTGAAAGAGAAGTTTTAAAATTTAAATCTTACAAATCAAATCTTACTACTTAAGTTATGTGCATGGATAATGTGTGTTAATGTCGTATTTTGCACACCTTGGACCAAATTCTGACAATTCAGGTCTTTAGAAATGGGCCCGCAGAAGATGGAGAGTAGTGCAACTAAGAAAGGACTGCCTTGGAACCTGGGAACCTCTGATGCCAAAGTTAGTAAATATTCTTGAAAGTTTGTAAATAAGTAAAGGAGTCCAGGGATCCAAGAGAGATATTCTCATACTTGGGATCTGCTATTTATACTATAAGTTTGGGGGAACGGATCGTGCCTGCCCCCATGAAGTTTGAATCCTTCATACTGTTCTTTGTGTCAAAGTATTTTAATGTGGCGTGGCTCTACGAAGGTATTATTAATGTGATGTGTTGCTCGGGTAGTGGAGTCATTAATGCGGTGTGGTTCTCTAACCTTCTTCTCCCAGATTGTCTTTTTGATGGTCCTTTGTTATCTTTCCTATCAGTAGATCAAGGGTTCCCCACATATTACGCCTGATATGCGGGTGGGCACTTGAGAGCTGGACACTACTCTAGTGGCCTTTAGATTGACGAGTCTCATCCCCTGCAGGACCATCCCTCTTGGGCTGGCCCTTGGCTCAATTCTCTTTCATGCACAGGCTTGCTAGGCTTAGTTAGGGGAAAATTCCTTTACAGTTACCCCGTAAATTCTCACTGGATGTGTATGGTGGAAATTTCATCCCTATCCGAACCTGCCTTGACTCACGATTGGCTATATGCGTTTCAGGAGAAAGAAAAAGTCATGGTGCGAAATCGATGAGACGATGCTTCTCCAAGGCATAGGGAGCAAGATACTAGAAACCAGCCATTGGAAGGAGGTCAGGCTATAGCAGAGACTATTCGCCAAATGACAGAAGTAGAGAGAAACCAAATGCAGCAAGGACAAAATGTTCGGCAAGACTGCCATAGAAGAGATGCTCAGGGATGCCCATTTGAGAGGTTCTTGGTATATCGATACCCAAATTTCTAGGATCAGAAGGAGCTTTGTGAGCCAACAAGTGGCTCATTGATTTGGAATGTACCTTTGATATTAGTGGATGTATGGAGGAACAGAAGGTTTAGTAGACTTCTCTTTCAAGGAGTGGCCGGCATATGGTGGGATACAAAATGGCAGTTATTGGCACAAGAGTTCGGAGATGTAGCTACGCTCACTTGGGAGTGGTTCAAGAAGGAATTCGATAGTCGTTTCTTTCTGAAGACGATCATGTAGCAGAAGGCATAGGAATTTGCCAACTTGGTACAAGGCAATATGACGGTCGAACAGTATTCAGCCCGATTCATGGGGCTAGGACAATTTGCTCCTTATTTGATTGGAACGAAAAAGATGCAACCTAGGAAGTTTCATGACAGATTGCAACCGAGGATTTGGAATCAAGTTGCGTGCTTGCAGATCGAGAATTTCCAAGAATTTGTGAATGTAGCATCTATCGAGGAAGCAGAACTTAGAAGCTTGATTTCTCAAGTTCATATGAATCGGAAGAGATGAATGCCCTACTCACTGGGGAAAGATGTGGGAAAGAGTAAGGTTTGCAATGTTATAGATAAGGGAAAAGGGAAGGTAGTCGGGAATGCAATACCGGTTACACTACCACCATGTAGGAGATGTGGACGAACGTATAGTGGAGAATGTCAACTCGCAATGGGAACATGTTTCAGATTCGAGAATGTCCGTTGAACACATCTAGAGGAACAACCAAGCCAAGAGGCAAGATGAAAACCCCTGCGTAAGCCAAAGTTTATGCGATCACACCAGGAGAGGTGGATTTGAAAACACACGAGGCGGTTGATGCTGGAGTGATTACTGGTAATATTTCCAAACCCTATCTTGATTAATAGATAGAATGGCTAAGAGTTTTGAGTAATCATAGTTATCTCCTTTAGGTAAGGTTAGATTGATGCAACACGTGACGTATACTTTGTTTGATTTTGGAGCATCACGATGTTCTGTGTCTTATGACTGTGTTCAAAGGTGTAAGCTATGTATAGAACCTCTGTTTTAGAAGGTTCTAGTAGGAATACCTGATGGGAAGATAGTTGAATGTACCCGTATGATTAAGGATTGTCGGTTGGAAGTTGCGGGTTTGACCCTAACCGCTGACTTAATTGTTTTCCATCTAATGGGATTCAATTTAATCCTTGGAATGGGTTGGCAATCGAGGCATTATGCGAAGATAAATGGTTGACAAAGGGAGATAGTCTTTGACTTGCTGTCAAGAGACAGGATATGTTATATGGGGGAAGTGATTGGGTTAATTCCATCAATTGTAATGGCAGGACGAGTTAAGAAGAGTATAAGAGATGAAGCAGTTGCTTACCTTGCAATTATGACTAATCCGATAAAGGAACATAAGGGAGTACAAGGGATTCCAGTAATGAAAGATTTTCCTAAGTTCTTTTTTGACGATCTACCTGGATTACCCTCGGATTGTGAAACGGAGTTAGCAATTGAGTTAGAGCTAGCTATGGCCCCGGTACATAAGGCACCATACCGACTGGCCTTGGCAAAATTAAAGGAATTGAAGGTGCAAATAGAGGAGCTTTTGGAGAAGGGATTTATACGCCCTAGTTCGTCTCCATGGGGAGCGCCTATCTTATTTGTGAAGAAGAATGATGAAACTTGTGAGGAAGGGCCCGGGCCCATCCTATAAGGGCTCGGGCCCAAGTAGGTCAAGCTATAGAGCCCCCGGGCCCAAGAAGGAAACCCAGCCATGGGCTGAAAGTCGGGCCAAGGAACCAGGTATCAAGCGTAAACCAACCCAAGAAGATCTCTCGACACCAAGTTTGGATATGCCAAAGAGAACGACTCGAGACTCGACAACTTATCGAGCCTTACTGCATGGCACCAAGCAGGACATCCTATTGGAAGTGGACAGCTGAACGCACCCGATCCTGGTCTTGTCAGACTCAAGGCATGTCGCATCCAATGCACATGTTAGAAGCCCAGAATGCAATGGCGTGCCTCCAGAGCATGTAGGACGGCTCAGCCACGACCTGACACTCGACCCTGGCAGAAAGGTAACAACAGGTTTGGCCTAGCACGACCTGACAGGTCACAATCTCCCTCAACCGCCTAAGCTGCAGACTGACAAGTTGTTGCAGCGGGAAGTGAGTGGAGCAGGACTGACTCAAGTACAACCTAACACACCACAATTTCCCTTGATAGTGGAGCTCGGATCAGGTATAAAGAGCAGTCATCTCTTCCACGGGAGGTATCTCTTGAAAACCCTTACTATTCATTCTGATATTCTGAGCTTTCCTCATCACTAAAGAATTATTCACTGACTTTGGCATTGAAGTGACCCTAGATGTCACCGGAGCCTCTTCTCCCTCCTAGTTGCGGGTGACGTGGAGCTTGGTTATCGTGTTACAGCTCAAACTGAAAACATGACATCAACAGTGGTACCGTTTGTGGGATTTATTTTTCCATAAAAGCGTGTACTTCACATGCCAGCAGCAATGCGGTCCCAAACTACACAAAGGGGAGACTATGAGGAGGAGACAATGGAAGCAACACTCGCAAGCATGGAAGAGACAATAAGAAAGCTAACAGAGGAAACTGGGATGCTCCGCCAAGAGAACATGACCCTCAGGTTCCCGAACGAGGAGCGGGTGGGGGGAGGAGAACCAAGAGGCAACGAGCACTAGGTTTCGTGGCAGGCCCCTACGGACACCACGACAGAAGAATAAAGACACAAGATGCACCTCAAGATCTGAGAGCTTGGGGAAAAATGTGCAAAAATGGAGAAGAAAATAGACACACCATCCATCGTAGACCAGCTACTCATCAATTTCGACCTCCTATACAGTGCGAGAGTCATGGCAATGCCGCTTCCCCCAAACTTTGAAAGTCCTCTAGATGGAAGAGTACGACGGGTCCAAAGACCCACTGGAGCACCTAGAGACGTTCAAGACCCACATGACCTTGCACAGTTTCCCAGGAGAAGTCGCCTGCCAAGCCTTCCCTCTCACGTTGAAAGGGGTCGCCTGGACCTGGTTTGGGTCGCTATCGTCAGGAATGATAGATAGCTTCGAGGAGCTCGCCCACCTCTTCATGACATTTTTTCGCAAGTCGTAAGAGAAGATGCCCGGTAGCTTACCTCCTTATTGTCAAACAACAAGACGGCAAAAATCTGAAGTCATATCTCTCACAATTCAATCCAGAGTGCATGACCACAGATGACCAAGACGAGAAGATCACGTTGGTGGCCCTCCTGGGAGGAATCTGGCCGCGGAAGCCATTCATGTCCGAGATAGCACGAAAAATTCCTACCACGCTAAGGGAGTTCATGGACCGAGCAGATGGGTTCATCAACGCTAAAGACACCATTAAGGCCCTGTCTGCCCCACGATGTGAAGAGAAGGCAGATCAGAAGGAGAGAAGCAAGGTAGAGCAGGTGGATCAGAAGGCGTTAAGGTAACGAGAAGGCCATGACCATGGAGGAGAAAAGAGGGCAACACCAGATGTGAAGATAAAGAGAGAGGCACCAGCTTGGCCCCAGGGGGGAGCCACACTCACACAAACCTGGAAGTAGAAGGGAACCAACACTCGAGCTCCAAAAAAGAATGACCCCAAAAGGTGGAGAACTGCTCGTATTATGAGTATCACATGAATAACCGACATAGCACCCGAAACTACTCTGCCCTAAATAGAATAAAAGAGAAAGAGCAGCAGTACCGGGCATGCCGGTCAGAGAACCAAATGGACCGACACGGAAGTGGGCGCCAGGGTTTCCAGCCGGGAACAAACTTAAGAAGGCAGGGAGCAAGGGACTAAAGGTGAAGAAGCCCCCTAGTGAAGGATAGACCACTCAGAGAGATCATCACAATCACTAGAGGATATGCCGGAGGTGGAGCCACTTCTTTGCCCCGAAGGGCATGCTACAAGGAAGGGGCGCAAGTAGGCCCCTACGATGCACTGGAGGCACCATGATAACTTTCGACGAAGAGGATGAAGAAGGCATCCTGCACCCACATGATGATGCAAGTGGCAAGTGGCAAGTTTTAAAACCCAGAGGATCCTGATCGACAACGGTAGTCTGGCTGACATCCTATTCTGGGAAACTTTTTTAAGAATGGGCATCAATCTGGATTGACTGTGCTTGGCCCCAATGCCGCTCAAGGGCTTCATGGGAGACGTCATTCAACCGATGGGAGCCATCACTCTTTCCATCCTGGCAGGGAAGGCACCCAGGACCACGGCCACCATGACCGACTTCTTAGTTGTCAAGGCCCCATCCTCATACAAAACCATACTGAGACGCTCTACCTTGAATAGCTTGAGGGTAGTAGCATCCACTTACCACCTCAAAAAGAACCTAACGACTCAGGGGTGGGGGAAGTCCACGGTGAGCAGGTCCTGGCCCAGGAGTGCTATGACCAAGAGCTGAGGCACGAGGTCAAAATCGTTGTATCCATCAAAAGGATGGAAGAAGCGCCCAAGTTGGGTTAGCAATAAACAGGCCCTTCAGCAGGCCACACCCGATGAGCCTTTGGAGCTAGTGACAATCGACTAGCAGAGACCGAAACGACAAGTCCAGATCAGGTCTAAGCTGGACCAGGAGATGAGAGCCGCGCTGATATCTCTCCTTATTGAACACCGAGATGTGTTCACCTGGAGCCCCGAGGATATACTCGGGATCGACAATTCCATCATCAAGCATCGACTCTATGTTGACCTAGTGGCTCGAAGAGTCAAGTAGAAATGCCGGAGCTTTAGCATAGAGAAGTATAGGGTGATAGCCGAGGAGGTGGACTGCATCTTAGCAGTAGGATTCATTCGAGAGGTCCATTACCCGCAATGGCTATCTAATGTAGTTTTGGTGAAAAAGGCCAATGGGAAATGGCGGATGTGTGTCGACTTCACCGACCTGAATAAATCCTACCCGAAAGATAGCTTCCCCTTACCACGCATCAACCTGATTATGGATTCGACGGCAGGGCATCCCCTCCTTAGCTTTATGGACGCTTATTCTGGGTACAACAAAATTAGGATGAACCCAGACGACGAAGAGAAGACAACGTTCATAACAGACCGAGGCCTCTACTGCTACAAAGCAATGTCATTCGGCCTGAGGAATGCGAGGGCCACCTACCCATGGTTAGTCAACCGAATGTTCAAGCAACAGATCGGTTGAAATATGTAAGTGTACATAGACGATTTGTTAGTGAAAAGCAAAGAGCCCAGACAACATTTGGAAAATCTAGGGAAGCATTTTCTATTCTTCTGCAATATCGGGTGAAGCTCAACCCGTTGAAGTGTGCATTTGAAGTAGAGACAGGTAAGTTTCTGGGGTTCATGGTCTCTGAGAGAGTGATTGAGGTGAATCTCGAGAAGGTGGAAGCAATTATGGGAATGCCTTCCCCCCACAACCTTCACAAAGTCTAGAGGCTGGCCAGATGAGTAGTAGCCCTGAACCGGTTCACTGCTTGATCAACTGACCAATGCCTACCCTTCTTTAATGTCCTGAGAAAGGCCCAAGATTTGGATGAGACCTACAAAAAAGCCTTCGTTGATTTGAAGTTGTACTTGAGCCACCCCCTAATGCTAAGCCAGACAAGACCTGGGGAGACAAGTTGATAAGGCATGTGGGGACACTGCTAAACCAGACAAGACCCTGACTCTGTACCTAGCAGTGTCCCCACATGCCGTATCAGTTGTACTTGTCCGAGAAGCAGAAGAGGGGTAGCGACTTGTCTATTACATGAGTCGAGCCTTCCACGGAGTATAGGAAAGGTACCGCCGAATGGAAATGTTGGTATTCGCCCTAATTGTCACAACCAGAAGATTAAGGCTGTATTCCAGGCCCACCAGATGAAAGTGCTTACCGATCTCTCCCTCAAGAAAGTGCTACAGAAACCAGACACGTAGGGATGGCTCGCCAAATGGGCAATCGAGCTTAGCAAATTTGACATGGAGTACCTACCCCGAGCCAGATCAAAGGACAAGTGTTGGCAGATTTTATTGTCGAGTTCACTAGCTTCCCGGAGGAAGTCCCCCAAGGAAAGTCCTAATAGGTCTACGTAAACGGCTCGTCATGCCAGGCTGGCAGGGGAGCAGGGGTGCACATCACCACCGAGCAGGGAGAGGACCACAACTATGCAGTTAAGCTGGCCTTCAAAGCAACCAACAATGAAGACGAGTATAAGCGCTCTTAACTAGAATGCCAGTCGCACGATTACTTGGGGATGAGGAAATAGAAGTAAGGATTGATTCCAAAGTGGTAGTAAGGCAAGTACTGGGGCAGTTCACCATGAAACAATTCTGTATAAAAGAGGTTTCTCCAAGTTGCTCCTTAGATGCCTCTCACCAGACGAAGCCCAATACGTGCTATCAAAGCTCTGCAAAGGAATTTGTGGAAGCCACTTGGAAGGAAGGGTTTTAGCTGCAAGAGTAACCCTGGCCAGATACTACCGGCCCTGTTCCCTCATAGATGCGAAAGAATTTGCTAATAAATGCTCAAAGTGTCAAGAGCACAGGCCAATTCTGCATTGCCCGGTGGAGGAGCTGACATTAATCACGGCCCCATGGCCTTTCGCCCAATGGGGTCTAGACCTAATTGGCCCATTCCTGGTGGCAAGGGGAGGAGCCAAGTTTCTCATGGTTGTGATCGACTACTTCACTAAGTGGGTCGAAGCAAAGACTCTAGTAAGCATCACCTCCCAAACCATCACAAAATTTCTGTGAAAGGCAGTAGTCTGCCGACAACGGGAGACAGTTCAACTGTACATACTACCAGGAATGGTGCACAGAGCTTGGGATTAAGGTAAAGTACTCGTCACCAGGGCACCCTCAAGCCAACAAGCAGGCCGAGGCAACCAATAAAACCCTCATCTCCACCCTCATGAAAAAGATTGGGGGTTACAAAGGAGCATGGACCGAAGAACTCCCAACCTTATTATGGGCATACCGGACCACTGTCCGAACCCCCACCAGCGAGACGCCCTTCGTTCTCACCTATGGCAGCGAAGTAGTAATTCCCGTAGAAGTCAAAATACCCACATTCCGTATCCAACACTTCAACCCGGACACCAACGACGAAAGGCTAGACTAGAGCTTGGATGTCCTGGAGGAAACAAGGGAAGAAGCAGGGGTACGAATGGCAAATAACAAGTGAAAGGTAGAACAATACTTCAACAAACGAGTCAGGCCACTCTCCTTCAAAGTAGGCAACTTGGTACTGCGATAGACAAGAATAACTACCTCGGAGGAAGGAAAGCAGGGACCACGATGGGAAGGCCCTTAAGTAGTCACTGTAAGCAACTGACCTGGCTCCTATCACCTCAAAGACAACCAGGGACACGAACTACCTCACCCGTTGAATGACGAACACTTGAAAAGGTAATATGCGTAGAAGTATAAGGGCAGCACTTTATATGAACAACTATGAATGAATGAGAACATCTGGATGTTATCTCCAATCTCTTATTGTCTAAAAAATAAGCCGAGACTAAACACTTGCAAGAAGACGGGTCCCTTGACTCGCTGTGGGGTAAGGTCCCAAGTCTTAGGATTTGGTCCCGATGCCCCGTTCAACAAAGACGAGTCCTTATACTCGCAAGAAGACGGGTCCCTTGACACGATAAGTCAAGTCTTAACACTCACAAGAAGATGGGTCCCTTGACTCGATAAGTTGAGTCTTAACACTCGTAAGAAGACAGGTCCCTTGACTTGCTGCTGAGTAAGTTCCCAAGTCGTCGAACTTCACACCGACCTGACCTCTAACTAAGTCGAGTCCTTACACTCGTAAGAAGACGGGTCCTTTGACTCACTGTGGGGTAAGGCCTCAAATCTCAAGATTTGGTCTCGACCCCCCATCCAACAAAGACGAGTCCTTACACTCGCTACAAGATGGGTCCCTTCGCTAGATAAGCCGAGTCTTAACACTCTCAAGAAGACGGGTCCCTTGACTCGATAAGCCGAGTCTTAAAACTTGCAAGAAGAATGGTCCCTTAACTCTCTGCAAAGTAAGGTCCCAAGTCCCCGGACTTCGCACTGACCCCCCATCCAACTAAGCCGAGTCCTTACACTCACAAGAAGACGGGTCCTTTGACTCACTGTGTGTAAGGCCCCAAATCTCAGGATTTGGTCCCGACCCCCCGTCCAACAAAGACGAGTCCTTAAACTTGGAAGAAGACAGGTCACTTGACTCTTTGTGGGGTAAGGCTCCAAGTCTCAGGATTTGGTCCTGACCCCATCATCTAAAAAAGATGAGTCTTAACACTCGTAAGAAAATAGGTCCCTTGACTCGATAAGCTGAGTCTTAACACTGGCAAGTAGACTAGTTCCTTAACTCACTAAGCTGAGTCTTAGCACTTCCAAGAAGATGGATCCCTTGACTTGCTGTGGGGTAAGGTCCCAAGTCTTAGGATTTGGTCCAAACCCCTCGTCCAACAAAGCCGAGTCCTTACACTCACCAGAAGACGGGTCCTTTGACTCGATAAGTTGAGTCTTAACACTCACAAGAAAACGGTTCCCTTGACTCACTGCTGGGTAAGGTCTCAAGTCCCCGGACTTGGAACCTACCCACCGTTCAAGTAAGTCGAGTCCTTACACTCGTAAGAAGACATGTCCCTTGACTCGTTACGGGATAAGGCCCCAAGTCTCAGGATTTGGTTCCGACCCCCCATCCAACAAAGACGAGTCCTTACACTCACAAGAAGACAGGTCCCTTGACTCGGTAAGTCGAGTCTTAACACTCGTAAGGCTTGAAATCTCAGGATTTGGTCCCTACGCCCCATCCAATAAAGACGACTCCTTACACTCGCAAGAAGACGAGTCCCTTGACTCGATAAGCCGAGTCTTAATACTCGTAAGGCTTGAAATCTCAGGATTTAGTCCCAACCCCCAGTCCAACAAGGATGAGTCCTTACACTTGCAAGAAGATGGGTCCATTTATTCAATAAGCTGAGTCCTCAAACTCGCAAGAAGACAAGTCTCCTAGTCCAAATAAGCTGAGCCGTTGCCAGAACTGCACAAAAAATTAGATGGAAGAGAGAAAAAGGAAAACAAAAGAATACAATAGTTGCGAGAAACAAATCTTCATTTGATTCATCAAGACATACTCGATTACAAGAAAAACCTAAGGAGTGCTATACCAAGTACTAAAAAAAAAGGTGGAGGGGGGGGGGTCGAGCCCATCATTGGGATGAAAGAGGCAAAGGAATGGGGATTGGAGGATAGCCCGGCTTCCCAAAGTTTTTGACGAAAGCTTGCACTTCGAAACTCAGAGGGGGGAAAAGACAAGGTGTGCAAATCTAACTCGGGGTTCTGCAATAGGTGTTGGTGCATTCGTTTGAGTACATTCTGATAGCCGTATGACCACGCCGCGTCCCGGACATTGTTGGCATTCATGATTCGAGATCGGATCTCCTAGAAATATTTGGCGACGTCATCTAGACGAGACCTCAGGTTGGCAATCTCCATGTTGTGGGATAGGAGGTCAATGTTCTTTTGGATCTCCGACTGCAAAAGCTCACCAATGCGCGCCTTCGTCTGTGGTAGTTGTTGTCTTAAGTGTTGGGCCTCTTAGGAGTGCCTAAAATGCCCGAACAACAACTGTGAACGTTGTCTGACAGCTAGAGGCCGACACCATTGGGATTCCTCCAGCTCCCTTTGGGCGGAGTCCTTCACTTCCTTGGACTCCCGCAGTCCCTTCTGAACCAAATCCAACTGCTCCCGAGCGATCTCCAGCTCCGCTTCCCAAGTGACCAAGTTCCATTCGGAAGTAATACGAGCCTCTTCGAGTCGTTTCTTCACCAACATCAACTGAAAGACGTCTTGGTCGGCATCACCCAATAGACCCTTGAGAGTCTTGTTCTTCTCTTTACGCCTCGTGGCGACCATCTTCGGGTGCTGGTTTTGTTCCTTTCCATACAACACCTCTTAGACCAACTCCTTCCGCTCGGTCTTGAGGTCCTTTATTCTTTGGGCCGCCTGCTTCAACTTGAAATACCCAAAGTGCCCCAAGGTCCTGAGCTCCTTATTGGCCTCCTCCAGCTCTCCTAACTCCTCCCCAATAATCATGGCCAACTAGTATGCAGCCTGTAAAAATAATAATACAAGTAAGAGGCGAGGGACTGGAAAGGGGCTCAGCAAAATACACCAAACAAAGGAAGAGCATGCCTGGGCTAAGAGAGGGCGCAACATCTAGCTCACACGCTCGAGGCATCGGCACGAGCCTTCTCTAGAGTTGAGGTTGCGGCCTACGTCCACTCCGCCTTGGAGGAAGATGAGGGGCCAGCAATCGCTAGCTGCCAAGAGAAATCCAGAAGGGACCCCAGGTCTTGTCGCATGGCCCAGGCACCATGGGAGATAAAGCTTCAGAGTCATCATCACCACTCAGATTTATGACGTTGGGAGGATCTTGGGAATCTGGGTAGCCATTGGTCTCGCTCGGCCCTGTAGACGAAGGGGGGAACAATTCCCATGACTACAGAGGCAGGTCTGGAGGCCTCCTCCGAGTTCCAAGCTGTAGCAAGAGGAGCTTTGGGTCTCAGCCCTTCTTTTCCACCTTCTCCATCTCCATCTCCTTCTTCTTCATCTTCTCCTCACACATCTTGGAAGCCGAATTTTGCCTTGTCCCTTATGGGCTCGTGGCTCAGCGTGGTCCAGGCTCCAAGATCCTCTTGTCTTTATCGCCCTTAGTGTCTCCATGACTTGTGTCCCATGAAAGAGTCTGCTCCACATCCCAGGACCCAATCGATGAGCCTTCCTGTGGGACCTCTCCGGCCATCTTCTCCTGATCCTCGAAAGAAGTGATGGGCTCGAACGAGCTAGGCTCATGAGGGAGGGGCTGCATAATAAAAAAATGTCTTCTGGAGGTCGCAGACATCCAATTCTTATGCGGAAGGAAGCAGTGAGTATGGAAAGGATTCGGTGGGAGCTGGCCAAGGGATCATTGGAGTAGAGGGTTAGGAAGTAAAGCCTGAACACTAGGAAATGATGTGATGGTCCCCCATGTTGAAGGAACCAAAATCTCAGCAAGCGTGAACTCTCGATCGGGAGGGACTTGGGAATAGCTTCCCGGTTCCTTGGCGCAACCATGGGGTTGAGAAGAATCCCCGGCCTCACCACTCTACTGAGGCGAATCATGTCATACCTTTGGTCGTTTGGACCGATGGCTAGAGGAACTAGAGGGGCACTTCTAGGCCTAGGGAGAGGGGATACCTCCCAATAAATCTCTCCCAATAGTATAGTAGTGATCGGGTGCTAACAGGTAATTATGGATGTTCTCGTCGGAGAGGACTAGTTCGGTCTGTGACTCGTTAGGATGGGCCCGCGCCCAAGCTGTCACCAATTCCAAGTGGGCCTCCTCCCTCTAATTGAGGGTAAGTTCCAAGCTCTTTGCGGAAGGAGGGAATCCCTAACATGCCTGGACGAGATACTCTTTGTGAGTGGCCTCCCCCTCGGGATACTCCCAGTCTGAGCCTGACACAAAGAAAAATTTCTAGGACCATTCCTTTATACTCGAGTGGCTTTGCTCGAGCGACGCAATCTTCCTACCCTGAGATCGGGCTGGGAAACTGCAGATACTTCCAAGCTGGTAGTTGAGGCGGTATATGTACAAGAACTCCTGAGCCATCAGATCGGGATATTCTTCTAGAATCTGGCTAAGTACTATCTGAAAGATGATACAGCTAGATATAAGGAGCCGCTATGCATTAGGATGGAGCTGCGCTGAGGCCAGCCCAAGATAATTTAGAACCTCCTGAGCTAGACGGCAGAACGAGAGGTAGAGACCGTTGACAAACATTAATTGGTAGAGAGCCACCCTCGTCACGGTTCCCTTAGGAGACACAGCATGCTCCCCCCCACGGGGAATCTCCAGAACGACCGAAGGAGGAATGTTGTACTTAGAGCGGAACGCCCTGAGGTTGCCACTAGAGACAGAGGAAACCCAGCATTTCACGTCAAAAAATGGAGGAACAAGGTCAGCCTTGGGCGCCATGAGAGTAAAAGGGGCTCAGTAAAAACAAAGGAGAGAGAAGCACAACGGCTGGAGAGACAACAGGAGAAATGGTAGGAACACGGTGGCTGGAGACAAAACACAGTGGCTAGAGGAGAAGAAGAATGGAATTGTGGCACGAGGAACTATCGAAGGAAGAAATAGAGGGGGAAGGAGGGGAGTACCTTATAAAAGAGAGGAAGGCTGGAGGGAGTGTGGGAAACGAAGTGGTATTGAAGGAAATGATGTCAGCAAATGCCATGCGGCACCAGTAGCCAAAACGACGGCACGCATGGCAACAGTCGAGTTAGAAGAGTGTGCAGCATGGACCAATGAGGTTTTAGAGCATGGAGAAAGATAGCCAACATGTCCAATCAGCCATCGGGAGACGGGACGATCTCAAGAAATGAGGAGAAGCATTTATTGAGCCGGCAAGTGCCTCGGGAAACCGAATCAACAAGAACCGAATGGGTGGCCTCGAGAAACTTGAAGTGACGGAAGCCAAATGGGCAACACCATGATTAAAATTGTTATAAATTCTCACCACGTGCCCATGATAGGAATTTGCGGGGTACTGTGAGGGGGCGCCCATCCCAGAAGAGCCCGAGCCCAAGGAGGTCAAGCTATGGAGCCCCCGGGCCTAAGAAGGAAACCCAGCCATGGGCTTTTAGTCTGGGCCAGGGGACCTGGTACCAAGCGCAAACCAACCCGGGAAGATCTTTCAACACCAAGCTTGGATATGCCAAAGAGAACGACTCGAGACTCGGCAACTTGCCGAGCCCTACCGCATGGCACCAAGCAGGACATCTTACTCAAAGTAGATAGCTGAATGCGTTGGATTGTGGTCTCGTCAGACTCAAGGCACGTCGCATTCAATGCACATGTCAGAAGGTCTGGCACGCAACAGCTTGCCTCCAGTGCATGCGGGACGACTTGGCCATGACTTGACACCCGACCCTAGTAGAAAGCCGCCAGCAGGTTTGACCTAGCACAACCTGACAGGCCACCCCTTGACTGCCTAAACTGCAGACTCACATGCTGTTGCGACTGGAAGTGAGTGGAGTAGGACTGACTCAGGTACAAACTGACACGCCACGATCTCCCTCGACAGTGGAGGCTGGATCAGGTATAAATAGCAGTCATATCTTCCACGAGAGGTATCTCTTGAAAACCCTTACTATTCATTCTGATATTCTGAGCTTTCCTCATCACTAGAGAATTATTCACTGACTTTGGCATCAGAATGACCCCAGACGTCACCAGAGCCTCTTCTCCCTCCTACTTGTAAGTGACATGGAGCTTGATTATTGCCTTACTGCTCAGGCTGCGAAATACGACATAGACAAAACTCTAAGGATGTGTATCAATTATCGAGATCTGAACAAGGTAGCCATCAAGAACAAGTATCTGTTACCATAGATAGATGCTTTGTTGGATCAATTGCAAGGAGCGTAGATGTTTTCAAAGATAGACTTGAGATCGGGTTATCACCAACTTAAGATAAAAAAATCAGGATCTATCTAAACCGGCTTTCCGAACTCGTTATGGACATTTTGAGTTCTTGGTAATGCCTTTTGGTCTAACAAATGCGCCATTAACATTTATGGAATTGATGAATTGAATCTTTAGGCAGTACTTAGACAGTTCCGTGGTAGTTTTCATAGATGATATATTGGTATATTCTCAGAATGATGAGGAGCACAAGGAACACTTAAGGATTGTATTGGAAACTTTACAAGAGCATTGGCTTTACACTAAGCTCAGTAAGTGTGAGTTTTGGCCCTAAGAAGTGAAATTTTTGGGACACGTCATCTCTAGCAAAGGAGTTGCTGTAGACCCAGCTAAGATAGAGGTAGTGATGGAATGGCAGAGACCGACTAATGCCCCATGAGATACATAGTTTCCTTGGTTTGGCGGGTTACTACCGAAGATTCGTTGAAGGATTTTCTAAACTCTCTGGTCCTTTAACGACATTAACTACAAATAATTCCAAGTATGTGTGGAGTGAAGAATGTGAGAAGGGCTTTCAAGAATTTAAGAGGAGGTTGACCACAACATCGGTTTTGGCTTTACCCGAACCTCATAAGCCTTACATGGTGTACAACGATGCTTCCAAGATGGGATTAGGATGCGTTCTAATGCAAGAAGGATGAGTAGTCACTTATGCTTTGCGGCAGCTCAAGAATCACGAGCAGAATTATCCTACTCATGACCTAGAATCAGCTGTAGTAGTTTTCGCATTAAAGATTTGGAGACACTACCTGTATGTGGAAAAATGTGAGGTGTTTATAGATCATAAGAGCCTCAAGTATCTATTCAGTCAAAAGAATTTAAATATGAGACAAAGAAGATGGGTCGAGACAATAAGTGATTTTTAGTGTAAGATTAAGTATCGCCCTGGAAAAGCTAATGTAGTAGTGAACGCCCTTAGTCGCAAGGCCCAGGCTGAATTGCCATCGTTATTAGAGGAGATACAAAGTTTTTTGATTGGAAATCCGCCAATAGATGCTGTTTTGATAGTAGTACAAGAAATTGTCTCGTTAACTGAGGACGAGATTCGAGAAGGAAAATGCAAGGATGATTAGTTGGAAAGATTACGACAAAGAATTTCCAAAGGCAAAGGACCACAATACTTCATGATTGAGGAGAACGGAATGATGTATTTCAAAGGAAGGAAGGTAATTCCTAGTGCCCTGGAACTAAAAGAGAAGCTTTTAAGGGTAGCTCATTGCACCCCTTATACAACTCACCCTGGTAGCACTAAGATGTACCGAGATCTAAAGGAAAGATTTGGTGGGAATGAATTAAGAAAGATGTGACAGAATTCGTATGCTCGGTGTGTCAATTAGTGAAAGCTAAACATCAACTGGCAGCAGGAGAATTACAACCACTACCTATTCTCGAATGGAAATGGGAAGATGTGTCGATGGACTTCATGATAGGATTGCCAAGGACGTCGATAGGAAAGAATTTGATTTGGGTTATGGTCAACAGACTAACAAAGAGTGCACATTTTTTGCCCATACCCAGCACGGATTCTATGGAGAAGTTATCCCGAATTTATGTCAAGGAAGTGATTCGTTTGCACGGAGTGCCAAAGTCTATAGTTTCAGATAGGGATACAAGATTCACTTCACGTTTCTGGTAAAGTTTACAGAAGATTTTGGGTACAAATTTAAAGTTCAATAGTGCATATCATCCACAGAAGAATGAACAAACAAAATGCACTATTAAGATTTTGGAGGATTTGTTGCGGGCATGTGTGTTGGAACTAACTGGCAACTGGGAAAGCCATTTAGCTTTAATAGAGTTTGCCTACAACAACAATTTCTAAGCTACGATGCAGATGGCACCTTATGAGGCACTTTATGGAAGGAAGTGCAAATCACCATTATATTGAGATGAAATTGTAGAAAGGAAAATTCTAGGGCCTGAATATTTGCAAATGGAAGCAAGTAGTAGTGATTCAGGAAAGAATGAAAGTGGTCCCAAGTTGGTAGAAAAGTTACGCCAACAGACGACGTAGAAATCTAGAGTTTTCTGTAGGTGACTGGGTGTACGTGAAAATTTCACCTATGAAATGAGTTCTGGTTTGGCAAAAAGGGGAAGTTGAGTCCCAGATATGTTGGACCATATGAAGTGGTCAAAATGATTGGTGAAGTAGCATATCGATTAAGTCTACCAGTCGACATGCACAACATCTTTCATGTATCGTCTTTGAAGAAGAGATTTGGAGAAATGCCAACTGTCGTAATGGAACCCAGTAATATTCAGTTACAACCTAACTTGACCTATGAGAAATGGACAGCACAGATCGTGGATAAAAGAGAACAAAAGCTAAGGAATCGGAATATACACTTAGTCAAAGTGCTTGGAATAGGCCGGAATTTCAAGAAACAACTTGGGAACGAGAAGATGTGATGAGGACTAACTACCCTAATTTGTTTGTAACTTAGATTTAAACTTTGTTTGAACATTTTGAATGACTGATTGTACTTGTCCCTATTATGAATGAAATGTTTGTGTGAATTTGTTATTTCGTAGTGACACGGTGTGCACCTAAAAATGGGATCAAGTATGACTAACGAATACTAGAAATGGATTCTATTTCTAGAAATAGAACACTTTGGAACATGATAGGGTGAACTTGACGTCCGTTCTTGATATATATATATACATATCCTAAAATCACATATATATGGTTATAAATCAGTTAGGTAATGTAGGCAAACTAAAAAGAGACTTAAAAATGGAGAAGATTTAATATGGCCGGAGGTCCAATTAGATGAATTTGTTTGGCAACTTAGTCAGCAATAACTGCACTCGAAAAGGACAAAATGCACGCCTCAATGGAAAGGAACCTCAAATAAAAATCCCAGAGTTCTTAACTGAAGAACAATGCTCGAAATAGTTTTAATAAAGATAAGAATGTCATCTAGTACACCAAGTACAGTCAAAATGAAAAGGAAAGTTAGATTGAATGGTGATCAAATTTAATGAGAAATAACCTGACACTAACACACTCTGACAAATAGGGTTTTAGTTTGAGTGGGGGGTTTTCCCTTGTGGACCGAGTCCGTTTGAATTCTGTGTCGACAGTATTGCTCAAAACAAAGGGTTATGTTATCTGAAAATAACATGGACGTCACTGTCCAAGGGAAGAAGCTAAGAACCGCTAGACTGGATGTCCAAAACGACAAAAATTCGTTCAGACATGAACACCTGCCATGTCTTAGGAGTTGCCATTTGTTATTGATGTCGAGCCGTGTAAATTTGGTTACAAGGCTGTCACATGGTTTCCCCCGTCGATCTAATCTCTAGTTGCCGTTTAACATTGCCAGTATTGGTGGCTATTAAGTGCTGCTAATGGACAAAAGTACAGATCCTTTCAAACCTTCCCAAGTTTCTAACCAATGCATTCCTAGGAGAGTTTTGATATCCACTCTCCCATTCAACATATGATAGGACCAAATAAAAAGGGAATATACCTTTATGTCAGGCCTTTCTAGTGGACCATAATCTCAGTTACAATACCCACCATGTATGGGAATGCGATCGCCGATTTCTAGTTAGTTTTCATCTCACGTAATTACATGAATTGATGTTGATGTTAATGTAGTTTTGTGGCAAGTCGTCAGGTTTTTTCGTACTGTATTCTACATGTATGAGCCGTATAAAGAGAGATCAGGGTTTCTTTTGAGTTTGATATCTTTCCAAATAAAACACGAAGCATGATAAAAATCTTACATACTTACCGAGTTCGTAATTAAAATTTTGAAATCTTTAACTAAGTTTAAATACAAAATTCTCATCTCATCATTATAATCTTTTCAAATTCTCATACAAAATATAATAAATAATTTAACTTTTTCAAATTTTAATTTAACTTTTTCAAATTCTAAAATAATAATAATATTAAAATATAATATTTTAAACTTTCATTTAAAACTAAAAATTCTCATCTCACTCTCCAAACCTAACATAAGTTTAAGATAATTCTATACACCCATATGGGTGTAGCACGAGAACTCATAGGTAATATATATATATATATATATTTGCTTTTTTAAAATAAAAAAAAATTAATCTTTTTAAATATTTAAAAAAAATTTACGATATTATTAAAAAATACTTATCTAACCATTAAATAAAAAAATATATAAAAAAATAAAATGCTAATCAGTAAAAATCCTCGTGCTGGATCCTCGATGGACGCACCATTTTCCTTAAGTTTATAATTATTGGTGGTCAATTTACTTTGACCCAGTAACTTAGGACCATCTCTGATAGCAAAGTCCAAGGCTGAATAGCTTATCAGTAAAAGCCCACCATCAATAGCATACCGAAGACCCGTTACATAAAGCTCCTATCCAAACATCTTATTTATTTATTGTCCAAGATGATATGTTTTCTTGGGCGCAAACCCAAATCCCAAATGTCTTACGTTTTCTGTTGTATACTACAACCAGCTAATCCAACTGCGACTAAATAAATTTGAAATTTCTTCTTTTATCACCAAGATCATGCACTTGGCTATATACCTCTGTATAACATTCTAAAACAAATATATCGATTCTTCATCACCTATTGTACAACAAATTAACATTCCTTCTCATCTAATCTTTCACTATCATGTCTTCATCCATATTTAACAAGACTACATTTCATTGAACATCAAATTCCTCAAATTGATTGTGATCTCAACTGAAATCTGCTAAACTTTTGATCACTTGCCTAAAACTGTCACCCTTTAAAATATTTCTAATGCCTTTAATTCTAGTAAAGTTGCACTATTTTTTATTCTTAAACAGAGGTGCAACAATTCTCATTTAGTAAATCAACAATATTTGCAAGTTATGTGACTAGTAACCTTAATTCCCAAGCAACAGAACACCAAGAATTTACATTCTAGTGACCATAACCTGCATTGGCTATTCAAGTATGAACTTCCTTCTTGGGACAATATCTTGTAAGAAACATCTCCACAAGTCACGAATACACCCATTAACACCATTGTATGGTTACATGACAACAAAAAGGATATAAAACTAGAAAATCCCAATGTCTATTACCTCAAAAGGAAACCTAATAATAGTTAAACAACCACGATCTTTTCCAAAGACCTTCTGACCATGTCTACCATCCTTAGTCTTAAGCGGGATCTACCAGGTTCTGACTTATACTCTTTCACAAGGTATGGGCCTAAAAATCTACGGTTCTGATGATTGGTACTGTAGTGAGACTACGAAGCTGACGTTATAAAGCTCTTAGCAAGTTAGCCCAGAGAATAGGCCAATGATGATATGCAATACCAGATATTAACGAAAATATAAATGCATGAGAAAGAAATGCAACCAATGAGACTCTCCTTTCAGATTCTTGAACATCTCTATCCCAAGATTTCGCCGTTCATTTTCTATTAAACGTATGCCATGGCTTCCCCTAAAAATATGTGTGCATGTCCTGATTCCTTTCGTCATGAATAAGAGTAACGTCCATTAGTGTGGCTTCATCTCAAGAACATTTAAGCCTTTGCATAATTATCCTTCACCTTAAGCTTATCTAGCCTCCATCATCCAAAAGGCAAGTCTTGCGACCTGAGACCATGGCATTCTTGTCTAAGATCGTTGCTACAGAATCATTCCAAAGGACAACCCTTCCATTCTTAAGCATTCCAAAGTGGCCAAAAGAGTTACTAGGATAATTTCACATCCTGGCTTGGAGTTGTGATCCAACCCTCTTGATATTCTTATAAAAAGAAATGCATTTTTCATAAAACACACTCATAATGTTCAGCATGTGAGCAAGAATAAATGAAACAATTTCATGAACAATAATCATAATAATATAATATAATTTTGGAACATGATATGTACTATGTAGTCATACCACATACCATCATAGAGTATGGTTATAGGGTAACTGTAACAACCCGGCCCATTGGAAACCCAGCCCCAAGACCCAAAACCTAGCCCATACACCCTTTAAACCCTAAAAATGTATCTCCTCTCCGCCCCCCCGGGACTTCTTTTCTTTTCCCTTTGAAGACAAACCAGAAGCCCCACGCCTCTTTATCTCTCTGCCCATTTCCCTCTCTTTCAGTCTTCCTCTCTTTTCCTCCATCTCGCTCTCTCATTCTTTGTGAATTGTTGTCGCCCAATCTCAATACGATGACCCTGTCGTTTCCTTGACACTCGACCCACAAGTCCATGTTGGTAAGCCTCTTTTCGACCATCTCTCTTCCTCCCTTGGCCTCTCTCTCTCTCTCTCTCTCAATCACCACCAGACTACCACTAACAACGCTGCTCACACTACCACTCACCCTCAACCCTCTTTAGCCTTGCCCATGCCAATGACACGATGAACACACCGCACACCTCATGCCACTCCAGTCCGCCGTCCATTGCAACACTCTGCAATAGGTAAAGCTTAGTTCGTGTATGTTCTCTCTCTCTCTCTCTCTATCTATCTCGCTCTCCCTCTCTCTTTAAGTCACTCTCTCACCCTCTCTTTGTCTCTCATACCGTTTCCTACCTTTGTCAGTCACTCTTTCATCTCTAGATCCTCTCAACTACGCCCCCCAACCCCACACATAAACACAACACACACAATGGGCCGAAGTAGGTTGATGCATCACACAACCGAGTTCAAAGTGCCAGCAACATGAGCCTTACATACAAGACCTAACCATATCTTTGCATGCACAAAAATTCAAATCCTCATGATCAACACTATGATCTTCAAAATAACATTCTAACACATAGATCAAAGTCCTAAGAGCAACATAGGTGAATATCAAAGTCATTAAATCATGCTTTCATAACAAAAGACCTAAGTTTTCCCAAGATAGAAATTGTTTTCGTACTCCTATTTTTCAACATTTTAGATTTGTACAAAACTCTTATAAAAAACTTATAACATGAATCGAATCTTCATCAAACTTGTATTTGGTATGTTAAATATAAACCATAAAAAAAAACAGACCAAGATCTTGCCAAGAACTTAATAAAAATAAATAAAACATTCACACACTATCTAGACTATCGCCCAGAATGACCTCTGCATGCTTAAATAGAAGTTTCACCCATCAAAAGTTCATGAAAATTTAAAAATAAAAATACCAAAAGAAATTAGACTAAAATTGGAACAACTTATGTGAAGAGAGCTGCATGAGAATCCACCTATGAAAGCTTCAAACAATTCTAGCAAGAAAGGCTAGAAAAGCTGTCCGAGAGTTTCTCTAGATTTCTCTCCAAGAAAGTGTTTCTAAAGTGATAAAGGACTAATGAAATGGCTATGGATGAGACTAATATTGTAGGAGGGGTTGAGAAGAGATGTGAAAGTGACTTTTGAGTGATGTGGTGTTAGCAAAACCAGAAGTAAAACCAGGTGCCACATCTTAAGGTTTTCTGTTGTTGTCGTGTAAGAGGAAGGTGGTGAGGTGGCACCACTATTTGGGGCTAACTTGGGAAGTGAAAGGATGCACATGGCAGGGGAAATTCCTCTACAAGCCCTGCTTTGGTGGTGCATATTCGTGGGCCTTAATGGACCTTAACCGAATGGGTCACATTTGGGGTTTTAATAGAGTTCTGTTTGGGATTTAGGTTTCTAATAAGTCCAAATCTCATTTTTCTTAGTCCAATTAAAATACTATTGATGGGCCCCAAGAATGACTAGTTTTAAAGGTCATTTGCAAGTTCCATATGGGCCAATTACAAGATCAAGAGCTAAGAAGATCAAGGAAGCAACGCAAGGATCGGTGCAATCCACTTGGGACGAGTCTAGTGAGCCCAACATTCAAGAGTGGCTTAAAGGATGAAGATCCAATTTTGATTCATTTGATACAAGCTATGGAAGAGGGCAATAACATGACTTAAAGGCCTTAGACACTTGAACACGTTCAAATTGTTTAAATCATTTAAATGATTTATTTTATTAGTTTAGAATAATTGGGCTTTCGATATTTGGTCCACATATGTCTTATTTATTATGAATTAGGGTTTTTGGAAAGGCCTTGTATTTTGGCCAAGGGCTTATTTGGAAAGTTACATTTTTTGGAACTAGGGTTTACAAGAGGTACTATAGCATCGTACTGTAGCCGTGGCACTGTTCATCCGAGGGTATTTTTGGAAGCAAGGGGTTTATTTCAAGTTAAGGTTTCAATTAGGTTTTGCTTTAAAAACACTTTGTAGCCTCATTTTAGGAAGTTTATGAAATTTGATGATTTATTCATTGTGAGTTGAGTTTTACTCCTCTTGTTCTTAATTGAACTTTTGAACTTATCAAAAGTAAATCACAACCTTTGTGGAGTTCCTCCTTGTAATCTGGATTTTTGAGACGGGTTCTTCAACGGGTCTAGATTTTAATATAATCTAGGTTCTTGAAACGGATTCTCATCAGATCTAGATTCTCCATCCATTGACTTGAGTTTGGCTTTCTTGGGTGAGTTTTCAATTTGAATGTGGGTTCAAGGGATTCTTTTTCCCGCGGGTTCATATCAACTATTGTATAAAAGAATGAATTATTGTGTAAGGACATGGATTTAAATGCTTAATAGTATGTGAAAGTGATTTAGTCAAATGATTAAACAATAAGCTACAACCGGCCAACACTTGGGGTTTACGGTAACCATTTAGAGTTTGGGAAACCATTTAGGGTTTCGGCTTCCACAAGGAATTTGTGGTTTCAAATGGATTTCAAGTATTTGGGGTTTCACTAGAGTTGAAACTTTTTTTGGTTTGGCACAAAAATGGATGGATTGGATGGAATAGTATTTGGCTTAGGTGGCATGATCACAAAGCTTGAATTTTCCTTCATTTCCTTCACATTTCCATCTCATGGTTCCTCTTGGTTTTAAGTGTCCTATACTCTTCACCAAGTGTAGCTAAAATCTTGTCAAGTGTCCAAATAAAACTTTTCTAACCTAATTTGGACATTCCACACTATAATTTGAAAACAACTAGACAACATGCCACATTGCACTTACACAAGAATCACTATTCACTTCAAAAATGGTGAAAATAACTCTGCACCATTAAATCCTAAGAACTAAAAGCGTACTTTGTTTTGCGAAATTCAACTCCTTAGTGCCTCCAACAAATCAAAACACATTTTTGAACAACTGTTGATGGGAACCAAGGTGGGCCTAGTCTTAAAGATCGTTTGCAAGTCAGATGGGCCAATTACAAGCTCAAGAGCCAAGAAGATGAAGGAGGCGATGCAAGGATTGGTGCAATCCACTTGGTATGAGTCTAGCAAGAGCCCAACATTCAAGATGGGCTTGAATGAAGAAGATCCAATTTTGATTCATTTGATACAAGCAGTGGAAAACATGACTTAGACTATTTGGGCCTATTGTTATTGATGGTTTTTAATTTGTTAAAATATTTATTTTATTAGTTTAGAATAAGTGGGCTTGAGGATATTTGGCCCACATATGTCTGATTTCTTTTGAACTATGGTTTTGGGAAGGCCTTGTATTTTGGCCAAGAGCTTATTTGGAAAGTTACAATTTTAGGAACTAGGGTTTTTGAAGAAAGGTACTGTAGCAATTACTGTAGCTGGTACTATTCACGTGGCACTGTTCATCGAGGGTCTTTTTGGAAGCAAGGGTTTATTTTGGGCTAGGGTTTCAATTAGGTTTTGGTTTAAATACTTTTCGAGCCTCATTTTAATCAATTTATGAAATTTGATAATTTATTCATTGTGAGTTGAGTTTTACTCATCTTGTTCTTGATTGAACTTTTGAACTTATCAAAGGTAAATCACAACTTTTGTGGCGTTCATCCTTGTAATTTGGGTTCTTGGGATGGGTTCTTCAACGGGTCTAGATTTTAATATAGTCTAGGTTCTTGAAACGAGTTCTCATCGGGTCTAGATTTTCCATCCATTGACTTGAGTTTGACTTTCTTGGGTGAATTTTCAAATTGATTGTGGGTTTAAGGGATATTCCTTTCCCGCAAGTTCATATCATTTGGTATCAGAGCCAGGTTTCCAATCAGGTCTGATTCTATCTTTTATTTCTTGCATATTGAATTCTAGGGCTTCATTGTTCTAGGGTTTAGAAAAAAAAAATTCAAAAACAAAATTCAAAAAAAAAAAAAAAGTTGCTGAATTACATCAGCTTGGGCTGCCAAAATTTTCTTGTTCATTTGGGTTTTGTGTTGTTGATACTAAGGTTTCAAAATTCTAGGATTTCTTCTATCTCTAAGTTTTCAATTGCTTGGAGTGCCGTTCCATTGATTCTTTTCTATTTCATTGTCAATTCTTGTGTGTTTGAATTCAATTGCTTGATTTTCAATTGAATATTGCCTTTTGTGATTGAATTAGAGAAAAGAAAAGAAAGAAAAGGAAAGGAAAAGAAAAAAAAAATTCAAAAAAAAAAAGGGTAGCATTCTCATATGTTGCTACATAGTTACAATAAAGAGAAAGAAAGACATTTGTTGATTGAGCTTTATCATCAAAGGGGCTGAAAATATCTTTCTAGCGGGTATCTTGTTTTATCATTACTCTTTCCCTCATATAAATTCCTTGAGTCTCGTGTCATTTTATTTATTCCTTGTTTGTTGTTCTTGTTTCTTGGATCTATATTACTGGTTAGAATAATACAAGGTTGTTGTATTGTCTTGATTTTGTTCAACTAGTTCTTAAAGAACATGAGCGGGAAAACTATTGAGGTAAAAGGCAAGAGAGTGTGAGACTATTATCGGGAAAAGCCAATTAAGAGTGAAACACGAGTGGAGTGCCATTATTCGAGTGTAAACACGTAAGAGAGTGTGTGAGGTTTTTCACTAATATTCTTTTTGTGCAGCACATTATGATGTCTCATAGGAGTGACTAATCACCAAAGGGGATGGCAGATAACTCATCCTTTGTGTTGCAAGCCATGCAACAATAGTTTGAGTGGTTGAACTTGGTGTTGGGTGAAGTGAGGGATATGATGGATCAACGAGAAGTCCTGATTAGAAATTTGCAAGGTGGGAGAGATAGGAGGCGACGTGAGCCTAGTATTGAGAATGGGTATAAGAATGAAGAGTATAGTGAGTCTCTTGTTGCCAGCGTGCTCTCAATACATAAATTAGGATGGATGATACAGAGCAGCGGAGAGGGAACATTTTTCATACTAGATGCCACATCAATAACAAGGTATGTAATATGATCATTGATGTGAAGAGTTGTATTAATTTGGCTAGTACTACTTTAGTTGAGAAATTGAGTTTACCTGCCTTGAAACACCCTAGACCATACAAGTTGCAGTGGTTGAGTGATTGTGGGGAGATTAGGGTAAATAAGCAAGTGCTAGTTTCTTTTTCCATTGGGAAATACCAAGATATGGTGCTTTGTGATGTAGTGTCTATGCATGCTGGACATATTTTGCTGGGGAAGCCATGGCAGTATGATAGGAAGGTGATCTATGATGGGTTAAGGAACATGTATAGTTTTGAAAAGGATGAAAAAATAATCAAACTTGCTCCTTTAACTCCAACACAGGTCCATGGGGACCAACTGAAACTAAAAAGTGAAAGTAAGATTGAGCTACAAAGCAAGAGTGAATGTGAGATTGAGAAAAAAAGAAATAGTGAGGCCGAAAAGGAGAGAGAGAGAAAAAAGATGAAGGTGAGGTTAAGACCTCAAGGAAAAGAGAGAATGAGTTGAAAAATAATTGTGAGGTCGAGGGTTCAAAAAAAGATGATAGAAAAAAAGAGAGTGAAAAGAAAAAAGAGAGTGAAAAAAAAAATGAGAGTGAAAAAGAAAATGAGAGTGGAAAGAAAAGGGAGAGTGAAGAAAGTGAGAGAAAAACAAAGAGAAAATAGAGTTTTTTTGCTAAGACGAGCTTTAATAGTAACAAACTTGACATATGTTTGCCTAGTGTTATTGTCTCTTTGTTGCAGGGATATGAGGTCGTGTTTCCTAGCAGTGTGTTTAGTGGATTGCCACCTATTAGGGCGATAGAACACTACATTGATTTTGTGCCAGGTGCGACAATTCCAATGTAACATCCCAGATTTTAGTGTATTTTAATGGATGATTTATTTAATTTATTTAGTGATTAATTATTTTGTTTTAAAATTATGGGAGTTTTTAAATATTATTTTATAATATTTTAAATTGTGAAAATTATTTTATTGGGCTTTCTTATTGTTAATTATTGTTTTGGATTTAAATTGATTTTTAATTTAAATTGGTTTGTTTGTGGGTTTTAAAATTTCTATTGTTTTATTAAGGCATTTCACTGCGTTTGTTTTATTTTATTTAGCTTTCAATTTTAAAATCTTTTTCGTTGGATCACTTTCGAAACCCAAGTTGAAAAGCTGGATCTCCTTTTTCTTCCTCCTCTTTTTCTTTTTTCCCTTTTTCTTTTTCTTTTCTTCTTTTTATTCTTTCTCTCCCGCGCGAGCTGCCTTCCTCTCTCTCTCCTCTCTCATGTGTTTTGGCCTTCAACCGCCTGCACCGCCGCCGGTCGGCGGTGGTCGACACCGCCGGTGCCATTTGGTCCCTCAGCCACCGGCGACCTTGCCTCATCAATTTTCGATCGAACCTCGCCGCCGTTAGCCGCCAGTTGTCGTTTGAACCCGCGGTGGTTTTCTCGCCGTTCCACCGCCGTCCGGTTACCTCCGGCCACCAGCTCCTAGCCACTTGACCACCGGCCTCTTGCCGTCCTAACCGACCCAACCCCGGCCCCGATCCGTCGCTGGAGCCGCCCCATCGAACACCCTCTCCGATTTACACTTTGTGGCTTTCCATCGCCGTTTCGGCCGCCACCCACGGCCAACCATCACTACCATTAGATTCCCCACCTTCCATAGGCCCTACCCTATCAATTTCAAGTCTTCGTTTGACCCCGTGTATTTTTGGGTTCACTGTGAATTTTGGCCACAGTGTTTTTGCACTGTGACAGCTGCTGTTTTGGTGCTTCCAGCTCCTCCTTGATCCTCAATAAATTATTTTAAAGCGCTGTAAGTATTTTCTAAACAATTCTTTTGAGATTTAATTATATTTTTGCAATTAACTGCTTTATTTATATACTGTATTCTGGTTGGTTCCGGACTGAGTCCGAGGAGTTCGGGGGTGGATGGATGGAGGACGGAGTATTTTTGTGGTGTTGGTTATTGTGTTTGGGTTGTTGTTGGATACTGGTTATATTGTGATCTGGTTATTGTTGGGAATTGTATTGTGATCTGGTTGGTTGTGATATTGAAGTTATGTTTGGTTTATGGTATATGCACGCATGATCATGTTTGTAAATTGAAAACTGGGTTTTTGTGTATTGCATTCATGTTCATGTGACTATTTTGAAAACTGAGTTTTCATGTGAATTGGATTTTATGGGTGCGTGTGTAACACGACCCCAAGCTGAGATGGGGCATTATCTCGGTGGAGCTCCTCTGGTCACTCGGGAGCGGAATATACTGAGTGACGTCCCCTGGGTTGTCGCAAGGCGACAACGGGATCGGACATTGGATGTGCTGACTCCGTAGCCCTTCTGCTGGCGGGGCTAGAGGATGACCTGACCATGAACGCACAGGGTGCGGAACTGGGCATCGCTCGTAAAGTAGCCAAGACGTGCGGATGGTCCATAGGGGAGGTCATGGTGCATATGGTTAATTGGATAATGGAAAAATGACTGTTTTCTGGGAAAATAGCGTGAGTCTCTTTTTGTGTATCATTTTCTGGGAAAATGATGGATTTTGATTTTTGGGCCATTTTTTGGAAAAATGGTGGAAATGATTTTATTGGAAATATTTTTGGGCCAAAAGAGATTTTTGGCGTGTGTTGCATATTGCATCATGTGCATGCATGGTTAGTTGTTTAAATATGTTTTTATCTCAAGATGTGGTTAGGTTATAACTTACATGCGGTACCATTTCATGGTACTGCAGTTTATGTGGTTGTTGTTACAGATGCCGAGCCTGAGGATTTGGCTCCGCCGGAGGAGTGATCTGGGATCACTCGTGCTATGTTTATTTTCAGACTTGTATTTTTATTACTTGGGACTTTGGCTTTGTTTTTATGAGGTTTGTATTTTGGATATTGTATTTAACTAAAATTCTGGTACTAGTTGATTTTTTATTATCCGCTGCTTATTTTAATTGTGCACTGTTATTTGTTGCACACACTTGACACTTGTCGTTGGGATGTGTGACCGTGTTGTCATCATCCTGACGTCATGATTCCCGAGACTTTTTGTACGTGGGAGTTGGGGCGTCACATCCAACCCGACCTTTCTTTGAAGAACATGAGTCCTTAACACACTTGAGTGGACAAGGTAAGTTGTTAACTAGAATGCATGCTAAGTGGAAGAACTGTATTGAGACTTTTCCTCATATAATCCAATACACACATGGTAAGGAAAATCTTGTGGTTGATGCCTTAGCAAGAAGGTATGTCCTTGTCTTCATTTTAGATGCAAAATTATTGATATTTGAATATGATAAGGAATTGCATGCTAATGATGATGACTTTTCTAGTGTGTATGGAGAGTGTGATAAGGCATTGTTTGATAAGTGCTATAGACTAGATTGGTATTTGTTTAGAGATGATAAACTTTGTGAGCCTACTAGTCTTATGTGTGAATATTATTACATGGATGTGGTTTGTTGGGTCAATTTGGTATGAAAAGGATTTTAAATGTGTGGCGTGACCATGGGTGGAAGTATTGCCTACCGTTCATTGAGTTTGCATATCATTGGAGTGGTCATTTTGGTGCAAAGAAGACTTTAGACCTGTTGCATGAATATTTGTGGGAGTATTATTTGTCATTCATTGAGATATTGCATAAACGTTTGTTGGAGAATCCTTTGCCATTCATTAATGTGTTACGTGAACGTTTGTGGGAGTATCTTTTGCCATTAATTGACATGTTACATGAACATTTTTGGAAGTATCATTTGTCATTCATTAACATCTTGCATGAACGTTTGCACGAGTATTGCTTGCCATTCATTGAGTTTGCATATAGTTGGAGTGGTCATTTTGGTGTAAGGAAGACTTTAGATATGTTTCATGAACATTTGTTAGAGTATTGTTTGCTATTCATTGAGTTTACATATAATTTGAGTGTTCATGCTACTAATAAGTGACTCATTCGAAAATGAGCAGCCAAAAGGCTATCCCAAGTGCAGGAGCGTGTCGCGTAGTAATTAGGAATAAATTCCTAGATCGTCTCCACAGGGAAAGTGCTAAAAATAAACTCGTGTAAAATGGTGGAATTATTTATAATGGGAAAATAAAAATAAAAAATGATGATATGTACAATGAATGAAAGAGTGCAATGAAAAAGAAAATTTACTGGTCGTGAACCAGATTCATTTTTGGTTGGCTTTGAGTGTTGAGAAACAGTGATGAAAAGTAAAGAAATTAAAGTGCAAGACAGTGAATTTAAATTACTGAAAATTAAATGACTGAAATTTAAATGAGCAAGAAAATTAAATGACATAAAAATAAATTGCAGGAAATAAAATTACAGAAAAATAAATGACAGAAATTTAAATGACTATAAATTAAAGTGCAGAAAAATAAATGACATAAATTTAAAGTGCAGAAATTAAAAGTGCAGAAAAATAAATGACAATAATTTAAAGTGCAAGAAAATAAATCATCATAAATTAAAATAAAAAACATAAAATTAAAAGTGGAGACTACAGATGAAGGAGGATAGCTCGGTAACAACAGTTGGTCTGGTTAAGCTCTCAACTGCATCACCGAACTCCCTCACTTCATCTGCGCTTTCTCCAAAACTGAAAAATTATAGACTACTCCTAAACTATTCTACCGGGTGTCTAACATCGACCACCCCTGACACTCTAACACTGATGGCCTTATATAGGCATAAAAAAAAAAAAATTGCGCTTAGCTGCCCACTCAGCATGTGCATCTGTCTGGTCTGCTGGTGTAAGTGATCTGTCCCACAAAACAATTCCACCGCATTTCTTCACTACTGTCCGAAACTCTCCAGTTGGCCACTGTGTGCATGTGATCCTCCCGTTCTCCTTTTCTGCATGCTACTTATTCTTCTTTATTTCTTTTCTTCTTTTCTTTTTGCTTCTCCGTTGATGCGTTCCGTCCGAGCCTTTCCATTTTTTTTTCTTCTTCTTCTCCCTTCCGTCTTCTTCCCATGCGTGAGTTTTATATATATTTTTTTCTTTCTTTTTTTTCTCTGCTTGCGCCGACTGCACCGTTTCTTCTTTCTTCTTTGTTTCAGTTTCTTTTTTCTTTCTTTCTCTCACGAAACTAAAAGAGAATGCAAAGAAAAGAGACATGAAAACACTGCACGAGTACACTGCAGCATACAAAGAACACCATGCAGCAAACAAATTGATGGAAAGCACAATGCAGCAGAAGAAAAGTGTAAAGCACTGGCACAGAAAAGTAAAACAACAAAAGAGAAGCATGGGGCGACATGTCAACTTGAAAGCTGCACTGATTATGCAAGAAAGAACATAAAGTGATGAAAAGCAACAACAAGAAACAGACTGCAACAGATTTCTTGTAAATCAGTAGAAAATAAAAAGTTAACTTTTAGGACTCTGCCTTTTGATCTTTTTCCTTCTGTAATGTGTATATATATAGATGTAACAGAACCTTGTAACTTTGGAACTCAATGAAATGAGAATGAGTCTTTCTCCAAATTGAAGTTCCATCTCAATTTTTGTTTCCACTTCTAACATGGTATCAGAGCAGGCTATTAGTCCTGCTGAATTTGTTTGAGTTCTGCAAACTAGTTTCATCTCTTAAGCCATGACTTCCTCCTCTTCTTCCTCTCTTGTTTCCATTGCTGATGACCCAAATAGTCCATTTTTCTTACATCACAGTGACAATACTAACACTGTCATTGTGTCACCTCCATTGACTGGTTCGAACTATATATCTTGGAGCAGGTCATTTCTGCTCTCAATTTCAATAAAAAACAAACTAGGTTTCCTAGATGGGACCATTAATGCTCCTGAGATAACAGATCCCTCATATGTGTCGTGGCTGAGATGTAACAACATTTTGTTGGCATGGATCCTGAATTCTGTTTCTAAGGACATTGCTTCTAATGTATTTTTCATGACCTCAGCTAAGCAAGTCTGGGACAAGCTCAAAGAAAGGTTTGCTCAACTTGATGAAGCTCGAATCTATCACCTCCAGCACAAGCTCAATAGCATTGCTCAAGGGCACCTCTCTGTAAGTGATTATTTCACACAACTCAATGCTATTTGGGAAGAACTACACACCTATAGACCACTCCCTTGTTGCACTTGTAATGCTTTGAAAACTGTTAGTGAGGTTCAACAAAGAGATTATGTCTTTAAGTTTTTAATGGGCTTGAATGATAGCTATGATTCTGTGAGGGGGCAGATCATCTTACTAAGTCCCTTGCCTTCATTAGACAAGACCTTTTCACTGATTTTGCAAGAAGAAAGACAAAGGCAGGCAAGGAATATAGCTATACCTGCCTCTGAATCTTCTGCCCTTTTAGCCTACCAAAATCCTCCAAAGAAAAAGGAAAAATCTGATCTGACTTGTCACCATTGTGGAAAGGTTGGGCACACAAAGGATAAGTGCTATAGATTAGTAGGATTCCCACCAAACTTTAAGTTTACCAAAACTAAATTTGGAAATAATCCTACTACAGCATATTCTGCAAATCAAGTTGCTGCACAGGTTGTTTCATCACCTCAGGAAGCACCTGCTTCAAGTGCTTCTCAGCTGAACCTCTCTTAGGCACAAGCACAGCACCTCTTGGCTCTTGTCAATGGTCAATTCCCTCAGCTGAACTTGGGACAAGCCAAACCAACTCTACCTACTCTGTCCATTCCTGCTTCTGCTCCTATTAAGCCAGACACTGCTGAAACCAGCTCCTCCATCACATCCTACTCGAACTTAGCAGGTAAATATCACTGCCTCAACACTCTCTCATTGCCTGCTAAACAATCCCATCTCAGTTCCACAAATCACTGGAAACACAACTCACATTCTCAACATGAACAATCTGATGTTCATGACACACCATGGATCATGGATACGGGAGCCACTGATCACATGGTGTGCTCCACCTCATTTTTTACTGATTCTTCCTGTTGCATTCAAGCTTTTGTGCAACTTCCAAATGGCACAAAAGCTCGAGTCACACACATAGGCACTGTTAAACTTTCAGACTCCCTTCTTCTTGTTGATGTTCTGTGTGTTCCCTCTTTTACTTTCAATCTCATCTCAGTCAGTAAGCTTACTCAAAGACCAGACACTTGTCTGTTTTTCTTGAATAATCTCTGTTTCATTCAGGTCCTCTCTTCATGGATGACGATTGGACTTGCTAAAGTCCATGCTGGTCTCTATTACCTGCTGTCTTCACCTCCAGACAACACCAATGTTTCATCTTCAAATCCATCTAGTCTAACTCGAGTCAACCAAGCTGCTGTACATCAAGATTTTGACTTATGGCACTGCAGATTAGGACATCTATCCTCTCAAAGAATGAATTTAATTCATTCTAATGTACCTAATGTAAAGTCCAAAGAAAAATCTCATTGTACAGTTTGTCATTTGGCCAAACAAAGGCATCTTTCTTTTCCTTCAAGTGTATCCTCTAGTTCACTCCCTTTTGACTTAATACATTGTGATATATGGGGACCATATTCTCAAGCTTCACTTCAAGGTTTTCATTATTTTCTAACTATTGTGGATGACTTCTCTAGAGTAACTTGGATTTTTCTAATGAAATCAAAATCTGATACACGATCCATTTTACAGTCATTCTTCCAGCTTATAAATACTCAATTCAATAAGAAAGTGAAGAAAATCAGAACTGACAATGGACTTGAATTTGATATGGCAAGTTTTTATAAAGATCATGGAATTGTTCACCAAAAATCTTGTGTGTATACCCCTCAACAGAATGGTGTTGTTGAGAGGAAACACCAACACCTCTTGAATGTGGCCCGAGCTCTTCTCTTCCAAGCTGGATTGCCCATTCAATTCTGGGGAGATGCAGTTCTAACGGCTGCATACATCATCAATCGAATTCCCACACCCCTTCTTTCAAATAAATCTCCCTATGAAGCTCTCTTTTCCTCACCACCTTCATATTCTCACCTTAGAGTCTTTGGATGCTTGAGTTATGCTAGCACTACCAAGCACCACAGAAATAAGTTTGAGCCACCTGCTAAATCTTGCATATTTCTGGGATATCCTACAAATGTTAAGGGTTATAAACTTTATGACCTGGAAACTCATTCCACATTCATATCCAGAAATGTCACATTCCATGAATCTGTGTTCCCTTTTCAATCTCCCACCTCCATTCCTTCTCCTCCTCTCTCATTCCCTCAAAATCTTGTTCTTCCTCCTGCACTGTTAGATGACACATTCTCACCCACTTCCATGTCACAACCTGTCCCAGTAGATAACTCACTTCCACCCAATCACATGTCACAACACATCTCACAATCTGAGATACCTCAGCCCCTTATATCTTCTACTTCCACCTCCCTGGAATCACCTCCTACCTCACCCCAACAACCAGAGCTGCCTCTCAACCCACCCATTCGAAGATCCACAAGAGAAAGACATCAACCTGCCTACCTCCACCAATATCACTGTCAAACAGCAGCCTCCTATCCTTTCATCAATACATCCTCTTCAACTCTTCACCCACTCCACCAATACTGGACTCACAAACACCTTTCTCCATCTCACCATTCCTTTTCTGCTTCCCTCTCATCCTTTTCTAAACCATCCTCCTATAGTGAAGCTGTACAATTCAAGCATTGGCAGGATGCCATCAATACTGAACTCAGTGCCTTAGAAGAAAATAACACTTGGACTGTTACTTCTCTTCCCCCCACCAAAACTGCAATTGGTTGCAAATATGTTTTCAAAGTCAAGCTCAAATCTGATGGCTCCCTTGAAAGACATAAAGCAAGGCTTGTAGCAAAGGGTTACACCCAAAGAGAAGGGTTTGACTTCCAAGAGACTTTCAGCCCAGTGGCCAAGCTTACTATAGTCCGAGTATTCCTTGCCTTGGCATCCATTCAAAACTGGTTTTTGTCTCAAATGGATGTTCATAATGCCTTCTTGCATGGGGATCTTGATGAGGAAATTTACATGGATCTACCACCTGGCTACCACATTCACCGAGAGCAGCTTGAGGGGGAGAAACTGGTATGCAAGCTAAATAAGTCCATTTATGGACTTAAACAAGCATCAAGACAATGGTTTTCGAAATTCTCCAACTCACTAACTGCCATTGGTTTTAACCAATCTAAATCTGACTACTCCTTGTTCACCAAAGGGGATGAAAAAGGAACCTTCACAGCTCTATTAGTTTATGTGGATGACATAATAATAGGAGGCAATTCTCAAATAGAAATTGATCTACTCAAGGCTCACCTCCATGGAAAATTCAAGATCAAGGAACTTGGACCCCTCAAATACTTCCTAGGACTAGAAATTGCAAGATCATCAGCTGGAATCAATGTTTGCCAAAGGAAGTACACCCTCGAGATCTTGAAAGACTCGAGATTGCTTGGCACCAAACCTGTCTCTACACCTATTGAGTTAAACCACAAGTTGAGCCATACCACAGAAGAGATCTTACAAGACCCCACAAGCTATAGAAGACTCATTGGAAGACTCATCTACCTGACCATTACCAGGCCAGATATCACATATGCAGTAAATGTACTAAGCCAGTTTATGGACAGACCATCAGAAGCACACCTACACTCAGCTTATAGAGTCCTCAGGTATCTAAAGGGTTCTATAGGCCAAGGCATCTTCATGTCATCCAAGTCATCTCTACACTTGAAAGCCTACAGTGATTCTGATTGGGCTGCTTGTCCTGAAACTAGGAGATCAGTCACAGGTTTTTGTATATTTATTGGGGACTCATTGGTGAGTTGGAAATCAACGAAACAAGTGACTGTTTCTAGGTCCTCAGGAGAAGCAGAATATAGAGCACTGGCCTCCACAAGCTGTGAAATCATTTGGCTCCTCGGTTTGCTAAAAGAATTGAGCATTGATCATCCACAACCTGCTCCCTTACTCTGTGATAACCAGGCAGCCATCCATATCACAAAGAATCCTATCTTCCATGAGAGAACTAAACATATAGAATTGGATTGCCATTTTGTTAGAGAAAAGGTTTTAGATGGAACCATCACACCTGTCCACGTTGGTTCAAAATTCCAGCTAGCAGATATTTTTACTAAGGCCTTAACAATTTCTGTTTTTCAGTTCCTATTATCCAAGATGGGAATACTCAATATCTATG
This sequence comes from Cyclocarya paliurus, assembly GCA_029856935.1. Lineage (NCBI taxonomy): Eukaryota > Viridiplantae > Streptophyta > Magnoliopsida > Fagales > Juglandaceae > Cyclocarya > Cyclocarya paliurus. The sequence continues at coordinate 5,211,790 of CM056960.1, read as the reverse complement.
CCCATCTTGAGGGGGAGTCTCACGAAACTAAAAGAGAATGCAAAGAAAAGAGACATGAAAACACTGCACGAGTACACTGCAGCATACAAAGAACACCATGCAGCAAACAAATTGATGGAAAGCACAATGCAGCAGAAGAAAAGTGTAAAGCACTGGCACAGAAAAGTAAAACAACAAAAGAGAAGCATGGGGCGACATGTCAACTTGAAAGCTGCACTGATTATGCAAGAAAGAACATAAAGTGATGAAAAGCAACAACAAGAAACAGACTGCAGCAGATTTCTTGTAAATCAGTAGAAAATAAAAAGTTAACTTTTAGGACTCTACCTTTTGATCTTTTTCCTTCTGTAATGTGTATATATATAGATGTAACAGAACCTTGTAACTTTGGAACTCAATGAAATGAGAATGAGTCTTTCTCCAAATTGAAGTTCCATCTCAATTTTTGTTTCCACTTCTAACACTTTCATTCTATCTCTACATGCTTCCAACTCTTATTCTTGCTGCACCGAACTCCAGCCGACTTGTTTATTTTTTTTTTCTTTCTTTTTTTTTTTTGCTTGCGCCAACTGCAGCCGACTGCACTGCATGTAGTTTCTTTCCAGCTTGCACCGAGTGATTCTTTGTCTTTCTGTTTTCTTTTGCTTCTCTTTTTCTGCTCTGTATGAACTGCTCCGTGCATTGCCCGTGGATCCTGCTGTGCGTGAAGTGTGAATGGAGAGTTTTTGTGGTCCGCACACACTGCGTGTTGGTTGGAGCTGCTGCGTTGTTGAAGATGAAGGTTGGCAGCGAAGTGGAGGTGCTTCCGGGGTGATGGAGTGCTGTTGTGCATGCTCGGAATGCATGCATGGTTCGAAGCTTTGCACGGTCGAGAGGTTGAAGACGACTTCAATGACGCTGCCGTAGCTCGGTGGTTTCGTGGAGTTGGACGTGCATTTGGCCATGCATGGTAGTGGAGAACTGATCGCCGGCGTCGTCTGGTGTTGCTGGTGGCCGGCGGAGGAGCTGCTGTGCACGACGGCACTGTAGCATGAAGTGCAGTGTGGGAGGTAGAAGATGAAGGGAACGACATGTCGTTCGGTTTGCGGACCAAACGGCACGTTGTTTAGGCCAGATGACCGAAATTAAATCTGTGCTAAACGACATGTCGTTTAGGACCTGTGCAGAAAAATAAAAAAAATAAAAAAAAATAAAAAAAAAATAAAATAAACAGAATAATAAAATAAAATAAAATTAGAAAAAGAAAATAATTAATTAATTAAAAATTAATCAAAAACTAAACTAGAATGTTAAAAATGTGTTGTGCATGTGAGACAATAAAATCAAATTAAATCACAAGTTATAAAAATAAGCATAAACTATGCTTTTAATCAATTTAATTCATAACTTGGATTTATTGCCTCTTGACAATTTTTTCATCTAAAACCAATGATAAAATAATAAAACAATTAAAAATATATTGGTCTTAAGTGTATAAAATATGCAATAATGCAGCTCAATCAATAAGTTTTCACATTTTGAGATTGTTTATAGACTTAATCCATTTACTCCTTTAGATTTAATGTCTTTACTTATTGATGACAGGAGTAACTTGGATGGACATTTCAAATTTCTTGAAAAAATTAAGGAAAATTTATATAAAGTAGATCTTCCAGGTAAGTATCATGTTTATGCTATTTTTAATGTTACTAACATTTTTCCCTTTGATCCAGGTGGAGATTCGAGGTCGAATCCTTTTGAGGAGAGGGGGAATGATGGGAACCAAGGTAGGTCTAGTCTTAAAAATCGTTTGCAAGTCAGATGGGCCAATTACAAGCTCAAGATCCAAGAAGATGAAGGAGGCGATACAAGAATTGGTGCAATCCACTTGGTATGAGTCTAGCAAAAGCCCAACATTTAAGATGGGCTTGAATGAAGAAAATCCAATTTTGATTCATTTGATACAAGTAGTGGAAAACATGACTTAGACTATTTGGGCCTATTGTTATTGATGGCTTTTAATTTGTTAAAATATTTATTTTATTAGTTTAGAATAAGTGGGCTTGAGGATATTTGGCCCACATATATATGATTTCTTTTGAACTATGGTTTTGGGAAGGCCTTGTATTTTGGCCAAGGGCTTATTTGGAAAGTTACAATTTTAGGAACTAGGGTTTTTGAAGAAAGGTACTGTAGCGATACTGTAGCCAGTACTGTTCACGCGGCACTGCTCATTGAGGGTCTTTTTGGAAGTAAGGGTTTACTTTGGGCTAGGGTTTCAATTAGGTTTTGCTTTAAATACTTTTTGAGCCTCATTTTAATTAGTTTATGAAATTTGATGATTTATTCATTGTGAGTTGAGTTTTACTCCTCTTGTTCTTGATTGAACTTTTGAACTTATCAAAGGTAAATCATAACCTTTGTGGCGTTCCTCCTTGTAATCTGGGTTCTTGGGACGGGTTCTTCAACGGGTCTAGATTTTAATCTAGTCTAGGTTCTTGAAACGAGTTCTCATCGGGTCTAGATTCTCCATCCATTGACTTGAGTTTGGTTTTCTTGGGTGAGTTTTCAAATTGATTGTGGGTTCAAGGGATATTCCTTTCCTGCGGGTTCATATCAACTGTTGTTGACAAAATGAAAATTGTTTTATTGCTCCATAAAATTCTAAATATTCATCTGAGACTAAGGCATAGACCATTTCTCATTCTCACATTCTTAACTACCTCAAAAAAATAAAATCGTGTTTCTAACACCTTAGTGAGCCAGAAACTGATTATGCTGACAGATTCTATCCTACACGATTTCTCGATTTGTGAGATTTTTCCAGGGTTTTCATCCATTGAATTTTTCGCAGGCTGTTACATCCCTCCAAAAATATTTCATCCTCAAAATCTATGCATGTACTACTAAAAACAACTACTATCAAACAAAAGAGAAGACGTTGCACACCAAGCCTGTTGTTGATCATTGGACATATAGTCGCAAGTCCATACGAGTGGGGGTGAGTCGGGGTCTACAGTCATGATAACTCAAACCCAAAAGAGGACTAACCCAAGAATGCCTTGTGAGATTTGGCTTTGTTTAGAAACCTAGGCCCATTGGCTTTAGGCCCATGACCCAGACTTTAGTCACAAGCGCCATGTGGCATGATGATGCTACATTGTGAATGTAGACCTGATAATGGATTAAAGGGGTGAAAGAAGTGTAGGAAAATACTAAGGGATGGCCTACACACCTACCCTAGAGAAATTGACACTTGTCACTATGTAAGAAACTTTCTAGATGATTCAAGGGACAAAAGAAACCTAGAGGAGACTAAGGGATTTTTGGCTAGACCTAATTTCCCACATGTTTAGACCATTTTTCATGCCCAATTCGAGTTCCAAGAAAGATATCTTGGAAAGGGAAGTTTAGGGAAGTGAAATGGAGCTTTTCTATGAGATTTGCATGGGAAATCGAAGGTGGCTTATGGGATTTCGAATTTTAGTCAAATTTTGCCAAGTGTCAAGCATGCATAGAACTTCTAGAAGGATGTGTGATGAGACATTTGTATGGGAAGACAAGAATGCCCTTAAGAATTCGGCTAGCACACTCCCAAGCACAATGTTCATTTGCCACTTGTCATCTAGGCTATTTTGGACCAATGGAACATGAAAGGTCACCTAGGGAAGGAGCATTGGAAGATGAAGCATCATTTTGGGAAAAGAAGGAGGTGGATGGCTAAGCTATGGCACATGTCTAATGCCACTTGTGATCCATGCAAAAGGTTACTTGTTTGTAAAAATGAAGAGGCATATGATGTTTTACCCTGTTACCCTTAAAAGAAACACTCATTTATTTGAAGAAATGAAGAGCATAAGAGGAGGAAAGAAGAATTCAACCAAGGGAAGGGAACCCTACACGACAACCCCAAAAATGTACCTTCCCAATGCAATCTACATAGGGAATTCTAAGAGGCATTTTGGCCAAAGTGAAAGGAGGAAGAAAAACAATGCCACTTGTATTGCATGCATTAGATTTCAACCAGCAATGAGGGAATGAGGAGTCTTCTAAAAAAGGAGAGGAAGACTACACGCCCAAGGGCTTTTTTTTTTTTGGCAATTTCGAATTCTTCATGCTCTCACTCTCTCCACACAAGTCTCTCATATTCTCTTGAAAATTCCCTCACCTTTTTTGTACTTTCTTTCCAACCAAACAAGAGGATTTTCTATTTCCAAAAGGATATTTAGGCACACTAAGTCTAGTCAAGGTAAGACTCAATTTTTCCTTTTAAGTCTCACACACACATCACTTGTTCAACCCAAAAATGAGATTCAAATCTCATTTGGACTATGAGGATGATAGAACATCCACACTTTCTTGAGTTTTCTTGGAAATAACTTTGAGTTCTTAAGAAACCTTTGAAGCCTAGTAGAGAGAAGAGTTCATCTTCTATGTTTTTCAGCCATTACATGTATCTTTGCTACTTTAGGGTTTTGTTTTACTCTATGATTCGAAATGAAGAGTTTTTACCCAAAAACCCTAGAAGCTGAATGGATATGGTCAAGTATTGCCCTAGAAATCCACACACACACTCAAGAACATGAAATAAGGTTTTTAGTTACTCTTTCTAATATAGAATGTTCAGATTTACAGCTTGCTAGTAATTCTTTACACGGATTTTTGTAAGTATACACTCAACTTGCTCTTGGTTAATATTTGTATATGATTGGGTAAATCTTTTCATTACGATGTTTGTTTTGGTTGCTATTTCTTGATTGCTTGTTTGATAATGTTAATATGATCTTATATCAATCTATGGAAGGAATTATATGCTTTGAAATTGTGATGAATATGCCATCAAATACTTGAATATGTTTTGGTTTTCACACGTTTAAGAATGATGGAATAAGTAACATGAAGTTTCAGCCATAGCATGTCTTGAATGATTCGGATCTTAGTCAAATATTATGATTTCATGCTTTTTTTTACTAAGCTTTGATTTCCATGTTATATGATTGAAGATTGGAACACGTTTAAGTGATGAATCTCATGATTTTTACCCTTAAGTTTTCTGCCTAAGCATGTTTCCATGGTTTCATGAATATGTTTGGATGTTTCAGGTGTTTCATGTAATCATGCTATGAATTGAACATGTTATGCTTGGTTATTTCATACATGGCATTCCATATGTCACATGTCAAGTATGAGAGTATGTATGTCTTAAGTTCCATGTCTCATGCATTTAGGAAAAATGTTTTCAAAGAAAAGTGGTTCTTTTTAAAGAAAAGAGTCAAAGATTTTATCACGACCCCAAGTGCTAGGACGGGGGATTGTCCTAGTGGAACTCTCTGCCCTCTCTAGAGTGCTTTAGAATGGAGTGGTAACCCTTAGGTCGACGAGCCTCTAATGGATTCTTTTCAAAGAATGCCGGAGTGAGGAAGCACCTAACGCTAGTGGGTGTATAAGGCATGTAATTCAACAAAGTAAGGTCAAGTTATTATGATTCTCTGTGTATCTCAAACTGTAGGGATGGTGGTAGAGTCCCACTTGTGATTCCCGCCTATAGATCGTTAATGGTACGATGACTAGCGGGAACACGCGGTGCAAGGAGGAGAGTCGTGTTGTGTCCACCCCACGATCAAGAATAAGAGCTCATGTGATAAGGATCACTTGATGTAAATCTTGTGATATGTTCTAATAAGAAAAGTTCTGATTATGAATCAACATGAAATGGAAAGTTAAGAAAAAATTTTCTAAAAATGTCAAAGTCTTCGTACAAGTCTTTTGAAAATGGTTAAATGCATATCTCAAGTTTCTGTTCAAGTCAAGTACATGTCCATGCACGCTTTTCATGATGTACCTCTTGTATGCTTGTGTTAGCTTTGGTATGTTGTGTGATTACTTATTGAGATTTCTCGAAATCTCATTGTGGTAGTTTACACTACCATTCCCTAACCGGAATGGTAGAAGTTGTTACAAGTACCCCGGATACTCAAAAATCATGAATATAGATGGTTCCACTATGGAAGAAGAATATTTTGTACAGGCTCGTTTCGACTTTTGGAAGTTTGATAGGCTTATAAACCATATGTCCGCTTATCTTGGGCAATACTCAAAGCCCTCACTTGACCCAAAGACAGTAGCTAAGGAATTAGAGTCTTCTCCGCCCGGACGTCAGAAGTCTCATAGAGTCTTTTGGTGAATAGCTCTTGATGAAACTTTAACAATAAAGGAAAAAGTAACTTAGTTATTTTGATGGAAAAGAACTTATGGTTTTCAAGCCTCAGCTTTTGAGAAACAATATTTTTGAGATGGTCTCATGTGTTTTGGGAGACAGACTTTTATTACTTGATATTTTAGGATATTTTATCTTATGATATAGTTTACGGTCATGGACAAAGTGTTAGTGTTTTATTAGAATGGTACCATGTATTTTGCAATTGTGTTTGCTTTGTTTAGAACTTCCGACCTTTATTATTTTCTATTGCAACGATATTGCATACTGCTAATGTACTTAGGTGCATAGCATATGATGGTTTTGTGTGTTTTCAAGAAAAGGAAATAATGATACGAAACCGACCTGAGAACAGATCTCTGAGAGGTGGGGATCAAGTGACTGGAAATTCTCCACTAGAAGGGGGACATGCTGTAGCAGAAGCTATTTGCCAGATGACTGAGGTAGTACATACTTAGATGGAACAAGGACATAATGCTAGACAAGTAGTGCCTAGAGTAGAACCCGGATGTACTTACGAGAAATTCATGGTGTATAGATACCCGAATTGCATTGGAATGGAAGGACCAATGAAGGCTAACAAGTGGCTTATGGACCTGGAGAGCACTTTTGAAGTTAGCGGATGCACTGAAGCGCAAAAGGTCCAATATGCGGGTCACATGCTACAAGGAAAAGCTGGAATCTGGTGGGATACTAAGCGACAGCTTTTGGCCCGAAATTAGGAGATTTGACGGTGCTTACTTGGGATCGATTTAATACTGAGTTCGAAAATCATTTCTTTTCAGAAATGGCTAAGTAGCATAAAGCTTTGGAGTTTGCAAGTTTGACCCAAGGGAGTGTGACGGTCAATCAGTATGCCTCTCGCTTTATGGGGATGGGGAGGTTTGCACCTCATTTGATTAGTATTGAGAGAATGCACGCAAGGAAATTCCAAGATGGATTGCAACCTCGTATTCGTAATCAAGTGGCATGTCTACGGATAGAGAATTTTCAACAATTAGTTAATGTGGCTTCGATAGCAGAGGCGGCGCAACAAAGACTAATTACACTAGCTCAAGTGGATAGGAAAAGAGGGTTTCCTTATTCACCAGGAGGTAGTACAGGGAAATGAAAGACCCTAGTAACTCTAAACAAAGGAAAGGGAGTGGTATCTAGAAATACTGCATGTTACAAGACAAGCCTGGGGTCAATGTGGTGCTCGACCTCATCGTCATCGCTACTAGGTACAAGACCCTAAACAAGCAATCATCCTTGATGAGTAGACGATATCAATGATTTTGATGTCTCGTGTGATGCCCCCAAACCTTCGCTTGTGACACAACAGAGACTTAGAGTCTCGGGACATGCAACACATGGTTACATACCCTTGTACCTAATAGCTAATATGCAATGCATCCTAGAAATGCAACTAGCAGTATGCAATAATCGTAGCGGAAAATAAGGGTGACAGTGAACTTATGCTAGAATAACTAAATAATCCCAATAATATAGATTGAACCATAAGTTTCAAAATATTAGGTAGCTTAATCTTAGTATAAAATATCTAGTTTTCTAAAAGGATCTATAGCATGAAGGGTTAGGCCTAGAAATATTAGAATAAGATCCAGTCTCTTGTCGACATCTGGTTCCTCCTCAATCCTCTTGATCTACTAGTCCATTTGGTCCATCTGCATCTATAACTTATATCATTTCGAATGAAATGATAGTGGGTCCAAAAGGGTTGAGATTTATTTGAAATCTTAGTATGTTAAACAACCAACTTGAATAGAGATAGACTATGCATGAAGAATGATAAACATAAAATGCATGCAAATGTAGAAAAAACTTGTATTTGTCTCACATTCAGATTTTTCAAGGAAATAGGTTTTTGAATGTACATTTTGTGGCGCCCCCGACTTCCATGTACAGACCAGCACAGAAATCGAGACACCCGGGATGATGACAACCGGTCACGCATCCCAACGACAAGTGTCAGTGTGTGCAACAAATAAACAGTGCACAAATAAAAACACAGCAGAAGGTAATAAAGTCTACTAGTACCAGAATTTTAATTAATACAGAAATCCAAAATACCAAATACCTTAAAAACAAAGCCAATTCCCAGAAAATAAAATACAAGTCTGAAATAAAAGCTACAACTCGAGTGATCCCAGATCACTCCTCCGGCTGAGCCAGATCCTCAGGCTCGGCATCTGCATCATCAACAAAGTCTGCAGTACCATGAAATGGTACCGCAGGTAAGTTATAACCTAACCAAGTCCAGAGATATAACCATATCTAAACAACTAACCATGCATGCCCATGATGCAAATGAAATAGTGCAACGCACGCCAAAAATCTCATTGGCTCAAAAATCATTTCCAATAAAACAATTCCCACCATTTTCCCAGAAAATGGCACACAAAAATCATTATCCATCATTTTTCCAGAAAATGATACACAAAAACAACTCACGCTATTTTCCCAGAAAACAGCTCTTTTTCCATTTATCCAATTAACCATATGCACCATGGTCTCCCCTATGGACCATCCGCACGTCTTGGCTACTTTACGAGAGATGCCCAGTTCTGTACCCGGTGCGTTCGTGGCCAGGTCATCCTCTAGCCCCCGCCAGCAGAAGGGCCACGGAGTCGGCACGTCCAACGTCCGATCCCGTTGTCGCCCGGCGACAACCCAGGGGACGTCACTCAGTATATTCCGCTCCCGAGTGACCAGAGGAGCTCCACCGAGATAATGCCCCATCTCGGCTTGGGGTCGTGATACACACGCACCCACAAATCCAATTCTCATGAAAACCCATTTTTCAAAATAATCACATGAACATGAATGCAATACACGAAAAACCCAGTTTTTTAGTTTACAAACATGTCATGCGTGCAACATGAAATGAAACAATATAATCAATGATCAACTCCCAAAATCACAATACAACCAAATCCAGAATATCCAACAATTGATCAATCCACAAATAATTCAATTTCCAACAATTAATAAATCCACAAATAATCCAATCTCCAATTCACAACTAGATCACAATATTCACACACAACAAATACTCCGATCAATCCATCCACCCCCAAACTCCTCGGACTCAGTCCGGAACCAACCAGGATACATATATATAAAATATAGCAGTTAATTGCAAAATATAATTAAATCTCAAAGAATTGTTTAGGAAATACTTACAACGCTTTAAAAGTATTTTACGGAGGATCCGAAGCACAAGGAATCGCCAAAACAGTAAAACCACAGTGTAAAAACACTGACCGAAATGCAGTGAATTTTGAATTTTGCACGGGTTCAAACGGAGACTTGAAATTGATAGGGTACGGCCTTTGGAAGGTGGTGAATTTAATGGTGGTGGTGGTTGGCCGTGAATAGTGGCGGAAAAGAACGGTTTTAAGGCCAGAATGTCAAAACAAAAGTGAGGCTCGTATGACCGGCTCCGGCGACGGATCGGGGCCGGGAATGGGTGGAAAAACTTGGTATTGGGCTGGTGAAGATGTGGTGAAGAAATGGTGGCCGGACGGCGGCGGAATGGAGAAATGACCACCGCGGGTTCGAGCGGCTCGTGGCGGCTAACGGTGGTACAAGGTGGTCTGAAATTCTAGGGGTGAGGTCGCCGGTCGGAGGGGAGCCGAATGACACTGGCGGTGTCGACCACCGCCGGCCGGCGGCGGTGCAGGGAGGAGAAGACCGAAACTTGCGTGGGTGAGGAGAGAGAGAGAGAGATCCGGGTCGGGCTGGGCTGGGGGAAACCGGGAGAAAAGAAGAAGAAAAAGAAGAAAAGAAAAAGAAAGAGAAAAAGAAAAAGAAGAAGAAGAAAAAGGAGATCCAACTTTTTTCAACTTGGGTTTTCGAAAGTGATCCACGAAAACAATTTTAAAACCACTAAATAAATAAAATAATTCAAACTCAATGAAATGCTCAATTAAAACAGTAAAAATATTAAAATCCAAAAACAAGCCCATTTAAATAAAACAATAACTATTTTTAAAACAGTTAAAATAAATAAATCAATTTAACTCAAAATTAGCTAAAGTGAAATATTAAACTCTGACAAAAACATCCTTTAAAATAAAGAGGAATTAAATTACAGATTACTAATTAAAATAAATCGAACGCAGTGAAATGCTTTAATTAAAACAATAATAATTTTAAAACACATAAACAATCCAACTTAAATTAAAGACTAATTTAAATTCACCACAATAATTAAAATAAGAAAACCCAATAAAATTATTTTCACAACTAAAAAAAATATTATAAAATAATATTTAAAAACTCCCAAAATTTTAAAACAAGATAATTAATCATAAAATAAATTAAATAAATCCTTCATTAAAATACACTAAAATCCAGGATGTTACACATTTTCTTACAGAGAACATAATTTCATTTTCGTCATAAAAGCTTAGTCATTCATCATAAAAATCATGTGAATCTTGCATTAAACATGACGTATGGTAACTACATAGTTCCCCATGTGTACTGTGAGTACCTGCCAGTGATTGTAGTACAACTTGCATTCAAAATTATGTTGTTTGCAAACTTATTCTCAATGAATTAGTAACATAGCATAACATCATAACATGCGTACCCACCTGCATTAGGTACCGTAAACATATGACTTCATCCTGGCATTCTTTAAAAAGAACCCATTCGAAATCCATTGGCTATTCTTCGTAAACCTAAGGGCTACCTGATATGAACCTGCGGGAAAACGAATCCCTTGAACCCACAATCAATTGAAAACTCACCCAAGAAAGCCAAACTCAAGTCAATGGATGGAGAATCTAGACCCGATGAGAACTCGTTTCAAGAACCTAGATTATATTAAAATTTAGACCCGTTGAAGAACCTGTCCCAAGAACCCAGATTACAAGGAGGAATGCCACAAAGGTTGTGATTTACCTTTGATAAGTTCAAAAGTTCAATCAAGAACAAGAGGAGTAAAACTCAACTCACAATGAATAATTCATCAAATTTCATAAACTTCTTAAAATGAGGCTACAAAGTGTATTTAAAGCAAAAACCTAATTGAAACCCTAGCCCCAAATAAACCCATTTCTTCCAAAAATAGCCTTGGATGAATAGTGCCGCGTGAACAGTACCGCGGCTACAATAATCGCTATAGTACCTCTCTTCAAAACCCTAGTTCCTAAAATGTAACTTTCCAAATAAGCCCTTGGCCAAAATACAAGGCCTTCCCAAAAACTCTAGTTCATAAAAATAAGACATATGTGGGCCAAACATCTAAAGCCCAATTATTCTAAACTAATAAAATAAGTCCTTTAAATGATTTAAACAATTTGAAAGCCTTCAAGTGCCTAAGGCCTTTAAGTCATGTTATTGCCCTCTTCCATAGCTTGTATCAAATGATTCAAAATTGGATCTTCATCCTTCAAGCCCATTTTGAATGTTGGGCTCTTACTTGACTCATCCAAAGTGGATTGCATCTATCCTTGCATTGCTTCCTTGATCTTCTTAGCTCTTGATCTTGTAATATGCCATATGGAACTTGCGAAGGATCTTTAAAACTAGGTCCATCTTGGTTCCCATCACTACCATTCCGTATTTAATCACTCCAGAGTGGACAGAGAAGTTTGACTAGGATACTTTCTCATCCTAGCCTTTGAGATCGTGATAAATAATTTTCATGCAAAGGCTTTCAAAAAATAATGACTTTTCATGAAATGCATATGAGTATCACAAAAATGATGTTTGGATGCAAAAATGATAGTTATAAAAATGACATTTATCAATAATTTTTAAATAATCGATCAAGATGTAAGTTAGAGAACAACTTACAAACTACTGGAGCTATGAGTGAAGTACTAGCTGTGAAATGAATTATGCTAGGTTAGAATCTAACTGACTTAAGGGAAAATAAACAGTGACATAAAAAGGGAAAATTACAAAAATGCCCTTAGACGTGATGTATGCTATCTAAACCTTTGAAACTTTGATAACCTATCTCATGAAATGTATGGCATGCACTCTGGTTGATGCCTAAATAAACTCACTAATGATCATTATGAATGCATGCGAAGAAAAAATCCTCAAAGGAACATGCTCACTAAAATCCTCGATGACATGATTAAAACCTAACTTTGAGCAAGTTTATCCCAACACTTACTCATGCCTAAATGAAATCCTCAAATGCTAACTAAACCTCAATGATGCATGATGTGATCCAATCTCCAATGACATGCTAAATCATGCATTCCTCTTCTCCCAATCAGAAGGCTTTCTAAATGCTCACATTGAGAGCCTAAGTAAAATAAGCTAATTTCCTCAAATGAAGCATGATTAAAAGTTGAACCATACATGCTTTGATGATCAAAACAAGATAGAACTTAAAACTAGTCATGGCATGTTTGTCATCTTAATCTAAACCTCCATAAATAATCCTATGATCAAACTATACCATAATTAATCATGCCCTAGCTAATTTCCTAAAAAATACATTTAATCTTAACCTTATCCTAAATATGCAACTCGGGATCCTCATGCTAAGATAAAAGGGAAGACTCACCAAGATTGGAGCCCTTGAAGCTATCCACTCAAACTCTAAGAATTCTCAAGAACACTCAAGAACTCTTAAGAACTCAAGAATACTTAAGAGAGAAGAGAGGAAATGAAGTGAAGTGTGGAAGAAGTGAGGTGAAGAGAGGCTTATATAGCCCAAGAAGTGAAGGTGGCATTGGGCGTGGGTGCTTCCTCATTGGGCAATTTGGGTGGTGGCTCATGATGCCTCTCAAGCTTAGCTCCTCCATCTAGGTTGGCATGATGGGGTCTAGGTTGTAAGAGAATCAACCAAAGGGGAAGAGAGAGAGAGAGTTGCCATGTGGGTGGTGGAGAGAGAAAAGGTGGTGTAATTAATACTAGGGTTTAAGCCCCTTAATGACCTGCAGTTAGGGTTTGGGCAAGGGTTAGCAATTTTGTCTTATACTCTTGTCTCATTATCTTGGTTTCTAGTCGCTAGGAAAAGTGTAATGAAGTGCCATCTATGGTGGCTCAAATGGTGGTGAATAGTAGGTTAAGAGGTGGCCTAAACTAGAATAAAATAAAATAAAATAAATAGAGGATAAAAATAAATAGAGAATAAAAATAAATAAGGGTTGACTAAAATTCCTAAGGGTAAAATTGACATTTTGGAAATATCTAGGGTTTCGGCTAGGGTTTTTCCACAGGATTTTTCATAGAAAATATTCATGGAACTGAAGACAGAATCATCCTTGAAAATAATATGGACTAAGGGTATTTTGGTCCATTGCATAGAAGGTACACATGGTTGCCAAATGAAACAGTTTTAGGGTTTGACATGTCACTACACAAAATGACATGTACCAAGGCTCAATGAAAATGCAAGTATGGCTAATGAATGCTAGAAATGGATGATCAAAGAAGGTAAATTAGAATCAAAGTTTGAAGAAAGAAATTGAACTACGCTTGCCTAACGACAGTCAGCATTTTTCTAAGTGAGTGAGCTATCCTTCTAAAATCTAGGGTTAACCTAATGGGGTAAGGACGTGGGGTGTTACATCCTCAAAATTGGAGTCTTAGCACACAAAACAAACAAGCATCAAACACAAATTCAAACAAGACTCACCAACTGCACTAAGACGTGCGGCTCGATAGGGGGTCTATCAGGATCTTCATCAGACACCTCGTCCTGGGAATGATAATAATACTCGTCATCATTCGAATCATAAAAAGCATTGACATGCTCTTCATGAAAACTCCACTGGTGAACCTCACCCTCGCTAACCAAGGCTCACCCTCTTCGCAAAATCATTTATGATCCACCGAAGTATCGAAAATATCAAAAGAGTCCTCAACTAGAGGCTCAGTGACAGGTGGCTCCTGCTTAGCCTGAGGCTGCTCAATAGAACAACTCCACTATGGTTGATCTGGTATAGCTAGAGGGGAAACTCTAAGGTATCTCCTAAACTAGGCTATGGTCAACACATCCATATATCTAATGGGATCGAGGGGCTGACGCTCCTCGTGGTTTAGGGCTCTCCTAGTATGGATGTTGCCTCTCCCGTCATGATCAATGAGTTCTATGATACTCCAACCTCTCTAGTGTCTCTCTTGTGTGCTCCAATTGTTTACGCCGTCTTTCAGCCATAAGCCTTGAGAGTCTACTTGGGGGTCATATATGCCCATCATGCAACTCTGTCTCATCCGGCCATGGTGAAACTGTAAATGATGAGAGAAATTGTGGGTCAAAGGGTGAAAATGATATGGATGTCATGCGTGCATGAATGGATGTGAATGTCATGATGATACATTGCAATTCACATGCCAAACAAGTAAGGGTATTGGTTTCTCATGTCCTCCTCCTTGTCTCACGTAGCTTCCTCGATATCGTGATTCCTCCAAAGAACCTTAACTAATGGAATTTTTTGATTCCGAAGTTCTTTGTCTTTCCAATCGATGATCTCAATAGGAATTTCTTCATAGGTCAGGTTGTGTTGTAGTGAAATATCTATCATATCCAGATATCGTAGTCATCGGTTTCTCAAAACTCTCCTTAAGAGAAGATATGTGAAATACGATATGAATTCCTTGGAATTCTGTGGGAAGACCTAGCCTATAAGATACGGATCCTACCCTTTCTAATATTATTTAGGGACCTTCATACCTAGGGCTTAGCTTCCCTTTCTTACCAAACCAAACAACTCCTCTCACGGGTGATACCTTAAGATACACCCAATCGCCAACTTCGAAATTCAAGGCTCCTACGTCTACATTCTGCATAGCTCTTTTGCCTATACAGGGCAGCTTTAATCATCTCCCTTATTACTTGTGCCTGATCCTTCATTTCCTAGAGAATCTTAACACCAAGAATCTTTCCTTCTCCTACCTCATCACAATACAAGGGAGACCTACACTTCCTTTCGTACAAAGCTTTGTAAGGTGCCATCTAAATGGTGGCTTGGAAGTTGTTATTGTACGCAAACTCAATCAATGGCAAGAGTTTTTCCCAATTGGCCTTCTCCTACAGAACACATGCCCTCAGCATGTCTTCCAGAGTTTGTATAGTCCGCTTAGATTGCCTGTCTATTTGAGGTGACAGGCACTACTAAACTTCAACTTAGTGCCCAATACGTCTTGAAGACTGCGAAAAATGAGAGGTAAATCGAGGATCTCTATCAGATACTATTGTTTTTGGTACTCCATGCAAACACACTATTTTCGATACAAATAGCCGTGTTAGTTGTTCTAATGTGTCGGTATTCTTTATCGGTAGAAAATGAGCACTCTTTGTCAGGCAATTGACTATAACCCAAATGGAATTATTTCCTACTAAGGTCCTTGGAAATTCGACAACAAAGTCCATAGATATATTCACCCATTTCCATTCTTGGATAGATATATTCTTTGATGCTCAACCTTGATTATTCTACAAACAGAGCATTTATTAACAAAATCGGCTAAGTCCCTTTTTAAACCTTCCCACCATAAGTGTTGCTTCAAATCGTGATACATCCTCGTACTTCCAGGATGAGCCTTATATAGGGTCAGATGGGCTTCTCTTAAAATCCAATCCTTAACCTCTTGGTCTACTGGAATTACCTTTCTATCATGGTAATACAACAACCCATCATCCCTACGGGCAAAACCTTATGGCTCTTCCTTCCTTTCTACCTTATTCCTAACTTTTGCCCACTTGGGATCTTCTGTCTACAACTTCTTTACTTCAACCCACACAGCAGGTATGCCTCTTGTATTGTAGAGAGAGATACGTCCTGAGGAAGATCCTTGATCAACAAGTTCCTCATGCTGTGCAAAAGTGATCCTTCTTCCAAATTGGGATCATCACTATGAGACTTGCGACTTAACGCATCAGCTACTATGTTAGCCTTACCAGGGTGATACTTGATTTCACATTAATAATTTCTAATAGTCTCTAACCACCCCTCTTCCTTCTATTCAAGTTTTGCTGGCTAAACAAATAATTAAGGCTCTTATGATCCATGTATACCTCACATGTTGCTCCCTAAAAATAATGCCTCCAAATCTTTAGGGCGAAGATTACAACGGCTAGCTCCAAGTCATGAGTGGGGTAATTTTGCTCATGATTCTTCAGTTGCTGTGAGGCTTAGGCGACCACTCGCTTATCTTGCATAAGTACACATTCGAGTCCTAACATAGACGCATCACTTAACACAACGTTAGGCCTATGGGCTTTCGGTAAAGCTACTGGTGTAGTTGTGAGTCTTTCCTTCAGCTCCACAAAACTATGCTCACATTCCTCTGACCAAACGTACTTAACATTTTTCCAAGTCAGGGTAGTAAGGGGTCCTAATAACTTAGAAAACCCTTGAATGAAACGCCGATAATATCTAGCTAAACCTAGAAAGCTCCTAATCTCTTGCACACTAGTCGGCCATTTCCAATCTACAACTACTTCACTTTATTAGGATCTTGATATGAACCCATGGGAAAGGAATCCTTTGAACCCACAATCATTTTGAAAATGCACCCAAGAAAGCTAAAATCAAGTCAATGGATGGAGAATCTAGACTCGATGAGAACTCGTTCCAAGAACCTAGATTATATTAAAATCTAGACCTAATGAATAACCGTCTCAAGAACCCAGATTACAATGAGGAACGCCACAAAGGCTGTGATTTGCCTTTAATACGTTCAACAGTTCAATAAAGAACAAGAGGAGTAAACTCACTCACAAATAACATTCAATATTGTCTAACCTTTCAAATGAGGCTACAAAGTGTTTTTAAAACCAAAACCTAATTGAAACCCTAGACCAAAATAAACCCTTGCTTCCAAAAATACCCTCGGATGAACAGTGTCACGGCTACAGTACGGTGCTACAGTAACTCGCTACAGTACTTCTTGTAAACCCTAGTTCCAAAAATGTAACTTTCCACATAAGCCATTGGCCAAAATATAAGGCCTTTCCAAAAACCCTAATTCATAATAAATAAGACATATGTGGGCCAAGCATCGTCAAGTCCACTTATTCTAAACTAATAAAATAAATCACTTAACCAAATTGAAAGCCTCTAATAACAATAGGCCATATCTCTATGTCTTGTCTTCCACAGTGATTGAGCTGCATTATTGCATATTTTATACATTTAAAATCAATATATTTTTATTTATTTTATTATTTTATCATTGGTTTTAGATTAAAAAATTGATTAAGAGGCATAAATCCAAGTTGTGATTTAAATTGATTAAAAGTATAATTTATGCTTGATTTTATAACTTGTGATTTAATTGGACAATATTTATTCACTTGCACAACACACATTTAATATTTTATTCTTCATTATTTTATTCTTCTAGTTTTATTTTATTTTATTTTTATTTTACTTTTATTTATTTATTTTTGTTGTCGTTTGTCTAGTTTTATTTTTATTTTTATTTGTTTTTGTTTTACAGCCCATTGCTAAACGACATGTAGTTTTGTCCATAGACCAAAACTACATGTCGTTGTTATCATCTTCAAGCAGCACCTCTCACACCGCGGTGCTCTCTCCATCGCCATACACTGCCATTAGCGGCAGCAACAGTCACAACCACGCTGCCCAGCACCACCTTCCGAAGCTACCATCCACCTCCATGCAGCCGCTGCCGCAACAACCCCAGCACACGTCCAGCTAGCACCACCAAGCTCAACCACGGTCGTCTCTCTGCACCCTACCTCCACGTTACACTGCATCCGCAAGTTCAGCAACACCACTTCCATTCACGGCCAAAAGCCCAGCTAGCACCACCTCTGCAAGCCTCCATGCATGAGTTCTGAGCATGCACAGCCATAGCCCACAGCCTCTTTATGCACATCTGCAACCAAAATCATTCCCCTGTTTTTGACACCGAAAAATAGAGCAAGCTACCAGTTTTGCCAAACACTGCAGCACCAGCCACACACGTCCTCCACTCACGTTGCAATCTTTTTCTTTCAATCAAAAACATCCGCTGCACTGCACCGTATACACACTAGCATGTCGACAGCCTCACCCGAAGCCACCATGCTGCCCAGTTGTGCCAGCATGCACGGCCGTGCGCAGCAGCACCACTCCCGAGGAGCAACCCGCTGCAGCGTTTTATAGTGAACAGCTTGTACATGAAAAGCATGTAGCAAACACGGGAATCACACACGGAAGAGAGAGAAAAAAAATGAAAAGCTTCAGACACTCACACGGCAATGACAGAAGATGGAAGAAGAAGAAAAATAAAAAAATAAAATGAAAAGCTTGCTTTCAGTGGATGCGAGCTGAAGAAAGAAAAAATAAATAAATAAATAAATGCTGGACACACTCATACTGGACAGCAACGAGGACGAAGCACTGGAATGAAAGAAGGAACACACAGGACCCAGCTTCTTTACACATGCAGGTAAGTGAATTGAAAAAGAAGAAAAAGGCTGGTTGGCTGGCGTTTTGGACAGGCACGCACGGATACATCGCAAATAATTTCTCTGAGTGGGAGACATAAGGAGCTGGCTTCACAGACGAAACAAGCTAAGCACATACATATGTAAAGGCTTTGAAGCCTATATAAGAGCTTGTAAGTAGACTGAAAAAAACTCATCAGATGTTAGGTAGTTTTTAGAAGTAGGGTATAATAGAATAGAGAGATTTTCGTGTGTTTTAATTTTTCAGTTTTTGAATAAAACTCAGGTGAAGAGAGGGAGTCTGGTAACGCAGTTGAGAGCCTAATGGACCAACTGTCTTTACCGAACTTTCTTCCTTCACCTGTAGTCTCCATTTTTAGTTTTATTTTTATTTTATTTCAGTTTCAAGTTTATCAAAAATTATTGCGATGTTTATTTTAATTTCAGTTCGTTTAAATTACTGTCCTTTATTTTTCCTACACTTTAAATTTCAGTTCATTTAAATTACTGCAATTTATTTTTTCCGCACTTTTAATTTCTGTTATTTAAATTTATGTCATTTAATTTCCTGCACTTTAAATTACTATCATTTATTTTTTTTGCACTTTTAATTCTAGCATTTAAATTACTGTCATTTATCTTTTCCACACTTTAATTTTTGCAATTTAAATTTTAGTCATTTAATTTCTAGCAATTTTAATTTACTGTCTTGCACCTCAACACTCAAATCCAACAATATGAATCTAGTTCACGACCAATAAATTTTCATTTTCATTGCACTTCTCCATCTATTGTATATACCATCACTTTTATTTTTATTTTCTCATTGTAAATATTCCATCATTTTACACGAGTTTATTTTTAACACTTTCCCTGTGGAGACGATTTAGAAATTTATTCCTAATTACTACACGACACGCTCCTGCACTTGGGATAGCCTTTTGTGCTGCTCATTTTCGAACAAGTCACACAGCTTGAATCAAGTGGATCATAACTGGTTCTCCTTCTTTCAAGCCCATCTTGAGTGTTGGGCTCTTGCTAGTTTCATCCCAAGTGGATTGCACCAATCCTTGCATTGCTTCCTTAATCTTCTGGGCTCTTGATCTTGTAATTGGCCCATCTGGAACTTGCAAATGATCTTTAAGACTAGGTCCACTTTGGTTCCCATCATTCCCCCTCTCCTCGAAAGGATTCGACCTCGAGTCTTCACCTACATCAAAAGGAGAAAGATCAGAAACATTGAAAGTAGCAGAAACATTATACTCACCTGGAATGTCCACTTTATATGCATTGTCATTAATTTTCTCAAGAATTTGGAAAGGTTCATCTCCTCGAGGATGCAGCTTAGTCCTTCTATGGGTGGGAAATCTTTCTTTGCGCATGTGAACCCAAACCCAATCTCCTGGTTCAAAGATGACATGCCTTCGCCCTTTATTGGCTTGGAAAGCAATCCTTTCATTATTTTGGGCAATTTGAAGCTGTACCCTCTCATGAAGTGACTTCACCAACTCCGCCTTCTTTTGTCCATCCAAACTACTCCTGTCATCAACAGGTAAAGGTATCAAATCTAAAGGAGTAAGTGGATTAAAACCATAAACAATTTCAAAAGGAGAATATGAAGTAGTAGTATGCATGGTCCTATTATATGCAAACTTTATAAATGGCAAACAATCCTCCCAAGTTTTTAAATTCTTATGAACAATTGTGCATAAACGCTGAGTTAAAGTCCTATTAACTACTTTAGTCTAACCATCAGTCTGCGGATGACAAGTAGTAGAAAATAAGAGCTTAGTATCCAATTTTTCCCACAACACCTTCCAAAAGTAGCTAAGGAATTTAACATCCCTATCAGAAACAATACTCCTAGGTACTCCATGGAGTCGCATTATCTCCCTGAAAAACAAGTCAGTTATGTTTGTGGCATCATCTATTTTATGGCATGGAATGAAATGTGCCATCCTACTAAATCTATCCACAACCACAAAAATAGAATCTGTGACGCCCCGACTCCCACGTACAAAAAGCCTCGGGAATCGTGACGTTAGGATGATGACAACCCGGTCACGCATCCCAATGACAAGTGTCAAGTGTGTGCAACAAATTAAACAGTGCACAAATAAAATACACAACAGAAAGTAATTAAGTCAACTAGTACCAGAATTTTAGTTTAATACAAATATCCAAAATACAAATCTCATAAAAATAAAGCCAAGGTCCCATAAATAATAATACAAGTTTGAAATAAAAAAAAAAAATACAGCACGAGTGATCCCAGATCACTCCTCCGGCGAAGCCAAATCCTCAGGCTTAGCATCTGCATCATCATCAACATAGTCTGCAGTACCATTAAATGGTACCGCAGGTAAGTTATAACCTAACCAAATCTTGAGATAAAAACACATTTAAGCATCTAATCATGCATGCCCATGATGCAGTATGCAAGAAATGCAACACATGCCAAAAATCACATTTGGCCCAAAAACATTTCCAATAAATCATTTCCACCATTTTTCCAAAAAATGGCCCAAAACATATATCCATCATTTTCCTAGAAAATCACTCATACAAAATCCAACTCACTCTATTTTCCCAGAAAACAGTCATTTATCCATTTATCCATTAATCCATCTGCACCATGGTCTCCCCTATGGACCATCCACACGTCCTGGCTACTTTACGAGCGATGCCCAGTTCCGCACCCAGTGCATTCGTGGCCAGGTCATCCTCTAGCCCCCGCGAGCAGAAGGGTCACGGAGTCAGCACGTAACTCGTCTGATCCCGTTGTCGCCCGGCGACAACCCAGGGGACGTCACTCAGTATATTCCGCTCCCGAGTGACCAGAAGAGCTCCACCAAGATAATGCCCCATCTCGGCTTGGGGTCGTGATACACACGCACCCACAAATCCAGTCAACACATGAAAACCCAGTTTTCAAAACAACCACATGATCATGAATGCAATTACACGAAAACCCAGTTTTCAATTTACAAACATGACATGCGTGCAATATGCAGTGTACCAAACCACAACCATAATACCCAATAACCAAATCCAAACCACAATAACAATTATCCAACAACAACTCAATCACAATAACCAACACAACAAAACACTCCGTCCTCAATCCATCCACCCCCGAACTCCTCGGACTCAGTCCGGAACCAACCAGAATACAGTATAAACAATTAGTGCAAAAATATATTTAAATCTCAAAAGATTGTTTAGAAATACTTACAACGCTATAAAAATATTTAGGAGGATCAAGAGGCACTGGAATCACCAAAACAACAAATTTCAGTGTAAAAACACTGTGGCCGAAACACAGTGAAACCTAAATTTCACATGGGGTCAAACGAAGACTTGAGAATGGTAAGGTAGGGTCTATGGGAGGTGGTGAAGCTAGTGGTGGTGGCTTTTGGCCGTGGGTGGCGACGGAAATTGGTGTTTTAAGGCTTGATAGTGCAAAACAGAAGTGGTGTTCGATGGGGCGGCTCCGGCGACGGATCGGGGTCGGGGTTGGGTCTAACAGTTTGCTAGTGGGCCAGTGAAGAGGTGGTGAAGAAATGGTGGCCAATGGTGGCCGGACGGCGGCGGAACGGTGAAATGAAGCTCACGGCTTCGCACAGCTCGCGGCGGCTAACGGCGGTGTTAGCCGGCCTGAGTTTTGGTGGGGTGACTCGCCGGCACACAGGGAAGCCGGTGGTGCCGCGGTGTCGACCACGGGTGTGTTGGGATCCCATCAAAAACCGCCCTAGAACAACATGGACAACAAAGATCGAACCAATTCCATGATCAAGGCTAGCCAAGGCCAACCAAGGGCCAAGACATATCACGGGCCACATTGGCCATGCAAGACCATATCATTTATTTATCTTTATTTATTTTATTTTATTATATTTCAAGGGACTTATTGGGGGTTTTCACTTTGTAATCTCTATAAATAGGACCCTTAGGCATTTCATTTTACATTTTTTTGGCAAATTCCCTAAGTGGGTAGACTATTGTTCTTGAGATCACTTTTCGGTGCTTAGCACTTGGGCTACTTGAGTAAAATTCATGAATCCCTAGTAGAGGATCATCACCTTGAAATTCGTGAATAGGTGTGATTCAATCTATCTTATTTCATCATCGTGAAATTCGTGAATCGATGGTGAATTATCTATCAATCTTATGAGTATTATTTTTGTTTCATTCCATTTGTCAATCTCTTGTCTATGTTTTCCATTCTATATTCAAAAACCCAAAAATACATTGTTCTTATCTTTTCTAGTTGTTCTTATGTTTTCCATCTTGTTCATCTTTACTTGTTGCAAATCAAAGATATCCTAAGTCTCAATCTTAGTATTCTTTGGTTTCACAAAATATCCATAAAACCATAAAGAGAGTCTTCATAGTCAATTGTTGAGTCCATTCATCCCTTGTTCATAACTTTTCCATTGTTCATACATTGTCTTGCATCCTTACATATCACAAACACAATCCATTCACCCATTTGATCTTTCCCACTCATATATTTTGACCATCACATTGTTTGTCCCATTTTCCATATTCATCATCTCCATAAAACCCTAGCCGAAACATTATATTTCTCATAAGCTCCACTTCCCAAAATTAGCCTTCCCTCACCCACACTTAACCTAGCCGAAACTTCCCTTGTCCACCCATCTTTCCATAATTGCCACTTATCATAATTAGCCACCATCATACACCTTAGCCCTAGTTGAACCCTTGTCTTCCACAAACCCTAGCCATCCCTCAAGAGTCCCACTAGGCAACTTCCTTAACTTAGGGAAAGTTGACTCATTCCAATCAATCCCACAAATCCTACCAATCCCAAAACCATTCCTAAACTTTAGGAACCCTAATCACCCCATATCTATCTTTCATTCAATCTTACATTGACCTAGCCAAATCCCACATTTTCCATATTGGCCACTTACCTAAATTAGCCTTCTTCCACATTCCACCTAATCCTAGCTAAACACATATTCCCTCTTCATTCAAATTCAAATTCGGCCACTCTTGCCTTATTTGAATTTAACCTAGCCGTCCACCAATCTTTCCATACTAGTGTTTCCATAACTTGGAAACCGTAGTTGACCAAATCACACCACATAGCCGGCCACCACACTATCCAAAATCAAATCCCAAGATTTTAGGAAACTTTCCTAAACTCTTTCAACCTCCCAAGTTTGGCCAACCCTAGCCGCCCATCACCATCTTCCAAACCCTAAACCTTTCTTCCATCATCCAACCCTAAACCTAAACCCCAAAGTGACACCTACCCATATTTGATCCTACAATCAAGGGATCACAATAACCACTCCCATATTCGGCTAACCCTAGCCCCCTTCATCCAACTTAACCCTAGACTCCCACAAGGTAATTCCTACCACTTAGGAATCCTTATCCCATCTTCCAATTAATCCAAATTCGAAATCCATCCCTTGCCTTAGTCAAACACCAACTTCTCAACAACTCTCATGCCTCTTACCATTTAGAATCAACCCTAGCCACCTTACCCATCATCCCAAACCTATCTTCCAAATCCATATCCCTTGATTTAAGGAATTGCCAACCCATTGTCAATCCCTTAAACCTCCCCATCCCTACAATATCTCTATCCAATCAAGACTTACCTCAATAGCCAAAACCGAATCTCAATCCCTCCAATCACTCAACTTCCCTAGAATCACTCCATTCCTAGAATTTCTCAAGTCAACCAAAGACTTTCCACCTCTTGCCATATTCAAATCATACCTCCCTTATCTTACCATAACCAAATCTCATCTTCCATATTCAATCCCTCAAACCACTCATTCCCTAGAATCACTCAAATCAATCAAAGACTATCATCCTATCTTGCCATATTCAAATCCCATCTTCCATCTCCAAATCCCTAAACTCAAGGAACAGCCCTAGACCCATTCAAACACAACTCATCTTCATCCTTAACCTAATTCCCATCTTTCCCAAAGTGGCTCATCAATCAAGGAGCCTAGTCTCATCCAACCACATCATTCCCAAACCCTAGCAACTCATCTTAGAAACCAACCCTAAGCCAACTCTTCTAATCTCGAAATCCTCCTTAGCCACCACACAAAACCCTAGCTACACTTCATCAAACCAACCCTAATCATCATCCAATTGGCCCCAACATTGAGGGCAACCTTCCATCCATTCCACATTGCATCAAACACTCATATTCATCCATTAGATCACTTGAACTCATCATCGTCATCATTCCATCACTTCAACAATAAACCTTCATCAACCTAGGAACCTATCATTCCCACCATACACGGCCATTATTATCCAAAGACCAAGCAAGTTGGCAAGGTCACTCGATCCCATCATCACCCAAGGCAAGCTCGTGGACTTAATGTTTAGGGACAAGACCGGGTCCCTAACAGGGTGGCCGGAGGCGGCGCTGCGTGGGGATGGCTGAAACGCACGGTGGAGAGGAGAGAGAGAGGGTTGGGCTGGGAGAGAGGGTCCGCGGGAAAGAAAGGAAAAAGAGAAGAAAAGGAAAGAGAAAAGAAAAAGAGGAGGGAAAAAAGTGAGATCCAGTCTTTTCATCTTGGGTCCTGAAAAATCCAACGAAGAGGATTTTAAAATTGAAAGATAAATAAAATAATCCAAACGCAGTGAAATATTTAAATAAAACAATAACTATTTTAAAACCCATAAACCAACCAATTTAAATTAAAGATCATTTTAAATGCCAAAACAGTAATAAAAATCAAGAAAACACCATAAAAATTAATTTTCACAATTTAAAATATTATAAAATAATATTTAAAAACTCCCAAAATTTTAAAACAAGATAATCAATCACTAAATAAATTAAATAAATCATTCATTAAAAATACACTAAAATCCAGGATGTTACAGAATCTCTTCCCTTTTTTGTCCAAGTCAGCCCCAAAATAAAGTTCATAGATATGTCTACCCATGGCTCACTAGGAACGGGTAAGGGTGTATACAACCCATGTGGCATAACCTTAGATTTGGCCTTTCTACATGTAATGCACCTGCCACAAATGCGATTGAAATCTCTCATCATCTTAGGCCAAAAGAAATGTTAATGCAAAATATCTAAAGTTTTCTTGACACCAAAGTGTCCTATTAATCATCCACCATGTGCCTCAAGCACCAACAACTCACGGAGAACAACTTGGCACACAAATTTTGCTTTCTTTAAACAAATAACCATCATGCTTGTAAAACTTACCGAATGCCGCCTTATCACATGTGGCGCCCCCGACTTCCATGTACAGACCAACACGGAAATCGAGACACCCGGGATGATGACAACCGGTCATGCATCCCAACGACAAGTGTCAGTGTGTGCAACAAATAAACAGTGCATAATTAAAAACACAGCGGAAGGTAATAAAGTCTACTAGTACCAGAATTTTAATTAATACAGATATCCAAAATACAAAATACCTTTAAAAACAAAGCCAAGTCCCAGAAAAATAAAACACAAGTCTGAAAATAAAGTCTACAGCATGAGTGATCCCAGATCACTCCTCCGGCGGAGCTAGATCCTCAGGCTCAGCATCTGCATCATCAACAAAGTCTGTTGTACCATGAGATGGTACCGCAGGTAAGTTATAACCTAACCATGTCCAGAGATAAAACCATACTCTAACAATTAACCACGCATGCCCAATGATGCAATATGAAAAAAAGTGCAACACACGCCAAAAATCTCATTGGCTCAAAATCATTCCCAGTAAAATTCATTTCCACCATTTTCCCAGAAAATGGTACACAAAAACATTTCCATCATTTTCCCAGAAAATGATACACAAAAGCAACTCACGCTATTTTCCCAGAAAACAGCTCTTTTCCATTTAATCTAATTAACCATATGCACCATGGTCTCCCCTATGGACCATCCGCACGTCCTGGCTACTTTACGAGAGATGCCTAGTTCCGCACCCGGTGCGTTCGTGGCCAGGTCATCCTCTAGCCCCCGCCAGTAGAAAGGCCACGGAGTCGGCACGTCCAACGTCCGATCCCGTTGTCGCCCGGCGACAACCCAGGGGACGTCACTCAGTATATTGCGCTCCCGAGTGACCAGAGGAGCTCCACCGAGATAATGCCCCATCTCGGCTTGGGGTCGTGATACACACGCACCCACAATTCAGTCAACACATGAAAACTCAGTTTTCATAAAAGTCACATGAACATGAATGCAATACACGAAAACCCAGTTTTCAATTTACAAACATGATCATGCGTGCATATGCCATGAACCAACAGTAACCTCAATATCACAATCAAACCAGATCAAAAACACAATTCCCAAACCTTAACCAGATCACAGCCAGAATATCCAATAACCAACTCCAATTCACTATATCATCAAATCCAACAATAATCTAATCACCAATAAACACACAACAATATACTCCGATCAATCCAACCACCCCCGAACTCCTCGGACTCAGTCCGGAAACCAACCAGAATACAATATATAAATAAAAGCAGTTAATTGCATAAATATAATTAAATCTCAAAGAAATGTTTAGGAAATACTTACAGCGCTTTAAAACAATTTAACGAAGGTTTCGAGGCACTGGAAATCACCAAAGCTGCAAATTCGCACAGTGTAAAAACACTGGCCGAAATGCAGTGAAATGGGAATTTTTCACGGTTTCAAATGGAGACTCGAAATTTATAGGGTATGACCTTTGGAAGGTGGGGAATCTAATGGTGGTGGTGGTTTGCCGAGAATAGTGGCGGAAATGGGTGGTTTTTGGCCGGAATACCCGAATCGGGTTTGGTGCTCGTACGACCGGCTCCGGCGATGGATCGGGGCCGGGTTTGGGTGGAAAAGTTTGGTATTGGGCCGGTGAAGATGTGGTGAAGAAATGGTGGCCAATGGCGGCCGGACGGCGGTGGAAGGAGGAAAAACCCACCGCGGGTTCAACCGGCTC
This sequence comes from Cyclocarya paliurus, assembly GCA_029856935.1. NCBI lineage: Eukaryota > Viridiplantae > Streptophyta > Magnoliopsida > Fagales > Juglandaceae > Cyclocarya > Cyclocarya paliurus. The sequence continues at coordinate 5,184,264 of CM056960.1, read as the reverse complement.
ACGGCGGCTAACGGTGGCTCGGGGCGGTCTGAGATTTTATGGGTGAGGTCGCCGGCGCATGGGGGAGCTGCTGGTGCCGGCGGTGAGGAGCACGGCGGCCGGGAGGCTGGGCAACGGCGGTGAACCCGTGAGCAGCGGGGAGAGAGAGGGAAAGAAGAGAGAGAAGGGAGAGAGGGGTCGGGGCACGCGGGGGATACCGGGGAAAGAGAAAAAAAAGAAAGAAGAAAAAAGGAAAGAAAGGAAAAAGAAGAGGGAAAAAAGGAAGATCCAGTCTTTCAAGCTGGGTCTCGAAAAAATCCAACGGAGATGAAATTAAAACCAGAAGCTAAATAAAATATTCCAAACACAGTGAAATAATTTAAATGCAACAATAAAAATCAAGAACCCAAAAATAAATCAATTAAAATTAAAATTCATCTTAAAAGCTAAAACAGTAAATAAAATCTAAAAATCACATAAAATAATTTTCACCACTTAAAATATTAAGAAATAATATTTTAAAACTCCCAAAATTTAAAAACAAGAAAAAAAATAACCACAAAATAAATTAAATAAAACATCCATTAAAAATACCCTAAAATCCGGGATGTTACATCACATGCCTTATACACCTCAGAAAAGTCAGCATCATCAGCATACATGTCTTTCACATATTTAAACCCCAAGCATTTTAGCACTCATAGACGTAATGATGGGAACCAAAGTGGACCTAGTCTTAAAGATCATTTGCAAGTTCCAGATGGGCCAATTACAAGATCAAGAGACCAGAAGATCAAGGAAGTAATGCAAGGATTGGTGCAATCCACTTGGGATGAAACTTGCAATAGCCCAACACTCAAGATGGGCTTGAAAGAAGGAGAACCAGTTATGATCCACTTGATTCAAGCTATGGAAGACAAGACATAGAGATATGGCCTATTGTTATTAGAGGCTTTCAATTTGGTTAAGTGATTTATTTTATTAGTTTAAAATAAGTGGGTTTGGGGATGCTTGGCCCACATATGTCTTATTTATTATGAATTAGGGTTTTTGGAAAGGCCTTGTATTTTGGCCAAGGGCTTATGTGGTAAGTTAAATTTTTGAAACTAGGGTTTACAAGAGGTACTGTAGCACCGTACTGTAGCTGCGACACTGTTGATCCGAGGGTATTTTTGGAAGCAAGGGTTTATTTTGGTCTAGGGTTTCAATTAGGTTTTGGTTTTAAAAACACTTTGCAGCCTCATTTGAAAGGTGAGACAATATTGAATGTTATTTATGAGTGAGTTTACTCCTCTTGTTCTTGATTAAACTTTTGAACTTATCAAAGGCAAATTACAACCTTTGTGGCGTTTCTCCTTGTAATCTGGGTTTTTGAGACGGGTTATTCATCAGGTCTAGATTTTAATATAATCTAGATTCTTGAAACGAGCTCTCATCGGGTCTAGATTCTCCATCCATTGACTTGATTTTGGCTTTCTTGGGTGCGTTTTCAAATTGATTGTGGGTTTAAGGGATTCCTTTCCCGCGGGTTCATATCATTTGGTATTCAGAGCTCGGTTTCCAATCAGGTCTGATTCATTATTCTAGGGTTAAAAACAAAATTCAGAAACAAAATTAAAAAAAAAATAAAAAGTGCAGAAATTTCCTTCATCTTGGGGCTGCTAAATTTCTCATTGTTTTCTAGGGTTTCCTTATTCTTTGGTTAGGGTTACCTTATTATTTGATTAGCCTTGCCTTGTTCTTTGTTAGGGTTTTTTTCAATTGCTTCTTCCTTTGATTGTAATCATTTCAGTTGGTAAAAAGGAAAGAAAAGAAAAGAAAGGAAAAGAAAAAAAAAATCGTCCAACAAAAAAACCAAAAATTTTCTTGAGCCTTATCATCAAAGGGGCTGCATACATCATTATAGTTGGTATCTTGTCTTATAGTTACTCTTTCATTCACATAATTTCCTTGATTCTTGTGTCATTTTTATTCCTTCCATGTTTTTTTGTTGTTGTTTCTTAGACCTAATTACTAGTTGGGATAAAACAAGGTTGCATTGTCTTGATTGAGTTCAATTAGTTCTTAAAGAACTTGAGTGGAAAAACTCTTGAGGTAAAATACAAGAGAGTGTAAGACTATTATCAAGAAAAAGCCAATTAAGAGTGAACACGAGTGGAGTGTCATTTTTCAAGTGTAAACACGTAAGAGAGTGTTGGAGGTTTTTCACTAACATTCTTTTTGTGCAGCACATTACGATGTCTCATAGGAGTGACTCATCACCAAAGGGGATGACAGATAACTGACTCACTCAAAAATGAGCAGCACAAAGGCTATCCCAAGTGCATGAGCGTGTCATGTAATAATTAGGAATAAATTCCTAAATCATCTCCTCAGGAAAAGTGCTTAAAAATCAAATTCATGTAAAATGGTGGAAATCATTACAATGAGAGAATAAAAATAATAGTGATGATATGTACAATGAATGTGAGAGTGCAATGGAAATGAAAATTTACTAGTTATGGACTAGATTCATGTTTGTTGGTTTTGAGTGGATGATGAAAAGTAAGAAATTAAAATGTAAGACAGTAAATTAAAATTGCTTAAAATTAAATAAATGAAATGTAAAGGAACACTAAAATTAAATGACATAAAAGTAAATTGCAAAAATTAAAGATGCAGGAAAATTAAATGACAGTAATTTAAATTGTAGGAAATTAAAGTGCGAGGAAATTAAATGATATAAATTTAAATTGCAAGAAATTAAAAGTGCGAGAAAATTAAATGACATTAATTTAAATTGCAGGAAATTAAAAGTGCGAGGAAATGTAAGGAATAAACTTGATGTTTGGAAATGGAGACTGCGTTCTCCAACCCAAAAATCTGAACTTCCAATTAAAAATGATTTTTCAAATAAAATGAACTCTCAATAAAATAACTCTCAACTGACTGAATAAAACTGACTTAAAAACTACTCTTAACTCAACTGAAACTAAAAAGGAAATATGAATCACAAAAACTCACGACTGCCTCTAAAGCTCTCGCCTCCCCCCCCCCCCCAAAACTATAACTCCTCCTCTAATTGCTCACTTCCTAATTTTAATTCCTACTCCTGATGATTTTTTTTCGTCCGTTTACAAGTCTTATATAGGCTTCAAATTTCACTGTATTGCATGCGCCCGCCCCTAATACCCGTTCCTTGTTTTGCATTTGCTCGGCATTTTTATTTCCTTTCCACTGTGTCTTGCCTCCCACTATGTTACTTTCTTTTGCCCAATTTGCGTACATGCGGGTGCATGTTTCTCTCTTGCAGTGCCTTTCTCTCTTTTTTTTTTCTTTTGTTTTTTTTTTTCAGCCCATTGTTTCGTCTGCATTACCTTTCTCTTTTTTTCTTTACATTTCCTGTGCTTTCTTCATGTGCAACAATGGTGTAGGAGTTCAAGGCTGAGCAATGACAGGGTGGAACGTGGTGGTTGCGCATAGAGCTTCAAACAGTGGCTGCCGACAAGGCCCATGGTGTAGTGCATTGGTGTTGGCGTTTGGCAGAGGTGCTGCCGTGGAGGAGGTTGTTGCACTGTGCTCCTAGTGGTGCAGAGGAGGGGCTGCTGGACGTGCAGCTTCTGGACGTGGAGAGGCGGTTCATGGCCGTGCTCTTGGTGTTTTTGTGGACGTGCGGTAGTGTATAGGATGGCTCACAGTGGTAGCTCGAAGTGGCTGGGCACAACGGAGTAGTTGGAGAAATGGAGGTGTAGCTGTGGAGTTGGGTGGTAGCGTGGTTGGTTCCTAAAGGTTTATAAGGCCATCATTGGGGAAATAGAACATGATATGCCTAGATCATTGTCATACAACTGCAAATCAAATACTTAGATGATCAACACAAGATATGGATTTATAAACCTATCATGACAAGCTATTTTTCTCAATCTAAAATTTCAATAAATCTCTCAAGACATTAGTAAAGTATATAAAATCATATCAAGACATGTTATGGCTAAAATTTCATTAGAAAACAATTTATTCAATCAAAACTTCAAATTTGAACCAATATGCAACACCTTGAGTAAAAGCTTTTATAAATCAATCAAATCCTCATTCTCATGCCATAAATCAAAGTCTAAAATGTTAATATAACACCCTACAAGAGATAAGGCAAGATTACTAACAAAATTCATGGCCTTTGAGCTCTCAAAACTCAACTCACTCCAAGACCTCACTCAAGCTACTAGGTTTGCACCTTTTCTCACACTTTGAATGTTTTGCTCTCAATAACACCAAAGGAAAGCTAGATAGATTTGTGTGAAGAACTGAGGGATGAAAGGAGGTATTTATAGGACTCAATGGAGGGTAAGAGGCAAGGGAGGCATTGGTTTTGGCTCCAATGAGGTGAATGTGATTGGTGTGTGGGAGGTGGTGTGTTGATTGCATTTCCAGCTTTGTGTCATGGCTTGGTTAGATGAATAATGACCCAAATATTTATGATTGAACCTTGGAAAGGAGGTAAAAGAAGCCCATAGGTGCAGTGGGCTGCATTGGTGCAGAAAAATAAAACAAAAATTCACAAAGAAATCAAACCATGGCCAATAGTTTTGGGTTCCTTCAAAGCTGTCTAGACTTTATCCTTTTTTGTCCCATCCTCTTGGTCTGATTTGGGATCATTGTGACCATCATTTGAAGGATTTTTAGGTGAATAAGAGAGGAATGAGTGTTTGCCAAGTGATCATGCTTGAGCAGAAAATGAAAGAGGTGAAAAGAGAGGTGGTTTAGCCGAGTGGTTCAAAGCTGTTCCTCTTTGATTGCCAATCGGTTTAAGGTCCATAAAAGGAGATCGACTGTGGCGCCACCAGTCCCCGCTTGAGATTTGACAGAAATTGAAACGCCGGGACATACAACACCAAGGTTACCTGCCCCTCGTACATGATAAATAAGATGCAATACACCTAATAATAACTAACAGTATATAGTATATCGTAGTGGAAAGTCAACTTAAGTAAAATATTGGAACATTAGTCATGGTACCGAAAATATAAAATCCCAATTCATAAGAGTCACCAAAAGTGTTTAAGTTTTCAAAAGACTCCCAAAATACGGGACCCAAAAACATTTGACTTTGACAAGAGTCATTTCCCAAAAGTGGTCACATAATATTGATCTTGATCTTTAGTGAGGTTTAGGCCTCCCTCGCTTCTCTAAAGCCTAGTCTTTGTCCCTATGGTGGGATCTTCTAAACCTTTCTATGTCATCAAGTATCTTTGTGATTGCTTTATCAATTGACTCGGGATGATTCGGAATGGATGGCTCCGATGGGCTTATGACTATTTTAGGCACAATCCTCTCCAGAGGAAGTGTCGTCCTCTTGTGTTCATCATTTGCATTGACTAAACCTGTCACAGCTTCTATCATTCTAAGTAGGGAATGATAGTGGGTAAATATAACAGTAAGATTTCGAGAAAATCTCAGTAAGTAAACAAGTAATGTGAAACAAATAACGTGAAACAAATATCATAAGCATATGAAGCAACCTTAACAATGAATGCATGGACATGAACTTATACTTATGCACTTGACCTTTCAAGAGACATCGTGTAAAACATAACATTTCGTAACTTTTGCTTTCATATACATTCTTTCTTCATTTCATATTTGTTCCTTAACATACTTATGAGCTCGTGGCCTTTCTTGACTTATAACATATAATTGGATACCTCATGGCTCTCATATGCATCGTGTGTTTCCCAATAGGTATCGTATCAACCATTAGTCACTTTGACCAAGGTGACTACGTCTTATCTTTCATATATGACAGCTTGCATTTTGCCTTCATCGTAGGTGCACCCACTAGCTTTAGGTGTGATCCCGCTCTGGTGTCATTTTCTTTTAGGAACCATTCGAGATCTACTGACAGTACTTTGCCGACCCAAGGGTATCCTTTCATTTTAAACACTCTTGAGAGGACAAAGGAGTTCCACTAGAACATTTTCTTGTTCCAATATTTGGGGTTGTGAGAAAAACTTTACTTTTTTTTTTAAAAGACTCTTTTCTTTTAAAAAAGAGTTTTCACAATCCCAATACATGTGACATGGCAATAAAATTTAGACTTTCATGAGACACATGAAATGCCGAAATTCCTCTTCATAACCATATGACATTCATATATGCAATACATATCACGTTACGACTTAAAAATATTAGAACATGCAAACATGTTCCTTTATAACAATTTAAGGACATTCACATCAAACAAGAGCATACATTCCAATAAATTCCATGTGAGGGCCGAAACATACAAACCCTAGCATAACCAAGAATCATTCTTAACACATTAATCTTAAAACACTGATTGAGCTGCATTATTGCATATTTTATACATTTAAAACGTATATATTTTTAATTGTTTTATTATTTTATCATTGGTTTTAGATGAAAAAAATGATTAAAAGGCATAAATCCAAGTTGTGTTTTAAATTGATTAAAAGCATAATTTATGCTTAATTCTATAACTTGTGATTTAATTGGGCAATATTTATTCACTTGCATAACACACTTTTAATATTTTATTTTCCATATTTTGTCTACTTTTATTTTTATTTTCTTTGTCTAATTTTATTTCTTTGATTATTTATTATTTATTTTCCTTGTCTAGGTTTTATTTTATCTATTTTACTATTTATTTTAATTTTTTTGATTTTGAATTTTGTTTTACAGCTTGTCCTAAACGACATGTCGTTTTTCCTATATGGAAAAACTACATGTCGTTTAACATGTGAATTGAAGTCTGCCCCCTCCTAAACGACATGTAGTTTAGTCCATAAACCAAAACTATATTTCGTTTTGGTCATCTTCAACCTCCAGCATGCATGAACAGCAGCACAACCATGAGTTTCCATCCACGCTGCGGCAGCCACCAACCGTGAAGCCCAGTAGCACGACAGCAGCACCACCTCACTGCCACCCTTCATCCACAGCCACATGCTACACCTCCATGCTCCTCCCCACGCCGGTAGCACCACTGCACATTCCGGTTGCCACAGCTACCAACGACAGCACCTTCTTTGCACCACCTCCATCACAGATCATCCCTAAGCACCTCTGCCCAGCCAACTAAACCACCCATGCACTGCACCATCACCATGCACGGCCTCCAACAGCAGCACCATTGAACTGTCCAGCTAGCCGTGCCCAGTCTCCTCTAGTGGCAGCAACCTCCTCCTCCGAAGCCACCAGCTCAAACATGCAACCTCCATGGAAGAAATCGGCAGCTATCATCCTTTGTTTTATGAAGTGAAAATAGAGGAACCGTGAGCCATGACACACGGCCTCCACCTTCTGCAATGCCACTGCATAGACCAACTGCATGTCGAAAACACCTCCGCCAGCCTCCATGCATGCGTTTGGAGCATGCACAGCCAAACCTTCATGTAACCTCCACACACAGCAACATCTTCCTGCGCATTATCACCATGCACGCAGAGCACATCCAAACCAGCCACTGCACGGGTCACGCAGCAGTTGCGTTTTGGAGACTCTCACGCAGCAGCGACTGAAGATGGAAGAAGAAGAAGAAAAAAGAAATGAAAATAAAAAGCTTGCTTTTCGGTAGATGCAAGCTGAAGAAAGAAAAAAAAAAGAAGAAATGAAGGGAAACAAGTAGATGGAAGGACGCACGGGAAGGGCACTGCAGTAGAAAGAAAACAAAAGAAAAGAAATTTAGGACATCAACGAAGAAGACACTGGGCAGTGGGCTGGAAAGAGGCCGACTCTTCTGCATGTGGGGAACAGACGTGGGCAACTTAGATGAAAAGAAAAAATAAAATAAAATGCATGCACATGGGCGGCGGAAAGGCAACAAATGAAAAGCAAAGAAAAAATACTCTGTTTCCTTCTAAGTCCCGACGCACGACAAAAGCAACGTAGTAGGAAACAAGACGCAAAACATGAAGCTGGCATCACGGACTAAACAAGCTAAGCACAGACGTATGTAAAGGTTTTGAAGCCTATATAAGAGCTTGTAAGCGGATTGGAAAAACTCGTTAGATGTTAGGTAGATTTTAGGAGTAGGAGTAGAGTAGAGTAGAGAGACCTTTGTTTATTTTTATTATCTAGTTTTTTTTAATAAAGCTCGGGTGAAGAGAGGGAGTTCGATAACGCAGTTGAGAGCCTAATGGACCAATTGTTGTTACTGAGCTTTCCTCCTTCACCTGTAGCCTCCATTTTTAGTTTTATTTTTATTTTATTTCAATTTAAAGTTTATGATGAATTATTCCTTGCACTTTTAATTTTCACTCATTTAAATTTATGTCATTTAATTTTTTGCACTTTTAATTTCTGTCATTTAAATTAATGTCATTTATTTTTCTGCACTTTAAATTACTGTCATTTACTTTTCCTGTACTTTTAAATTCTGCAATTTAAATTACTATCATTTATTTTTTCCGCACATTTATTTTCTGCAATTTAAATTTATGTCATTTAAATTTCTTGTTCCTTTAAATTCCAGTTATTTAATTTTTAGCAATTTCAATTTACTGTCTTGCACCTTAATTCCTTATTTTGTATCACTGCATATCAAACACTCAAATCCAACAAAATGAATCTGGTTCACGACCAGTAATCTTTTCATTTTCATTGCACTCTTCCATCCATTGTATATATCATCACTTTTGATTTTGATTTTATCATTGTAAATATTTTCACCATTTTACACGAGTTTATTTTTAGCACTTTCCCTGTGGAGACGATCTAGGAATTTATTCCTAATTATTACACGACACGCTGCTACACTTGGGATAGCCTTTTGTGTTGCTCATTTTTGAACGAGTCAAAATTTTGGCGCTGTTGCCTAGGAGAGTTGCTTAAATTTAAACTCATGGTTTTTATCTTTATTTTTATTTTTTTATTTGCTATTTTTATTAAAAAAAATACTATGTCAGCGTCCAGGATTTCCTGGCATGATGAAGTGATATCGACACGCGATTGCACAATGATTGCAAGTGTCCGTTTTGGCAGAGTAGTTATCTTACTTGTCGTTATCCCATTTGTTTGGCGGTATTTTTTAGGGATATTGAGTCTTAGAAAACCCGTTTTTGAATGAGTCTTTTTTTTTTTTTTTTACTTTTGTTTCATTAAATCCCTAAAAAAAAATTGTTGTGATTTGAATGCTCAAGACTAATTTTATAGAGTTGGAAATCAAGTACAAAACAAGTTTTATAATAAGCCAATAAAGATTAAACAGCAAATTGACCCTCTGTTTCTTGTAAACGTTGAACCTCTTCTGCTAACCATTGCTGTTCACTTTGTAACTGTTCCGCCTTTTGTTCCATCTCTTCTATGCGTGGTTGAAGTGCTTGAGCAAATTGTTCCACATATCCCCACAACTCCTTATTTTCACGTTTTAATATTTCATTTTTTTTTACATTTATTTGCAAGCTTATCTTGCAATTCAGAAATCTGAAGTTTAAGTTCGTCAACTTCATTCTCTCGTGAAAGAAATCTCTGGGACATAGCATTAACGGCAGCAGCATATTGGAACCCAGCATTCTTGTTCCTGCAACCACCTCAGCATTGGACCGGGTAGAGAAATATATCTCTGCCCCAACCATGGCGTTGACGGCCTTAGGACAGAGGAATACTGGTTGAGGGGTAGATAGTTCCTGATTCAGATCAGGAATATTGTTAGCAGAATGTTGGCTGGCCATTTGATAAGTGAGAGATTGAAAGGAGTTGTGAAAATTGAGAGAAAAATGAGAAATATGAGAAATGTAGAGATTGTTCTGTGTTTTGAAAGGGTGGAAATGGTCTCTTATATAGAGGCCCGAAGCATTCAAAGGCTCAGTGAAGATCGATCCAAGAGGGACCCAGAGCAGAGCTCGAGGCCATAAAGCAATTGTCCGTTTGCAATTTACAGCATGATCTGGACCCAGGACAAAGCTCGAGGCTTAAAGTGTTTGTTGTATCAGTTCCATTGCACGAGATCCAGGGCTCCGTGATTTACGGCAGCTATCGGACTCCGGGATTTATGACACTTGTCGAATTCCAAGTTTTACTGCAATTGGATGAACGCTCATTTGACTCTCGCTCAGTTGGCAGATCATCTCTGTTTCAAACTTGATCCAACTTGAGTGTTCCAGTGCTGAGAACACTTAACACTTAGCTAGAATGAAATGTATAAAAATTTTCGCAAGAAAATTTTTCACCCCATGCATTTCCCACTGGGCCAGAAAGTTTTTCTCTACTCTCATGCTTACTTAAATATTGTTTCTGTTATTGCGTCTTGTTGTTTATTTTGTGTTATTTCTTTTATTGCCTCCCTTTATTTATTTTCTGTGTTGTTGTTTGTTTATTTATTTATTTTGCGCGTATATAATGGATTACATAATTGTTTATTTTTTATGTTGTTGTTTGTTGATTGCTTCTCTTTCTTTCTTTTCTGTGTTAATTTTCTTTTATTGCTCATCTTTTCTTTATTAGTGTGTGTGCATTGGATTACACAATTTTTACCTTAATGCGATATGCAATGTCATACACATCATTGACACACTCCATGTCTATCAATTTTTTTTTTTTTTAATTTTGAGCATCTTGGTGGAGTAGTTGAGCAGGATTATTTTTTTTTTTGTGAAGATTTATTTTCAAGCCTGAGCATAAAACATAATTCCTGATGCATCATATTTTGCTTGATGTATGACCTGAAACACCAGGATGCTATATTTATTGAGATAGACTTGGCATGATTTATATATGATGAAGGGAAACATAAGGAGTTGGCATCACGGATGAAACAAGTTAAGCACAGACGTATGTAAAGGCTTTGAAGCCTATATAAGAGCTTGTAAGCGGATTGGAAAAACTCGTTAGATGTTAGATAGATTTTAGGAGTAGGAGTAGAGTAGAGTAGAGAGAACTTTATTTATTTTTATTTTCTAGTTTTTTTTTTAATAAAGCTCGGGTGAAGAGAGGGAGTCCAGTAATGCAGTTGAGAGCCTAATGGACCAACTGTTGTCTCCATTTTCAGTTTTATTTTATTTTATTTCAGTTTAAAATTTATTAAAAAAAGTATTGCAACGTTTATTTCAATTTCAGTTCATTTAAATTACTTTCATTTACTTTTCCTGCACTTTAATTTTTTTCATTTAAATTTATGTCATTTAATTTTCTGCATTTTAAATTAGGGTCTTTTAATTTTCCTTGCACTTTTAATTTCTACAATTTAAATTATTGTCATTTAATTTTCCTGCAACTTTAATTTCTACAATTTAAATTTATGTCATCTAATTTTCTTGCCCCTTTAAATTTTAGTCATTTAATTTTCAGCAATTTCAATTACTGTCTTGCATTTTAATTTCTTACTTTTAATCACTGCACCCAAATCCAACAAAATGAATCTAGTTCATGACCAGTAAACTTTCTTTTTCATTGCACTTCTCCATTCATTGTACATATAATCACTTTTGATTTTTATTTTCTCATTGTAAATATTTCCATCATTTTACACGAGTTTATTTTTAGCATTTTCCCTGTGGAGACAATCTAGAAATTTATTGCTAATTATTACACGACATGCTCCTGCACTTGGGATAGCATTTTGTGCTGCCCATTTTCAAACGCGCCAAAGTTTTTTTTCAAAAGGATTCAAACAGTGGGGAATCTAACCTAAGACCATGTGCCTAATCCACACATTCCCAAGTTCGCCCTTACCACTGAGGCAGATCCCTTTTTTTTTTAATAGAACAACAAATAAAAAAATAATAATAAAGGATGAAGCGGTGAGCTTTCCTAAATAAAGGGCTAGAAATAGTTACCCAAACTCTAGGAGTTGAGCATTCAACCTTTAAACAGAGTTGGCGTGAAAAACTGCTAGTCCCGTGGGGTTTTGAGGTAGTTAGAATCAGAAATGATTAATCTTAAAGTTGAAAAATCCTGGGATAAATCCCGATTAGTAATGAAGAACACACAGTCTTTTAGCTACACACACATCTGAGTTCTGAGACATTTTTCCCAATTCCTTATGAAAGATTGCTGAGACAGTCTTGGTGAATATAGCCCATAGGAGTTGAGTAGTCACGTGTCACATTTTGTGAAAATTCATTATTATGTTTGATTGCTTTTGTTTGGATTTCGAGCTTTATGCAATATTTATCTCAATTAATTTTTACTATTTTGCTCAGAGACTAGCAAAATGCTAGTTGAGGGGTGTGATTGAGCTGCATTATTGCATATTTTATACATTTAAAACCTATATATTTTTAATTATTTTATTATTTTATCATTGTTTTTAGATGAAAAAATGATTAAAAGGCGTAAATCCAAGTTGTGTTTTAAATTGATTAAAATCATAATTTATGCTTAATTCTATAACTTGTGATTTAATTTGATAATATTCTCTCTATGTACAATACAATTTTAATATTTTATTTTTCATCTTTTGTCTAATTTTATTTTTATTTATTTATTTTATTTGTCTAGTTTTATTTTTGTTTCTTTAATTATTTATTATCTATTTTGCTTGTTTAAGTTTTATTACTAATGATCATACTTCATCCATAGGGTTGACTGAAAACTCTTATGTATGGAAACATGCATTCTAATCAGTCTTCATGAATTTAGAATCTTTTAATGTATTGAGCAAAGTCGTTAATAAAGAATTCTCATGGATGATCGAAACATTTTCTTGTGGTTATGGACAATATTTTCATGAACTAAGTCCCATACTAAAAACAATTAAGTGACAACATTCATGTACAAACAAACATAGAAACCCTAGCATGGCTTCTTATTCCATTTTTCATATCATACACATCTTCCATAGACCATTTAATCATGCTTTAAAATAATCATATCAAGAGAAGTTCATAACACATGAAAGAACATCAATGTCATAAACAACCATACAAAACTAAATCAAACAACAAGTTCACAAGGCATATGCATAAAATATATCTAAGTACAAGTTAGAGATGTACTTACAAAAATCTGAAATATGTATCTATAGAAAGCAAGCTGAAAAATCACATGTAATACTAGTTAGAATCATTATTCAGGAAAAACTCTAACCCATGTGTTCAAGTGTAGTGCTCTTTCCATCCTTTTCCTTTTTAAGAAAAAGATTCCAAACATTCGGACCCTTTCCTCTTGAATCCGAAACTCAACTTGAAAAAAATCCTACCATAAAGAAACACTAGTATCATGGCTTTAAATCCCAAAAACACCATGCTGTAAGGCTTAAAACGAGTAGGGTTATATTTATCTTTCTTTGAAGAAAAACCCTAGTCTAACCATATGAGTGTAGGCGTGAGTTCATAAGGAAGAACCTTTCAAAACACAAGCTAACTCCTTCTAGCTCAAGTGTGTGGGTGTTAAAGCATAAGTTCTAGACGAAGTTTGCTTAAACCGAAACTTCTTTTCCTTGAAGCCGTGTGTGCATGTGTAACAAAAGAAAAGTTGGTTTCATACCTTCTAGGTTTTCATCCTGCAAGTATCTCCTCTCTTTGCTTATTCTCAAAAGGATATTTGAGTGAGAAGAAGGTATGGTGGAGAGTGTTTAGATGGTGAGAAAATGATAGAAACTTGGAGGAAAAGGTGGTGATCGAAACTCACAAGAGAAATACACAAAATGGCCAAAGGTCCTAGGGTTTTTGGCTCCTTCCCTTTTATAGACACTCAGAAAGCTTCTTGCATGAGCCAAGCTCATGCATGGATGCCAAGTGGCGTGTAACCCTATGACCTCTTCCTCTAACTCATCATTTGATTATGTTGGGAACCAAAAGCACCATTTTTTTTTACATGTGGCGCCTCCTTCCAAAATCGAAACGCACTTCCTCTTTTACCCTCCATTTCATGTCTTGGTTCAATATATCTAGTGGCTATAAGATCTTTTATCAAACTCAAGTCTTCTGCAATCTCTTACATGTGTGCATGAGTGCCAAGTGGCATGTGAGGATTGTGTGTGTGTGTGCATGGGCTGCCGAACCCTTCTCTTCCCTAGGAGATCTTATTTTCATCATACTTTTGGACAAGCATGTGATTGGTTTCTTCTAGCATAAAAAACCATGCCCTAGCCATCCACCTCAAGATGTCTTACACAAAATACTCTTCTAGAAGCCCTAGGCGTGTAAGGCCTTTCTTCCAACCTTGATCTTGCTCTTTCCCAAGACAACTTTTTACCTACCTTTATGTATGTATGACAGCAAAAAACAACCTTCCTGTGTGCATGTATGTGTGACCCCTTCCTCTAACTCATCATTTGATTGTATTGGGAACCAAAAGCACCATTTTTTTTTACATGTGGTGCCTCCTTCTTCCAAAATCGAAACTCACTTCCTCTTAGGGGTCTAAATTTAGATCGAAAAATCAGACGGGACCGGACCGGATGGTCCGGTTTTGAACCGGTCCGGTCTGGAACCGGTTCTTAGATTTAGAGGACCGGCCGGGACCGGTCCGGTTCCGGTTTTGAGATATTCCGGACCGGACCGCACCGGACCGGAATGGTTGTGAAAATATATAACTATAAATTAATATTTTATATATAAAATTAATATTATACAAAATATTTTATATATATAAGTTTTATATAAAATATATAATTATATGTGAAAGTTGTATATATAATATATATAATTATATATCAAAATAATTTCATATTATAATTTATAAATTATAACATAAAAATTTAAAATGTTAATCTTAAATATGAACATTGTTTGTTATATTTGTAATTTGTTTGATCATATGTTATTAATATAAATTATAATTACATATAGTCTAATATATTATATAGCTATACTAACATAGTAATATATAAGTTTATAACTAATAGTCTAATACTAATATATTATATAACTATACTAATAGTGTAATATTAATAGTTACTATTATATATTTATATAGTCTAATATGTTATATAGCTATACTAATATATAAGTTTATAACTAATACTAATATATATCTATACTAATAGTCTAATATTAATACTATTATATGGTCTAATATGTTATATAGCTATACTAATATATAAGTTTATAACTAATACTAATATATAAATATACTAATAGTTTAATATATACCATAGTTATACTTATACTAATATAGTTATATTAAATCACTATAAGTTTATAACTAATAGTAATAGTCTAATACTAATATATTATATAACTATACTAATAGTGTAATATTAATAGTTACTATTATATATTTATATAGTCTAATATGTTATATAGCTATAGCTATACTAATATATAAGTTTATAACTAATACTAATATATACTAATAGTGTAATATAGACCATAGTTATACTTATACTAATATAGTTATATTAAATCACTATAAGTTTATAACTAATAGTAATAGTCTAATACTAATATATTATATAACTATACTAATAGTGTAATATTAATAGTTACTATTATATATCTATATAGTCTAATAAATTAATAATCACTATAACTAAACGGCGCCATTTAGTCTTCCTGAAAGGCAGAAAATAAACCCTAAAACTAAAAGTAAACCCTCGGTCCCTCAGTAACCCAGTTCAACTCTTAGTCCTCTCTGCCGAGTGCCGACTCCCTCACTCTGCCCCACTCGCCTCTCTGCCTCGCCTCGCCGCTCATCTCTGCCTCGCCTCGCATCGCCGCTCGTCTCTACCTCACCTCGCATCACCGCTCGTCTCTACCACACCTCGCCTCGCCTTTCACCAATGGTAATGTTTCTCCATTTTTTTTTTTATCATTCCATTTTTTTTTTGTTAGATTTAGTCTTTTAGATAAGTTTATAAATTATAACTGAATCACTGATACATTTCTTTTCTTCGATTTAGTCTTTTAGATTTTTTTGATCATTCCATTTTGTTATGTTAGATTTAGTATTTTAGTCTTTTAGATAAGTTTATAACTAATACATTCGAAATTTGTAAAAACTAAAAAGTATAAGAAATTATTTTCTTGCTGCTGGACCGCTGGTCAGTGGGGAAAAACTTTGTTGATGGTATGAACGATATCTCTCCAGGGGCAGAGTCCCCATGACAGTTTTCCAATTACATGGAGCCCTGAATTTTTTGTTTTAGTTGCACTTGATTAGAGTGGGGATGACTTCCTGGATGCATGCTTAAAAATGAAGTTAATTCTAGGAACTACAGATTTATGTTTTGATTATATAGTTGTTTCGGTTTTCCTTTGCAAAACATGCAAACAAGTTCATTTCTTGTGCAAACACATGGTAAAATTTGGGCTAACTTAAGTTCTATTATCTTTTGTTACAGATGAATCCTTCAATTGAAACACCCGGAGATGTTCAACCTTCAATGGAAAGGAGTCAGTGGACCATGGAATCAATAGCGACTAATGATCCGCTTTCTCCCAACTCTAATATAAGTAAGCCATCTATTGGTCCTGGGAGTGGTAGGAAAAGATCTATAGCTTGGGATTATTTTACAAAGATTAATACTGAGGATAAGTCGAAACCTAGGGCTGCATGTAATCTTTGTGGGATGACTTATGCTTGTGATTCTAATATAAATGGCACAAAAAATTTGTTGGGGCACTTAGAAAAGATATGTAAGAAGTCTCCACTTAGGAAAGTGGATAAAAACTAATCTGTATTGGGTTTCCAGCCTGGATCAAGCGGTGGGGGGCTTGTACCTATTGCTTTTAGTGTTGAGGCTTGTAGAGAAGCCTTAGCAGAAGTGTTGGTTATTGATGAGCTTCCTTTTAGTCATGTGGAAGGGGAGGGGTTTAAGAAATTTATGCTTGTTGTGCAACCTAGATGGAATGTGATTCCATCACGTGTAACGGTTGCCAAAGATATTTTTAAACTTTATTTGAGAGAGAAAAAGAAGTTGAAAAGTGCTCTTAAGGGGCAACACATTTGTCTAACCACGGATACATGGACATCCGTGCAAAATTTTAATTACATGTGTCTCACCGCATATTTTATTGATGAAGATTGGAAAATGTACAAAAGAATAATCAATTTTTGTAAGGTTGAAAACCATAAGGGTGAGACACTAGGTAGACAAATTGAAGCGTGTTTGCTTGAATGAGGGAGGCCCAAAATAATGACAATTACACTCGATAATGCAAGTTCAAATAATGGGCAGTTTCGTATATCAAAAGAAAGACAAAGAATAGAAAGGATACAATTTTGGAACATGAGTTCTTGCATATGAGATGTTGTGCTCATATCTTGAACTTGATTGTTCGGGATGGTTTAAAAGAATATGATCAATCAATTGCACGAATTAGAGGGGCTGTGAAGTATGTGAAATCATCTCCACAAAGGTGGAACACATTTAAGCAATGTTGTGAGAGTGAGGATATTACTTGTAAAAGTAGTGTATGCTTAGATGTAGCAACTCGTTGGAACTCCACTTATATGATGTTGGATAGGGCTGAAAAGTTTCAAAAAGCATTTCAACGGCTAGAAGATGAAGATTCGGGATATGTTAAGAACGTTGGGGAGGATGATAGTGAGGATGATGATGGTGTTAATGAGTTGGGTAAAGGAGGGGTATCCAAGTTAGGGCCTCCAACCGTGGATGATTGGGATAAGCGTAGGTTGTTTGTAAAATTTCTAAAACTATTTTATGATGCAACCTTGCGTTTCTCAGGGACCAATTATGTCACTTGCAACAATTTTGTATTTGAACTTGCGATGATTCAAGCTGTAATTAATTTGGAGTGTGTGGAAGGGCCTCATAATTTGAGGGCAATGGCATTTAGTATGAAATCTAAATTTGAGAAGTATTGGGAGAATTTTGAAAAAATGAATCTTTTGTTGTATGTTGGGTTGGCTCTTGATCCTCGATATAAAATCCATTGTCTAACATTTATTTTTGAAGGAATTTATAAGGATAATAGTTCAAAAGTTCTTATGTTGGTGGATCGGGTTAAAGATGTCTTGACTCGTTTATACAATAATTATTGTGAAAATGATAGAAGTGATGTTGGGGCACAAGATCAAACAATGAGCCAATCAAGTGAGAGAGGGGCTAGTAATATAAGTTCAACTGCTGGGGTAGGTCAAGGTGATTTCATATCATTTATCCATGCACAATTGAAGAAGCGTTTGGAGTCGGAGAACTCTTCGGAGAGTAAATCTGAACTAGAGAGATACTTATCTGAAAAATGTGAAGAAGATGATGTGAAATTCGACTTGTTGACTTGGTGGAAGGTTAACTCTATTAGATACCGCGTGCTTCCAAAAGTTGTAAGGGATGTTCTTGCAATTCCAATATCTACAGTGGCATCTGAGTTGGCTTTTAGTACAGCAGGTCGAGTACTTGATCCTTTCCGCAGTAGCCTATCTCCCCTTATGGTAGAAGCTCTTATTTGTACACAAAATTGGCTCCATTCTTCTGTCCCGATTAACATTCGCACTTTAATGGATGATGTTGAGGAGTTTGAGAAAATTCATACAGGTATGTAGCATCATTCACTTTTTCTTTAACTATCTCTAAAGTGTAAATCATATTAGTAATTTGTTTTAATTGTTATGCTTATTTTTTTTCCCTTTTGTGTAGAGCTTGTGGCGCCCCCAACTTCCATGTACGGACAAGCACGAAAATCGAGACACCCGGGATGATGACAACACGGTCACGCACCCCAACGACACGTGCCGAGTGTGTGAAATGCAACACGTGTACAACAATTGATACGCAACGGAAAGGTTAAGTCAGATAACTAAGTACCAGAATTTAATACAATACAAAAATAGTACTGAAATACACAAGTCAACATAATACAATTTTGTTGTTCATAAAAAGATATCAAATAAAATACAAATACCAAATAAAACATAGCCAAATGTCCCTACTCCTCAGGCAGAGCCGCATCCTCGGGCTCAACCTTCTCAAAACCTGCATCAAAATCTGCAGTACCAATAAATGGTACCACAGGTAAGTAAAACTCAAAAATATTTCAAGATAACAAATATATAAATACAACGACCATTATGCATGCGCACGATGACCCAAGTGCAAAACCCGAGAAAAACACAATTTCTCGAAAATCACAAATTTTTTCCCACGCATGCCAAAAATCACCATTTGGCACAATTATTAACCAGGAATAGTTACTTATATTCCAATTTTAACCCGGATGCACCATGGCCTCCCCTAGGGACCATCCACATACCCTGGCTCACTTCGTCACTCCACAGGTAGCGACCATGCGAGTGATACAACACGAGTGATGCCCAGTTCCGCGCCCACCGCGTACATAGCCAAGCATCCTCTGATCTCCGTCAGCACGAGAGATCACAGAGTCGGATCGAGAGCGCTACCATCCCGTCCAAGTCCCGAGCAACAGCTCCAGGGGATGACACTCAGTATATTCCACTCCCGAGTGTCCAGAGGAGCTCCACCCAGATAATAACCCATCTCGGCTTGGGGGTGATACACACACACCCAGAAAGCCTTTTCAAATTACACACCCACGCATGCGTGCACAATGCCATGAAACAGACCAAATACCAATAACCAACAGTTCTCAACAATTTTCCAATAACCAACACAGTCTATCAGATAACCAATTCACAGTTTATAAAACAGGTTATTGCAAAAATATATTTAAATCTTAAAAGTCTTTTGGAGAAATACTTACAGCGCTTTAAAATAATTAAGGAGGATCACGGAGGAACTGGAAGCACCAAAACAGCAACTGTCACAGTGTAAAAACACTGTGGCCGAAACGCAGTGAAACTCAAATTTCACCCGGGATCAAACGAAGACTTGGGAACGGTAGGGTAGGGCCTATAGGAGGTGGGGAATCTAATGGTGGTGATGGTTGGCCATGGGTGGCGGCCGAAACGGCGGTGGAAGGCCGGAAAAGTTGGTTCGGGTTTGATGCTCGTTGGGGCGGCTCCAGCGACGGATCGGGGCTGGGGTTGGGTCGGTTAGGACGGAAACGGGCCGGTGGTGATGTGGGTAGGAGCTGGTGGCCGGAGGTGGTCGGACGGCGGCGGAACGGTGCAAAAACCACCACGGCTTCGCACGGCTACTGACGGCTAACGGCGGCGTTAGCCGGCCTAAAAATGGTACGGTAGGGTCGCCGGTCGACGAGGAGTCGAACGGCACCGGCGGTGTCGACCACCGCCGGTCGACGGCGGCGCTGCGGCGGTAAGTCCGTAGCACGCGTGGGTGAGGAGAGACAGAAAGAGAAATCCGATCGGGGCTGGGGGAAAAGAAGAAAAAGAAGAAAAGAAAAAGGGAAAAAGAAAAAGAAGAAGAAGAAAAAGGAGATCCAGACTTTTCAACGTGGGTTTCGAAAGTGATCCAACGAAAAAGATTTTAAAACCACTAAATAAATAAAATAATCCAAACGCAGTGAAATATTCAAATAAAACAATAACTATTTTTAAAACAGTTAAAATAAATAAATCAATTTAACTCAAAATTAACTAAAGTAAAATATTAAACTCAAACAGAAACATCCTTTAAAATAAAGAAGAATTAAATTGCAGATCACTAATTAAAATTAATCAAACGCAGTGAAATGCTTTAATAAAACAATAGAAATTTTAAAACCTACAAACAAACCAATTTAAATTAAAGGTCAATTTAAATCTAAAACAATAATTAACAATAAGAAAGCCCAATAAAATAATTTTTACAATTTAAAATATTCTAATAGAATATTCTAAAACTCCAAAAATAATAATTAATAAAAATAGGAAAGTCCAATAAAATAATAAAATAAAACCTCTAAAATATTAAAACAAGAGAATTACACAATAAATAATTAAAATAAACCTTCTTTAAAAATACACTAAAATTCGGGATGTTACAATCTCCCCCCCTTAAAATAAATTTCGTCCTCGAAATTGAAGGGTCAAATATCAATGCTAAAGACAGGCATGAGATGCGACTAAAAGTAGGCTTAAGAGACATACCGCCAATCAATCAAACGATTGCTGATATTGTTCCATCATATCTGTTTCTCTTTTCCAAGAGAAATCTTAAACTTGTAGATCACCCCAAGCTACCTTCTCCAAATGTATCGACTTAGATCTTAACCTTTACTCCTTCCAATTTACAATCGGCATTAGGGCAACCTCCTAAGTAAGGTCAGGTTGAGGTTCGATGCGTCTTGGGTCGACAAAGCGCACCTCTCGCTGACCAAAACCTTTCTTGAGAGCACATGGAACACATCAAGAACCTTTCCAAAATACTCTAGCAAAACAGTCCTGTAAGCAACAGCCTCATTCATCTCCAAAATCTGAAAAGGTCCCACAAATCTTGGGCTAAGTTTTACTCTCTTACCAAAACGCTTAACGCCTTTCCTAGGAGGGACTTTAAGGTAAACTCAATCACCTTCCACAAAAGACAAATTTCTTCTCCTTGATTCCGCATAACTTTTCTGACAACCTTACTCTTCCGCCATAACATCTCTTATCACCCAAACTTGATCTAACATCTCTTTTATTAACTTGGCCCAATTAATATACTCTCGCCAATTTCATCCCAACACAAAGGCGGTCTGCACATTCTCCCAAAGGCACATCATGATTATCATTCCTAGAGCGGCCAGGTAAACCAAGATCTCAATATCCACAAAACCTTGACACAACACCCAAGGAATTCCAATGATTACTAGCTCCAATTGATAATCTGAACTAACCTCTATTGGTTCCTACGGTAAAACTTCCAAACCTTCGCTGAATACTACACTTTAGTAACCTAGTGGCCACTTCCAAAAATTAACCATCAATAACGAAATTGCATACACAATAATTAATCTCCAATTACAGGTATTCCTCAAAAATTCCAAGTCATCACTAATTCCTCAAACTTAGCACAAAATTTGAACTCCTTATTACAACTAAAGTATTACACTCCTACTGCTCACTCTGATATTCACCACATACCGAAAATTCATGTCCTCCTAAAATAACACCATTGAGTACAGGGTAGTTCCATACCTACTAACCAAGAAACTCTTACCACAATTGGTGGAAGTACCCTCCTCCAAAATCATGAATTATCACACATTACTCAAATAACTCCCGCTACTTTAAACAAGATCAATATTCCAAAAAGAATACATCCACGATCAATGACAGAAAACCAATATTAATCAACTTCAGCATCACAATTGAAAACAAGTAACACTACCACAAAGTGTACTCGTCTCCTCTTAAGATAAGGAACTTATTCTGAAAGACTCGAATCCAACCCGTCAACCAAAAAGAACATTTAACAACTTCTACGCGACTACCTAAACCCGAAAGCTTAATATCTAAATTCTGAATATCATCTAATCTAGCGATGACTAAACTCACTACGAACTACCATTGAGTTTACCAAAATCTTATCAAAACTTTCTTGGTAACTCGCCCACCTACTTCTACTCCTATAAGCTAGTTTTAACACAACTAAATCCTTCAATAACACATCACTAATAAACCTCGAGGCACGCCATACTGCTTAAACCATCACTCCACCAAAATTATTGCACAACATCCAAGGATCTTAATATTTTATTAACTCATATATTTGATTATACTATCCACCGTTGATGCCTAAGCTTCAACTTCCAAAATTTATCGTACACCAAACATGACCCATCAATCTTTCTTTAAGTCAAATAACCATGTCCTTGATTCTCCCAACTGGACACTCAATTTCCAAAGGAAAGCATAGTCTCAAAAATTTAAATTCCTATGTGACCTCAAGTCACAATTAATTCCTTTAGGTAATCAAAACAATTATTGTCAATCATCATTCCATCGAGTAATCTGCTTCGACTGCACACATCGATCAACTCACCAAAACTCTTGAACTTAATACTGTCGTAACGACTTCTTAACAACACCTACCAAAACTACTTCTTCCAAGCTAAGAATGAGACTAGAACCTGTACACTCCAGAATCCCTACAAACTCACCACTATTACACGTCGATCTCGTGCATCCTCAGCTAGAATCAATATTCTTCCAACGTGCAAGTGATCTATCACTACCATTTCTGTCATCTGGACCTATATCCTCGAAATCAACAAGATTCATTTCTTAAATCAACACCATCTTTATCTTTAACATTAATATGGATCAAATCTTAAATTTACTATTGTAACCTCAAGCTAAAAACAATCATTTTCCCGAATTCAATCCAAATCTACAATCCTCAGAGAATACTCAAGCTAGATCATTACCTTCCATCTCCAAAGAAATATTCTCATTAAAAAAAATTCCTATATTACTAACTGAACTCTGATCAACCTCATTATAATGGTCACCGACTAATCAATCTTCAAAATAAAACAAGCTAGCACACCAAGCTCGAGGAATTAAAAACTTAAATCTTATTACAAATCAATCCTTCAAATCTAAAAATCTAAAACCTTAAACCAAAAAGAATCACTTCCTGAAATCCTCAAATTCGATGACCTTAAAGCTAAAATACTCACCTTACAAACCTTGCAAAATTCTAAACCCGAAATAATACCAAAGTGCTTAACTGAGCCGACAAAATCTAAAACTTCTAATTTAATTAGTCCCTCAAGGGCTTGTTGAACCTACCACCTTAGATCCTATAAACTTATTTTCTAAAAACTATAGGGCCTCAAACCTTAGATAACTTCTCAAAAATCTATCCTTGAAGTTCGTTGAACTTATGACCTCCTACTCTAAAGACTCAACACTTAACTCTATGGAACTTAAGACCTCAGGTATCCTAAGCGAACAAAAACTATTACCACCTTACCTACAACTTGAGTTCCTACTCCATAAAGTTCACTTAGACCATGTCGTTCCCTTCGAGTCTCGATATTAAAACATACCAATTGCTAAGAGTTCAGGCCTACTACACTAAATGCTCAAGCCTAATAATGACATTCATAGTCGTACCATCTACCTGTCATAGCGTAGCCCTTAACCCACTTTTCAACTCAAACAGATTAAAATCTAATTATGAAAAATAAATAAATTAAAACACAACAAAATGCCATTAAATAAAATAGAATATCAACCAACCAAGTATAACAATATACAATAAGTTAAAACAATTAAAGTAACATACCTCAAACAACATAAAATCAAAACAAAACAAAATCTCACAAATAAAATAAAATTCCATAAATAAAATGACATTCAACAAAATAGATGAAACCAATAAAAATAACAACAAATAATAAATTAAAACCATTAAAAATAACATACTTCAAATCAAATAATTTTAAATCACAACTTTTAAAATTTCTGGTACTTCACCTAAGGGACATGTGGCTTTACCCAGAGCCAAACCGCTCTGATACCACCTGTAGCGCCCCCAACTTCCATGTACGGACAAGCACGAAAATTCAGACACCCAGGATGATGACAACACGGTCACGCACCCCAACGACACGTGTCGAGTGTGTGAAATGCAACACGTGTACAACAATTGATATGCAGCGGAAAGGTTAAGTCAGATAACTAAGTACCAGAATTTAATACAATACAAAAATAGTACTGAAATACACAAGTCAACATAATACAATTTTGTTGTTCATAAAAAGATATCAAATAAAATACAAATACCAAATAAAACATAGCCAAATGTCCCTACTCCTCAGGCGGAGCCGCATCCTCGGACTCAACCTTCTCAAAACTTGCATCAAAATCTGCAGTACCAATAAATGGTACCACAAGTAAGTAAAACTCAAAAATATTTCAAGATAACAAATATATAAATACAACGACCATTATGAATGCGCACGATGGCCCAAGTGCAAAACCCGAGAAAAACACCATTTCTCGAAAATCACAAGTTTTTTCCTACGCACGCCAAAAATCACCATTTGGCACAATTATTAACGGAATAGTTACTTTTATTCCAATTTTAACCCGTATGCACCATGGCCTCCCCTAGGGACCATCCACATACCCTGGCTCACTTCGTCACTCCACAGGTAGCGACCATGCGAGTGATACAACACGAGTGATGCCCAGTTCCGCGCCCACCGCGTACATAGCCAAGCATCCTCTGATCTCCGCCAGCACGAGAGATCACGGAGTCGGATCGAGAGCGCTACCATCCCGTCCAAGTCCCGAGCAACAGCTCCAGGGGACAACACTCAGTATATTCCGCTCCCGAGTGCCCAGGGGAGCTCCACCCAGATAATAACCCATCTCGGCTTGGGGGTGATACACACACACCCAAAAGCCTTTTCAAATTACACACCCACGCATGCGTGCACAATGCCATGAAACAGACCAAATACCAATAACCAACAGTTCTCAACAATTTTCCAATAACCAACACAGTCTATCAGATAACCAATTCACAGTTTATAAAACAGGTTATTGTAAAAATATATTTAAATCTTAAAAGTCTTTTGGAGAAATACTTACAGCGCTTTAAAATAATTAAGGAGGATCATGGAGGAACTGGAAGCACCAAAACAGCAACTGTCACAGTGTAAAAACACTGTGGCCGAAATGCAGTGAAACTCAAATTTCACCCGGGATCAAACGAAGACTTGGGAACGGTAGCGTAGGGCCTATAGGAGGTGGGGAATCTAATGGTGGTGATGGTTGGCCGTGGGTGGCGGCCGAAACGGCGGTGGAAGGCCGAAAAAGTTGGTTCTGGTTTGATGCTCGTTGGGACGGCTCCGGCGATGGATCAGGGCTGGGGTTGGGTCGGTTAAGACGGAAATGGGCCGGTGGTGATGTGGGTAGGAGCTGGTGGCCGGAGGTGGTCGGACGGCGGCGGAACGGTGCAAAAACCACCGCGGCTATTGGCGGCTAACGGCGGTGTTAGCTGGCCTGAAAATGGTACGGTAGGGTCGCCGGTCGACGGGGAGTCGAACGGCACCGGCGGTGTCAACCACCGCCGGTCGACGGCGGCGCTGCGGCAGTAAGTCCGTAGCACGCGTGGGTGAGAGAGAGAGAGAGAGAGATCCAATCGGGGCTGGGGGGAAAAAGAAGAAAAAGAAGAAAAGAAAAAGGGAAAAAGAAAAAGAAGAAGAAGAAAAAGGAGATCCAGACTTTTCAATTTGGGTTTCGAAAGTGATCCAACGAAGACGATTTTAAAACCACTAAATAAATAAAATAATCCAAACGCAGTGAAATATTCAAATAAAACAATAACTATTTTTAAAACAGTTAAAATAAATAAATCAATTTAACTCAAAATTAACTAAAGTAAAATATTAAACTCAGACAGAAACATCCTTTAAAATAAAGAAGAATTAAATTGCAGATCACTAATTAAAATTAATCAAATGCAGTAAAATGCTTTAATAAAACAATAGAAATTTTAAAACCTACAAACAAACCAATTTAAATTAAAGGTCAATTTAAATCTAAAACAATAATTCACAATAAGAAAGCCCAATAAAATAATTTTTATAATTTAAAATATTCTAATATAATATTCTAAAACTCCAAAAATAATAATTAATAAAAATAGGAAAGTCCAATAAAATAATAAAATAAAACCTCTAAAATATTAAAACAAGATAATTACACAATAAATAATTAAAATAAACCTTCTTTAAAAATACACTAAAATTCGGGATGTTACAGAGCTCATGGAAGATCTAGGGTAGGGAGTTCTTCATGACCTATTTATTTGGTTGGAAATAATTAAATATAAGGTAGGTCAACATGTATAACATATTTCCTTAAGTTTTTTTTTTCTATTTAATGTAATTACTAACTTTTTATTGGAATTAATTGCTTGATTTATTTTCATACAATTGCAAGGTTTGTTCAATGGATTGTTGGAGTTGGTGGCTTGGTGCATTGCAATTGGTTTTAATTGTAAAGTTTTTTGTTGGATGTTCTAAGTTATTGTAATTTGGACTTCCAATTTGGATTTGTAATTTGGACTTGTAATTTGTTAGACTTTTAGCCTTGTAATTTAGACTTTTAGTGTTTGAACTATGGACTTGTAATTTTTTAGACTTTTGGACTTGTAATTTGGACTTTTGGACTTGTAATTTATTGAACTTTTAGACTTCTAATTTAGACTTTTGAATTTATTTTATTTCATAGGTTCATAGCAGATTTTTTTTATTGCAAATTTTTTTTTTTTAGTTTTTGTAATAATATTTGTAAACTTGTAAATCAGATTTTTTCAGTTTAGTAAATCAGATTTTCAGATTAGTAAATCAATTTTTCGCATTAGTAAAGCAGATTTTTATAGTAAAACATATTTTTTTCAATCAGTTTTTTTTTTTTTTTTAATAAACAGATTTTTTATGAAAAATTGTCAAACTTACAATTTAAAAAGACCGAAAAATCGGACCGGATCAGACCGAAAATCGGTAAGACCAAAAGTACCGGTTTAGGAGGATAATCGGGGCGTAATTGGTTTTGAAAATATAAGACCGGTACATACCGGTCCGGTCCTAGATTTTGGTCAAAACCGGTCCGGACCGGACCGGTTACACCCCTACTTCCTCTTTTACCCTCCATTTCATGTCTTGGTTCAATGTATCTAGTGGCTATAAGATCTTTTATCAAACTCATGTCTTCCTCAATCTCTTACATGTGTGCATGAGTGCCAAGTGGCATGTGAGGATTGTGTGTGTGTTTGCATGGGATGCTGAACCCTTCTCTTCCTTAGGAGATCTTATTTTCATCATACTTTTGGACAAGCATGTGATTGGTTTTTTCTAGCATAAAAAACCATGCCCTAGCCATCCACCTCAAGATGTCTTACACAAAATACTCTTCTAGAAGTCCTAGGCGTGTAAGGCCTTTCTTCCAACCTTGAATTTGCTCTTTCCCAAGACAACTTTTTACCTACCTTTATATATGTATGACAGCAAAAAAAAACCTTCATGTGACGCCCCCAACCTCCACTTAGGATAGAACGGAGACTTAGAGTGTCGATACATGCAATACAAGGTTACATACCCCCGAACATGACAGTTAATATGCAATGCATCCTAGTATACAACTAGCAATATATAATAATTGTGGCGCCCCCGACATCCATGTACGGACCAGCATGGAAATCGAGACACCCGGGATGATGACAGCACGGTCACGCATCCCAACGACAAGTGTCAGTGTGTGCAACAAATAAACAGTGCACAAATAAAAACACAGCGGAAGGTAATAAAATCTACTAGTACCAGAATTTTAATTAATACAGAAATCCAAAATACCAAATACCTTAAAAACAAAACCAAAGTCCCAAAATAAATACAAGTCTGAAAATAAAAGCTACAGCATGAGTGATCCCAGATCACTCCTCCGGCGGAGCCAGATCCTCAGGCTCGGCATCTGCATCATCAACAAAGTCTGCAGTACCATGAAATGGTACCGCAGGTAAGTTATAACCTAACCATGTCCAGAGATAAAAACATACTCTAACAATTAACCATACATGCCCATGGTGCAAATGAAATAATGCTACGCACGCCAAAAATCTCATTGGCTCAAAATCATTCCCAGTAAAATCCATTTCCACCATTTTTCCAGAAAATGGTACACAAAAACATTTCCATCATTTTCCTAGAAAATGATACACAAAAGCAACTCACGCTATTTTCCCAGAAAACAGCTATTTTCCATTTAATCCAATTAACCATATGCACCATGGCCTCCCCTATGGACCATCCGCACGTCCTGGCTACTTTACGAGAGATGCCCAGTTCCGCACCCGGTGCGTTCGTGGCCAGGTCATCCTCTAGCCCCCGCCAGCAGAAGGGCTACGGAGTCGGCACGTCCAACGTCCGATCCCGTTGTCGCCCGGCGACAACCCAGGGGACGTCACTCAGTATATTGCGCTCCCGAGTGACCAGATGAGCTCCACCGAGATAATGCCCCATCTCGGCTTGGGGTCGTGATACACACGCACCCACAAATCCAGTCAACACATGAAAACCCAGTTTTCATAAAAGTCACATGAACATGAATGCAATACACGAAAACTCAGTTTTCTATTTACAAACATGATCATGCGTGCATATGCCATGAACCAACAATAACCTCAATATCACAATCAAACCAGATCAAAAACACAATTCCCAAACCTTAACCAGATCACAGCCAGAATATCCAATAACCAACTCCAATTCACAATATCATCAAATCCAACAATAATCTAATCACCAATAAACACACAACAATATACTCCGATCAATCCAACCACCCCCGAACTCCTCGGACTCAGTCCGGAAACCAACCAGGATACATATATAAATAAAAGCAGTTAATTGCATAAATATAATTAAATCTCAAAGAAATGTTTAGGAAATACTTACAGCGCTTTAAAACAATTTAACGAAGGTTCCGAGGCACAGCGAATCACCAAGACAGCAAAAATGCACAGTGTAAAAACACTGGCCGAAATGCAGTGAAATGAGAATTTTTCACGATTTCAAACGGAGACTCGAAATTTATAGGGTAGGGCCTATGGAAGGTGGTGAATCTAATGGTGGTGGTGGTTTGCCGAGAATAGTGGCGGAAATGGGTGGTTTTTGGCTAGAATACCCGAATCGGGTTTGGTGCTCGTTTGACCGGCTCCGGCGATGGATCGGGGCCGGGTTTGGGTGGAAAAGCTTGGTATTGGGCCGGTGATGATGTGGTAGAAATTTGGTGGCCAATGGCGCCCGGACGGCGGCGGAAGGAGGAAAAACCCACCGCAGGTTCAACCGGTCCGTGGCGGCTAACGGTGGCTCGGGGCGGTCTGAGATTTTATGGGTGAGGTCGCCGGTCGAAGGGGAGTCTGGTGGTGCCGGCAGTGTCGACCACCGCTGGCCGACGGCGGTGCAGCGGCGGCAAGACTGAATTACGGTGGAGAGGAGAGAGAAGCAGGAGAGAGAGAGAACGAGCTGGGTGCGGTCCGAACGGGGAAGAGAAAAGGAAAAAGAAGAAAAGAAAAGAAAAAAGAGAAAAAGAAAAAGAGGAAGAAGAAAAAAGAGATCCCGTCTTTTTCAACTTGAGTTTCGAAAGTGATCCAACGGAAACGATTTTGAAACTACTAGATAAATAAAATAATTCAAACTCAATGAAATACTTAATTAAAACAGTAAAAATATTAAAATCCAAAAACAAGTTCATTTAAATAAAACAATAACTATTTTTAAAACAGTTAAAATAAATAAATCAATTTAACTCAAAATTAGCTAAAATGAAATATTAAATTCTGAGAAAAATATCCTTTAAAATAAAAAGAAATTAAATTGCAGATCACTAATTTAAATTAATCAAACACAGTGAAATACTTTAATAAAACAATAGAAATTTTAAAACCCACAAACAAACCAATTTAAATTAAAAGAATCAATTTAAATCCAAAATAATAATTAACAATAAGAAAGCCCAATAAAAAAATTTTCACAACTTAAAAATATTATAAAATAATATTTAAAAACTCCCAAAATTTTAAAACAAGATAATTAATCATGAAATAAATTAAATAAATCCTTTATTAAAATACACTAAAATTCGGGATGTTACAATCTCCCCCCCTTAAAATAAATTTCGTCCTCGAAATTGTAGGGTCAAACATCGATGCTAAAGACAGGCATGAGATGCGACTACAGGTAGGCTTAAGAGACATTCTGCCGATCAATCATACGATTGTTGATATTGTTCCATCATAACTGCTTCTCTTTCCCAAGAGAATCTTGAGCCAAAAGATAGTACCAAACTACCTTCTCCAAATGTATCGACTTAGATCTCATCATTCACTCCTTCCAATTTACAATCTGAGTCGGGGCAACCTCATAAGTAAGGTCAGGCTGAAATTCGATGCGTCTTGGGTCGACAAAGCGCACCTCTTGCTGACCAAAACTTTTCTTGAGAGCACATGGAACACATCAAGAACATTTCCAAAATACTCTGGCAAAGCAATCCTATAAGCAACAGCCTCATTCATCACCAAAATCTGAAAACGTCCCACAAATCTTGGGCTAAGTTTTCCTCTTTTACCAAAACGCTTAACGCCTTTCATGGGAGAGACTTTGAGATAATCCAATCACCTTCCTCAAAAGACAAGTCTTTCTCCTTGAATCCACATAATCTTTTTGACAACTTTGCGCTTCCGCCATAACATCTCTTATAATAACTCGGCCCAAATAATATACTCTCACCAATTTCATCCCAACATAAAGGCGGTCTGCACATTCTCCCAAATGCATATCATGATTATCATTCCTAGAGCGGCCAGGTAAACCAAGATCTCAATATCCACAAAACCTTAACACAACACCTAAGGAATTCCAATGATTACTAGTTCCAATTGATAATCTGAACTAACCTCTATTGGTTCCTACGGTAAAACTTCCAAACCTTCGCTGAATACTACACTTTAGTAACCTAGTGGCCACTTCCAAAAATTAACCATCAATAACGAAATTGCATACACAATAATTAATCTTCAATTACAGGTATTCCTCAAAAATTCCAAGTCATCACTAATTCCTCAAACTCAGCACGAAATTTGAACTCCTTATTACAACCAAAGTATCATGCTCCTACTGCGCACACTGATATTCGCCACATACCGAAAATTCATGTCCTCCTAAAATAACACCATTGAGTACAGGGTAGTTCCATACCTACTAACCAAGAAACTCTTACCACAATTGGTGGAAGTACCCACCTCCAAAATCATGAATTATCACACATTACTCAAATAACTCCCGCTACTTTAAACAAGATCAATATCCAAAAAGAATACATCCACGATCAATGACAGAAAACCAATATTAATCAACTTCAGCATCGCAATTGAAAACAAGTAACACTACCACAAAGTGTACTCGTCTCCTCTTAAGATAAGGAACTTACTCTGAAAGACTCGAATCCAACCCGACAACCAAAAAGAACAATTAACAACTTCTACGCGACTACCTAAACCCGAAAGCTTAATATCTAAATTCTGAATATCATCTAATCTAGCGATGACTAAACTCACTACGAACTACCATTGAGTTTACCAAAATCTTATCAAAACTTTCTTGGTAACTCGCCCACCTACTTCTACTCCTATAAGCTAGTTTTAACACAACTAAATCCTTCAATAACACATCACTAATAAACCTCGAGGCACGCCATACTGCTTAAACCATCACTCCACCAAAATTATTGCACAACATCCAAGGATCTTAATATTTTATTAACTCATATACTTGATTATGCTATCCACCGTTGATGCCTAAGCTTCAACTTCCAAAATTCATCAATTAAGCCAAATAACAATGTCCTTAACTCACCAAACTTGACGTTCCATTTCCAAAGGAAAGTATAGTCTCAAAAAAATTTAAATTCCTATGTGACCTCAAGTCACAATTAATTCCTTTAGGTAATCACAATAATTAATGCCAATCATCATTCCATCGAGTAACTTGCTTCGACTGTACTCTTCAATCAACTCACCAAAACTCTTGAACTTAATACTGTCGTAACGACTCCTTAACAATACCTACCAGAACTACTTCTTCCAAGCCAAGAATGAGACTAGAACCTGTACTCTCCGAAATTCCTACAAACTCACAACTGCTACACATCGATCTCGTGCATCCTTAGCTAGAATCCATATTCCTCCAACGTGCAAGTTATCTATCACTACCATTTCCATCATCTGGACCTATATCCTCGAAATCAACAAGAATCATTTCTTAAATCAACACCTTCTTAATCCTTAAAATTGGTATGGATCAAATCTTAAATCTACTATTGTAACCTCACACTAAAAACAATCATTTTCCCGAATTCGATCCAAATCTGCAATCCTCAGAAAATACACGAGCTAAATCATTACCTTCCATCTCCCAAGAAATATTCTCATTAAAAAAAATTCCTATATTAATAATTGATCTCTGATCAACCTCAATTTAATGATCACAGACTAAACAGTCTCCAAAATAAAACAAGCTAGCACACCAAGCTCGAGGAATTAAAAACTTAAATATTATTACAAATCAATCATTCAAACCTATAATTCTAAAACCTTAAACCAAAAAGAATCGTTTCCTGGAATCTTCAAATTCGATGACCTTAAATCTAAAGCACTCACCTTACAAACCTTGCAAAATTCTAAAACCCCAAATAATACCAAAGCGCTTAACAGAGTCGGCAAAAATCTAAAACTTCTAATTTAATTAATCCCTCAAGTGCTTGTTGAACCTACCACCTTAGATCCTATAAACTTATTTCCTAGAAACTATAGGACCTCAAACCTTAGATAACTTCTCAAAAATCTATCCTCGAAGTTCGTTGAACTTATGACCTCTTACTCCTTAGACTCAACAATTAATCCTATGGAACTTAAGACCTCAAGTATCCTAGGCAAACTAAAGCTATTCTCACCTTAGCTGCAACTTGAGTTCCTACTCCATAGAGTTCACTTAGACCATGTCGTTTCCTTCGAGTCTCGATATTAAAACATATCAATCACTAAGAATTCAGGCCTACTACACTAAATGCTCAAGCCTAACAATGACATTCACAGTCGTACCTTCTTCCTGTCATAGCGTAGCCCTTAACCCACTATTTAACTCAAACCGATTAAAATCTAATTATGAACAAAAATAATAATAAAAAATTAAAACACAACAAAATGCCATCAAATAAAATAGAATATCAACCAACCAAGTAAAACAATATACAATAAATTAAAACAATTTAAAGTAACATACCTCAAACAACATAAAATCAAAACAAAACAAAATCTCACAAATAAAATAAAATTCCATAAATAAAATAACATGCGATAAATGAATAAAACAATGAAGAAGTACACAATAAATAATTAAAACAAATAAAGTAAGCGACCATAAAATAAAACAATTAAAGTAAAATAACATTCAACCAAATAGATGAAACCAATAAAAATAACAACAAATATAATAAATTAAAACCATTAAAATAACATATTTCAAACCAAAATAATTTTAAATCACAATTTTTTTAAAACTTTCTGGTACTTCACCTAAGGGACATGTGGCTTTACCCAGAGCCGAACTGCTCTGATACCACCTGTGGCGCCCCCGACTTCCATGTACGGACCAGCATGGAAATCGAGACACCCGGGATGATGACAGCACGGTCACGCATCCCAACGACAAGTGTCAGTGTGTGCAACAAATAAACAGTGCACAAATAAAAACACAGCGGAAGGTAATAAAGTCTACTAGTACCAGAATTTTAATTAATACAGAAATTCAAAATACCAAATACCTTAAAAACAAAACCAAAGTCCCAAAATAAATACAAGTCTGAAAATAAAAGCTACAGCATGAGTGATCCCAGATCACTCCTCCGGCGGAGCCAGATCCTCAGGCTCGGCATCTGCATCATCAACAAAGTCTGCAGTACCATGAAATGGTACCGCAGGTAAGTTATAACCTAACCATGTCCAGAGATAAAACCATACTCTAACAATTAACCATACATGCCCAGGATGCAAATGAAATAATGCTACGCACGCCAAAAATCTCATTGGCTCAAAATCATTCCCAGTAAAATCCATTTCCACCATTTTTCCAGAAAATGGTACACAAAAACATTTCCATCATTTTCCCAGAAAATGATACACAAAAGCAACTCACGCTATTTTCCCAGAAAACAGCTCTTTTCCATTTAATCCAATTAACCATATGCATCATGGCCTCCCCTATGGACCATCCGCACGTCCTGGCTACTTTACGAGAGATGCCCAGTTCCGCACCCGGTGCGTTCGTGGCCAAGTCATCCTCTAGCCCCCGCCAGCAGAAGGGCTACGGAGTCGGCACGTCCAACGTCCGATCCCGTTGTCGCCCGGCGACAACCCAGGGGACGTCACTCAGTATATTGCGCTCCCGAGTGACCAGATGAGCTCCACCGAGATAATGCCCCATCTCGGCTTGGGGTCGTGATACACACGCACCCACAAATCCAGTCAACACATGAAAACCCAGTTTTCATAAAAGTCACATGAACATGAATGCAATACACGAAAACCCAGTTTTCTATTTACAAACATGATCATGCGTGCATATGCCATGAACCAACAATAACCTCAATATCACAATCAAACCAGATCAAAAACACAATTCCCAAACCTTAACCAGATCACAGCCAGAATATCCAATAACCAACTCCAATTCACAATATCATCAAATCCAACAATAATCTAATCACCAATAAACACACAACAATATACTCCGATCAATCCAACCACCCCCGAACTCCTCGGACTCAGTCCGGAAACCAACCAGGATACATATATAAATAAAAGCAGTTAATTGCATAAATATAATTAAATCTCAAAGAAATGTTTAGGAAATACTTACAGCGCTTTAAAACAATTTAACGAAGGTTCCGAGGCACAGCGAATCACCAAGACAGCAAAAATGCACAGTGTAAAAATACTGGCCGAAATGCAGTGAAATGAGAATTTTTCACGATTTCAAACGGAGACTCGAAATTTATAGGGTAGGGCCTATGGAAGGTGGTGAATCTAATGGTGGCGGTGGTTTGCCGAGAATAGTGGCGGAAATGGGTGGTTTTTGGCTAGAATACCCGAATCGGGTTTGGTGCTCGTTTGACCGGCTCTGGCGATGGATCGGGGCCGGGTTTGGGTGGAAAAGCTTGGTATTGGGCCGGTGATGATGTGGTAGAAATTTGGTGGCCAATGGCGGCCGGACGGCGGCGGAAGGAGGAAAAACCCACCGCGGGTTCAACCGGTCCGTGGCGGCTAACTGTGGCTCGGGGCGGTCTGAGATTTTATGGGTGAGGTCGCCGGTCGAAGGGAAGTCTGGTGGTGCCGGCAGTGTCGACCACCGCCGGCCGACGGCGGTGCAGCGGCGGCAAGACTGAATTACGGTGGAGAGGAGAGAGAAGCAGGAGATAGAGAGAACGAGCTGGGTGCGGTCCGAACGGGGAAGAGAAAAGGAAAAAGAAGAAAAGAAAAGAAAAAAGAGAAAAAGAAAAAGAGGAAGAAGAAAAAAGAGATTCCGTCTTTTTCAACTTGAGTTTCGAAAGTGATCCAACGGAAACGATTTTAAAACTACTAGATAAATAAAATAATTCAAACTCAATGAAATACTTAATTAAAACAGTAAAAATATTAAAATCCAAAAACAAGTTCATTTAAATAAAACAATAACTATTTTTAAAACAGTTAAAATAAATAAATCAATTTAACTCAAAATTAGCTAAAATGAAATATTAAATTCTGACAAAAACATCCTTTAAAATAAAAAGAAATTAAATTGCAGATCACTAATTTAAATTAATCAAACACAGTGAAATACTTTAATAAAACAATAGAAATTTTAAAACCCACAAACAAACCAATTTAAATTAAAAGAATCAATTTAAATCTAAAATAATAATTAACAATAAGAAAGCCCAATAAAATAATTTTCACAACTTAAAAATATTATAAAATAATATTTAAAAACTCTCAAAATTTTAAAACAAGATAATTAATCATGAAATAAATTAAATAAATCCTTCATTAAAATACACTAAAATTCGGGATGTTATAATAATCGCAGCGGAATAAGGGTAATTAGTTATAACTCATGCTAGAATAAATTAAAAAATCCCAATAGCATTAATAACCATTATAAGTTCAGACTTAAGGATAACATTTCCTTAATACAAACTACTTAATCCAAGTTCCATGGTTAGATCAACTATTTCATATACTCTGAAGTATGAAGAGTCAATGCTTATGAGCATGAAAATGATTTGTAGTCTTTGTTCAAGGTCCGGCTCCTCTTTAATCATCTGCATCCAATGATCCATCATCTTCATCCTCTACCAATCTTGTCACAACTTCTATCATTTTAGGAGGAATGATAGTGGTCCTACAAGGGGTGAGATTTATTTGAAATTTCAGTAAGTTAAACAATCAACTGGCACAAAGATAACTTATGTATGAAGAATGATAAATACGAATTGCATGAAATGCCAAAATATGTGCATGTCTCTCCCATCCAGATTCCTCAACATTTTTAGAAAAACCTTGATGTACTTTCGCTTTCAGAGAATATTTTCACTCTCTTAATCCAAAAACATGACATTTTGAAAGAGAATATTTCATATTTCATTGCTTTCAAAAATCATAACAGTTCATCGTTTATTAAAGTCATAATTAATATACGTATGGTAGCAACACGGTTTCCCATATGCATAATGAGCACCTACCGGTGACTATAGCACAATTCATATTGATACTACGTCTTTGTCTACAGACATTGTTCTCAATGCATTAATAATATAACATAACATCATCATAATATCATAACATCATAACATATATACCCACCAGCATTAGGTTTCATAAAATATAACTTTGCTCCGGCGTTCTTTAAAAAGAACTCATTCGAAAGTCGTTGACTGTTCTTCATCAACCCTAGTGTCATCACTCCATTTTTACTCACTCCAAAGTGGACATAGGAGTTCCACTAGGATATTTTACCAACCTAGCCTTTGGGGTTGTGACAAAAATTATTTTCATGCTAAGTTAGAAAAATTTATTCCATGACATGTGTATATATTGCAAGCCTTTTATGTGAAATGACATTTATAGATGCAAGATGCTAAAATAGTAGAAATATCACATGTCATGTAAATATACACTCAATGTATTATATAACATAATATTTTATACTCAAAGTGATAATTGAAACATGAACGAAGCATTTATTAATAAATCATAAATAATCTATCAAAAAGTAAGTTAGAGGCCAACTTACAAACTTCTAGAGTAATTGAAAAATAATGTCATAATTGAATAAATCAAGTGCGTACTAAGTTAGGATTAATACTTTTATGGGTGAGGTCTAAAATCAAAGGCTTAAAAAATGGATATTTACAAAAATACCCCTACACCCTAAAAAATTACCGTTAAGGCCCTAAATTTTCACTAATTGCAAACGAACTCCAGATTTAATAAGAATTCATGAACTTCATATTTTTGGCATTCTAAAACTATTTATGTCCTTGTATTTTCACTTTAAAAAAATTAAAGTGAAACTTATCCAAATGGTCCCAACCGGTAGCATGCACTCTAGTTGATGCCTAAGTGTATTTTCAACTATTGGTCCCTATGAATGCATGCATAAGAGATTTTCTTTAATCATAAATGATCACTAACATATTTAATGACATAATTAAGACTAATTCTAGGATAATAGAGTTCATCCCAACACTTAATCATGACTAAGATATCCTTAATCTCTACTTCATTCAAACCGATTCATACTTTAGATTCAAAACCTATCATGGCATGCTTCTAACCACAATTTAAACCTTCCATAATCATATTAATATAATAAAAAATCATATCAAATCATGCTTAATACATGCCATAACTAAATTCCCACTTAAAAATATTTAATTAATCAAACCATCCCTTAATAGATCCGATTTTGATTTAAGCACGTAACCTTCGCTAAACTCAACCAAATTTTATACCATCTCATGAAAAAAAAGCTTGACATGCTAACTAAGATTAAAATCAAGAAATATTAAAAATTTTGTGGCCTTCCAAGCACTCAAGATAGCCTTACATAAGAATACTCAAGAACTCACTCAGTTTTACTCTTTTGATCTCTAAGAGGGGGAAGTGCTCTTCAAGGTTCAAGAGAAAGCTTGGAGATGATGTGTGGAGGAAATGAGGGGGTGAGGGGGCCTTTTATAGGAAGCCAAAGGGGAAGGGACGTTGGCTTGGTATAAGGGGTTTGATGGAAGATGGCGTGTGAATTTGAATTTTCCAGATTTGCACTCCATCGCTTGTGTCATCTTGTGTAGGTCAAAAAAAGTGCCCTAAACTACCATGATTTCACTCCTATGGTTGCTACATTATTTCTATGGTGGCTGGCCAAGTCGTGGGGTAGAGGAGAGGAAAGAAAAATCATCAAAACCACCAGAGGGGCTGACGGGTTCAGTTGGTTTTTCCTTTGGCAGATTTTGATCATTGTCTTGACTAATCCCTTTAAACCATCATCATGGTTGATTTGTGCAATAGCAAGGTTACATCTTGAAGACTTTTTTTTATGATAGAGGGTGGAGAGTTGGCTACCAGGTGATCATGAAGGTCAGCCCAAAATCCTGTTGCCATCTACAGTTTGCGTCCTTTTGAGTAAGGGGAAATAGTGGCTTGAAACCACCATGATTTATTTCTTACTGTGGCTACAATGGTCCTACAGTGGCAACCAAGTTATGGGGTGATAGGTGTTATTTTTGTAATTTTTATCCAGACTGATGAGAGGCAATAAGATCTGAAGAGAGTCGATGAGATTTGGGTGATGAGCCTTGTCCCATGGGTAGTAAAGAGATTTATCTCGCCCAAAGGTAAGAAGATTTACCTCTCAGTAGGTGAGGACATTCACGACCAGAGGGCAAAGACCTGGGCGTGAAGGCTAGAGGGTAGGAAAACTTGGCGCCAATATATTTTACCTTCTGAGCGAGAAGACGTGGCAACAAGGTTTTGGGCTAGAAGACTTGGCAGCAAGGTATTGGGCGGTTAGATTGGGTGATTAGTCTAACTGACTAACTTGAAAGTCCAACTTAAACGACATCGTGGACAACAACTAAAAAGGGCAAGAGGAGTCTTTTCATCCTGGTCGAGAGTCTATCCACTCGGTAAGCGAGAGGAGTCTTTCATCCTGGTTGGGAGTCTCTCCACTCGGTAGGCGAGGAGAGGGCCATGTGGTCTTTGTGACCTCCATATCCGATATATTCAGTGCACACGGCATCTATGACTCGTTCGAAAATGAGTAGCCCAAAGGCTATCCCAAGTGTAGGAGCGTGTCGCGTAGTAATTAGGAATAAATTCCTAGATCGTCTCCACAAGGAAAGTGCTTAAAAATCAAACTCGTGTAAAATGGTGGAAATAGTTACAATGAGAGAATAAAAATAAAAATAATGATATGTGCAATGAATGTGGGAGTGCAATGGAAATGAAAATTTACTAGTCATGGACTAGATTCATGTTGTTGATTTTGAGTGGATGATGAAAAGTGAAAAAAATTTAAATACAAGACAGTAAATTAAAATTGTTGGAAATTAAATAACTGAAATGTAAA
Organism: Cyclocarya paliurus; assembly: GCA_029856935.1. NCBI lineage: Eukaryota > Viridiplantae > Streptophyta > Magnoliopsida > Fagales > Juglandaceae > Cyclocarya > Cyclocarya paliurus. The sequence goes on along the minus strand of CM056960.1, from coordinate 5,144,356 downwards.
TGGACAATAAAATAAAAGTAAATTGTAAAAATTAAAGGTGCAGAAAAATTAAATGACAGTAATTAAAATTGCAGGAAATTAAAAGTGTGAGAAAATTAAATGACGGTAATTTAAATTGTAAGAAATTAAAATTGCGAGAAAAGTAAATGACAGTAATTTAAATTGCAAGAAATTAAAAGTGCGAGAAAATTAAATGACATAAATTTAAAGTGCGAGAAAATTAAATGACAGTAATTTAAATTGCAAGAAATTAAAAGTGCGAGGAAATTAAATGACAGTAATTCGAAATTAAATAAAAACAAAAATTGTAAGGAATAAACTCGATATTTGGAAATGGAGACTGTGTTCTCCAACCCAAAAATCCGAACTTCCAATTAAAATAAACTCTCAAAAATAAAATGGACTCTCAACATTTACTAGAAATTTACTCACTAAACAAACTCAAAACTAAAAATAAAGATTTACAAAAATAAAATTCACTGAGCCATACATTGAAACTGACTGATGAATAAATTACACGACATTAAAAATTGAACTCAGAAAAATAAAAACTGACTATAAAAATTCACTCACTATTTTTTTTTCTGAATTTTAACTCGAAAATCACATTAAAAAAATATTCTAACTCACTGACTACTCACGGACACTCTAACACCACGACTGACTAACACTGACTCTCACTCTAACTTCAGACTCACCTCTAACTCCCTACTCCAGACACACTCTGACTTCTAACACTGCTGGCTCCCTCACTTCGTCGACGTACAAGCCTTATATAGGCATAAAAAAGATCACTGTATTAACTTAGCCCGTGACCTCGTCCCCACTAACAAAAATATTCTGTTTGTCGCTGGTGTGTCTTGTTCTTCACATGCAGTGAGATTCTTTCTTTTCTTTTCTTTTTTTCTTTATTGCTTGCGCCGAACTCTGTGGAGCTGCACCAAGCGATTCTTTCTTCTTTTTTTTTTTTTTTTTTTCTTCTTCCCTTTCCAGCCGAAGTGCACTGCCGTTGTCTCCTCTTTTCTTTTCTTTTCTTTCTTTCTTTCGGCATGTGCATGTTGGTTTCTCTCTTTCACCGTGCGTCGTCCAGCCTTGCACCGACTGCATTTTTTCCTTTTTTTTTTTTTTCTTTGCTGCACCGAACTGCTAGCACCGAAACACATGCAATTTATTTCTTTTCTTTCTTTTAAGCTTTCCAGGCCGAAACTTTCTTTTCTTTCTTCTTTGTTTTCTTTTGCACCGAACTGCTAGCACCGAGTGGTTCCTGCATGTGTTCAAGCTGCTGCGTGGCCCGTGAGCGAGCCGAGTCGACTGCAACCGAGACGTAGAGGTGCCTTCGGTCGTTCTCGGCAGTGTGCACAGGAGAAGGTTTCGGTCGTGGCGTCGGACAGTTCTTGGCCGTGCATGGGGTGGAGGAATGATCGCCGGCGTCGTCTGGTGTTGCTGGTGGCTGCAGGTGGGCGGAGGACGGCTCACGGTGGCATTGGCAACAGCTGTTTGGAGCTGGAAACCGCACGGCTGGAGGTTGAAGATGAAGGAGACGGCGTCGTTTGGAGGTGTGGAAGAAACGGCATCGTTTGGAGGTGTGGAAGAAACGGCACGTCGTTCAGCTCAGACGACAGCCGATTCCCCGAGTTAAACGACATGTCGTTTGGCTTACAGGCCAAACGACATGTCGTTTAGCCTGCGCAGTAAATAAAAATAAAAATAAAAATAGAATAAAATAAAATAAAATAAAATAAAATAAAATAGAAATAAAATAAAATAAAGTAAAATAAAACAAACAAATAATAATAAAAAAATAAAATTAGAAAAAGAAAATAATTAATTAATTAAAAATTAAACAACAACTAAACTAGAATATTAAAAAAATGTGTTGTGCATGTGAGACAATAAAATTAAATTAAATCACAAGTTATAAAATATAAGCATAAATTATGCTTTTAATCAATTTAATTCATAACTTGAATTTATTGCCTCTTGATCATTTTTCTATCTAAAATCAATGATAATATGATAAAACAATTAAAAATACATTGATTTTAACTATATAAATTATGCAATAATGCAGCTCAATCACACCGCCCAACTAACATTTTGCTAGTCTCTGAGCAAAATAGTGAAAATTAATTGAGATGAATATTGCATAAAGCTCGAAATCCAATCAAAAGCAATCAAACACAACAACGAATTCTCACAAAGTGCGACACGTGACTATCAACTCCAGGGGCTATATTCACAAAGACTGTCTCAACAATCTTTCATTAAGAATTGGGGAAAAATCTCAGAACTCAGATGTGTGTGTAGCTAAATTGTTCTTCATTACTAGCCATGATTCGTCATAGGATTTTTTTCAACCTTAAGATTGATCATTTATGATTCTAACTACCTCAAAGCCTAAGGACCTAGCAGTTTTCACGCAAACTCTGTTTAAAGGTTGAACACTCAACCCCCAAAGTTTGGGTAACTGTTTCTAGCCCTTTTTTTTTTATTATTATTATCATTTTTTTTTCAAACGGATTCGATCAGTGGGGAATCGAACCCAGGACCGTGCGCCTAATCCACACATTCCCAAGTTCACCCTTACCGCTGAGACAGATCCATGCTTATTCCTTTTTTTTTTTTTCGAAAGGCTCGGTAGTCCTGTAGTTTACTTCTCCAGTGTTAAATCAACGAATAGTAATGAAGAACACTACAAGTGTAAGCATGTGTAGACTGTCATTCAAGATTTTCCCTTCATTATATAAATCATGTCAAGTCTATCTCAATGAATATAGCATCCTGGTGTTTCAAGTTATACATCAAGCAAAATATGATGCATCAGGAATCATGTTCTATGCTCAGGGTTGAAAATAAATCTTCATAAAATAATTCCGCTCAACTACACCACCAAGATGCTCAAATTTCACAAAATGATAGAATAGAGTATATGTCAATCATGTGTATCTCAGTGCATATTAAGGCAAAAATTGTGTAATCCAATGCACACATACTAACAAAGAAAAGATGAGCAATAAAAGAAAAATTAACACAGAAAATAAAGAAAGAGAAACAATCAACAAACAACAACTTAGAAAATAAGCAATTATGTAATCCATCATACACACGTAAAATTAAACAAACAACATAGAAACTAAACAAAAAGAGGCAAGAAATAACACAAAATAAACAACAAGATGCAATAACAGAAACAGTATTTAAGTAAGTATGAGAGTAGAGAAAACTCCCTGGATCAGTGGGAAATGCTTTGGGGTGAAAACTTTTCTTGCAAAAAAATTCTTCATGCACTCCATTCCAGTGTTTAAGTATTCTCAGCAATGGAACACTCGAGTTGGATCAAGTCTGAAACAAAGATGATCTGCCAACTGAGTCAAATGAGCGTTCATCCAATTGCAGTAAACTTGGAATTTAACAAGTGTCATAAATCCCGAGATCCGACAGCTGTCGTAAGTCACGGAGCCCTAGATCTCGTGCAATGGAACCGTTATGACAAACACTTTAAGCCTCGAGCTCCGTCCTGGGTCCATATCGTGCTGTAAATTGCAAACGGACAATTGCTTTATGGCCTCGAGCTGTGCTCCGGGTTTTGCCTGATCAATCTTTGCTGAGCCTTTGAATGCTTCGGGCCTCTATATAAGGGACCATCTCCACCCTCTCGAAACACATAACAATCTCTGCATCTCTCGTATTTTTTTCTTTCTTTTCTTTTCTCATACCTCTCACACCTTCTCTCATTTTCTTCAAATGGCTGAGCAGCATTCTGTCAATAATATCCCCGATTTGAATCAGGTACCAATTACGCCTCAACAATTGCACTTCTGTCCTGATGCCGTCAACACCATGGTTGGGGCAGAGGTATATTTCTCTACCCGGTCCGATGCCGAAGTTGTTTCAGGATCGAGAATGCTCGGTGCCCAATATGCTGCTTCTATTACAACCATATCCCGGAGGTTACTGTTACGAGTGAGTGAAACTGATCAACTTAAATCTCAAATTTCTAAATTGCAGCAAAAACTTGTTAATAAATGCAGAAAAAATAAAATACAAAGACAAGAAAATAAGCAATTAAAAAAATGTGCGGACTGGTATGCTCAAAACCTGCAACCACGAATAACGGAGCTGGAATAAGAGAAGGAACAAATACTCAGTCAACATCAGCAATTAACAGCAGAGGTCCAGCCTTTAAAAGAAACAGGGAGTCAGTCTGCTGTTTAATTTTTGCTTGCTTATTATAGAGCTTGTTTTGTTCTTTATTTCCAAATCTATAAAATTAGTCTTGAGCATTAAAGTCATTTTTTTTTATTTGTTATTATTTATTTATTTATGAAACAAAATCAGAAAAAGAAAAGACTCATTCAAAACGGATTTTCTAAGACTCAATATCCCTAAAGAAATACCGTCAAACAAATGGGATAACTGGCAAGATAACTACTCTGCCAAAGCGGACACTTGCGATCATTGTGCTATCGCGTGTCGGTATCACTTCATCATGCCAGGAAATCCTGAACGCTGACATGGTTTTTTTTTTTTTTTTTTTATTACAGAATGCAATTTCCTCCCCCCAACTGAACAATGCAGTGTCCTCACTGTTTAATGAAAAAGAAAATCAATGCAAAGAGAAAATAATGTAAAATGGAAGAGAGAGAAATGAATAATTTAAACAATCATGCAACACACGAAATAAACATAAATAAACAAACAAATAAAAAGTACTCAAAAATCACAAGGTGTCTGGACAAGAAGAGTTTCACCTGGATCATACATTGGAATAAAAGGTTTAAGGCGCTGACCATTCACAGTGAAAGGGGTACCGTCATTATTAGGATTTTTTATGTCCACCGCCCCATGAGAATGAATTTTTGTTACCACATAAGGACCATTCCAACGAGATTTTAATTTACCAGGAAAAATATGTAAACGAGAGTTGTAAAGAAGTACTTCCTGGCCGATTGTGAATTGCTTGGACTGAATTTTCTTATCATGCACATTTTTCATTCTTTCTTTTGCTATTTGGGCGTTATCATAAGCATCTCGACGAGCCTCATCCAATTCGCTGATCTGCAATTTTCTCAACCCTGAAGCTTCATCAAGTGACATGTTAACATGTTTTATTGCCCAAAGAGCTCGATGCTGAATATCAACAGGTAAATGACAAGCTTTACCATAGACTAATCGATAAGGGGACATCCCTAAATTAGTTTTGAAAGCTGTCCTATAAGCCCACAAAGCATCAAGAAGTTTGACTGACCAGTCTTTCCTGTTAGGATTGACAGTTTTCTCCAAAATTATTTTGATTTCTCTATTTGCCAATTCAGCTTGCCCATTTGTTTGGGGGTGATAGGGGTGGAAACTCGGTGTGTGATACCATATTTCTTTATGAGTGTGGAAAATGGTTTGTTGCAAAAATGAGAACCCCCATCACTAATGATAACTTTGGGCATGCCAAAACGAGCAAATAGAGATTGCAAAAATTTTAGGACAACACGATGATCATTAGTTTTGCAAGCGATGGCCTCCACCCATTTTGAAACATAATCCACAGCTAGTAAAATATATGTGTTTCCAAAGGAAACCGGGAAAGGTCCCATGAAGTCTATCCCCCAACAATCAAAAATTTCTAAAGTGAGAATTGGGGAAAGAGGCATCATATTTCTTTTATTAATGGATCCCAATTTTTGACAAGGCTCACAAGCTTTACAAAAATTGTAAGCATCTTTAAACATGGAAGGCCAGTAGAAACCACTTTGCAAAATTTTAGCAACAGTTTTCTTTGCTGAAAAATGACCACCACATGCACCCATATGACAAAATCTCAGTACAGAAGAAAACTCATTATCAGGAATGCATCTTCGAATCAGTTGGTCTGAACAATATTTAAAGAGGTATGGGTCATCAAAGTAAAAATGTCTTACCTCTGAGAGGAATCGGCGCTTATCTTGGATGGACCATTCAAAAGGCATTTGTTCAGTCACCAAATAGTTGACTATGTCAGCAAACCAAGGAGCTGTTTGAATTGCAAACAACTGCTCATCCGGGAAACTATCATCAAGAGGAATGATGACTTTTGAAGTGGAGGATGGTGGTAATCTGGAGAGATGGTCAGCCACCACATTTTCGACTCCTTTCTTGTCTTTTATGGTGATATTGAACTCTTGGAGCAAAAGAATCCAACGAATTAACCTAGGCTTGGCATCCTTCTTTGCCAACAAATACTTGAGAGCAGAATGGTCAGTAAAAATGACAACAGGAGACCCAATAATGTAAGAACGAAATTTATCTAAGGCAAACACAACAGCTAGCAACTCCTTTTCTGTGGTGGTATAATTTTTTTGTGCATCATTTAAAGTCCGACTTGCATAATAAATGACCGAAGGCTTGTTGTCTACTCTTTGGCCAAGAACGGCACCAAGAGCAAAGTCACTAGCATCGGTCATAATCTCAAATGGCAAGTCCCACCGAGGAGATTGCATGATTGGGGCAACTGTTAAGTGTTCCTTCAAAGTCTCAAAGGCTTGTTGACACTCATTAGTCCAAACAAAAGCAGTATCATTTTGCAATAAGGTACATAGTGGTTTTGCAATGGTACTAAAGCCCTGAATGAAACGCCGATAGAAGCCAGCGTGGCCAAGAAAAGAATGAATGTCTCTCACTGTCTTAGGAATAGGCAGTTGAGATATCAATTCTATCTTAGCTTTGTCAACTTCTATGTCATGTTTAGAAACCAAATGTCCGAGTACCAAACCACTAGTTACCATAAACTGGCATTTTTCCCAATTTAACAACAGATTTTTCTCCTCACATCTTTTTAAAACAGCAGCAAGATTTTTTAAACAGATATCAAAAGATTTTCCAAACACAGAAAAATCATCCATGAAAACTTCACACATGTCATCAAGCATGTCAGAAAAAATGCTCATCATACAGCGTTGAAAAGTGGCAGGTGCATTGCATAAACCAAATGGCATTCTTCTAAAGGCAAAAGTACCAAAGGGGCAAGTGAAGGTTGTCTTTTCTTGATCCTCTAGTGCTATGGCAATTTGATAATAGCCAGAAAATCCATCCAGAAAGCAATAAAAAGAATTACCAGCCACTTTTTCTAAAATTTGATCTAGGAAGGGTAATGGGAAATGATCTTTTCGACTAACCAAATTTAATTTTCGGTAGTCGATACACATTCTCCATCCCGTTACCTTCCTAGTTGGAATCAATTCACCATTGGCATTTTCAATAACAATTAAACCAGATTTTTTTTGGACTACCTGTGTTGGACTTACCCACTTGCTATCGGAGATAGGATAGATGATGCCCACAGCTAGCAATTTTAGTACCTCTTGCTTCACCACCTCCTTCATGGTGGGATTCAACCTTCGTTGTGCATCACGAGTTGGTCTCGCCTCTTCTTCCAGAAAAATGTTATGGGTACATATTGAAGGATCAATTCCCTTGATGTCTGCGATAGTCCACCCTATCGCTCCTCGATGTTGTCTCAGCACTACCAGTAACTCCGTTTCCTGCTTTGAAGTGAGTTGAGAAGAAATGACTACCGGAAACGTGCCCTCAGCTGGGCCCAAAAAAATGTATTTCAAGTCCTTGGGTAGTGGTTTCAACTCCAATGTGGGGACTTCTTCTTTTGATGTCTTCATGACTTCTGGTAGATTAAGAGCCTCAAAGACTGGCCTACGCCAATTGCTCATGTAACTCATATTTGACATCTGAGAAGGCCTGTCTGCTTCTGTTAATCGTTCCTCTGAATCTGCCAACTCTAATGACAAAGGAATTGTCTCAAGAGTCTCAGTTTGCTCTTGTGGGTCATCTCCAAATATATTTTCAGAATCAAATGCTGATAACAGTTCTGAAATATCAAAATCATATACCATATCAACTGCATGTACTTCTGAATCATCGCACCCACTAGGCATTTTGCAGGCGTTGAACACATTCATTTCCAATGTCATATTGCCGAATGTGAGCTTCAGTACTCCACTTCGACAATTAATCAATGCATTGGAGGTAGCAAGAAATGGACGCCCAAGGATGACAGGTGCATGGTAAATGGTGGAGGTTGGTTGCTGCATGTCAAGTACTACAAAATCTACTGGGTAGTAAAATTTGTCTACCTGAACCAACACATCTTCCACAATACCCTTTGGTACCTTGACTGATCTATCAGCCAACTGTAGCATGATGGAGGTCTTTTTCATCTCTCCCAATCCCAGCTGCTCATATAATGAGAATGGCAGCAAGTTCACACTGCTCCCTAAGTCAAGTAGAGCTCTCCCAATGCGTGACTCGCCAATCATAATGGAAATGTTGGGAGAGCCGGGATCACCGTACTTTTGCGGAGTCTCGTTCATTATTAGTGCGCTGACTTGCTCCGTTAGGAAAGCTTTCTTCTTTATATTCAGCTTCCTCTTCACTGTGCACAAGTCCTTCAGAAATTTTGCGTATGAAGGCACCTGTTGTATGGCATCCAAGAGTGGAATATTAATCTTCACTTGCTTGAAGATTTCTTGGATCTCAGTGTGATATTTATTCTTTTGGCTAGCTGCTAGTCTCTGAGGGTAGGGAACCACAGGTTGGTACCCTATGCTTGATTCAGCCTCTACAATTACAGGCTCTTTAGATTCTGGTCTCATCATCTTTGGTTCTTTTTCAGCTTCTTCAGGCTTTGATACATCTTTAGGAGTAGGAGCAGCTTCTTGTTTGTCCATGGTCATCTCCGGTTGGGGAATTTCTTTTCCACTTCTCAAAGTAAGATGGCCTTTGCTGTCTCAATAGCATCTTCTGAGACATTATGTACCTGATGTGATTGTTGCCGGTACACTTGAGGATTGGGTTGAGGCTGTGCTGGGAACTTCCCTTTCTCCAGAGTGCTCAGTGCTATGTTCATCTTATTCATGGTGCCTCGCAATTCATTTATGGCTTGAGTGTTTTGATTGTTTGTGGTGGCCTGGATCTGCATGAATTGCTGAAGTGTATTGGCCATCTGTGCCATACTTTCATCTAAAGATTTTTTTGCAGGGGGTTGTGGCTGAGAATTTTGTGCAGCTACATGAGGCTGAGATCCTGGAAGTGCTACAAAAGGATAGCTTTGAGGATTCTGATATGGTTGCTGCTGAGACTGGGGTACAATCTGATGAAATGATTGTTGGGATTGAGGAACAATCTGATGAAATGGCTGCTGAGGCTGAGGAACAGCTTGATGAAATGGTTGGTGAGAAGAGGAAGGGGATCGGCCAGGCTGATCATTTCTCCAGGAGAAATTTGGATGATTCCTCCACCCAGGATTATATGTATTTGAGAAAGGTTGATTTTGTGCTCTGTTGACCCAGTTAGCTGATTGCATCTGTTCTGGTTCATTCTCCTGAATTACGGGCATGATTGGGCAGTCTTGAGTTTTGTGGTTTGAATCAGCGCACAAAGAGCACGCCTCTACAGCTTTTACGGCCTTCACTTTTTCCGTCTCCATGACCTCCAATCTTCTGGTTAATGCAGCTATTCGGGCTTGAACATCAGTGTCTTCCTTTATCTCATATTTGCCTCCACCAGTAATGGCTCGTAGTGGTTGTGGTGTCAATGAAACTCGGTCAGTCCGAGTGTTCCATTGTAGAGCACTCTCAGCAAGATAGTCAAAAAATGATAATGCTTCGTCAGGTTCTTTGCTAAAGAACTCTCCGTTGCACATGGTTTGGACAAATTGCTTGCATTCTGGAGAGAGACCGGTGTAAAAGTAATTCACCAATCTCCAGGATTCAAAACCGTGATGTGGGCAGATGTTCATCAAATCCTTAAACCTTTCCCAGCTGATATGGAAAGTTTCATCAGGCTTTTGGTTGAACTGACTGATTTTCTCTTGTAATGATTGAGTTCTTTGAAAAGGAAATTTTTTTTTTAAAAATTCACGTTGCATGTCAGACCAGCTGGAAATAGAATTAGGCCTCAAAGAGTTAAACCAAATTTTTGCTTTGTCCTTTAGAGAGAAAGGAAACAATCGAAGCCTAATGTATTCATTAGTATTGGTCCTGTTGATGAACGTGGTGCAAGCCAACTCAAAATCTGTCAGATGTTGGTAGGGACTTTCAGAATCCATCCCGTGGAACTGAGGTATTACTGACATCATGCCATGCTTTATGGAAAAATTAGGTGCATCATTAGGTAACACAATGCATGAAGGTGTAGTGGTGCGAGTGGGTTGCAAATACTCTTTAAGAGTGCGTGGTGCAGGCGCAGCCATGGCTTGTTCGGTTTCAGAATTGTTGCTTGTAGAGGAGACAAAAAGGGTGTCTGTCTCTAAGCAGTGTGAACTACTATTGGTGCTTGATGCAACTCTACACAATCTATTTGAACTGTCTCTTACCCAAAACATGAAACATCAGTCCAAAATAGAAAAGAGAAGATCCAAGCAACTTTATAGTAGGTGAAAAATGCCCATTTTTTTTTAATTTAATTTAATTTAATTTTTTTTAATAATAAAAAAATAAAGATGAAAATCACGAGTTTAAATTTACGACAAGCATCTTTCCCCGGCAACGGCGCCAAAAACTTGACTCGTTCGAAAATGAGTAGCCCAAAGGCTATCCCAAGTGTAGGAGCGTGTCGCGTAGTAATTAGGAATAAATTCCTAGATCGTCTCCACAGGGAAAGTGCTTAAAAATCAAACTCGTGTAAAATGGTGGAAATAGTTACAATGAGAGAATAAAAATAAAAATAATGATATGTGCAATGAATGTGGGAGTGCAATGGAAATGAAAATTTACTAGTCATGGACTAGATTCATGTTGTTGATTTTGAGTGGATGATGAAAAGTGAAAAAAATTTAAATACAAGACAGTAAATTAAAATTGTTGGAAATTAAATAACTGAAATGTAAATGGACAATAAAATAAAAGTAAATTGCAAAAATTAAAGGTGCAGAAAAATTAAATGACAGTAATTAAAATTGCAGGAAATTAAAAGTGCGAGAAAATTAAATGACGGTAATTTAAATTGCAAGAAATTAAAATTGCGAGAAAAGTAAATGACAGTAATTTAAATTGCAAGAAATTAAAAGTGCGAGAAAATTAAATGACATAAATTTAAAGTGCGAGAAAATTAAATGACAGTAATTTAAATTGCAAGAAATTAAAAGTGCGAGGAAATTAAATGACAGTAATTCGAAATTAAATAAAAACAAAAATTGTAAGGAATAAACTCGATATTTGGAAATGGAGACTGTGTTCTCCAACCCAAAAATCCGAACTTCCAATTAAAATAAACTCTCAAAAATAAAATGGACTCTCAACATTTACTAGAAATTTACTCACTAAACAAACTCAAAACTAAAAATAAAGATTTACAAAAATAAAATTCACTGAGCCATACATTGAAACTGACTGATGAATAAATTACACGACATTAAAAATTGAACTCAGAAAAATAAAAACTAACTATAAAAATTCACTCACTATTTTTTTTTCTGAATTTTAACTCGAAAATCACATTAAAAAAATATTCTAACTCACTGACTACTCACGGACACTCTAACACCACGACTGACTAACATTGACTCTCACTCTAACTTCAGACTCACCTCTAACTCCCTACTCCAGACACACTCTGACTTTTAACACTACTGGCTCCCTCACTTCGTCGATGTACAAGCCTTATATAGGCATAAAAAAGATCACTGTATTAACTTACCCCGTGACCTCGTCCCCACTAACAAAAATATTCTGTTTGTCGCTGGTGTGTCTTGTTCTTCACATGCAGTGAGATTCTTTCTTTTCTTTTCTTTTTTTCTTTATTGCTTGCGCCGAACTCTGTGGAGCTGCACCAAGCGATTCTTTTTTTTTTTTTTTTTTTTTTCTTCTTCCCTTTCCAGCCGAAGTGCACTGCCGTTGTCTCCTCTTTTCTTTTCTTTTCTTTCTTTCTTTCGGCATGTGCATGTTGGTTTCTCTCTTTCACCGTGCGTCGTCCAGCCTTGCACCGACTGCATTTTTTCCTTTTTTTTTTTTTTTTTCCTTGCTGCACCGAACTGCTAGCACCGAAACACATGCAGTTTATTTCTTTTCTTTCTTTTAAGCTTTCCAGGCCGAAACTTTCTTTTCTTTCTTCTTTGTTTTCTTTTGCACCGAACTGCTAGCACCGAGTGGTTCCTGCATGTGTTCAAGCTGCTGCGTGGCCCGTGAGCGAGCCGAGTCGACTGCAACCGAGACGTAGAGGTGCCTTCGGTCGTTCTCGGCAGTGTGCACAGGAGAAGGTTTCGGTCGTGGCGTCGGACAGTTCTTGGCCGTGCATGGGGTGGAGGAATGATCGCCGGCGTCATCTGGTGTTGCTGGTGGCTGCAGGTGGGCGGAGGACGGCTCACGGTGGCATTGGCAGTAGCTGTTTGGAGCTGGAAACCGCACGACTGGAGGTTGAAGATGAAGGAGACGGCGTCGTTTGGAGGTGTGGAAGAAACGGCATCGTTTGGAGGTGTGGAAGAAACGGCACGTCGTTCAGCTCAGACGACAGCCGATTCCCCGAGTTAAACGACATGTCGTTTGGCTTACAGGCCAAACGACATGTCGTTTAGCCTGCGCAGTAAATAAAAATAAAAATAGAATAAAATAAAATAAAATAAAATAAAATAAAATAAAAATAAAATAAAATAAAGTAAAATAAAACAAACAGAATAATAATAAAAAAATAAAATTAGAAAAAGAAAATAATTAATTAATTAAAAATTAAACAACAACTAAACTAGAATATTAAAAAAATGTGTTGTGCATGTGAGACAATAAAATTAAATTAAATCACAAGTTATAAAATATAAGCATAAATTATGCTTTTAATCAATTTAATTCATAACTTGAATTTATTGCCTCTTGATCATTTTTCTATCTAAAATCAATGATAATATGATAAAACAATTAAAAATACATTGATTTTAACTATATAAATTATGCAATAATGCAGCTCAATCAATCTACCCAGTGGGATAGTTCCTCATGACTGGGACCAATTTGCTGCTGACCACCAAATCCGAGTTCCACAGTCAATCTATTCGCAACCAAACCCTTCCAAGCTCTACAAATCAAGGCACATATCACTAAATCTTTCATTTTAGATAATCATGTTAATCTTATGTGAATTTTGTACTAAGTGCCAAGATTAAGGCTAACCTTACCATCAACTGTGATGCCCCGACTCCCACGTACAAAAAGCCTCAGAAATCGTGATGTCAGGATGATGACAACTCGGTCACGCATCCCAACGGCAAGTGTCAAGTGTGTGCAATAAATAAACAGTGCACAAATAAAATACACAGCGGAAGGTAATTAAGTCAACTAGTACCAGAATTTTGTTTAATACAAATATCCAAAAATACAAATATCTTAAAAACAAGCCAAAGTCCCAAAATAATAATACAAGTCTGAAGATAAAATAAACAAGCACAAGTGATCCCAGATCACTCCTCCGGCGGAGCCAAATCCTCAGACTCGACATCTGCATCATCAACAAAGTCTGCAGTACCATTAAATGGTACCACAGGTAAGTTATAACCTAATCAAGTCCTGAGATAAAAATATATTTAAACAACTAACCATGCATGCACATGATGCAATATGCAATAAATGCAACACACGCCAAAAATCTCTTTTGGCCCAAAAATATTTCCAGTAAAAATATTTCCACCATTTTCTCAGAAAATGGCACACAAAACCAACTCACGCTATTTTCCCAGAAAACAACCAATTTTCCATTTAATCCAATTAAACCATATGCACCATGACCTCCCCTATGGACCATCCGCACGTCCTGGCTACTTTACGAGCGATACCCAGTTCCGTACCCGGTGCGTTCGTGGCCAGGTCATCCTCTAGTCCCCGCCAGCAGAAGGGCCACGGAGTCGACACGTCCAACGTCCGATCCCGTTGTCACCCGGCGACAACCCAGGGGACGTCACTCAGTATATTACGCTCCCGAGTGACCAGAGGAGCTCCACCAAGATAATGCCCCATCTCGGCTTAGGGTCGTGATACACACGCACCCACAAATCCAGTCAACACATGATCATGAATGCAATACACGAAAAACCCAGTTTTTCAATTTACAAACATGTCATGCGTGCAATATGCAATGAACCAAATCACAACCATAATATCCAATAATCAACTCTAACTCACAAGATAATCAATATCCAACAATAATCCAATCACCAAAAATCACACAACAATTACTCTGATCTAACCATCCACCCCCGAACTCCTCGGACTCAGTCCGGAACCAACCAGGATATATATATATAAATATAGCAGTTAATTGCAAAAATATAATTAAATCTCAAAAGAATTGTTTAGGAAATACTTACAACGCTTTAAAAATATTTTAAGGAGGATCCGAGGCACAAGGAATCACCAAAGCAGCAAAATTACACAGTGTAAAAAAACACTGGCCAAAATGCAGTGAATTTTGAATTTCACAAGGGTTCAAATGAAGACTTGGAAACGGTAGGGTAGGGCCTATGGGAGGTGGGGAATCTAATGGTGGTGGCTTTTGGCCGTGGATGGTGGCGGAAATAGTGGTTTTAAGGTCGAAAACTCAAATCAAATTTTGAGTTCGTATGGCCAGCTCCGGCGACGAATCGGGGCCGGGTTTGGGTGGAAAAGCTTGGTAATTGGCCGGTGAAGAAGTGGTGAAGAAATGGTGGCCGGAGGTGGCCGGACAGCGGCGAAATGGAGTGAAAACCACCGCGGGTTCAAGCGGTTCATGGCGGCTAACGGCGGCGTTAGCCGGCCGGATACTTGGTGGGTAGACTCGCCGGCGCACGGGGGAGCCGATGGTGCCGGCGGTGTCACGCACGGTGGGCCGGAGGCGGCGCAGCAACGGTAAGGCCGATTCACGGTGGGGAGAGGAGAGAGAGAAGAGAGAGAAAGGGGTCGGGCACGCGGGGGAAGAAGCAGGAGAAAAAGAAAAAAAAAAAAAAGAAGAAAAAGGAAGAAAAAGAAAAAGAGGAGGAAAATAAAGAGAAGATCCAGTCTTTCAACATGGATCCCGAAAAATTCAACGAAGATGATTTTAAAACTGAAAGCTAAATAAAATAATCCAAACGCAGTGAAATATTTTAAATACAGCAATAAAAATTTAAAACTCAAAAATAAATCAATTTAATTTAAAGATCATTTTAAAAGCCAAAACAGTAAATAAAATCTAGAAAACACGTAAAAATAATTTTCACAACATAAAATATCATGAAATAATATTTAAAAACTCCCAAAATTTTAAAACAAGATAATAAATCACAAAATAAATTAAATAAATCCTTCATTAAAAATACACTAAAATCTGGGATGTTACATCAACCCTAATGTAATTAATAACCCAAAATTATACGGTCCTCTTGCCAACTCAAATATCTAAAATTATTCTTATTCTAGAATAGCTCAACTTCTAATTAACTAGGATTAAGGTTACTAAAGTCTAAGGTCAAGGCCTATGGAGCTTTTTAGGCGGGGTGTTACACTTCCTTTCTCCTTTGTTGCCTTCCATGGTCTCTTGGCCTTCCCTAGATTCCACTTTTCCATAACCTAATCATTCCCTTCTAGAATCTCTCTCCCATAGTGACATGTGTCAAAAAGCTTCTTCCCACAAGCAAATATCTTCATGCATGCGTGACACATGGCAAGAAAGTGATGATCTTCCTATGGTTGGCGTGTAAGCCAAACCCTAGCTCCTTCTTGCCTCCTTCCCTTATTTCAATCTAGATTTATCAAGTCCTATACATAGCTCCATTGGATGACAAGTAGCATACACAAATCTTGAGTTGGGCGTGAGCCTTAATTCCATTCGGCTTCAAAACCCTAATTTCTGACAAGGGCTGAAACTTTCATGGGCTCATTAAATTTTTTTTACACAAAAGCCTAGAAAGTCTTGGTCATCACATCGGCCAAGCATACAAATTATTCAATTTCAAGCACTTCCAAGGGAAAAAATGACAATTGGGGTGGCGTGTGGAGGTGAGGTAAAAAGGTGCAGTAAATTTGAAGAACAAGAGCACTCAGTTTGGACAAAAATTCAATTCCTAGGTGAAATAGTTGAGTTTTTGGCTTTTGTTTCTTGGAAACAATTCACTCCTTGCTGGGTATGATTATTAGGTGATATGATGAGGTATGATTGTGCAGAAAACCCCTTGAAAACATGAGGAGGTGGAGTAGGTTTGTTGAAGGGTCACTTCGTTTGCTTCAAAGGAGCCGATTGGTGGTTTGTGGTGGCAATGGCAGGTCTTTGACTCAAGTGACATGGGTTGGGTCAATTCTAACCTTCAAGGGTTGTCTAAGAGTGATTCAAAACAATTATAAAATCCAAAAATTTTAGATCATAAATATGAAGAAAAAATAATTTAAAGAAAACTATGCAAAATTCATGGTGTGGGTTACTATTAATATGTGAGATGAGTAGTGCTTCTTAACTCAAATTAGAAACTTGAAAATGGTTGAGAGGCAACCCTAGGGGTGTGTGGTTCATTTTTTGTTTAAGGAAAACCCATGGTATGGTGTATGTGGGCTCCAATTGGAATAATGAAATAAAAGACAAGGCTTTGGGCTTCAAGGGTTGGGCTTTTGTTGGGCCAAATGTGCAAGCCTTGGTTGTGGGGTTTGGAGTGGGTTATTATACGGATCTTATGTCCTGATTTGTGGGGCCTATCCATAGACTCAAAGGCTTACTAGATTGGGTCCCAATCTTAAGTCTTTCATAGTTTGTGCCAAAGGCCTTCACTTTTAGTAAGTTAGACCCAATGGTTTTGTGTCCTTTACATTGGGCCTATTTTCTAGTGTCCTTCAAGAAAGGATTAAAACTTTATATCTCCCAAGCTGGGCCTAAGGATTTTTAACATCTAATCCTTAGCCCATCACATCCTTAGTGAATTAGGGCCTTAAAGTCTTATGTCCATCAAGTAGGGTCTAAAGTCTTATGTCCATCAAGTAGGGCCTAAAGTCTTATGTCCATCAAATAAGGCCTAAAGTCTTATGTCTCCTAAGCCTTTATACCCAAAAAGCTTGGGCCCTTAGTAAACTACTATTGTGCCTTCTCTATATCCATCCAATATTTAACCCATTTGCTTAACCCATCAATAAGCCATGTGGCATTCTTCCATTGGTCTCTTGGCATTTATCCTCAAAATTAAAAAAATACTGAAAATTCTCCAAAATAATATTACTAAATCAATCAAACTCCAAAATTTTCCTTTTCCTCAAAGTCAATATTACACTAGAATCTTTTAGAAATTATAGTAACTCAAAGCATACGGCCTTTTCGCCAACTCAAGTATCCAAAATTGTTCTTATTCTCATATAGCTCAACTCCTAATTAAGTAGGATTAAGGCTACTAAGGTCAAGGCCTAAGGAGCTTTTTAGATGGGCTGTTACATCCTCCCCCCTTAAAAAAAGATTTCATCCTTGAAATAACCAAAGCATATATACACCAATACTATGTATGTACTTACCAATGACTCTATGGTTTAGAACTAGATGAGGAGTCTTCAGTGACATCATCCAACAACTCCTCCTAAGTATGGTAGAAGAACTTATCTTCCTCCGAGTCATAGTGCGCATTGACTTGCTCTTCCATCTCCCTCCAATGTTCAGTTGCTCTATTTCTGGAGTTCCCTCCTCACGAAATCGTATGCAGTGCATGGAAGAGTCAGACAATTCTAAGGCATCGGTGGAACAGAGAGTGGGATAAAGTGGCTCTTGGTTTCCCTAGAGTAGCTCAGTCGCTTGACTAGATTCTGGTCGATTGTGCAGGGTGTGGTTGGTTGGGTTATTTCTCTCCTCTTGGCATTTAAGCTAGGGGGCCGGGCCTCACTAGTCGAATTGGTAGGGTCTAGTGGTGGTTGGTGCTTCGCATGTGATAATACTTGTCTGGTAGAAATATTTCGCTTCCCTTCATGACCTAATACGTGCATCCTAGGATATTCCAACTTTTCCCTTTGAGTCCAAGAAAAGGCAACTATATAACCCAACCTCATCCTTCTGCGCTCCTCTCTAGTGGCTTCTTTAATGTCGTGATTTCACCAAAGCACTATTACCAGAGAAAGTTTTTGATTCATAATCTGCACAAGAAGTTCCTCGTACGACAAGTTGGGCTTAACAAAATGTCCTCGAGATCTTTAGGGTAAAAAATTATAGTGGCTAACTCTAAATTGTATATGGGGTAATTCTGCTCATGGTTCTTAAGTTGTTGGGGAGCATAAGTGACAACACATTCATGTTGGAGAGGGCGGTGAGCGATATTGATAATTTAAAGAAACCTTCTACAAACCTTTAGTAATAACCGGCTAATCCCTTGAAACTTCAGTCCTCAAGTATATTGGTAGGACACTACCAATTCATTGCTGCTTCAATCTTACTATGATCAACCGCCACTCCTTTACACAAAATCACATGCCCTAAAAACTTTACTTCCAAAATTCACACTTGTTGAACTTGGCATACAACTTATATTCCTTCAATCTTTCTAGCACTAGGCTAAGATGTTGCCTATGTTCCTCTATTTGAACCTTCAACTCCTCTTAACCTAGACTTGTTGGCCTTTGACCACCTATTTGCGATCAATGTACGTGGCATGGCTGTATGTGTAAAGCATGCAGCGCGTGCTATGGTTGAAGGTCATGTGAGGGGAAGAATTGTGTGTACGACAAGTATAACAACAAATCTGGGTCCAACCCAAAACACTGATTACTTTATGTCAAAGCACGCAGTGCTTGGACTTGTTCGATCAGCAAGCAGGTAGCTAGGGGAGCATGGGATTAGAGTGAACTACGTATCGCCCCCTATAGTTGCTACTCCTTTGGCATGCAGTAAAATCGGAATGGACACAGAGCAGGTGGAGAAGGCATTTGAGCCACATGCGAGCTTAAAAGGAGTTGAGCTAAAAGTGGGGATGTGGCGGATGCTGTGCTCTTCCTTTCATCTGATGATTTTGGATTTGTCAATGGGCATAACTTGGTGGTTGATGGCAGCTGGATTAGTCAACCACCTAGAGTCTAAGCCACTAAATCTAGAGCTTGGAGACAAAAAACATGCCACTAAATCTAGAATAAAAAAATATGTATGTTTGTTTTTATGTAGGTGTGTACCTATTATGTTTTCAAATTTGGTTCTCTCTAATAAAAACTTCTTTGTGTTCTAGAAAGTAAAGCTGTCATGTGATGTGATGTAATGTAAGGTATAGTTGTGAATGGAGTTTTGTCGTGCCAAGTGTTGGGATGAACTTGTAACGGGACGGGAAGTAGGAAGAGTCGTGCCAACCAAGTAAGAAAAGGTTAGTATCGGACTATGATGCTTGTTTATACAAGCAGGTGATCAATGTGTTATATGTTAATCTTAGGTGATAAGGAGTTAAGGTACATGTGATATCTGGTGAGACATATGTGCCGGACGGATTTACCATATGTAATGGGTAATCTATCCTAAGCATAAATACATGATGTTTGAGCCTTAGAGTTGGCTTAGAGTCGTGTGAAATGCATGGATGAGGATGATGACGACGATGAGGATATAGTGTTGGTTAGGATGTAGGAAGTGATGTGTGTATGGACTAGGACTGGGATGCATGACCAGATCTGTTCAAGTTATGCATCGAGATGAGGTTGATAAGAAGAGTAAAATGAAGGTCTTAGTGTCTTAACCCTAAGGTGAATCATGAGGTTCACTTTAAGTGGATAAGCACTCGAAGTAGAACATTGAATTTGGAATAGGTAGTGACCATAAGTGAATCCTCGAATGTGTTAGCATAGTAAGAGACACATAAGAGTTTGTGATAGAAGAAGAGTCTTCCCAAGTGGAGTGTAGTTCTATTTCTAGTTTAGTTTCTTATGTATGCATATAAGTTGCCATCTGACACGCACAAGAATGGACTGCATGATAAGAGAATAGCATGGAGTTCAGGTAAGTATTATATTTATACTCTTTTAGAGTTTTCTAAAATGATATGAAATGAAAATGAAATGCTTTTCCCTTACGATGCTTTACGAAATAACATGAATGACGTTTTACGAAAGTATGCTAAGTAAAAGTATTCAAAGGTATATGTTGCATCTGAACTTTCACTCAAAATAATGAACCAAAAATTCAGAGCAGTTTTACCTGCAAGTATACAGGTGTTGTTGTACCTTACAGGATTGAATCCATAGGGATTGACTAATATGATAAAGAGAATCAAATAAAAATAGATTATTAAAAGGAGCGTGCAATCAAAAGGAGGAGATTAAAGTAAAAAAATATAAGTGAACTAATAAAATAAATCAATATGGAGAATGACTAAGGTTTCGAGGATCCGTCTAATAATTTAAAATAGTGTTTCCAATCAATTTAGCTCAGTTAGACTAGAATAAAGATTCTGTCTAACTGGAAGATTTAACAATTAAGCCCAAGAAAACTAATCACCAAAGATTAAGTTTGAATAATTGATGGTATAAATATTTAAAAGTCCATTTGATTACCACATGGATTCTTCAAGCATCCAATATATTCGGAAATCACAATGGATCAAGAAAAGTATATAGATAATCAAAGTTTCTAATAATAACACCAAAAATTCTTTCGATCACTAAAGATTAAGTTTGAACAATTTATGGTAGAAACATTCACAAGTCCAATTGATTACCACATGGATTCTTCCAGCATCCAATGTATTCAGAAATCACAATGGATCAAGAAAAGTATATAGATAATCAAAGTTTCTAATAATAACACTAAAAATTCTTTCGATCACTAAAGATTAAGTTTGAACAATTTATGGTAGAAACATTCACAAGTCCAATTGATTACCACAGGGATTCTTCAAGCATCCAATGTATTCAGAAATCACAATGGATCAAGAAAAGTATATAGATAATCAAAGTTTCTAATAATAATACCATTCAATTGATCAAACTCACAATATAAACTCTATTGTTGATCCAAAACATTATTTAAATCATTAGATTTCACCTCTAACCTTAGTACGAAAATTTAGGCATGTTTCTCATGACTCCAAACTGAAATAAAATAAAAATAATAAAACTAGAAAATAAAATCACACTTAAAATAATAATTCTAGTCTACTCTACTCCTACTCCTAATTACAAAAACTATAACTGATTTATTTCTCCCTAAAATCTGACGATCCTTTTGTCCGTATGATACCCCTTTATATAGAATTTCATTTCGTGCATCTCCACCGACAAAAGTAGGTCCATTTTGCATGTTTTTCCTCCCAGTATTGCTCTAATGCTTTGCTCCCTGTATTCCTCTAATTAATCCACTCACTTTTCTTTAGTGCGTTAGATGTCCCACACGAGTTTTTTATTTCTTTCTTTTCTTCTCTTTGGTCCAAATGACAAGGCCCGTATTATTATCCTTCCCTTTGATCTTCAGCTTGAGTCCAAACGAGAATAATGCCCAGCATTGCCACTGCATGTTTCGCGTCCCTTGTCTACCACTCAGAACTTTCTTTCCGTATTCTTGGTTGCTATCCGAAGCTTTTCTTCCTTTCTTTTTTTCTTTTCATTTGAGTTGCCCAGAATTTCCGCAACTAGTGTTTCCTTTTGGTTTCATGTGCTTCTCCATCCCATGTTTCCTCCATTACTAACTGAAGGAAATAGAGCCGAGAGATAGAGAGGAGGTTGCTGTCGTTTGGAGTTTGTACATGGTGATGGTGCAGTGCATAGTTTCAGCATTGTCGTGCTCTTGCTTGGGTGGTGCATGCATGGGGTTGGTGCTGCTACGTTGTGCATGGAAGTTTGGTTGTGGTAGCGCTACGGTGATGCTTGCTCGGACTAGTGGTGTTTTTAAGGTCGGCACGAACTCTATTTTCGTGTTGAAAAATAGAGGCTCTTGGTTTTGACGTGATGTTGCTTTGCCTGCATGGAGGTAAGGTGGTTGCTGAAGGAGCAGTGGTTGTGCATCGTGCGGAGGCAGTGCAGTTACGCAAGGTGGCGCTGCGCATGGTGATGATTTGTGATGGAGGTGGTGTTGCTGTTGTGAGGACGGTTCTCCATGGTTGCTGTGAACTCACTGTTTGCTAGGCATCTCTTACAGTGGCTGGGTGGCAACGAGGCAGTTGGACGTGGAGGATGCAGTGCAGTTGCGGAATGTGCACATAACTCATGGTTGTGCTGTTGTTCATGCATGCTGGAGGTTGAAGATGACCAAAACGACATGTAGTCTTGGTTTATAGACTAAACTACATGTCGTTTAGGAGAGAGAGCTACAGGGCTAACAGTGAAATTGAGGGAGGAGGGGTTGGTTCGCCAGGGATGCGCGACGGAGGAGATGGTGTAGTCGATGGCTGCGTGGCTATGTTACGGTGGAGGCATGCTGAAAGGGGGGGGCGCGCATGGAGCGAGGAGAGAGATAGAGAAGATAAGTAATTAGGGAAATCAAGGATTTTTTGGGGATTTAATGCGAGCCCTACATCTTGGAGTCCCTTACCTATATCCAACGATGGAGATAAATCCAACTAAAATAAAATACAGATAGAAATAAACAATAGAAATAATTGTAAGGGAAATACCCTAAGGTTTAAGCCAACTTTTATTCTTTATATGAAAATATGAATCTTCATCATAAAAGAAAATGATGAGTTTTAGTAAATATTTCTAAGAGAAATAAAAGCATCTAAATAAATAGAGTTTTCAACATAAAATAAAATGGTGAATATTACATAATATTCCTAAAGAAATAAAATCATTTAAATAAAATAATTTTCTAAAACAATATTATTTTCGGGGCTCCAAAAATATAAAGGGGATTACTTTAAAAATTAGGCTTGGTTAAATAATACTAAATATATCCCATTTAAAGTAATTTTGGACACTTAAAATATTTCGAGGATTTTAAAATACTTGGCTCGCTTTAAAAACCATCTACTAAATTTGAAACACAAATTTGAGATTTAAAACTCAAATGCGAGACTCGTGACCAATCGAGAGGAAAATGAGCAGTTGGTCACAATCTCCCCTCTTTATTAAATTCTGTCCTCGAAATTTGCTTATACTTGATACGAATCTGCTCATCCTCATCATTGCATTGTCTTCATGCCTTCGTACATGCTCATTGGTTCAATCACTCCTTGCATGGCACATTGCATCGTTGCATCTTGTCAATCCTTCATTGACATGCTCAAGTCATTTCCAAGTACACTTGTACCTTCCATACTACAATCCTTACTGATAAAGCTTGAAGTTACCATCTTATCCTCCAACTCAATACTAACTTAACTTGTGGTCGTCCATGCACTTCGTAACTATTGCAGTCTATTTGTCGTTTCTAATCTATTATTCGCATAAACATGTAACTACTTATATATATTCCTAGCATTCCATTGTTCATTGTTTCTCTTCTAACTACCCCCATTCCCTATCACTTCCTTTATTTCATGCACTTAGCATCACTTCTCATAGTAGGTGCCTTTTTGACATGCATGCATTGACTATGTTATACTATAAAATATCATAACGTTAGAACATAAACATTTTCATGTACTTACTGCAGGACAAGACATGCCCTGGGAAAACTTCAGCCTAGGCTTTTCCTACAATGTCAGTTCTCTTTTCATTGCAAAAGTTTTCTTTCTTTGTAAAAATCCTCTCTTTTAGTTTGAAAAGTTCACAGAAATCTTTCATAACCTATGGTGGCTCTGATGCCACTTTGTAATGCCCGTTCTTATAGTGGGACTTTAGAAAATAATTTAAGAAAATGAGATGGGACTTACTGAACCTTTTAAAACTTTTTCCTTTCCTTCCCAAGATATAAAAGATTCTATATTTAAAATTAAAACATACTTTGTATATTAAAAGAGAGTTTACAACGAAATCATTAAATTAAATTAAAAATTTCTTTGAAAAAAAATTTACTTTCATCCATTACATAAAAAGTGTCTAGACTTTTGTTATTCTTCCCTTGGGCCAGGTCTGTCCTGATGCTTGTTACTCATTTTGTTCCTGAGAGAGGAGGGATATACATAAAAATAAAATGAGCCGAATACCCTGTAAGCATTACTTCACAGTGTAAAAGTATACTAACATAGGTTTTCATTTATACATTTGACATTCATCTACATATTTTACATAAAGCATTCATTTCCTTTGAGAAGATTACAAGGTGGGGTTTTCTTAAAAAAATATTTTCATTTGTTATAAAACATTTCTCACACCTTGTACATTCATTCATAAAGAAACTAAATCATTCATACATTCAATTACTCTTTTCACTTTTTCTCTGGCCAGTACATACTGTTACGCCCCATGTGTTGGGGTTAGCGGTATTTTGGACCCGGATTTCGCTCGTGACCATAGTTTGAGAATTGCTACCAGTCAAGGGGTAGCACTGAGTGCACTATCAGTAGTATTACTTACTCAACATTGCAATCTGCCCAGTCCATTGGTACCATCATTCATTCATTCAGTCATGATCGTTACATATTTCCATACATTAAAATATTCTTTCTTTTCCTTTCATTCATTCCTTTCACTCATTTACTTTTTATTCACTTCATTCAACAGTCCATTTCATTTCATAAATATCATTTAAAAGTATAAGCATAAACATCATCAGTAAATATCATTTATATCATCCTTTAAACTTCCTTTCATTGCATTGTTTAAACTTCCTTTCATAGCAACATTTAAATGCACTTCCATCACATTATTTAAACATCATTTCTTAGCATCAAGCATAAACCTCAACAATTTATTTCATGGAAGATAAAAACAATAGATACTACATATAACACCCATTCACATCCATACAACTATTCTTTTGGGTGAGTAAATAGGGACTGCCAAAGAAGGCCTTTACATACATATACTTTTAAACGTTAATACTTAGCATACTTTCATAAAACATCATTTTATATCCTTCATTACATAAAAGAATATTTATCATAAAATCTTTTCATCTTCATTTCATATCATTTAGAAAACTTTATAAGAGTGTGAATATAATACTTACCTGGACTCCATGCTATATTCATTTTATGCAATCCATTCATGTGCGTGTTAGATGACAATCTACATGCATACATATTAACATCATTCCCTTCCTCAAGTGCATAAGTAACTAAAACTTAGAAAATGCATAAACTACCTTCCAGTTGTAGATCACTTAGACGTACTCTACTTTCGATTTCATCCTTCATACTTTTCTTTATCACTCTTCTCTAAATTCTCAAACCCATAGTTTGAGACCCACTTGAGATCACATTTCCAACGCATAACATTCTACTTCAAGTTCTGATCCTTTAAAGTGAACCTCCATTATTAACTTTAAAGGTTAAGACACACTATCAACTTCATCAACTCTTCCTACCAAACCCTTCATTCTTATGCATAACTTGAACCAACCAAGTTATAGAACTCAATTCTAGTCAATACATACATCCATTCCTCCATTCATGCATAATCTAACCAACACTTCATCATATAGTCCAAACCAAGCATAATACACAACTTTAAGCCAACTCTGAGGCTTAAACATCGTGTACTCATGTTTGAGACAAATAATCCATTACATATGATAAATCTGTCTGGCACATGCGTCTAGCTAGTTTACACACATACCTTACCCTCTTTATCACCTAAGATCAACATATAATCCACTAAAATGTCTGGTAGTGTAAATGTAACACCCCTTTCCTGTAGAGATGGAGATGTCACGTGTTTTCATAAAAATATTCCAGCAAGAGATTTCATTTTTCTAATAAAATAAAACTTTGCATTTATTTAATAAAAACATGTCTCCAGACAATATTAAATAAAATAAATTGAATAAAATTTATGTCATAAAAAAATAGTTTATTCTAGAAAGTCTGGAATTTATATATATATATATAAATAAATAAAAACTTAGCAAAAATCTAAATTGATAATTTACCCTCATTTATCCTTAAATAATAGTAATAGTATTCGATAAATAAGAAAATGTTGAATAAGAACTAGACTAAAATTAAATAAGAAGACTAAAACTATTTTATATCCTAATTTGAGGATTCGTATGTTACAATAAACAAGCTTCATACACGTCGACACTAACATCCAACTCAAACCCAACCAATATAATACTTCATACAACCCATCCAACTATATAGTTTACCCCGACACTTCACACGATATACCTCCAAATCACAACTACACCACATCCCATCATGTCATATAGTTCCCAACTACCTTTCAAACTACACAGTGATCCATATCTAATCCCGTCACTTCATAACACACAACTATATAACTAACTACAACACACTGAACAACAACCCTGTCGCTTCACACTATGCATAGTCATAACACAACTGCGCAAACATCACATCCCTTCACAAAGCATAACCACATCACAAACTTCACATTTAACCCCGTCACTTCATAATATACTGCCATATTGCCCACTACATCACAATTGCACAACAATTCCATCACTTCACACTACTTACAACCACAACACAACTACACATGTAACACCCCCTACTTGGATGGGTCGGAGAATTACTACATGTCACTTATAAACATGTCTCTCAATGCATCTAAAATCTCCAAAGATTTCATGAACAGTACACAATCTCACAATTTCTAGATAGACACAATATAAACTCCACAAAGTCATCATTACAATAATAACATAAATCAAGGGGTCCACAATCTCCCAGTAGTTTCAACGGAACAAACTGATAAATCTTCAAGTCCTACTAAACCAAATACATAGATATCTAAATGAAATTAGAATTCATTCTTTTAATAGTAGTACCCTAAAGTACTCGTCGCCCTTTCCTCAGCCTAGCCAGGCTCACATTACCTATTCCTGATCCTCAGTTGGACCCTCCACATGAAGATAAATGGTGACTTATCAACAACTCAGTAAGCAGAGGACATATATCAATGTTCAAATATAAGCATTTACGAAGTACAAAATGCAGAGCAAAATATTTTACAAAGTTAGCATGCAAAACAAAACATGTTTTCAAATATAATAGAGCAATAGTTTTAAAAACACATCAAACCTAGAATATTTTGGCATAACATAACTTGAGCATCATCAACATATCAAAATAGAGCATCTCACAAAGCAGAGACCATGTTTAACCTCCGTGGTAGGGTTGTGCTATCCCCGGTGACCAAACCGGGTAGAGGCAGAGGTGAATCTTTCCCTTATTCTTCTCGGAGCCCTGACTGTGCATACAAGAAAGATCAGATAAAATCACTTTATTTTCAAAGTGGGTGCATTCAGAGACAGAGAAGTTGGTACGAACCCAAACAGAGCAGAGTAGAGCAAAGCAAAGCAGATACAAAATCAGTATACCATGCCAAAGGTTTTTAGATGCCATATCAAAATGAAATAGAGTATTGAAACATATTCAAATCATTTTTACATACTGAAAACAAAAGTTAGAGCATCTTTCTAATCAATGCACAAATTTTCAGATTTTCAATATTACTTTTTTTTGCATGGGTCAAAAACAAAATGCAAAAATAGTCCATGTTTGCACCAGTCATGCTAGAAAATACTTTATTCTTATACAAAATTTCATGAACAAATAACTACGGTTATTTCAAATTTCTTTTCATAACAACGCATGCATGTTTTTCATAGAATCAACCCCATATCATTTTATTTTATACAAAGCCTAGCATAGGAACCCTACTTACCTGACTCCGACAGCGTATTATCTATGCCTTGAATTCGACCTCTATAAGTCTCGTCACCTATTCATAAAAAATAATATACACAAAGTGTTAATGACCAACTACACAACTTCGACCTAAATAATTAAAACCCATAATTCCAAACCATATGTCAACAAATTAACTCAACTCAAACAACCATATAATAATCTGGACTGCCCACACTTCCAACCAAAATTACCATATACCAATTTCAAGTTGTGATGGTGGAGGGTGGGTGCTTCATGGTGTTGTTTGGTCGTGTATGGTGAAATAGAGAGATTGTTCACCTTGCAATGTGGTGGTGCACAGTGGAGAGAGAGAAGTGAGTGTGTGTGTGTGGAGGCCAATTGAGGGTGTGGCGCCCCCGACTTCCATGTACGGACCAACACAAAAATCGAGACACCCGGGATGATGACAACCGGTCACGCATCCCAACGACAAGTGTCAGTGTGTGCAACAAATAAACAGTGCACAAATAAAAACACAGCGGAAGGTAATAAAGTTTACTAGTACCAGAATTTTAATTAATACAGAAATCCAAAATACCAAATACCTTAAAAACAAGCAAAGTCCCAGAAAATAAAATACAAGTCTGAAATAAAAGCTACAACTCGAGTGATCCCATATCACTCCTCCGGCGGAGCCAGATCCTCAGGCTCGGCATCTGCATCATCAACAAAGTCTGCAGTACCATGAAATGGTACCGCAGGTAAGTTATAACCTAACCAAGTCCAGAGATATAATCATACCTAAACAATTAACCATGCATGCCCATGATGCAAATGAAATAATGCGACGCACGCCAAAAATCTCTTTGGCTCAAAAATCATTTCCAGTAAAATCATTTCCACCATTTTCCCAGAAAATGGCACACAAAAATCATTATCCATCATTTTCCCAGAAAATGATACACAAAAACAACTCACGCTATTTTCCCAGAAAACAGCCAATTTCCAATTATTCCAATTAACCATATGCACCATGGCCTCCCCTATGGACCATCCGCACGTCCTGGCTACTTTACGAGAGATGCCCAGTTCCACACCCGGTGCGTTCGTGGCCAGGTCATCCTCTAGCCCCCCGCCAGCAGAAGGGCCACGGAGTCGGCACGTCCAACGTCCGATCCCGTTGTCGCCCGGCGACAACCCAGGGGACGTCACTCAGTATATTCCGCTCCCGAGTGACCAGAGGAGCTCCACCGAGATAATACCCCATCTCGGCTTGGGGTCGTGATACACACACACCAAAAAGTCCAAATCTCATGAAAACTCAGTTTTCAAAATAACCACATGAACATGAATGCAATACACGAAAACCCAGTTTTCAATTTACAAACATGATCATGCGTGCATATGCCATGAACCAACAATAATCTCAATATCACAACCAAACCAGATCAAAACACAATTCCAGCAATTAACCAGATCACAACCAGAATAACCAATAACCAACTCCAATTCACAACATAATCAAATCCAATAATAAATCCAATCTCCCAAAAATCACACAACAATATACTCCGATCAATCCAACCATCCCCGAACCAACCAGGATACATATATATAAAATATAGCAGTTAATTGCAAAAATATAATTAAATCTCAAAGAGTTGTTTAGGAAATACTTACAGCGCTTTAAAACAATTTTACGAAGGTTCCGAGGCACTGGAAAACACCAAAACAGCAAATTCGCACAGTGTAAAAACACTGGCCGAAATGCAGTGAAATGGGAATTTTTCACGGTTTCAAACGGAGACTTGAAATTGATAGGGTAGGGCCTTTGGAAGGTGGGGAATCTAATGGTGGTGGTGGTTGGCCGTGAATAGTGGCGGAAAAGGACAGTTTTAAGGCCAAAATGTCAAATCGGAAGTGATGCTCGTATGACCGGCTCCGACGACGGATCGGGGCCGGGTTTGGGTCGGTTAGGACGGAAATGGGCCGGTGGTGATGTGGCTAGGAGCTGGTGGCCGGAGGTGGCCGGACGGCGGCGGAACGGGTGAATGAACGCCGCGGCTTCGCACGGCTTCCGGAGGCTAACGGCGGCGCGGCCGGGGCTGGGATTTGGAGGGGTGGCTCGCCGGTGCACGGGGAAGCCGGTGGTACCGGCGGTGTCGACCTTAATAAGAAAGCCCAATAAATAATTTTTCACAATTTAAAATATTCTAAAATAATATTCTAAAATTCCAAAAATAATAATTAATAAAAATAGGAAAGTCCAATAAAATAATAAAATAAAACCTCTAAAATATTAAAACAAGAGAATTACACAATAAATAATTAAAATAAACATTCATTAAAAATACACTAAAATCCGGGATGTTATAGAGGGAGGAGGGGAAAATGGGAGGTGATCTGCTTTGAAGGGTGTGGGGGGCCTCGATTGGGTCTCATGGCGGAAACGTGGGGGCTTGGGTGCATGATGGTGGTAGCTGGGCCATGAGAAAGGAGAGGGGTGGTCGCAGGGGTGAGGCATGGTGGTTTGCTTGTGGTGCGACTTTGTTGCTACCATTGACAACCAAAAACAGCTTTGCATTGTAGAGGGCAAGAGAGATTGATAGGGAGAGAGAGCTACAGGGTGAGGGTGAAGCCCAAGGAGGAAGGGTTGGTGGCTACCGACGCACGATGGAGGAGACGGTGCAGTCGATGGCGGCATGGCTGGGTTGCGATGGAGGCATGCTGGGGCATTTCTACTAAGGGGGGCAACGCCTGGAGGGAGTGGAGAGAGAGAGAGAGAGAGAGAGAGAGAGAGAGAGAGAGAGAGAGAGAGAGAGAGAGAGAGAGAGAGAGAGAGAGAGAGAGAGAGCAGAAGAAATTAGGGAAATTAGGGCTTTATGGAGGATTTTATCCTAGTCCTATATCTTGGGGTCCCTAATCTAGATCCAACGGTAGAGATAAATCTAACTAAAATAAAAGACAGATAGAAATAAATAATAGAAATAACTGCAAGGGAAATACACTGAGATTTAAAACCAACTTTTATTCTTTATCTAAAAATAGGAATCTTCATAACAAAATAAAATGATGAGTTTTAGTAAATATTTCTAAGGGAAATAAAAGCGTATAAATAAATAGAGTTTTTAACATAAAATAAAATGGTGAATATTACATAATATTCCCAAAGAAATAAAATCATTTAAATAAAATATTTTTCTAAAACTATATTATTTTCGGGGCTCCAAAAATATAAAGAGGCTTACTTTAAAAATTAGGTTTGGTTCAATGATACTAAAAATATCCCATTCAAAATAATTTTGAATATTTAAAATATTTGGAGGATTTTAAAATTCTCGGCTCGTTTTAAAAATCATATGCTAAATTTAAAACACAAATTCGAGATTTCAAATGCAAAGGCGAGACTCGTGACCAATCGAGAGGAAAGAAATGGTTGGTTACATTTGGGATCTTCCATTTGTCGTGTCTTCACTCCCTCCAATTCTAAAGGTACAAATATCTTGTACTACAACAAGAGATACATCAAAATGGAGATCCTTAATTAATAAACTCCACAAGAAGTGACTCCACTTTCGAGGTGGAATCTGCAGGGTCATCCTTTTGCGTTTTACAACTTAGCGCATCTACTATGACGTTAGCCTTCTTAGGGTGATAGTTGATTTCACACTAATCATTTCCAACCACCTTCTCTGTCTCATATTTAAATTCTTCTGGCTGAATAAGTACTTGAGGCTTTTATGGTAAATGTAGTTCTTGCAAGTTTCGCCATACAAATAGTGCCTCCAAATCTTCAAGGCAAAAACTACAGCAGCTAGTTCTAAATCATGGGTGGGGTAGTTTTACTCATGGTTCTTCAAGTGACATGAAGCGTTGGTGACAAATTGTTCTTCCTGCATAGGTACGTATCCAAGTATTTAGAAGTGTCACTAAACGCCACGTAAGGCTTATGTGGTTTATGCAGTGCTAATACCGATGCGGTTGTGAGCCTTTCCTTTAGCTCTAGAAAGGTTTGCTCACATTTCATAGTCCAAACATACTTAGCATTCTTCTTGGTTAGGGCAGTGAGTGGTTCAGAGAGCTTGGAGAATCCTTCTACGAACCTCTAATAGTAACCAACTAATCCCAAGAAACTCCGGATCTCGTGTACATTATTTGGACTCTTCCAATTCACCACAGCTTCGATCTTGCTTAGATCAACTACCATGCCTTGGCTTGAGATCACATGCCCTAAGAATTTCACCTCCATAAGCCCAAATTCACACTTGCTGAATTTGGCATATAACTTCTACTCTTTTAATCATTCCAATGTCAAATGGTGATGTTGCTTGTGCTCCTCCTCACTTCTAGAGTAAATCAGTATGTTGTCAATGAGTACGACAACAAAGCTATCCAAGTAGGGTCTGAATACTCTATTCATCATATCTATGAATATGGCAGGGGGCATTGGTTAGACCAAAGGGTATTACTAGGAATTCGTAGTGCCTGTATCTGGTTTGAAACGTTGTCTTAGGGATATCCCGTTCCCACATCTTGAGCTGATGATATCCTAACCTTAAGTCTATCTTCAAGAACATTGACACTCCTTACAATTGATCTAATAGGTCATTGATACGTGGTAACAGATACTTGTTCTTTGTCGCTACCTTGTTCAATTTCCTATAATCATTACACATCCTAACGATCCATCATTCTTCTTTACAAACAAAACTAGTGCACCCCAAGGTGACAAACTAGGTCGAATGAATGCCTTTACCAGAAGTTCCTCTATCTGCTCTTTTAACTCCTTCAACTCTAACAAGGTCATACGATAAGGTGCTCAATGGATAAAGGTTGTAGTAGATTCCACCTCCATAACAAATTTTGTTTCTCTATCGAGGGAAATTCGGGTAGGTCATCAGTGAAAACCTCAGGACATTCCTCAAGTATCGATATTCCCTGAATCTCGTTATTTATACCTGATTCTTCAACGATGAACGCTAGATAAGCCAAAGCACCACTAGCGATGCACGTTCTTGCTTGCAAAACTGAAATTAGAGAGAGGGTAGCCTTTACAGTCCATCCCATATAACAGATCCATCCAACTTTTGGTGGGTCGAAGGTAATCTCCTTGTCTCCACAATCTATCATAGCAAAGTGCTTGGATAACTTAATCAAGAGATGTTTCAAAACCTAATCAAATCATACATTTTCATACTTATCCCAATCACAAGGCTTTTATAAACTCACATTATTCAAGCTTAGGTAAATTAATCAAAACTTCAATAAGTTAAGCATAAACTAATCAAAACAAATGCATGCTAGCTGATCAACACAAGATAGAATTAAAGCCTACTATGGCATGCCTCCAAATTTGAAATTAAACCTTCAGAATTCATTTTCTAGGACATTTTTTAATCATATAAAATTATACTAAGACATGCCATAGCTAAAAATTCAACTTAAACAATTTATGCATTCCATACTTCCCAATTAACTTGGTTTTGAACTTAGCATGGTATCCTTAACTAAACTTCATTACACATACTCCCATGGCATAAATTAAAGCCTAAATACTATGCTAATACTAAAAAAATATTAGGGAAAGGTTACTTGCAAAAGTTTGTGATCCTTAGAACTCCCAACACAACTTCTCTCAAGAACTCATTCAGTTTCACTCTATTGCACACTAAGATGGAGAAATGCTCTCAAGACTCAAGAGAAGGCTTGGAGGAGAGGTGTGGAGAAATGAGGAAGTGGGGGAGGTATTTATAGGCTTCAAGAAGGGAGGGAGACGTTGGACTTGGATGAAGAAGGGCTTAGGGATTGGTTGAAATGGGCAGTGGAGTGTGGTGATGCAAGTTTCAGTTTGTGGCATCACTTGTGTAGGTGAATAGTATTCAACACTTCATGATTTCTTTTTTTTTCAAGTGCTGCATTGTGTTATGTGGGTGCAGGTTCTGCTATGGTGCAAAAAGGAAAAACAAAAAATGCAATGAGGTCATGCCATGATGCCATTAGGTTGGGGTCTCAAAACTGGCTAACTTTCATCTCATGCTTGCCCCACCTTCTTGTCCTTTCTCCATGGCTATTTTGTGCAAGTATAATGACACTCTTTGAAGGCTTTTTTAGGTGGTGGAAGGTGGAGGGATTGGCTACCAAGTGCTCAAGTGTGTACAGATCATGGAGGAGTGAAGTGAGGTTGCTGAGTGGTTCAAGTGTGGATGCCCATCGGTTTGTGGTCTTTGTTTGGCAATAGCTTGGGTCAAAACTCCCATGATGACTTGAGGGGCTCTTAGGGATTGGAGGGAAGGGGTGGTGGCATGTGGAGTTGACTCAATCAAAAGCATAAAATTCAATTGAAACCCAAGGCTCTTGAGTTTGTCTATTTGTGTGGATATTTGCCTAAGATACTGTTTATTGTCAGCGAAGAGTGTATATTTTCATGATTAATTTTTTGTGTGTATTTTCATAATCATTTTCATTTTTGTTGGTAGTAGTTTATTTTCTGCCCTTAATGTAAATTGATGATGGTGTTCTCGTTTTGTTGTTGGTGTTTGTTGGTAGTAATCCATGCTTAAGTGGTCAGGAAGCCCATCGACTCCTTAGGTCCACATTAGGTAGTTGTCAAGCCCATTGACTCATTCTCGAAGATAACCCGTGTGAGGCGTTTGTGGAACTTGGTGGCTCATTCCCAAAGGTAACCCATTGGCGACAATTGTGGCACGAGCATAATCATTCAACATTTTCTAGAGAAAGCGTTGTACGAGGGTAGCAGAGTCTGTTGACTTGCACACCCCATTTCATCACCGCTAGTCTCTGGGCTCAACTTTGGTGTTTAAGAGTCGTGGGGTCTTTTGACCTCCACACCCATTCCATAATGAGCATCTAAACTCAATTTTGGTGTTTAAAAGGGGGTCGTGGGGTCTTTAGACCTCCACGCGCATTCCACCGTGAGTCTTTGGACTTGACTTTGGTATTTAAAAAGGTGGTCGTAGGGTCTTTTGACCTCGACACCCATTCCATTGTGAGTCTTTGAACTTGACTTTGGTGGTTTAAGGGTCATTGTTCACCTCTAGGCTAGGAACTTGACTTTGGTGTTTAAGGGTCGTTGTTCACCATGACTCTAGGGACTCAACTTTGGTGGGGCCATTCTTCACCGCAAGTCTAGGGACTCAAGTTTGATGTTTGATGGCCATTATTAGCTACGAGTCTAGGAACTTGACTTTGGCTAGGCCATTGTTCAATGCCAGTCTAGGGACTTGACTGTGGTGTTTGAGGGATGTTATTCACCATGAGTCAATGTGGCGCCCCCGACTTCCATGTACGGACCAACACGGAAATCGAGACACCCGGGATGATGACAACCGGTCACGCATCCCAACGACAAGTGTCAGTGTGTGCAGCAAATAAACAGTGCACAATTAAAAACACAGCGAAAGGTAATAAAATCTACTAGTACCAGAATTTTAATTAATACAGAAATTCAAAATACAAATACCTTAAAAACAAAGCCAAAGTCCCAAAATAAATACAAGTCTGAAATAAAAGCTACAACTCGAGTGATCCCAGATCACTCCTCCGGCGGAGCCAGATCCTCAGGCTCGGCATCTGCATCATCAACAAAGTCTGCAGTACCATGAAATGGTACCGCAGGCAAGTTATAACCTAACCATGTCCAGAGATAAAACCATACTCTAACAATTAACCATGCATGCCCAATGATGCAATATGAAAAAAGTGCAACACACGCCAAAAATCTCATTGGCTCAAAATCATTCCCAGTAAAATCCATTCCCACCATTTTCCCAGAAAATGGTGCACAAAAACATTTCCATCATTTTCCCAGAAAATGATACACAAAATCAACTCACGCTATTTTCCCAGAAAACAGCTCTTTTCCAGTTAATCCAATTAACCAATTAACCATATGCACCATGGTCTCCCCTATGGACCATCCGCACGTCCTGGCTACTTTACGAGAGATGCCCAGTTCCGCACCCAGTGCGTTCGTGGCCAGGTCATCCTCTAGCCCCCGCCAGCAGAAGGGCCACGGAGTCGGCACGTCCAACGTCCGATCCCGTTGTCGCCCAGCGACAACCCAGGGGACGTCACTCAGTTTATTCCGCTCCCGAGTGACCAGAGGAGCTCCACCGAGATAATACCCCATCTCGGCTTGGGGTCGTGATACACACGCACCCAAAAATCCAGTCAACATATGAAAACCCAGTTTTCATAAAAACCACATGAACATGAATGCAATACACGAAAACCCAGTTTTCTATTTACAAACATGCCATGTGTGCAATATGCAATGAACCAACAGTAACCTCAATATCACAATCAACCAGATCAAAATACAGTTCCCAACAATTAACCAAACCACAGCCAGAATATCCAAAAACCAACTCCAATTCACAACACAATCAAATCCAACAATAAATCCAATCTCCCAAGAATCACACAATAATATACTCCAATCAATCCAACCACCCCCGAACTCCTCGGACTCAGTCCGGAAACCAACCAGAATACAATATATAAATAAAAGCAGTTAATTGCATAAATATAATTAAATCTCAAAGAAATGTTTAGGAAATACTTACAGCGCTTTAAAACAATTTAACGAAGGTTCCGAGGCACTGGAAATCACCAAAGCTGCAAATTCGCACAGTGTAAAAACACTGGCCGAAATGCAGTGAAATGGGAATTTTTCACGGTTTCAAACGGAGACTCGAAATTTATAGGGTAGGGCCTATGGAAGGTGGTGAATCTAATGGTGGTGGTGGTTTGCCGAGAATGGCGGCGGAATTGGACGGTTTTAGGCCGGAATACCCGAATCGGGTTTGGTGCTCGTTCGACCGGCTCCGGCGACGGATCGGGGCCGGGTTTGGGTGGAAAAGTTTGGTATTGGGCCGGTGATGAAGTGGTAGAAAGTTGGTGGCCAATGGCGGCCGGACGGCGGCGGAAGGAGGAAAAACCCACCGCGGGTTCAACTGGCTCACGGCGGCTAACGGTGGCTCGGGGCGGTCTGAGATTTTAGGGGTGAGGTCGCCGGCGCACGGGGGAGGGAATGGTGCCGGCGGTGAGGTGCACGGCGGCCGGGAGGCGGCGCGGCGAGAGTAAGCCCGTGAGCGACGGTGGAGAGAGGAGAGAGAAGAGAGAGAAGGGAGAGAAAGGTCGGGCGTACCGGGAAGGAACCGGGGAAAGAGAAAAAGAAAGAAGAAAAAAGGAAAGAAAGGAAAAAGAAGAGGGAAAAAAAAGAAGATCCAGTCTTTCAAGCTGGGTCCCGAAAAATCCGACGGAGATGAAATTAAAACCCGAAGCTAAATAAAATATTCCAAACACAGTGAAATAATTTAAATGCAACAATAAAAATCAAAAACCCAAAAATAAATCAATTAATCTTAAAATGCATTTTAAAAGCTAAAACAGCAAATAAAATTTAAAAATCACATAAAATAATTTTCACCACATAAAATATTAAGAAATAATATTTTAAAACTCCCAAAATTTAAAACAAGACAAATAATCACAAAATAAATTAAATAAAACATCCATTAAAAATACACCAAAATCCGGGATGTTACAATCTCCCCCCCTTAAATAAAATTTCGTCCTCGAAATTGGGTAAGGTCAATCATTAAGACTAAGACAAAGATAAGGTTCAACTAAGAGTAGGCTTAAGAAGCATACCAGGAGAGTCAACCAAACAAATACGGATACTGCTCCCTCATATCGGCCTCACGCTCCCAAGAGAAATCTTGAGCTACAGGATCACCCCATGACACCTTCACCAAAGGTATCGTCTTGGATCTCAGCTTCTGCACTTTCCAATCCACAATCTGAGTCGGAACAACTTCATAAGTAAGATTAGGCTGAAGTTGAATGTGCTCCGGGTCAACAAAACGCGGCTCTTGTTGACCAAAACTCTTCTTCAACGACGAAACATGGAACACATCATGCACATCCCCGAAATAATCCGGCAATGCAACCCTATAAGCAACAAGCCCAACCTTCTCCACAATCTGAAAAGGACCAACATACCTCGGGCTGAGTTTACCTTTCTTACCGAAGCGCTTAACACCCTTCATCGGAGAGACTTTAAGATAAACCCAATCGCCTTCCTCAAAAGATAAGTCTCTTCTCCTCATGTCCGCATAACTTTTCTGGCGACTTTGCGCTTCCGCCATCTTAGCTCTTATAACTCGAATCTGACCTTGCATTTCTTCAATTAATTCTGGCCCAACAATTCTCCTCTCACCAACTTCATCCCAACATAACGGCGATCTGCACTTCCTTCCATACAAAGCTTCATAAGGTGCCATCTGGATAGAAGCGTGAAAACTGTTATTATAGGAGAATTCTATGAGCGGCAAATGATTTTCCCAACTTCCTTGAAATTCCATAACACAAGCCCTCAGCATATCTTCCAAAGTCTGAATTGTACGCTCAGATTGGCCATCAGTCTGGGGATGATAAGCTGTACTGAACTTCAAATTAGTGCCTAAAGCTGCCTGCAAACTCCTCCAAAAACGCGACGTAAACCGCGGGTCCCTATCTGACACAACACTCTTGGGTACACCATGCAGTCTCACAATCTCTTTAACGTACAACCGAGCTAACTTACCCAAAGAGTCAGCATTATTCACAGGCAAGAAGTGGGCACTCTTAGTCAAACGATCCACAATCACCCAAACTGAATTCTTTCCACTAGGAGATCTTGGAAGGCCTACTACAAAATCCATAGCGATGTCATCCCATTTCCACTCAGGAATAGGGAGAGGTTGAAGATTACCAGCAGGTCTCTGATGCTCAGCCTTCACTTGGCGACAGTATCACATTTCTCAACAAACGAGGCGATATCCAGCTTCATACCTTCCCACCAAAAATTCTTCTTCAAGTCCCGATACATCTTCGTACTTCCAGGATGAACTGAGTACGGAGCTGTATGAGCTTCTGCCAAGATTCGCTCTTTAAATTCAGAATTTCGAGGTATCACTCTTCGATCCCGAAAACGAAGCACTCCATCATTGTCCAAACTATAGTGCACGGGTCCTTTAGACTTCCTGACTCTTTTCCTGATATTTAACAACTTAGGATCCTTCTCTGGAGAGTCTTCAATTCCTCAAAATCCTCAACCCGCACATCCAAAACTGAAGAGACCAATTCTTCTTGCTGCGAACTCTCAATAAGCAATCTCCTCATTCCATAAAGGAGAGAGTCCATACCTGACGACTCTGCTTCATCCACTAACTGAGATTTCCTACTCAAGGCATCAGCAACTAAATTAGCTTTTCCTGGATGATACTTGATCTCACACTGGTAGTCGCTGATTAACTCCAACCAACGCCTCTGTCTCATATTAAGATTCTTCTGAGAAAACAGATGCTTCAGACTCTTATGATCCGTGAAGACTTCACAAACTTCACCATACAGATAATGACGCCAAATCTTGAGAGCAAATACCACGGCAGCCAACTCTAAATCATGGGTAGGATAATTCTTCTCATGCTCTTTCAACTGACGAGATGCATAAGCAACAACTTGTCCTTCCTGCATAAGAACACATCCCAACCCAAACTTAGATGCATCACTGAAAACCACAAAAGGCTTATGCGGCTCCGGAAGTGCCAACACAGGGGCTGTCGTCAATCTCTTCTTCAATTCTTGGAAGCTTCTCTCACAACGATCTGACCACACAAATTCAACATTCTTTCTAGTCAACGCTGTGAGAGGTCCGGATAATCTGGAAAAACCTTCAACAAATCTCCGGTAATATCCGGCAAGTCCCAAGAAACTCCGAATCTCACGCACAGTAGAAGGACGTGGCCATGATAAAACAGCTTCTATCTTACTAGGATCAACAGCCACTCCATCTCGGGAGATCACATGACCAAGAAATCTGACTTCCTCTAACCAAAAGTCACACTTGCTAAGCTTGGCATATAACTGATGCTCTCTCAATTTACCAAGTACCAGACGAAGATGATCTACATGCTCTTCCACGTCTCGAGAATAGACCATGATATCATCAATGAAGACCACCACAAAAGAATCCAGAAAAGGCTGAAAGACTCGGTTCATCAAATCCATAAAAGCTGTAGGAGCATTGGTCAATCCAAAAGGCATCACCTTAAATTCATAATGACCATACCGAGATCTGAAAGCAGTCTTAGGAATATCTTTATCTCTTATTCTCAGCTGATAATATCCTGACCTCAGATCAATCTTGGAGAAAACAGCTGCTCCTTGTAGCTGATCAAACAAATCATCAATACGGGGAAGCGGGTACTTATTCTTGATGGTCACTTTATTAAGTTCCCGATAATCAATACACATTCTTAAAGTGCCATCCTTCTTCTTAACAAACAACACCGGTGCTCCCCATGGTGACGTGCTAGGTTGAATAAAACCCTTGTCAACTAGCTCTTGCAACTGGATCTTTAATTCCTTCAATTCAGCCGGCGCCATACGATAAGGAGCTCTATGCACAGGAGCGGCTCCAGGTTCCAAATCAATCGTAAACTCCAATTCTCTAACTGGAGGCAACCCTGGCAAATCATCAACAAAAACATCTGGAAATTCTTCTACCACTGGAATATCCGCTATAGACTTCTTCTCTCGACGGCGAAGACACCACTTGAACCAAAAATGCATCGGCTCCACAAGCTATATCTTTCTTTGCTTGAACTGCAGATATAACTATAGGCTTCGCCTTCAACTTACTCCCCACATATTCCAAATAATCACCTTCTGCAAGCTGGAATCCAATAACTCGACTTCTACAATTAATGCACGCCGAATACCGGTATAGCCAATCCATTCCAAGAATAATATCAAATCCAAGCAACTTGAATACAATCAAATCCGCATCTAGTGTCCTCCCACTAAAATCCAAAGGACACCCCATCGCGACTTTAGAACACCACACCATCTCTCCATTGGGAAGACTTACTACCAATGGTTGCGATAAGGCTTCCGTGACCAAATTGCACATCCGTGCAAAAGTGGTAGACACAAAATATTTGGATGCTCCGGAATCAAACAAGGTGCAAGCATAAAAATCATACAAACGAACTCTCCCTGAACCAAACACACACACCAACGAAATCCAAAAGAAACATCAAATCACACCAAACATCAAACCAAACAAACATGAAATCTAATTATTAAACACTTACCAGTAATCACTCCAGCATCCTGAGTCTCTGGCGTGTCATAGTCGATGTCTCCAGGAGTCACCGCATACACTCGAGCCTGCGTGACTTGTCTCTGATTATTCCTTCCTCCACGACGACCTCCACGACTTGCTTGAGGCTGATTGGGACAATCTCGAGCAAAGTGACCCGTCTGACCACATCTAAAGCAATGAGTGACCCCACTCTGACGACACTCACCCTCATGAGCTCTATTGCATCGACTACAAACTGGGGCTCGACCTCCAATGCGCACTCCAGACGATGCTTGTGGACGGGCTCCAATCCTCTGCACAAATTTCTGAGGTGACCCGGAACTACTGCCTTCACCAGCAAAACTTCTTCTTTTCTGACCTGGAGGGGATCCCATTGCCAAACTGTTTTCCCTCTCAACCATGGTAGCCAAATCAATCAACTCACTGAGAGAGGAAACCCTATGGCATATTACGAATCTGCGTATCTCAGGACGCAGACCCTCCCTGAAACGCTCTACCTGAAGATCCTCAGTAGCAATAAGATGGGGCGCAAAACGCCCAAGCTCCATGAAAGCACGGGAATACTGCTCCACAGACATATTGCCTTGAACCAGGTTACTAAATTCTCGGGCCTTCTGCCTCCTCACAGCAGGTGGGAAGAATCTGTCATCAAACTCCTTCTTAAAACGATGCCACGACACGGCAGCTAGAGTTCCAAACTCCCTTTCCAAAAGATTTCTCTTCAACCTCCACCAATTGGCTGCTTCACCCTGCAGCAAATAGCTAGCATACAACACTTGTTGCTCTTCTGTACAGCCACAAATCTCAAAAGTCCTCTCTATTCCATTGATCCACCCTTCAGCTTGAAGTGGATCCTCAACACCAAAGAACATCGGGGTCCGGTATTTAAGAAATCTCTCGTAAGAACACCCTACTTGAACCACAATATTTTGGTCAACTTGAGGCGGCCTGATATTCTGATGGAAGAGATCCGCCATCCTATTTAACGCCCTAGCAATGGCATTATCCACCTCATTGTTGGAAGATTCCCCCATAGGTTCCTTATCCTGCCTCCTTGGCCTCACCATATTCTGTCAAAGCACAATTCTCAACCCCACTTTAGTCCCGAACAAAATTTAATTAAGGGTAATAGCAGCATCCAAATAAAATAAAATAAAACAATATTAAATAAAAATAATAAAATAAATAAATTCAAAATCAATCAAACTATCGACAATAAATTAAAACCATTAAAAATAACATATTTCAAACCAAAATAATTTTAAATCACAATTTTAAAAAAAATTTCTGGTACTGCACCTAAAGGACATGTGGCTTTACCCAGAGCCAAACTGCTCTGATACCACCTGTGGCGCCCCCGACTTTCATGTACGGACCAACACGGAAATCGAGACACCCGGGATGATGACAACCGGTCACGCATCCCAACGACAAGTGTCAGTGTGTGCAGCAAATAAACAGTGCACAATTAAAAACACAGCGGAAGGTAATAAAATCTACTAGTACCAGAATTTTAATTAATACAGAAATTCAAAATACAAATACCTTAAAAACAAAGCCAAAGTCCCAAAATAAATACAAGTCTGAAATAAAAGCTACAACTCGAGTGATCCCAGATCACTCCTCCGGCGGAGCCAGATCCTCAGGCTCGGCATCTGCATCATCAACAAAGTCTGCAGTACCATGAAATGGTACCGCAGGCAAGTTATAACCTAACCATGTCCAGAGATAAAACCATACTCTAACAATTAACCATGCATGCCCAATGATGCAATATGAAAAAAGTGCAACACACGCCAAAAATCTCATTGGCTCAAAATCATTCCCAGTAAAATCCATTCCCACCATTTTCCCAGAAAATGGTGCACAAAAACATTTCCATCATTTTCCCAGAAAATGATACACAAAATCAACTCACGCTATTTTCCCAGAAAACAGCTCTTTTCCAGTTAATCCAATTAACCAATAACCATATGCACCATGGTCTCCCCTATGGACCATCCGCACGTCCTGGCTACTTTACGAGAGATGCCCAGTTCCGCACCCAGTGCGTTCGTGGCCAGGTCATCCTCTAGCCCCCGCCAGCAGAAGGGCCACGGAGTCGGCACGTCCAACGTCCGATCCCGTTGTCGCCCAGCGACAACCCAGGGGACGTCACTCAGTTTATTCCGCTCCCGAGTGACCAGAGGAGCTCCACCGAGATAATACCCCATCTCGGCTTGGGGTCGTGATACACACGCACCCAAAAATCCAGTCAACATATGAAAACCCAGTTTTCATAAAAACCACATGAACATGAATGCAATACACGAAAACCCAGTTTTCTATTTACAAACATGCCATGTGTGCAATATGCAATGAACCAACAGTAACCTCAATATCACAATCAAACCAGATCAAAATACAGTTCCCAACAATTAACCAAACCACAGCCAGAATATCCAAAAACCAACTCCAATTCACAACACAATCAAATCCAACAATAAATCCAATCTCCCAAGAATCACACAATAATATACTCCAATCAATCCAACCACCCCCGAACTCCTCGGACTCAGTCCGGAAACCAACCAGAATACAATATATAAATAAAAGCAGTTAATTGCATAAATATAATTAAATCTCAAAGAAATGTTTAGGAAATACTTACAGCGCTTTAAAACAAGTTAACGAAGGTTCCGAGGCACTGGAAATCACCAAAGCTGCAAATTCGCACAGTGTAAAAACACTGGCCGAAATGCAGTGAAATGGGAATTTTTCACGGTTTCAAACGGAGACTCGAAATTTATAGGGTAGGGCCTATGGAAGGTGGTGAATCTAATGGTGGTGGTGGTTTGCCGAGAATGGCGGCGGAATTGGACGGTTTTAGGCCGGAATACCCAAATCGGGTTTGGTGCTCGTTCGACCGGCTCCGGCGACGGATCGGGGCCGGGTTTGGGTGGAAAAGTTTGGTATTGGGCCGGTGATGAAGTGGTAGAAAGTTGGTGGCCAATGGCGGCCGGACGGCGGCGGAAGGAGAAAAACCACCGCGGGTTCAACTGGCTCACGGCGGCTAACGGTGGCTCGGGGCGGTCTGAGATTTTAGGGGTGAGGTCGCCGGCGCACGGGGGAGGGAATGGTGCCGGCGGTGAGGTGCACGGCGGCCGGGAGGCGGCGCGGCGAGAGTAAGCCCGTGAGCGACGGTGGAGAGAGGAGAGAGAAGAGAGAGAAG
Source organism: Cyclocarya paliurus (assembly GCA_029856935.1). Taxonomy (NCBI): domain Eukaryota; kingdom Viridiplantae; phylum Streptophyta; class Magnoliopsida; order Fagales; family Juglandaceae; genus Cyclocarya; species Cyclocarya paliurus. The sequence goes on along the minus strand of CM056960.1, from coordinate 5,100,364 downwards.
GGAGAGAAAGGTCGGGCGTACGCGGGAAGGAACCGGGGAAAGAGAAAAAGAAAGAAGAAAAAAGGAAAGAAAGGAAAAAGAAGAGGGAAAAAAAGAAGATCCAGTCTTTCAAGCTGGGTCCCGAAAAATCCGACGGAGATGAAATTAAAACCCGAAGCTAAATAAAATATTCCAAACACAGTGAAATAATTTAAATGCAACAATAAAAATCAAAAACCCAAAAATAAATCAATTAATCTTAAAATGCATTTTAAAAGCTAAAACAGCAAATAAAATTTAAAAATCACATAAAATAATTTTCACCACATAAAATATTAAGAAATAATATTTTAAAACTCCCAAAATTTAAAACAAGACAAATAATCACAAAATAAATTAAATAAAACATCCATTAAAAATACACCAAAATCCGGGATGTTACAGTCAAGGACTAGGTTTTAGGGGGGCCGTTGTTCATCGCGAGTCTAGGGACTCAACTCTAGTGTTTGAGGGTTATTGGCCACCATGAGTCTGGGACTCAACTTTTGTGGGGCCTGATTACGCCCAAAACATAACGCGGTAGTTGTAGCACAGCTTTAGGGTGTCGATTCCACAGGGAGACAGATTAAAGAAAATACAACAAATAATAAAAAGAATTAAAAGAAAATATTAAATGATCAATAAAAGAAAAATTGGTTTTGAATGCAATTTAACAAATAAAATTACAAAGATAAAAATAAGGATCACTCAAATTATAAATAGTAAAGCATCGAAAATTCCTTGCACAAATTGGGTATTTATGTTTATTCTTGATTCAGTGAATTACTCAATTGGAAATTCATCACCCAGAGTCCCCAATTAGAAGATATAGAATTACAAACTATTTTAGTCAAAAGATAACTCTTTGATAAATCATTATCTACTTTTTAAAGCCCTGTAAATTATCATCATTATTGACAAAACCCAACGACGACAATATACTTGGAGGCAATACTGCAGCAAAGAATTAAATCAATAAAGACAATAAATTAATCCAAACATAATCAAGGATCTTACCATTCTATAGAGAAAGCATGACTGAATCTATGAAAAGAATCAATTCCAAAATTATTTGGAGATAAAAAAAATACTATTGATAATTAGAGAATGATAAATAAGAGTTTGCATTAATAAAGAACATCCCTAGCTCTACTTGGACTTAACAGTCCACAAACACAGCAAAGAAAACTCTCGAATTAATTCCCTACAATCTAATTGTTTGCTTCATTCATTTCAAGCCCTTTTATAGGCTTCAAATAGCACTGCAAATAAGTGTTGCTTAGCTGCCAGGTCCTGATGTTTCCCACTGCCGAAAGCTTCCCACATGCATGTGCCGTGCGTTTCCTTTTTTTTTTCTTTCTTTTCTTTTCATTGCTTTCGGCATCACATGCATGTTGTTGCCTTAGTATTATTTTCTTTTCCTCTTGTTTTCCACAACCAACATGCATGGGTTCTGCCACTTCCACTAATAGCCGAAAGTGAAACTCCCACATGTGTTTTATTATTTTCTTTTTCTCAAACCGAAAAGCAACGCATGCTGCCACTTCCGTGTGCTTTCTTCTTTCTTTCCCACTTTCTTTCTTCTCTTTTCTTTTTCATTCCACTGAACTTCAGCTTTTTATCTTTCTTTTTCTCAAACCAAAAAGCATCCCACGCATGCTGCGGGTCTCGTGTAAATGGAGAGCATTTGTCTCCATGGTACAGTGTTGTGTAGGAGGTTGCGTGAACTGCCATGGAGGTCAATCGGGTCGTGCGTGCTGGACTTCATTGGGCGGTGGAGGCTTGATCTCCGGCATCCTCTGTTGCTGCTGGAGGTGACTGGGTTCGGCTGTGGTGCAATGCATGGAAGCTTGATGCTTCGATGATGGTGTGCATGCATGGCTCAACATGTGTTTCATCCAGGTGCAGCATGGTGGCTTCGGAGGAGACTGGGTAGTCGAGGCAACGGTTCTTGGCCGTGTATGGAGGTGCTCATGCTGGAGTGGTGGTTCCGTGAAGGAGCCTGAACGCATGCATGGAGTTTGCGTGCACTATAGACGCTGGGCGGAGGTTGAAGATGATGAAAACGACTTACTATTGACTAAACGACAAGTCGTTTAGCAGACGGGGCTTATAATTTCGATGGTAAAACGACACTTCGTTTTCTCCGTGGACTAAACGACACGTTGTTTATCTAGCAGCCGAATTCAAACTAATTACCAAACGACATGTCGTTTTGGTTTGCCGACCAAACAACATGTCATTTAGTCTGCGCTGAAAAACAGAAATAAAAAATAAAATAAAACAAAATAAAATAAAATAAAACAGGCAGAATAAATAATAATAATTAAAACAAAACAAAAATAAAACTAGAAAAAGAAAATAAATAATTAAATAAAGATAAAACTAAACTAAACTAAAATATTAAAAGTGTGTTGTTCATGTGAGGAAACAATATCAAATTAAATCACAAGTATTAAAATCAAACATAAATTATGCTATTAATCAATTTAAATTGCAACTTGGATTTTTGCCTCTTAATCATTTTTTTCATCTAAAATCAATAATAAAATAATAAAACAATTAAAAATGTATTGATTTTAACTATATAAACTATGCAATAATGCAGCTCAATCAGGGCCGTTGTTCATTGTGAGTTTATGGACTCGACTTTGGTGTTTGAGAGGATGCTCGACTGCATTGTTGTGGTGAGAGGCTGAATTTGACTTTCCTGAGAGGTTTTCACCTAAAACCAAATAGGTTAGCATCATACAAGTTACAAGTTTGAGATTTGCAAATCTGAGCCATTCTACTAGGGTGTGGTGAAGGCTAATGACACAAGAGCAATGTCCTTGGGCTGCCATGCTCTAGCACTGATGAAGGCCCCAAATGCCCACGATACTAAACGGTCTACTTTGTTGATGACAAATTAAGATGCCCAAGCACTGCCCGAGATGGGTTTCATAGTTGGTATTCCGTGCCACGCGGGTGATTTCCATTGAAGTATATTCCTAGGGCATGTAGCTACTAGGCTTCTTGTGAAAGCCAGGTGAATTTGTGGGGGAATCTCTAAAAACCAAAGTTGTTAGTATAAATAAAATTAAAATATTAAGCTTGGGAAGACAGACCATTGTTCCTTGATGAATGGTTTTTGAGTGGAGAAATTGTTCATCCTTGAGTACTTTTTTAGCAATAATCTTGCACAGTTGAGACTACCAAATTTTTGCTTACTGAGAGATGTTGGTCTTGTTGCTCACTTAGTGGAGTTGGTCTGGTTGCTCAGTCAAAGGAGTTGGTCTGATCTTGGCAGTAATGAAACTACTTTCATTGCCTACCGAGAGGTGCTGCCTGTCATGTACATAGCCAAAAGCCAGAAGATATTATCTGCACTTTTGTGAATCAAGCGAGCTCAAGCGAGGAAGCATGGAAGCTTCGCGGTGACTGTGGTGAGGAGCTTCCTTGGCAAGCACTGGTGAAAGTGGTGAAAGAGGTTTTCGTGCCGAACTACGGCAAGGGGCTCCCGTGGCTAGTAGTTTCTTGACCTACAACAAGAGCTCCTATGGCGATCAGTTTCTCAATCTCTGTGCATGCCCAGTAGTAGAAGAAATGAATGTTGTCAGTTTCTAAGCACCTTTCTAGTGGGCTTCTAGGGCTGGTGGTGCTGGGGTGTCTCCACGGCCACCTTTGGTGGTGTGCTACAGTGTTACAATGGAGTTATGAATTCAATCGACTCCTTTACAAAGCGACAGTGATGTACACACTAGAGGATTGTTTTCCTGCTGGCGTTCAACATGCTTCAGGCTTACCACCAACGATAGACACAGTCACCTGGGTTTCTAGTGTCCCCCTCTTAGTGACGCTACTACCGGTAGCTCTAGGCAGTGAAAGCTCACAATGGACAATGGTGCTGTGTCAATCTCCTACAATGAAGTTGGTGATGGTGGCTGGGGGTGACTCGTTGCACTCAAAAACCACCATACCGGCAATAGAGTATGCCAATGTGCTAGGCGATGGTTGAGTTGGTTTTTTCGGTGAGCGACAAATGGTCTCAAGCAAGTTTCCTTTGGCTAGAAGCTCCAGGAGGTTAGGAACTGACATGACTTGAACTTGAACATAGACTGAACTGAAACAAAACTTGACATGACATGAACTTAACTGAGATTTGACTTAACATGATGATATGACCCTACGGGAAAGGAATCCCTTGAACCCACAATCAAATTGAAAACTCACCTAAGAAAACCAAACTCAAGTCAATGGATAGAGAATTTAGACCCGATGAGAACTCGTTTCAAGAACCTAGATTGTATTAAAATCTAGACCCATTGAAAAAACCGTCTCAAGAACCTAGATTACAAGGAGGAACGCTACAAAGGTTGTGATTTACCTTTGATAAGTTCAAAAGTTCAATTAAGAACAAGAGAAGTAAAACTCAACTCACGATGAATAAATTCATCAAATTTCATAAACTAATTGAAAATGAGGCTACAAAGTGTTTTGATGATACATCTTGTTTATGAGGATATAGTCTTATATTTTGTAGAGTTTTATTTGAGGAAATTATGATTAAATTTAGAGGATTTTCGAAGTTATAACATGGATGTATATATGGTGGGTGGTATTTTATGATGATTGGTGGTACTTTTATGTACTATAGGTAATGAAATTCTATCTCAGCATGAATTATAGGAGTTAGAATTTGAACTTTGAAGAGTTTTATTATTCTATGTGGAGAGTTTTAATCACTTTTATGTGGAGTTGTTCTAGTCAAATTAATATTAGGCTTGTAATCGAGCCTGCTATCGAGGTCTACAATCTTGGAGAATAAGCGATGTTTAAGAAAAAAATCTCGATGGATTAAAAGCTTGGGAATTATAGGTTCGACCGATTGAATCGAGGATTTAGAATAAAGACAATGAAGGAATGTGGTGAATAAGTACACTGGTTGTTGAGGTCTACCAAATTCCGAGTATGGAATTTTTATGAGGGGAGATTGTGACAATCCAATCCTATATTTTTAAGGATAAACTACGGATAATTTTATTAGGCTCGATAAATAAGTTAAAGTCCATAAAAGAATTTATCAAACATATTATTTTTTATTTAACTTAGAGTTAAGCCTCCATTATTATTATTATTATTATTATTATTATTATTATTGTTATTTCTATTATTATTATTAGTATTATTAGTATTTTATCATGACCGGAATTTTTGCTTTAGCCACAAGAATTTTAGTTTTGAATTTAAACTTTATTCTCTCTATATCCACCCGTAAGCCTAGTTTTATCTCCAAATCTCATCTTAGTTTTCCTCCGGGTTGACCATCGAAACCAGCTCCTCCTCTGGAAGCAAAACAAACCCTTAAACTGATTTCCTTTATGAACCCCAACCATGCACGTCTCTAAGATAGTTATCCACTCACATGCACATGCACACGCACGTACGCCCTTCCCCTCAGTTGCATACCGATCCTTTTAGAGTATCCTCATAGGATTTAGTCTTCTAGGTGTAGCCAACTTCCTCCTCCCCCTCGCCTATAAAAGCAGCCGAGACCTCCTGTAAAACACACAAACCTCACCACCAAAACTAGTTTTCTGGAGTGTAAACCGAGAGACCACATAGCAATGCAACCCGAGTCCCCCTGCTGCCAACCCGTGAACTCCACTCATCGGCATCACCGTTGCCCAGCACCACCGAAGCCACTCCTCCATCACACGAAAACTGCTCTCCACACAAACAGCAACCACGGCTCCTCCATGCACTACCGTAAGTCAGACAGTGCTTCAAACCTCCCCGTGCCTCTGTTTTTCCAACCGTTGCACCGTCCAGACTCAAGCTGCAGACCGAGAACCACATAGAGTAGCTCAGCCTTGAACGGCAACCACCGAAAGTTGCATTGCCAAGTACTCTGTTTTACCACCCAAAAACAGAGGATTGTTTTTCTCCCCATCGTGAGCCACAGCCCAAGCCGCCGCTCCTTTCAGTAAGCTCACGACCTACCCACTGTTTCTTTCTGTCGTCTCCCCCACGCAGTGCTCATGTCCCTCCCGTAAACTCTCTCACTCTTCGTCTCTCTCTCTCTCTCTCATCACTCTCTCTCTCTCTCTCAGTTTCGTACACACCCAGCCTCCGGAGTGCCACCGTCGAGAGCAACCAACCTCACACCTAGCTCTCGGTAAGCCCTGCCCTTGCCTCTCACGGTAGTCCAATTCTTAATGCATGCAATCCGTAGACTAATGTTGTAAGTTAGTTAGTTGATTACAAAAATGCCCTGCCTTTTTGAAGATTTATAGATGAGAATAAATTATGTGTTGGACGTAAAGGGACATATATACATGTGTATATATATATTTATATATATATATATATATATATATGCATATTGTCTTAACGTAATGAGACTAAGCGGGCATATTAGGATCTTACTTGGAGATTGGGTTGTTTTTAATATTATCATGAAGATAAACATGTATATTATTAGATTATATTCGGACTCTAAATTATTTTAGACTTGATAATATTTTTATTAGAGCGAAGATTATATTTCTTAAGGGGGATAGGCTTGTTTCTTAAATAGATTTGTGTTAAAATTAGAATAAGTGAATATCAATTAATTGTCGATGAATTTAGAGAGATGATAGTGTTTTAGGGATTAGGAGAATTTTAAGTATTGAAGAATTAAAATAGGATAATTTTAGCATTTTACAATTAAATATTTAAATACGGGTTCGATTGGAATATTTACAGATATTACACGCTCATTGTATAGGTGATCGATTACGTGCGGAAAATAGTGGATTAGCGCTGCAAGGTAAGTAGCATGATCATACCCTTACACGTATGTACGGTAAACGACATGTCTTTTATAAAAATATTATGCATGAATAACCTCCATTGGAAGCCCCTTTTTACGTACCCAAGACATGATAAAAATATGAAAATCCATGATTTTATGTAAAAAGTTATGCATCTAAAGATTTATGAAAAGTTATGATTTTATGTGAGAGTTATGCATTAAAATAATTTATGAAAAGCCATGCATGATTTTATATGAAGATTTATGCATTAAAGTATTTATGAAAAATCATGATTTTATGTGAGAAGTCATACATCACGACATATTATGAAAGAATGTGATTTCATTTGAAATCTATGATATGATATGACAAGATATGACAAGTATGTATGTGATTTCTTTTGAAATCTATGATATGACAAGTATGCAAGTATGATTATGATGAAATAAGAATGATAAGATACGTAACGACCTATGTTATGATATGAAGACGGTACTTATGTTATGGGCATATTGCATTGCTAGGTCGTATATGCTAGTAGTGCATCCAGTATGTCTTCCTTATGTATGGATTCCACAACCCGCGGCCACGGGCGGAATCGGAATCTATTTAGATTCACTAACCCTAACTCACAGGGGTCAACAGTGGGTATCGACCTATGACAAGTGAAAGATAAGATCATGTTCATGTTCATGTTATTTATGTATGTATTTATGAGTATGCACATTTTTTTCAAGAAACCTTATGTTTATTATGTTTACTGTATGATGTGTGCTTATTGAGTATTCGACTCATTTTAGTTTATTTTCATGTTTTTAAACCACCCCAAGTGATGAAATTTATGAAGATGAGACTGCAGGACAGGATTTGACCCCAGGAGGCGAGGCAGAGGCCTAAATAGATTATGATATGATTAGTTTTTATGGTTTAAGATTTAAGTAAATTATTTTGATAAGCACATGAGACTTCCATAATTTTTTTAAATAAGTACTTTCGCAGACTCTATGTTGGATTTTAAGTATTAATTAGATTTTATTTTATTTATGGAATCTTTTGCATCTAGCTCGTTAGTAAAAGAAAAAGTTTTAGTCAAGTTCAGTAGTAGCACACTGGCTCCCCGAAAATTCTAAAATGTCTTTATTGGGGAGCGGGGTGTTACATTATAAAAGCTAGAAACTTAATCACTAACAATTAGAAATATGAATAAATGCTAACTTAGAGTGAAATTACCATTTTACTCTCTACGTGTGGAAAAATGACCATTTTACCCTTAACTTAAGGATTTCGCATCCTAACTTAGGAATGTAAATTTTGTCCTAAACTCAAATATCAACTTAGAAAAAAAATTAAAACCAAACACAAGTATGGGAAACACCATATGGCCGAAACTATCAAAGGTCATTTCTCTTTGATTTTTGTTGCAATTTTATCCAACTCCAAAACTCATGCTCAAAACGAAATATTGAAACAAAGATCCTCATATCCTAAGTTTAAAAACATGCTTAAAACATCCAACAAAATAATACTTCACATAATCAAAAAACTCTTTATTAAAAAGATCCAAACTTTTTGACTAAAATACAATTCTTAAATCTTAAGGTATGACCTATTTCAAAACATTTTCAAGAACTTCAAAAATTTTAAAATTTCTTCATGTTCATAACACATTCTTAAGAACCAACATGCTTTCAATCAATACATAAAAGTCACCAAAAATCACAAAATAGCATGAAGCACTCGGCTCCTACCCTTAGCCAAAAACATAATTTCTTTACCAACTAGCTTTGTTCAAATGCTTGATCCAAGGCAGTCTATGGTGAGATCTTCAAACCAAAACATCATATAGCTTAAAAATACTTCCTAAAGTAGATCCAAGCATTAAACTTAAAATCACATGGCTAAACATTATTCAAAACATGGACCTAACTAAAAAGATCGAACTTTTGACCCAACCTTAAAATCTCTTGCATAAAAATTCACATCTTTGAAACTAACACCAAAAACTCTTCAAAATAACATCCTAGCATGTAGATAAAATCCTTAAGATCGTCAAATAGAAATATCAAAGCCATTGGAGTAAGATTATACCACAAAAGACTCAAACTTTCTTAAAACAGAAATTGCTTTTCCTCTTCCAGTTTCTAAGTTTCTAAATCTAAGAAACTTTTTCATCAAAAGTTTTGATCATGCAACAAATCTCCAACAAACATTCATATAAACATGTTGAAAATACTAAATAAAACTTTTAGACCAAGATTTATCCATTAGCTTGGTCAAAAACTATAAAATACAACATACTATCCAGATTATCACCCATAATGACCATTCCAAGGTTAAAACAATTGTTAACCCATCAAACAACCATTAAATCAAGCAAACAAGATACCTGCAGAAAATAAAATCAAAGAAGAACTTTTATGAAGAAATCATTGTGAGAAAATACTTACAAAGGTTCCAAAAATGGCATGCCAAAATCCTCTGAAATTTGCTTGAGAGAGCTTCTAACGGTTTTTGTCCAAAAATGAGGGTGAAAAGTGGTGAAGTGAGAGAAGTGGTGACCTGCACACCTCAAGTAATTTTAAAAAGGGAAGTTTGTCCTTGTATGATATCTTGAGGTATGATGATTAGTTCACAAAAAAGTGCAAATAGTGAATGGTTTTCACTTAAGGAAACTTCCAAGAGAAGGGTGGTGGTGAGGTGGCCTTTGGCCTTCACAACATGCACGACTTTGGGGTTGTTAGAAGCAGTGGATGGCCTACCATGGGTGGGTGGATACTTCCTCAAGAATTTTTGCCAAGGTGGCCAAAATTCGTGGGCCTTAAACAAGTGGGCTTCATTTGGGGTTTAAAGAAGGTTTGGTTAGGGTTTGAGATGCTATCAAGCCCAAATCTAATTTTTCTTAACCCAATCAAATTTTCAAGGTTTAAAGGGTTGGATAATGATTTCATAACATGAATTTGAGGAATTAATAGCAGCATGTGGAAGTAATTTGATCAAGTGATTAAACACAATACTAGAAATCAGATCAGCTTGGAGGCCAACTTTAGGGTTTGTTTTCATGTGGCACCCCCAGCTCCCACTTGGGATTGGATAGTGGTTGAAACACCGGGACATGTAACATAAGGCTACATTCCCCTCATACATGATAGATAATATGCTATACACATAAATACACTAGCAGTATGCAATATCGTAGCAGTGGAAAATAATAAAAGTCAGACCATAAAAGTAGGACCATCAAAATATTGTTTCTCAAATGCTGAGATCTAAAACCATAAGTTCTTCCACAAAAAGCTAAGTTTCTTTTTCCTTTATTGTTAAAGTTCAATCAGGAGCTAGACACCAAGAAACTCCAGAAAAGGTTTCGTTCTCTTCCTCTCGGTCATAGGTGTTGTCTTCTATTCCTGTAACAACTTCAATCATTCCAGTTGGGGAATGGTAGTGTAAATTACCACAATGAGATTTCGAGAAATCTCAGCAAGTAATCACATAACATACAATAGTTAACGCAAGCATACAAGAGGTACATCATGAAATACGTGCATGGACATGTACTTGACTTAAACAAAAACTTGACATATGCATTTGATTATTTTTAAAAGACTTGTACTAAGACTTTGACATTTTAAAAAAAAACTTCATTAACTTTCTTGTTAAACTTATCAGATCATATCACAAGATTTGAATCGAGTGATCCTTATCTTATGAGCTCTTATTCTTATTCATAGGGTGGACACAACACGACTTCTTTCCTTGCACCGCATGTTCCTACTAGTTACCGTATCATCAACGATCTGTAGGCGGAAATCACAGAGAATCATAATAACTCGACCTTACTTCGTCGAATAACATGCCTTATGCACCTACTAGCATTAGGTGCTTCCTCTCTCCGACATTCTTTAAAAATAATCCATTAGAGGCTCATCGACCCAGGGGTTACCACTCTATTCTTAAGCACTCCAGAGTGGGCAGAGGAGTTCCACTAGGACAATCCCCTGTCCTAACACTTGGGGTCATAATAAAACATTTAAACTCTTTTCTTTAAAAAGAAACATTTTTCTTTGAAAACATTTTCCCCAAATGCATGAGACATGGAACTTAAGACATATGTGACATATGGAATGCCATGTATGAAATAACCAAGTATAACATGTTCAATTCATAGCATGATTACATGACACACATGAAACATACAAACACATTCATGAATCATGGGAACATGCTTAGGCCGAAACACATAGGAGTAAAAATCATGAGATTCATCACTTAAACATGTTCCAATCTTCAAGCATATAACATAGGAATCAAAGCATAGTAAAGCAAAGCATGAAATCATGACATTTGGCTAAGATCCGAATCATTCAAGACATAGTATGGCTAAAACATCATGATTCCATCATTCTTAAACAAGTGCAAACCGAAACATATAAAAGTATTTCATGGCATATTCATCACAAATTTCAAGCATATAATTCCTTCCATAGATTCACACAAAATCATATTAACATATTCAAACAAAAAATTAATAAATAGCAAACAAAGCAAACATGATAAGAAAAGGATTTTCACAATTATATACAAGTATTAACCAAGAGTAAGTTGAGTGTATACTTACAAAGAATCCGCGTAAAGAAATACAAGCAAGCTGTAAATCCGAACATTCTATATTAGATAGAGTAACTAAAAAACTTATTTCATGTTCTTGAGTGTGTGTGTGGATTTCTAGGCAATATTGTCCATATCCCATTCGGCTTCTAGGGTTTTTGGGTTAGAACTCCTTCATTTTGCTCATAGAGTAAAACAAAACCCGAAGATAAGCAAAGATACATGTAGTGGCCGAAAAACATGGAGGATGAACTCTTCTCTCTACTTGACTTCAAAAGTTTCCTAAGAACTCTAAGTCATTTTCAAGAAAACACAAGAAAGTGTGGGTGTTCTATCATACTCATAGTCCAAATGAGATTTGGGTTGAGAAAGTGACGTGTGTGTGCAATACCTAATGGAAAACCGATTCTTACCTTGTCTATACTTCATGTGCTGAAATCTCCCCTTGAAATAAGAAATCCTCTTGTTTGGTTGGAAAGAAAATACAAGAAAGTGAGTGAATCTTCAAGAGAATATGAGAGAGTTGTGTAGAGAGAGTGAGAGCATGAAGAATCCGAATTTGGCAAAAAGAAAAGCCCTTGAGCACGTGGTCTTTCTAGCCTTATATAGAAAACTCCTCATTCCCTCATTGGTGGTTGAAATCCATTGCATGCAAGACAAGTGGCATAGGTTTTCTTCCTCCTTTCTCTTTAGCCAAAAATGCCTCTTGGAATTCTCCACTTGGATTGCATTGGGAAGGGACATCTTGGGGTGACGTGTAGGGTTCCTCTTCCTTGGCCAAAATCCCCTTCCTTTCCTCTTATGCCATTCCTTTCTTCAAACAAATGAGTGTTTCTTTTAAGGATAACATGGTAAAATATCACACGACTCTTCCTTTTCCCAAACAAGTAACATTTGGCATAGATGAGAAGTGGCATTAAACATGTGCCTTAGCCTTAGCCATCCCCCTCATTCTTCTTTTCCCAAGTTGATGCTTCATCTTCCTAGTGCTCCTTCCCAAGGTGACCTTTTATACTCCATTGGTCCAAAATAGTCTAGATGACAAGTGGAAAATGAACAAAGTGCTTGGGAGTGTGCTAGCCAAATTCTTAAGGGCATTCTTGTTCTGCCATACAAATGTCTCTTCACATATCCTTTTAGAAGTTTTATGCATGCTTAACACTTGGCAAAATCTAACTAAAATTCGAAATCTTATAAGCCTCCCTTCGGTTTCCCATGCAGTCTTCTAGAAAAGCTCCATTTCACTTCCCTAAGTTTCCCTTCCCAAGATATCTTCCTTGGAACTTGAATTTGGACAAGACAAAGGGTCTAGACATGTGGGAAAATGATATAGCCGAAAATCTCTAACTCTTCCTAGGTTCCTTTTGTCCCTTGATTCATCTAGAGGGTTTCTAACATAGTGACAAGTGGCAATTTCTCTAGGGTAGGCGTGTAGGCCACTCCTTGGTATTCTTCTACACTTCTCTCTCCCCTTTAACCCATTATCAAGTCTAGATTCATAATGTAGTACTTACATACCACATGGCACTTGTGACTAAAATCTGGGTCATGGGCCTAGGTTTCTAAACAAGGCCAAAATTCACAAAGCAGTCTAGGGTTAGTCCTATTTTGGGATCAAGTGATCATTTCAAAGATTATAAGGCTTTCTAAAATAGCTAGAGCTCCCAAAGAAGTCACGGCTACTAAGCATAAAATCTACGGGCCATGCTTACGCAAGTTTGGGTCATCACATTTCAGCCAAGTTTTTGAGGTTTCAATTGGATTCTAAGTATTTAGGGTTCACTAGGGTTAAAACCTTCTTTGGTTTGGCACAATTTGGATGATTGGATGGAATAGGATTTTGCTTAGGTGGCATGATCTCACACCTTGATTTCCTTCACAAACCATCTCATGATTCCTCTTGGTGCCAAGTGTCAAATACTATTCACCAAGTGGTTCAGATCTTACCAAATGTCCAAATAAAACTTATCTAAGCTAATTTGGACATTCCACATTGTAATTTTGAAAACACTGCACTAGATGCTACTATTGAGGTTATTATTCACTTCGGAAAAGTGAACATTAAACTTTGCACTCAAAAATCTTAAGTATACATACTAAACTAACTGTGCAATTCTTTTAGTGAAATTCAAGCCTGAAATGCTTTGAAATAAACAAAATATGTTTTCAGATAAGCGCTCATCCGAAAATTGAAAATGGTATTATTGAGTCATAAAATAATAAATAATCAAATGAGTCTAATGGTGTAGACCATATCGCATTCTGACACTTATAACTATCTCAAATAAATAAAAGCGTACTTCTGGCACCATAATGAGTGGCAACAAGGACTATGTTGACAGACAAAAATTTACGCGATTTGTCAATTAGTGAAAACTCTATAAATTTTCACGAGGTTCCTAAAACCTATAGAAATTCTACCATTGAGTTTCTAGCGGCCTGTTACATGTAGGCCTCCAGCCACTGGTTGATCTACGCCTGCACTATGCAAGGTGCACATAGTGCGCGGCTACAATGAGCGGCCGGTGGGGGCTCTATTGTCTCGATATCTCCACCATGCAAGGCGGCCACCATAGAATCCAATCGTGCCATGGGGGTGGTGATTGCAGATCTGAACCCTGGCACTTTACATGCATTGTACATGGCACATGCACAATGCATGCTACCCTCACACAGTACACACAACACTTGCACTTTTTTTTTTATTCGCTACAGTGTTAGAGTATAAATAACAAGAAAAATCACAAAGTTCAGGGGATTTTATCTGGTATTTTTTGAAGAAGATCTCGTGAGCCGGAGAATCATCCTCCTACCGTTATTACTTACCAAAAATAATGAAAAGTCAGATCCACAGACGGCACCAACTGTCAATGCCTAAAATTTGCAAACTAGACTGGAAGGGAGGAAAAAATGATTCCTGACCCACGTTGGTGGTTCGGGCGTCAATATTGTGCTCTTCGTATTCATCCATGGTTAGGCATATGTCCACGGGTTGTTTAGGGGCGAAATTCACTATAATAGATGATTTTACAATCTCTCATGGCCTCACATATCTTATAATACAATGGAAGAATTTAAGAAATATCTTTTGGAATCACTATGTGTGGTAGAGTTTGTAAGTATCGAGCTTTTGTGGAGAGCCTCTGAAGAGTCTATGGAGAGTTCCTCAAATTTGTGAGGGATCTCCTCTTTATATAAAAGTCTATTTCCTTGAAGTGATTGAGTCTAACTTGCCTTATGAAGTCTTTTCCTTTTAGGAGTATGAGTCTCTTTGTTTTTAGGAGTCCGTGTCAACTTGTCTTATCTCTTTTTGGTTTTATCTCTTAACTCGATTTTTGTCTTTATCTCGAGGCTAAATTATAGACTACTAATTTGACCCCTACAAGGGCAGCTGCTCCTAGCTAGGGAATAAAAGCATCTTTCGATCAAGACAACCATGGCCAGCTTTACAAGGTAATTCGAATTACAAACAACTGAAGTCATAAGTTGGAAGTTTTGTGTCCATCCAAAATGTTTCCAGTAACAATTGTAATCGTAATTACAAACAATTACACACCCTTATGTTCCATTGGGATATTTAGATGGTCTCAATCTACCTCATCTTATCTTATATCAACATCCAAACACTTCTCAAATACATATTTTTCAATTTCAAATTTTCAAATTTTTAACTTGTTCATCTAATCATTATGTAATAATTATAACTTTCTCAAACTTTCAAACAAAATACAAAAAACCAATTCAAAATTTTCAAATCCCAAAACAAAAATTATATTCTAACAATATTTTGACTTTATAATTTTTTTTATTCAACTTTTTCTCTCCTAGATTCTAAAATCTCATAAAACATCTTAACTGAAACTATTTCACTACTATTCACAATTTTCTTATATTATCTTATCTCAACATCCAAACAAGAACTTAATGTTTAACACATTGGTCACCTCCTCCACACCCACCACCCAACCCATGTCCACATACTAGTTATAATTTAAATATTTTATAAAAAGAAGTGTTACAACCACAAAAAGATCTCACAATAGTAAATTCACTAATAGACATATCTTCATATGATACATTAGATATATTTTGTAATAAAAGTAGTTTTATAATTCAATGTAGTATATCAAACTATATCAATTTGTATATTTACTTTTGTGAAAGGAAAATACTTGGGAGACTGATAAAATGGACTCCCCAAATAGATCGATCCTTGTTTTTTTTAACTTATTGGTTAAGAAAATGTTTATTAGTAGTGAATTGATGTATTTTTTTAAAATGTTTAAAAAATATGTAAAAGAAAAAAAAACAAATTATAGTGATAGGTCCAAACTACCGATACTAATAACGAATCCTCTATAAAATCTCTTTACAATTAAAACATTTGTTTTTTATAAATTATTCTTTGTGACGCCCCCAAATGTCGAGGCATGCAACACAAAGTTATCTGCCCCGTTCATGACATATAGGATGCAATGTTCCTAACTTACATCTAGCATTATGCAATATTCACAACGGATAATTTTTTTTTAGCAATACTATGCAACGAACTTGTAGTATCCCAAGTAATTAAAGCGTAATCCATTCATACTTAACAAAATAAAAATCCACGATTGTAGTACGGGTCTCAGAAGACTGTAATCTCAAAATAAGGGAGACCAAATTCCATAGTTACATTACCAAAATACACTATTGGGCCAATTTGTCGAGTAACTAGCGTAACTCGACAACGAGGCTAGAATACTGTCCAAAAAAACTAACTATGGAAGTTGTATGCTCCGCGTCGTGTGTGTGGCACTTTGTCAACCTCCTCCATGTCTATCAGTGTCAGCTCCCTGCTCCGATCCTGACATATCGTCTACCATTCGGGGGGAATGGTAGTTGGGACTACCATGGTGAGATTTGATTACAAATCTCAGCAAGTTAACAGGAAACTTCCACACAGGTTAATGATGCATGCATGGTAGTAAAAGCAAGAATGCATAATCAAAGTCGTAAGTAAGCATAGCATAACTTGACATAACATGGTATGAAATAATAAGCATAACGTGACTTGACATAACATGGCATGAACCGACATAACTTGAACTGAAACTAAGACTTAGCTTGACATGACATGACATGTACATGAACGTAAAACATAACATGGACTAGCAACATAGCATGGACGTTGATATGAACCCGCGGGAAAAGGAATCCCTTGAACCCACAATCAATTTGCAAACGCACCCAAGAAAGCCAAAATCAAGTCAATGGATGGAGAATTTAGACCCGATGAGAACTCATTTCAAGAACCTAGATTATATTAAAATCTAGACCCAATGAATATCCCGTCTCAAGAACCCAGATTATAAGGAGGAACGCCACAAAGGTTGTGATTTGCCTTTGATAAGTTCAAAAGTTCAATCAAGAATAAGAGGAGTAAACTCAACTCACAAATAAAATTCAATATTATCTACCTTCAAATGAGGCTACAAAGTCTATTTAAAGCTAAACCTAATTGAAACCCTAGCCCAAAATAAACCTCTTTCTTCCAAAAATAGCCCTGGATGAATAGTACCGCGTGAACAATACCTCGGCTACAGTATCACTACAGTACCTCTCTTCAAAACCCTAGTTCCTAAAATGTAACTTTCCGAATAAACCCTTGGCCAAAATACAAGGCCTTCCCAAAAACCCTAGTTCATAAGAAATAAAACATATGTAGGCCAAGCATCCTCAAACCCACTTATTCTAAACTAATAAAATAAATCATTTAACCAAATTGAAAGCCTCTAATAACAATAGGGCCTATCTCTATGTCTTGTCTTCAACAGCTTGAATCAAGTGGATCATAACTAGTTCCCCTTCTTTCAAGCCCATATTGAGTGTTGGGCTCTTGTTAGTTTCATCCCAAGTGGACTGCACAAATCCTTACATTGCTTCATTGATCTTCTTGGCTCTTGATCTTGTAATTGGCCCATCTGGAACTTGCAAATGATCTTTAAGACTAGGTCCACCTTGGTTCCCATCAGACGTGAACTTGAAACATAGCATGGACATGAACTTGAAACATAACATGGACTTGAAACATAGCATGAACGTGAACATACATAACATGAACGCGAAGTTGAATTCTTTACTTAACTTAGATACTCAGACAATCAGAATGATTCCATCATGAGTATTTTAAATAAGATACCTTAACAATCAGAATGATTACGCCAAGAGTATCTGCATAACTCAACTTAAACTGAATTCTTTACTTAACATGAACATGGAATTGAATTCTTACAATCAAAATGATTCTGCCAATCGTTTCGTCTGGAATAGTGAACAATTAGAATGATTCTGCCCAACATATTTCGTTAGAGATACTTAAACAATCAGAATGATTCCATCATGAATGTTCCATCATGAACATGACCTAGGTTGAGGTACTGCAAGACCTCTTCATCATCGCTAATTGGCTCCTGACCAGCAAATGTTCGCGGTGAGTTAATGGCATAGATGATCTTGACGTTGTGGGCTCAGTGTTGGCAGCTACTGCACACCCTTCTATTGCTTTACTAGACTCAACTTCATCCCGTGTCGTCCTAGCTTTGAAGCTATCCCAGTCTAACCATGGAGTCGAGTGTAGAGGTAGATAGCGTTCTTCATGAGGTAATGCCTTCCTCTCGTAGCCAACAATATTCTTATCTATAACCATCTCATGGTTACACAAAATAACTACCACTATAGCATAAGGGTATAAAACTCCCAAAGGTTACTGCCTAAACTTAATGACTTCTAGGCTGACCTTCTAGGATATTGAATCCTTGCTTAAATGAAATCATTATTCTCCTTACTATTCAAAGAATTATCCACAATGTATATATATCTACCATTCTTAGCTCTCCCTCTCTCTCAAATCATCAATTTGTATTGGAATCCTTCCACATAGTAGGTCAAGTCGTACTAGGACTAGCTTACTCCTTCATAATCAAAATGAATCGTTCCTCCTCCTAAGTAGTACCTGGATGATTGTTCAGGTATTAATCTAATCTCAAGACTCTCTCTCTTATGATTGGCATGGCCCTTTTATCCATCATGAGCTGCCTCTTATTCTGACTCTAAACGAAAAGATCTGTTCCTACTGTTCATGTAAGTCCTCAAGACCAAGATTTACTACCCATATAAAGGTCTTCAATATAATGGTGATCTACGTTTTTCCACAAACACAATGCTTTGCCAAAACCCATTTAATGGCAACTAGATAAAACTACTATCATAAGTGAATCCTACTACGGCCAAAGCCTCTTCCAAACACTTTACTCTTCTGAACACAAATTCCTTTGGATCCTCAAAATCAAAATAACTCCCAATATGTGGAATACTAATTTATCAACCTTCAATATCCTTTCTCGTATTACTAAAAGGTGTTCTATATCTACACTAGCATGAGCAATAATACTCCTAATGAGAATTGTTACTCCTATCACTTGGTAACAATTCGGATTACGAACTGAACTCTCGTTCAATACCACAATCACTAAAAACAAGGACTCGCTTGAATCAAACAATGTACAAGTTACAAACAGACTTGAGGTTCCCCAAAATAACAATAATGGAACAATACAATCAATTGCAATCAAATCAACCTTACATAAGCTTAACAATACATAGGTCTTAGAAAAATACCAGTGACGGCGCCAGTTCCTTCAGTTCCTGGTGCATCAGCAATTGCATCTCTAGGAGTGACTGCATACACTTGAGTTGGTACTAGAGGTCGAGGCTTTGGTTTGAAATCTTTGTTGGGAACAGTCCCATTTCTTCGGCCTCTTTTGGGACAATTTTTGATCAAGTGGTCAGATTGACAACATCCGAAACAGAGTCCTAAGGTAAGTTTGCACTTGCCTCCATGGTTCTTTCCGCACATCCCACATATTGGGTATATGGTTAGCATTGAGCTTCCAGTCTCGATGCCTTTTCCCTTATATGGTCTAGTAGACATCTTCTTCCTTTCTAGATTTTCTTCAGTAGCATACGGTGAAGTTCTTTTTCGTTTGGTAATGATTTGGATCACCAGGCCTCTTTACTCAGCCTCTGCTATTGTGGCTACGTTTACCAACTCTTGGTAATTCTCTATTCTTATGCAAGCTACTTGGCTACGGATCCTTGGCTGAAGTCCCGCTTGAAACTTCTGCGCCTGCATCCTTTGAGTAGAAATTAAATGTGGTGCAAACCTTCCCAACGCCATAAACTTAGCAGCATACTGTTCTACGGTCAAACTACCTTGAGTTAAAGTCGTAAACTCCTGTGCCTTCAGCTGTTTGAATGAATTTGGGAAGAATTTGTTGTGGAACTCTTCTTTAAACCTCTCCCATGTCAAAGCAACGAGGGTTGCTAGTTCCCGTATCAGAAGCTACCTTTGTTCTTTTGCATCAAGAAAAATCTCTCTTGATCTCATCCATAGTACTACTGAAAAAAAATATATATATATATTCTGTTTGTGCTCAACGTCTTTTCCTCTGGTGGTAAGCCTCACTAGTTTGCTCTTTTCTCTCCATTTCTTCTGTTTGTTTTCGTCAGTCTAACAATCAAGTATTTTGCTTACCTTAGTTTTTGCTCCATTGTGCCTTTGGAAGAGGTAGATCTCTCTCCAACCGTCATTTATTGCCTACCTTCTTCTCGCACGAAGTCGCTTTGTACACGGTGAGTTTCAAGCTTTTCCTTGTCTTGATTTTCTTTGAGAATAAAATTTTGTTTCTGAAGCTATAAGTGCAAAACGTTATTTTTATGGCTAAGTTTACATTAGTGTCCTGTAAGGCTTATCCTTTTATTTTTCCAGAATATTCCATTCCATCCTTGCCTTTCTTTTGGACTTATCTCTTATAGTCAAAGTCAATTTATGTATAACTTATTCTTTTATAGTTTTCTCTTTTCTGTCATTAGATAAGAGTTGTACGAAGAGGTGTCCATGATAGATGGTTTTAATTTGATTTTATAAATTTTCCCTTTAAACAATACATTTTTTTAATTAACGTTAGAGGTCTCTAGAAGCCTCATGGACCTATCAAAACGTGTTGGTCTGCAGAATTCTTTTATGTTTTTGGCTTTGAAGGCATATGATAATCGGGTTTAACTTGTTCTATTTACGTCAGTTTGGACTTTCAGCTGGATTTAATTTAAACCTAAGTATTTTATTGTTAAGTTTAGTATAAGATAATAATAGGTTAAAGCTTAACAAAACATTTTAGATTGTTTAAGTTTATGATTTTTCTTCACTATTTGTTTTGATATATTTTAATATAAATTGCTACGGGTTTATGATTTAAAAGAATAGATAATTATTTCAATTTAAAACAGTAATAATATTTGTTTTGGATGTAATAAAATAATTATTAAAGTTGTTATTACTATAGTGTGAGTTCAATTATTAAATGGAATGTCAAAATACGGCTCCTAGAATTCTTAGTGATGTATAGTAATTTTTTATAGGCAACAAATTACAAGGAGATTATTCGGTATCATTATTTTGAGGTAAGTAATTTGACCACAAATTAGGATTAGTATATAGTTAGAATATTATTATTAAAGCCAGTTCTTTGATAGCCGTTCTTTTTATGTACCAAAGCATGTTACGATCTATATAAGCATATTAGTCATCATAGCATATGATCATGTTAGTTTTTCACATCATGTTCAGTCATCAGCATTTTATACTCATGCATATCATGTTGCATAAGACACGTAAGTTATTTTAATTTCAAGTGTAAGATAAGATAAGATCAGATCAGTTACTCATATGGCCTTTCAGTTCAGTATTCAGGGTGGATGTCAAAATACTACTCAGCGGCTCTCCTTGCTGCAGCGAGCTGTGGGGCCGGTGCACAATCTTGCACACAGGGTTAAGTGTGTGGCTCAACTAGATTAGTAAGTTAATTCAGATAAGTCAAGACAGACATGCAAAGCATCAGCATCAGCATGATATGACAAGAATTTTATTTAGTATGAAAATTTTATTAAAGCCTTTCAATTATTATGTTTACGTTGTGGTGAGTTCTTATTTAGTCTTTGACTCATTTTAGTTTTATCTCATTTTTTTACCACCAGGTGAGGGGAATGAGGACTACGAGCAGGCGGGCCAAGTTTAGAAGGAGCAGACTAATGAACCTTAGGCTATATTTATGATTTATTTTAATTTGGTTGGTTTGGAAACTTGGATATGACTATGTTTTTTTTTCAAAATGGTTTAACTTAAGTTTTCTTTTGGAATGAACAATTTTTTTTTTTAATTATGCAAGTCTCTTACCTGGCTTTAGTTACATATGTATGTGACATTCATAATCCTAGGGAATGGGATGTTAAAAAATTGGTATCCAGCATATAGAACCTTCTGGTGCTCAGTACATCCACAGATCTTGTATGATATGAACCTGCGGGAAAAGAATCCCTTGAACCCACAATCAATTTGAAAACTTACCCAAAAAAGCCAAACTCAAGTCAATGGATGGAAAATCTAGACCCGATGAGAACTCGTTTCAAGAACCTAGATTATATTAAAATCTAGACCCGTTGAAGAACATGTCTCAAGAACCCAGATTACAAGGAGGAACGCCACAAAGGTTGTGATTTACCTTTGATAAGTTCAAAAGTTCAATTAAGAACAAGAGGAGTAAAACTCAACTCACAATAAATAAATCATCAAATTTCATAAACTTCATAAACTGAGGCTACAAAGAGTATTTAAAGGAAAACCTAATTAACCCTAGATAAATAAATCCCCATCTTCCAAAAATGCCCCTGCATGAACAGTGTCGCGGTGTGAACAGTACCGTGCTACAGGAACTCAGCTACAGTACTTTTAAACCCTAGTTCCTAAAAGTAACTTTCCAAATACGCCCTTGGCCAAAATACAAAGCCTTCCAAAAAACCCTAGTCCATAATAAAAAGACGTGTGGGCCAAACATCCTCAAGCCCAATTATTCTAAACTAATAAAATAAGTCTTTTAAATGAATTGAACAAGTTGAAAGCCTTCAGGTGCCCAAATGACTCAAAACTAGATCTTCTTAGCTCTTGATCTTGTAATATGGCCTATCTGGAACTTGCCAAAGATCTTTAAATCTAGGCCTACCTTGGTTCCCATCATTGTGGGTCCTTCCGAGATCCATGATCCATTTCTCGGCTCTTAGTGGCCTTTCATTACCAGAAAAATTCGGGTAACGGTGGATCAAGAACTTCTCATTCGGACAACCCCTGACTTCGGGTCTGGGTACAAGCGCTTGTTGTTGCTGTTGTCTAAGCACCTTAGTCAGCAGACGTACAGTTTCAGCTAATCCTCCATCCATCGAGGGATTCCGATTCTCCTGATTTGTGGCTCCCTCAGGGCTTCGAGGTATCCTATCGCGAGTTATGTGTCACTTCCTGAAACACATGAGTACACGTATTACAACCATATACTATCTCTCATAGTACACGTATTACAACCATATACTATCTCTCATACTTCAAGAAATTCAAGCCTAATGAAGACTAAAATTTCAGCCAAATATTTGGTGCATTTCCTAAGGACATGTGGATTTAAACCCAGAGACGTATTGCTCTGATACCACCCAATGATGCCCCCAAATTCCGCTTGGGATATGACGGACATTTGAAGTATCGAGACACTCAACACAAGGTTACCTGCCCTTGTTCATGACATATAAGATGCAATGTTCCTAACATGTATCTAGCATTATGCAATATTTGCAACGGATAATTTTTTTTTTAGCAATACTATGCACCAAACTTGTAGTATCTCAAGTAATTAAAGCGTAATTCATTCATACTTAACAAAATAAATATCCACGATTATAGTACGGGTCTCAGAAGACTGTAATCTCAAAATATAGGAGACCAAATTCCATAGTTACATTACCAAAATACACTATTGGGCCAGTTCGTCAAGTAACTCACCAAACTCGACAATGAGGCCAAAATACTGTCCAAAAAAACTAACTATGGAAGTTGTATGCTCTGCGTCGTGTCTGTGGCACTTAGTCAACCTCCTCCATGTCTATCAGTGTCTGCTCCCTACTCCGATCCTAACACATCGTCTACCATTTGGGGAGAATGGTAGTTGAGACTACCATGGTGAGATTTGATTACAAATCTCAGTAAGTTAATAAGAAACTTCCACACAAGTTAATGATGCATGCATGGCAATAAAAGCATAAATGCATAATCAAAGTTGTAAGTAAGCATAGCATAAATTGACATAACATGGCATGAAATAATAAGCATAACGTGACTTGACATAACATGGCATGAGCCAACATAACTTGAACTGAAACTGAGACTTAGCTTGACGTGACATGACATGTACGTGAACGTAAACATGACATGGACTAGCAAAATAGCATGAACGTGAACTTGAAACATAGCATGGATGTGAACTTGAAACATAACATGGACTTGAAATATAGCATGAACGTGAAGTTGAATTCTTTACTTAACATAGATACTCAGACAATCAGAATGATTCTATCATGAGTATTTTAAATAAGATACTCTAACAATTAGAATAATTACGCCAGGAGTATCTGCATAATTGAACTTAAACTGAATTCTTTACTTAACATGAATATGGAATTGAATTCTAACAATCAAAATTATTCCACCAATCATTTCGTCTGGAATAGTGAACAATCAGAATGATTTCGCCTAACATATTCCGTCAGAGATACTCAGACAATCAGAATGATTCCATCATAAATATTTTAAATCACGTACCCTAGCAATCAAAATGATTACACCAGGAATACCTAGTAATTGAACTTGAACTGGGTTCTGACAATCAAAATGATTTCGCCAGAAGTACCTTGCGTGAATTACAAATGGAATGCTTAGACAATCATAGTGATTACATCGTGAGTATCCTAAACATAACTAACTTGACCGTGACTCAAAAGATGTTACTTATTTGAGGTAGAAACATTTCGTAACATGGCATAACTTGTGATAGTGACATTACATGACATGACATACATGTAATAGATGGCATACGTAATATGACATACTTGCAACAGATAGTAACATGTGATAGAATATATTATGTAATAGAAACGTATTTCGTGATAGAATAATTCATGTAATAGATAATGTAATACCCGCATCCTACTACATAGGTTTTTACGTCATTTCTTTAATTTAATTTCTTAAGTCAAATATTTTTGAGGTAAGGATTTTTATGATTTTAATATTTTACTATTTTATTTTAAGATATGTGTGCCTTTATTTTGTGAGGGTCATTAAAATAATCTAAAGGAATACTTTCAGATCTTAAAACATAATTTCCTAAAGCCCCCTACCTTTTTATTTAATTCAGGAGTGGCCCAAACCTTTTCCACCGTAGGATGAGCATCTGAGAAAATATCTTCCCATGCCTTAATCCTCACCGTCCGTTCCTTTAGCTTCCAAGGGAAGCTTTGACTCACTTTTCCTAGTATGACCGACTTCCTCCTTAAGCCATTCGGTCTCCTTCTTCTCCTACACACCGGTTCCAACTTCCAGAGAAAAGCCAAGAAAATCTCCTTCAAGTCTAAGCGTAGCCCTCTTAACCACACGAAAAAGGCCCTCTCTATTTTCTCTTGCACCGAACACCTCTCTTCCTTCCTCCAAGCCGATTCTCTACTCTCTCTTAAACTTAGGTTTTGGTTGAAGCTCCTTTCAAGAGGACGAAATTCGTGGCTTGGATCTTCGGATTCTTCTCCTCTTTTCCGTTGTGGTTGCTGAGTTAGGTAATACTCTATTTATTTCTTTTGATTTCTTGTGAAATCTGGAACCATGCTTAGTGGATTATGCTTTCTATTTGAGGGTTTCGGGTTCCATGTGCAAACCGATTACTGTTTAGCGATTTTTGGGTTGAATTCGTCTTTTGGTCCTTCTAATTCATGTCTTAGCTAAGTGGTAATGGGATAAAGGGATAATAGGGTTGTGTGTGTGCCGTGCGTGTGCCCTATTTCTGGGTTCCAACTGTGTGTTTTGCAAGGCACCTTGTGGTAATGTTTCCTTGTATGTAATCAAGCTAAGCCATGATTTAATTCTTGTTAAGCCATGCCTTTATGTGTTACGTTGATGGAGTTAAAGTTATGATTTTTAAGCATGTCTTTCCTATGGAACTTATGGTCTAAGTAAGCTACTAAGGATTTTAGTTTAAACTAGTAAGGTTACCTTGGAAACCTTAAGTTTGCCAAGTGCTATATCTATTGTTTATGATCTGTTTTTAGAAAAAAAATAAGAGATGTTTCCCTAAGCTTTTTACAACCTTGATATGGTTTAGTTGTGTTTGAAGTTTGGGTTAAGTAAGGGATGTTTAAGAGCATGAAAGTGCAAAGACCATTGGTTGTCCAAGAGTTTCAGAATCTTCTTCTATGCTTTTGTTGACGCCTAATCAGCCCATTTCATCCCTTTGTTTAAATTACCTTGGCTCAACCAAAGATGAATTTTAGCATGAAAAACCCTTGAAAAGAAGTGACAAAAATTAACCCTTTGCAAACATTGACTCTTTGTTGGATTTACCTCCCAAAATGGTATTTGCAAAACTGTCAAATGCCCTTTTCAATGAAAATTCCAGATCTGAAGTACCTTCTTGTTCCTTTCCCCTTTCCAAGTAAATTCCTACCATTTACGTATTTTAAACTATGATTTCCATCCATCCTTTATGTAGAAAACTATGGCCTTGAAAGAGGAACAACCAATGGGTAATGCGCTTCCATGAGTCTCTTTAGATGGTATAGGATGTGGATTTTAATGTTGTGATCTAATGCCATGTATGTTGGGTAGATTAACGGGTTAGGGAAACACTTGATTCCAAGCTGGAATTTAAGTGGGCATGTAAGAGTATCGATTAGCGAAGCTTCTAGTAAAGTGGATATTAATGTGTCTATTTTATTTTATTGAATAGGAGTCTATTTTCAAGATCAAAGGAACCTATTAAGTAAAGCTCACAGGTAAGTAGCTACGACCATGCTCCTTACACAAGTTCTTTTATCAAATAATGTCTCTCTTTCTCTTTTCAAATGTTCTTCTAAAGATAAAGTAAGTATGAAAATATATTATTTATAAGTCCTTCTTGATAGCCCCTGTTAAGCACCCTACTACTTATAATTGTGTGTATGGAATAAGGTAATGCATCATGAGATTTCTTATGCATGCTCTCTCTTAAATAACTGATGCTTTACTTATATATATTCATGGCATGACATGAAACCTTTTTCAAAATGCATATGCATCGGACTAAGGAAAGACAATGAAAATAAATGAATGCAAAGGAAAGGAAAGAATGAAAGAAATGTTCAATGTATGAAAATACGTAATGGCCACATGAATGAAAGGGATACCCAAATGAATGAATGGGCAGATTGCAATGCCGAGTAGTAATATCTGGTAGTGCACCCAGTGTTACACCCTAACGGAATGGGATTCCAACCCGCAACCACGGGCGAATCCATTGGTCCAAAAGACCGCTAACCCTAGCACACGGGGCGTAACAGTGTGCAATGGCCTAAAAAAGTGAAAAGATGAAAAGCCTAAAAAGCATGTTTATGCATGAAATGTATGGTTTATATTCCTAAGAATATTTATGCATGAAAGCATTGTCAAGAATTTGCAAGTGGTTATGTGTAACACCCCTTTCCCGTAGGCTAGGAGTGTCACGTGTTTTTTATAAAAATAAACCCAGCAAGAGATCTCATATTTAAGAAAAATAAATTAGGATTTATTTCATAAAACTTTGTCTGATAAAAAATGTCTTCAAAAACTTAAAAGAATCAACTGAATAATTTATGTCATAAAAGCAATAAAATAAATTTCATTCTATAAGGTCTGAAACTAAAATAACTGCTCCTTCTAATCCTGACCTGCCTGCTCGTAATCATCATCCTCACCTGGGTGGTTAAAAATATGAAAACAAACTAAAATGAGTCGAATACTCAATAAGAAATCCATCACAACATTAATATACTAAACATAAGGTTTTCATAAAAGTTTTCATGCTGAGAACTTAAAATTCATAACTGTTCATACTGATGTTTATGCTATGCATGACTGATTTATCTGAATTAACTGACTGATCTGACTGTTCTGATTTAACTGACTATTCTAATTGGCCAACACACTTAACCCTGTGTGGGAGGTTGTGCACCGGCCCCACGTCCCACTGCAGCAAGGGGAGCCGCTGATAGTATTCTGGCATACTATGGTGGACCACGCTTGAGTCCGTAACTTGCACATCTACCCTGAAACTGAACTGCATTGGTACCATGCATCTAAATGGCCATCTGATTAACTGAACTGATTTTATCTTGCACTTGAACATAAAATAGCTTACGTGTCTTATGACCATGAGATGCATGACATAATACATACATAATTAGAATTTCTAAATCTAAACATGATGCGGAATGAACTGATCGTGTGCTATGTTGGATGACATGTTTGCATATGACATGAGTGATACATAAAAATTGGCTATCAATGAACTGGCTTGAATAATACTTATATATAAGCTAAACTGTGATGATCCTAATTTTGTGATCAAATAACTTACCTTGTAGCGCTACTTCTTGAATCTCGTTTCGTAGCTTGTCACCTATATGTAGTATTAAACGTCACTAAATCTGTCTAGGAAATCATATCCTAATATCCTACTTAATAAAATTCATACTATTGAATATAATGAATAAAATATTCTGTTTAATATAAGATCAATGAATGTTTATATCTTAAATTATTTAAAATACTAATAGCATATTCTTACTTAATTAAAATCAAAATTTAGAAAATAGTCAAATAAATATTTTGTTTAACACCATAATCAATAAATCTTGGTATTTGAATTACTTAAAAATACTAATAATATATTATACTTTAGTAAAACTCTTGGGCTATTTTAAATAGGTCATAAACTTAAATTCTTAAAATAGATTTAATTTTCCATGATTAACATAATTATTTAATTTTATAAGAAATCTAAGAAATATTAATATCATTTAAATACTCTTAACATATTTCTTTATTTTAAATTTACAACTTCAATAGCATAAAAATATCAAAATCTATTATAAAAATATTAGAGGTTCACTTCATAACATATATTTAAAGTATTTAAAAATAAACGATTAAACACTTGCTATTTACTATTGAAATTTAATTGTAAAAATTAATACTAAATAATATAGTTTAAAATTCCTTAATTGTTTTCTATTTAAAATATAACATAAGAATTTTATTAAATTCTATTAAATAGGCAAAGTAATATTAACTAAATTATTAAGCTCAATAATATACTTTAAAATATATTTCAAATTCTTTCAAACACTTCTTTATAATAATTAAGTCTTTAACTAATATATGTATATCTAAATAAAAACTCATATTTAAAATATTTAGCCCAACATAACTGGAAATAAAATGATGTCAGGGTCTCCAAAATTAGTATAAACTTAAGTGTTGTAAATTTATAAATGTAATTGAAAACCACCGTCCAAGATATTAGATCAAAATAGGGCATATATGTAATCTCCTTTGAAACCTGCAGTAACTAAAATCAAAGAGAAACACAACTTAAAAACGTGAAAAGCAACAGAGGCTCGAGGGAGTGGGAGGGAGACGTACAAGGCAGGGGCTCATGATCGAGAGAGGGCTGAATGCGACGGCGACTGGGTGGCTAGCGGGGGTCACGGCGGCACAACAAGAGACTCCTCTGAGCACGGTAGTTTAACACTGAGAGAGGGAGCGAGAGTTCTTGAAGCCGAAACAACCGAGAGAGAGAAGAGATGGGTGGCAACAGCAGTGGGCTACGGTGTTCCTATTGTGCTTGAACCGTGGCAACCGTAGGAGGTTTGGGTGGTTGTTTTCTGTGGAGCTGGATGGCTGAGGAGGCTTACGGGTTTGCCATGCAAGGAATAACCGGTGCTCTATTTTTGTTTATGAAAACAGAGGATGTTTTCAAGACGTGCATGGGTGGCTTGGGTAGAAACGGTTGGCTGTGAAGGTGCTCGTCCACGATGCAAGATGCCACAGGGTGGTGTACGTGTGATACGTATTGGAGGGCCTTCACGGTCATGCATGGTCTGGGCAGTGGAGTCGCCACGGTATTTCCGGCGTGCTCAGTGACCTGGCCGTGGCTTGGAGGGGAAAGGAGTTCCCTGAGGTGGTTGACGATGGGCTGAGCAGAACACACGGGGCCTCTTTGGTTGTTGACAGTGTAGAGACACAGGTAGCCGTTGGCTTATGATGGTTGGCAGCGGAAAATTCTTGGGCTGTCCGTAGCTGCTTCAGCGTGGTGGAGACTCACTCAGGTGGTGATCGGTGTTTTCCAAGGCATGGGTGTGTTCTGTATTTTCTGTGTAACACTGGTGTGGGTTTGTTGATGGAAAAAATGTGAGGAGGAAGAGAGGATTTAATATAAGGTTTCGATGTGAGAGTTGGTCTTTGACACCAACAACTAACACTGAGAGACGTGGGCTTGGGGGTTTCTATTAGGAAATTTATTCAAGAGATATACACCGAAGCTTGCGGGTGGAGATAGGAAGAACTATAGTTTAAATTAAAAACTAAAATTCTCGTGGCTAAAGCAAAAAAATCCGGTCATGATAAAATACTAATAATAAAATTGATAATAATAACAATGTAAAAATCTGATAATAATACTAATAATGATTATTATTAAAACTAATAACTACAAAATATGATAAAATAATAGTAATAATAATAATAATAATAATAGTAAAAATAATAATAATAATAACAATAGAATATTTATGGTTATAAGAAAAATACATAAAACTTATCATATAGCCTAAACTTAGGATCGGGTTGTTACATTATGTATGCATGTTTTCAAAGAAAGATATGTGATTAATAAGTTAACAGCATAGTGTACTGCTTACTGAGTATTAGACTCACTCTTGTGTTTATGTGTTAAACATTCAGGTAATGATAAAGAAGCTGTGGAGCCCGGTACTGCTGAGGAGGGAGGGGCTAATGCTTAGGATTCCCCGGTTCGTTGTTTGATGACGATTTTGGTTATAGATTTTAGGATGTGTGGCGTCCCCGACTTCTATGTACGGACAGCACGGAAATCGAGACACCCGGGATGATGACAACACGGTCATGCACCCCAACGACACGTACCAAGTGTGTGAAATGCAACACGTGTACAAAGTAAAACGCAGCGAAAAGGTTAAGTCAGATAACTAAGTACCAGAATTTAATACAATACAAAAATAATACAGAAATCCATAAGTCAACATAATACAATTTTCTTGTTTTTAAAACGACATCAAATAAAATACAAATACCAAATAAAAATATAGCCAAAAGTCCCTACTCCTCAGGAGGAGCCGCATCCTCGGGCTCAGCCTCTGCAAAGCCTGCATTAAAATCTGCAGTACCAATAAATGGTACCACAGGTAAGTAAAACCCAAAAGTACTCCAAGATAAAAAATATAAAAATACAACAACCACTATGCATGCACATGATGACCCAAGTGCAAAACCCGAGAAGAACACCATTTCTCGAAAATCACAAGTTTTTCCCACGCACGCCAAAAATCACTATTTGGCACAATTATTAACCAGGAATAGTTACTTTTATTCCAATTTTAACCTGTATGCACTATGGCCTCCCCTAGGGACCATCCACATACCCTGGCTCCCTTCGTCACTCCATAGGTAGTGACTATGCGAGTGATACAACACGAGTGATGCCCAGTTCCGCGCCCACCGCGTACATAGCCAAGCATCCTCTGATCTCCGCCAGCACGAGAGATCACGGAGTCGGATCGAGAGCGCTACTGATGGGAACCAAGGTGGGCCTAGTTTTCTAGATCATTTGCAAGTTCCAGATGGACCAATTACAAGATCAAGAGCCAAGAAGATTAAGGAAGCAATGCAAGGATTGGTCCAATCCACTTGGAATGAAGCTAGCAAGAGCCCAACATTCAATATGGGCTTGAAAGAAGGAGAACCAGTTATGATCCATTTGATTCAAGCAGTGGAAGACAAGACATAGAGATAGGCCCTATTGTTATTAGAAGCTTTTAATTTAGTTAAAAGATTTATTTCATTTAAAATAAGTGGGCTAGATGATACTTGGCCCACACATGTCTTATTTTTATGAATTAGGGTTTTGGGGAAGGCCTTGTACTTTGGCCAAGGGCTTATTTGGAAAAGTTACATTTTAGAAACTAGGGTTTCAAGAGTTACTGTAGCTCGGCACTGTTCACGTCCGAATCACTGTAGCGCCGTACAGTAGCCGCGGGTACTGTTCATCCGAGGGTAGTTTTGGAAGTAGGGTTTATTTTGGGTTAGGGTTTCAATAGGATTTTGGTTAAAACACTCATTGTAGCCTCATTTGAAGGATTAGACAATTTTGAATGTTATTTGTGAGTGAGTTTGCTCCTCTTGTTCTTCATTGAACTTTTGAACTTATCAAAGGCAAATCACAACCTTTGTGGCGTTCCTCCTTGTAATCTGGGTTCTTGAGACGGGTTATTCATCGGGTCTAGATTTTAATATAATCTAGGTTCTTGAAACGAGTTCTCATCGGGTCTAGATTCTCCATCCATTGACTTGATTTTGGCTTTATTGGGTGCGTTTTCAAATTGATTGTGGGTTCAAGGGATTCCCTTCCTACGGGTTCATATCATTTGGTATCAGAGCTCGGTTTCCAATCAGGTCTGATTCTATCTTATTTTTTATTGCATCTTTAATTCTAGGGCTTCATTGTTCTAGGGTTACAAAAAAAAAAAAAAAATTGAAACAAAAAGTACGCTGCCAAAATTCTTAGGGTTTTGGGTTTGGCTGAAATTTGCATCTGCTAGGGTTTCAAAATTCTAGGGTTTCTTGCATCTCTAAGTTTGTCAATTGCTTGGAGTGCCGTTCCATTGATTCTCTTCTATTTCGTTGTCAGTTCTTATTTGTTTGAATTCAATTGCTTGATTTTCAATTGAATATTGCTATTTGTGATTGAATTAGAAAAAAAAAAAAGAAAGGAAAAGAAAAGAAAAGAAAAGAAAAGAAAAGAAAAGAAAAGAAAAGAAAGGAAAAGAAAAGAAAAGAAAAGAAAAGAAAAGAAAGGAAAAAAAAAAATTTCGTCCAGAAAAAAAAAAAAAAAAAAATCGTCCAAAAAAAAAAAAAAAAAAAGGTATTGGAAAGTTGGAATTTTTTTTTCTTGAGCCTTATCATCAAAGGAGCTACATACATTATTATAGTTGGTATCTTGTCTTCTAGTTACTCTTTCGTTGCCACAATTTCCTTGATTCTTGTGTCATTTTTATTCCTTCCGTGTTTTTCTTATTCTTGTTTCTTAGACCTAATTACTAGTTGGGATAAAACGAGGTTGCATTGTCTTGATTGAGTTCAATTAGTTCTTAAAGAACTTGAGTGGGAAAACTCTTGAGGTAAAAGGCAAGAGAGTGTGAGACTATTATCGGGAAAAGCCAATTAAGAGTGAAACACGAGTGGAGTGCCATTGTTTGAGTGTAAACACGTAAGGGAGTGTGTGAGGTTTTCTACTAACATTCTTTTTGTGCAGCACATTACGATGTCTCATCGTAGTGACTCATCACCGAAGGGGATGACAGATAACTCATCCTTTGTGTTGCAAGCCATGCAAAAACAGTTTGAGCGGTTGAATTTTGTGTTGGGTGAAGTTAGGGACCGGATGGATCATCAAGAAGCAGCGATTAGAAATCTACAAGGTGGGAGAGATAGGAGGCGACGTGTGCCTAGGGTTGAAAATGAGTATGAGCATGAAGGAGATGGTGAGGATGAGGAAGATTTAGAATCTGAAGTTGGGTCGGGTAGGCATGGAAGAGTTAGGCGTGAAAGACGACTTGAGGGGAACCTAGGGGGTCGGGATGGTATAGATAAAGACCTTGGGAGCATCAAAATGAAAATACCATCTTTCCATGGTAGAACTGACCCGGAGGTTTATCTAGATTGGGAGAAAAAAATAGAGTTGGTATTTGATTGTCATAATTACTCTGAGGAGAAAAAAGTAAAGTTGGCGGTAATTGAGTTCACTGACTATGCTATTATTTGGTGGGATCAATTAGTAACCAATAGGAGGAGGAATTATGAGAGGCCAGTAGAGACGTGGGGAGAGTTGAAAGCTCTCATGAGACGAAGATTTGTACCTAGCCACTACTATAGGGATCTTTACCAAAAGCTCCAAAATCTTACACAGGGGTCTAGGAGTGTGGAGGATTACCATAAGGAGATGGAGGTGGCGATGATACGGGCTAATGTAGAGGAGGACCGGGAGGCCACCATGGCTAGATTTTTGAGTGGTTTGAATAGGGACATAGCCAATGTAATTGAATTGCAACATTATGTTGAGATGGAGGACATGGTTCACATGGCTATGAAGGTGGAGAGGCAGTTAAAGAGAAAAGGGGCAGAAAGGTACACTTCAGTCTCTAGCACTCCTTGGAAATCAAAGTGGGATAAGAATGATGGAGTTGTAGCAAAGAGAAAGACCGAACTACCTAAGGGAAAAGATGAGGGAACTAGCAACAAACCCAAGGTAGAATCTCAACCTTCACGGAATAGAGATATTAAATGCTTTAAGTGTTTGGGTTCAGGGCACATTGCTTCTCAATGTCCAAACAGGCGGGTGATGATTATGCGTGACAATGGGGAGGTGATGACTGAGAGTGAGGATGATAGTGATGAGATGCCTGAGTTGGTTGATGCTAGTGATGATGATGGAGTGGTATACCCCGTCACAGGTGAGTCTCTTGTTGCCAGGCGTGCTCTCAATACACACATTAAGGTGGATGATGCAGAGCAACAGAGAGAGAACATTTTCCATACTAGATGCCATGTCAACAATAAGGTATGTAGTTTGATCATTGATGGGGGGAGTTGTACTAATGTGGCTAGCACTACTTTGGTTGAGAAACTGAATCTACCAACTTTAAAACACTCTAGACCATACAAATTGCAGTGGTTGAATGATTGTGGAGAGGTTAGGGTGGATAGACAAGTGTTAGTTACTTTTTCAATCGGGAAATATCAGGATAAGGTGCTTTGTGATATTGTGCCTATGCATGCTGGCCATATTTTGTTGGGGAGGCCGTGGCAGTATGATAGGAGGGTGACACATGATGGGTTCAAGAACATGCACATCTTTGTAATGGAGGGCAAAACAATCAAGCTTGTTCCTTTAACTCCAAGTCAGGTCTACGAGGACCAATTGAAACTGAAAAGTGAGGTTGCTCAAAAAAGAAAGAGTGAAAATGAGAGTGATCAAAAAAGAAAGAGTGAAAATGAGAGTGATCAAAAAAGAAAGAGTGAAAAAGAGATTGAGCAAAAAAGAAAGAGTGAGAGTGAAAATGAGCACAAAAGAAAGAGTGAAAAAGAAAGTCGAGAGGTGGTTGGGAGTAAAGAAAAAAGAGTGGAGCCACGAGAGAAAAAAGAAAGAGAGTCTGCTGAGAGAAAAGGAAAGACAAAAGTGAGTTTCTATGCAAGAGAGAGTGAGGTTAAGAGGGCTTTCTTCGCAGATCGCCCTATGATTTTTCTTGTCTATAAAGAATCTTATCTTAATGTTGATGAAACTAACCAGTCTCTTCCTAGTTTGGCTGTTTCTATGTTGCAGGAGTTTGAGGATATATTCCCAGAGGAGATGCCTAATGAGTTGCCACCCATTAGAGGCATTGAGCACCAGATTGATTTTGTGCCCGGAGCTGCTATTCCAAACCGACCAGCCTATAGGAGTAATCCAGAGGAGACAAAGGAGCTTCAGAGGCAAGTTGAGGATTTGATGAGCAAGGGGTATGTGAGGGAGAGCATGAGCCCATGTGCAGTACCAGTGCTACTAGTGCCAAAGAAGGATGGGACGTGGAGGATGTGCGTTGATTGCAGGGCGGTCAACAATATCACGGTAAAGTATCGCCATCCCATTCCTAGATTAGATGATATGCTTGATGAATTGCATGGCTCATGTATTTTCAGTAAAATTGATCTTAAAAGTGGGTACCATCAAATTAGAATGAAAGAGGGTGATGAATGGAAAACGGCTTTTAAGACTAAGTATGGGCTTTATGAATGGTTGGTTATGCCATTTGGACTTACAAATGCGCCCAGTACTTTCATGAGATTAATGAACCATGTCTTACGTGCGTTCATAGGAAAGTTTGTGGTTGTGTACTTTGATGATATCCTAGTGTACAGCAAGGACTTAAATGAACATATTGAGCATTTGAGATACGTGTTTGATGTGTTAAGATGTGAAAAGTTGTATGCTAATTTCAAGAAATGTACCTTTTGCATGGAAAAAGTTGTTTTTCTTGGTTATGTTGTTAGCACAAAAGGTATTGAGGTGGATGAAGAGAAATTCAAGGCCATCAAGGAGTGGCCAACGCCAAAAAGCATCACTGAGGTAAGAAGCTTCCATGGCTTAGCTAGCTTTTATCGGCGTTTTGTTAAAGACTTTAGCACCATTGCTGCACCACTCACTGAAGTAATTAAAAAGAATGTTGGGTTTCATTGGGGGGTTGATCAAGATAATGCTTTTACCACTATTAAAGAAAGGTTGTGCTCTGCACCTGTGTTAGCATTACCTGATTTTAACAAAGCTTTTGAGATTGAATGTGATGCCTCAGGAATAGGGATTGGAGCCGTTTTGATGCAAGATAGGCGGCCCATAGCATTTTTCAGTGAGAAGCTAAGTGGGGCGTCCCTGAAGTACCCTACTTATGACAAAGAGCTTTATGCTCTAGTTCGTGCATTAGAGACTTGGCAGCATTATCTATGGCCTAGGGAATTTGTGATCCACACCGATCATGAATCGTTGAAGCATCTCAAGGGTCAAGGTAAGTTGAATAAAAGGCATGCTAGATGGATGGAATACATTGAGACCTTTCCATATGTCATCCGTTACAAGCAAGGTAAGGAAAACATTGTTGCTGATGCTTTATCCCGAAGGTATGTACTTCTTACTTCTATGAGTGCTAAAATGCTTGGGTTTGAATATGTGAAAGACATGTATGTTGATGATACTGACTTTTCTGAGGTGTATAAGGCATGTGATAAGGCGGCATTCGGTAAGTTTTACAAACATGATGGTTATTTGTTTAAGGAAAGCAAATTTTGTGTGCCAAATTGTTCTATGCGTGAGTTGTTGGTGCGTGAGGCACATGGTGGAGGATTAATGGGACACTTTGGTGTCAAGAAGACTTTAGATATTTTGCATGAACATTTCTTTTGGCCTAAGATGAAGAGAGATGTCAACCGCATTTGTGGCAGGTGCATTACATGTAGAAAGGCCAAATCTAAGGTTATGCCACATGGGTTGTATACACCCTTACCTGTTCCTAGTGAGCCATGGGTAGACATATCTATGGACTTTGTTTTGGGGCTGCCTAGGACAAAAAGGGGTAGAGATTCTATTTTTGTGGTTGTGGATAGATTTAGTAAGATGGCCCATTTCATTCCATGCCATAAAACAGATGATGCCATAAACATAGCTGACTTGTTTTTCAGGGAGATAGTGCGACTCCATGGTGTACCTAGGAGTATTGTTTCTGATAGAGATGTTAAATTCCTTAGCTACTTTTGGAAGGTGTTGTGGGGAAAATTGGGTACTAAGCTCTTATTTTCCACAACTTGTCATCCGCAGACTGATGGTCAGACTGAAGTAGTTAATAGGACTTTAACTCAGCTTTTACGCACTGTTGTTCAAAAGAATTTAAAAACTTGGGAGGATTGTTTGCCATTTATAGAGTTTGCATATAATAGGGCCATGCATACTACTACTTCCTATTCTCCTTTTGAAATTGTTTATGGTTTTAATCCACTTACTCCTTTAGATTTGACGCCTTTACCTGTTGATGGCAGGAGTAGTTTGGATGGACAAAAGAAGGCAGAGATGGTAAAGTCACTTCATGAGAGGGTACGGCTTCAAATTGCCCAAAAGAATGAAAGAGTTGCTTCCCAAGCTAATAAAGGGCGAAGGCGTGTGATCTTTGAACCAGGAGATTGGGTTTGGGTTCACATGCGCAAAGAAAGATTCCCCGCCCATAGAAGGACCAAGCTGCATCCTCGAGGAGATGGACCTTTCCAAATTCTTGAGAAAATTAATGACAATGCATATAAAGTGGACCTTCCAGGTGAGTATAATGTTTCAGCTACGTTCAATGTTTCTGATCTTTCTCCTTTTGATGTAGGTGATGATTCGAGGTCGAATCCTTTTGAGGAGAGGGAGAATGATGGGAACCAAGGTGGGCCTAGTTTTCTAGATCATTTGCAAGTTCCAGATGGACCAATTACAAGATCAAGAGCCAAGAAGATTAAGGAAGCAATGCAAGGATTGGTCCAATCCACTTGGAATGAAGCTAGCAAGAGCCCAACATTCAATATGGGCTTGAAAGAAGGAGAACCAGTTATGATCCATTTGATTCAAGCAGTGGAAGACAAGATATAGAGATAGGCCCTATTGTTATTAGAAGCTTTTAATTTAGTTAAAAGATTTATTTCATTTAAAATAAGTGGGCTAGATGATACTTGGCCCACACATGTCTTATTTTTATGAATTAGGGTTTTGGGGAAGGCCTTGTACTTTGGCCAAGGGCTTATTTGGAAAAGTTACATTTTAGAAACTAGGGTTTCAAGAGTTACTGTAGCTCGGCACTGTTCACGTCCGAATCACTGTAGCGCCGTACAGTAGCCGCGGGTACTGTTCATCCGAGGGTAGTTTTGGAAGTAGGGTTTATTTTGGGTTAGGGTTTCAATAGGGTTTTGGTTAAAACACTCATTGTAGCCTCATTTGAAGGATTAGACAATTTTGAATGTTATTTGTGAGTGAGTTTGCTCCTCTTGTTCTTCATTGAACTTTTGAACTTATCAAAGGCAAATCACAACCTTTGTGGCGTTCCTCCTTGTAATCTGGGTTCTTGAGACGGGTTATTCATCGGGTCTAAATTTTAATATAATCTAGGTTCTTGAAACGAGTTCTCATCGGGTCTAGATTCTCCATCCATTGACTTGATTTTGGCTTTCTTGGGTGCGTTTTCAAATTGATTGTGGGTTCAAGGGATTCCCTTCCTACGGGTTCATATCAGCTACCATCCCGTCCAAGTCCCGAGCAACAGCTCCAGGGGACGACACTCAGTATATTCCGCTCCCGAGTGCCCAGAGGAGCTCCACCGAGATAATAACCCATCTCGGCTTGGGGGTGATACACACACACCCGAAAAGCCATTTTTACAAAACACAGTTTCCAAAAATATACACACCCACGCATGCGTGCACAATGCCATGAAAATGACTAAAAACCAATAACCAACAGTTACCAACCATTTTCCAATAACCAACACAATCTATCAGATAACCAATTCACAGTTTATAAAACAGGTCATTGCAAAAATATATTTAAATCTTAAAAGTCTTTTGGAGAAATACTTACAGTGCTTTAAAATAATTATGGAGGATCACGGAGGAACTGGAAGCGCCAAAACAGCAACACCACAGTGTAAAAATACACTGTGGCCGAAATACACAGTGAAACCCAAAATCACCCGAGGCCAAACGAAGACTTGGGAACGATAGGGTAGGGCCTATGGGAGGTGGAGAATCTAATGGTGGTGGTGGTTGGCCGTGGGTGGCGGCCGAAACGGCGGTGGAAAGCCACGAAGTGTAAATCGGAGAGGGTGTTCGATGGGGCGGCTCCGGCGACGGATCGGAGCTGGAGTTGGGTCGGTTAGGACAGAAATGGGCCGGTGGTGATGTGGCTAGGAGCTGGTGGCCGGATGGCGGCGCAGCAAGGAGGAAACCGCCGCGGGTTCGAGCGCGCCATGGAGGCAAACGGCGGCGAGGCTCGGCCTGAAATTGGTGGGGCAAGGTCGCCGGCGCACGGGGAGTCCGGTGAGGCCGGCGGTGTCTACCACGGCTATGTTAGGGACCCCGGTCTTGTCCCTAAACATTAAGTCCGCGAGCTTGCCTTGGTGATGATGGTGACCGAGTGTCAAGCCTTCTTGCTTGGTCTTACACGTATAATGGCAATGATGGGTTCCTAGGGTGATGAAGGTATAGTGTTTAGTGATGGAAATGATGATGATGATGATGAGTTCGGGTGATCTAAGTGGCGAATATGCGTGTTTGATGCAATGTGGAACGGCTTATGGGTTGCCCTTGATGTTAGGCCCTTTTGGATGATGTTTAGGGTTGATAGGATGAAGATGGACTAGGGTTTGGATGGTGGCTAAGGGGAATTTCGAGATTTGGAAGAGTTGACTTAGGGTTGGAGTGTAGGATGAGATGCTAGGGTTGGAAGGATGTGGTTGGTTGAGGCTAGGACTCCTTGATTGATGAGTCACTTTGGGAAAGATGGAAATTAGGTTAAGGATGAAGATGAGTTGTGTTTGAATGGGTCTAGGGTTGTTCCTTGAGTTTAGGGATTTGGAGATGGAAGATGGGATTTGAATATGGTAAGGTAGGATGATAGTCTTTGATTGATTTGAGTTGTTCTAGGGAGTGAGTGGTTTGAGGGATTTGATATGGAAGATGAGATTTGGTTATGGTAAGATAAGGAAGGTATGATTTGAATATGGTAAGAGGAGGGAAGTCTTTGGTTGACTTGAATGGTTCTAGGGAATGAGTGGTTGAGGGGTTGGATTTGGAAGATAAGATTTGATTATGGTAAGATATGGAACGTATGATTTGAATATGGCAAGAGGAGGGAAGTCTTTGGTTGACTTGAGGGATTCTAGGAATGGAGTGATTCTAGGGAAGTTGAGTGATTGGAGGAATTGAGATTCGGTTTTGGCTATTTAGGTAAGTCTTAGGTGGCTAGAGATATTGTAGGGATGGAGAGATTTAAGGGATTGACAATGGGTTGGCAATTCCTTAAATCAAGGGATATGGATTTGGAAAAGAGGTCTGGGATGATGGGTAAGGTGGCTAGGGTTGATCCTAAATGGTAAGAGGCATGTGAGTTGTTGGGAAGTTGGTGTTTGGCTAAGGTAAGGGATGGATTTCGAATTTTGATTATTTGGAAGATGGGATAAGGATTCCTAAGTGGTAGGAATTACCTTGTGGGAGTCTAGGGTTAAGTTGGATGAAGGGTGGTTAGGGTTAGGATTCCTCAAGTTTAGGAGATGGTTTTGGGATTGGTAGGATTTGTGGGATTGATTGGAATGAGTCAACTTTCCCTAATTTGAGGAAGTTGCCTAGTGGGACTCTTGAAGGGTGGCTAGGGTTTGTGGAAGACAAGGGTTTTGGCTAGGGCTTTGTTGGATGGATGAAGGCTAGTTTTGGTAAGTGGCTAATATGGTAAGATGGGGAAATAAGGGAGGTTTCGGCTAGGTCAAGTGAGGGTGAGGGAAGGCTAATTTTGGGAAGTGGAGCTTATGAGAGATATAGTGTTTTTTTGGCTAGGGTTTTATGGAGATGATGAATATGGAAAGTGGGGCAAACAATGTGATGGCCAAAATTTATGAGTGGGAAAGATCAAATGGGTGAGTGGATGGTGTTTGTGATATGGAGGGATGCAAGACTATGTATGAACAATGGAAAAGTTATGGACAAGGGATGAATGGACTCAACAATTGAATATGAAGACTCTCTTTGTGGTTTTTATGGATATTTTGTGAAACCAAAGAATACTAAGATTGAGACTTAGGATATCTTTGATTTGCATGAAAATAATGATGAATAAGATGGAAAACAAAAGAACAAAGATAGACAATGGAATGGAATATAACAATACTCAAAAGAAAGATAGATAAATTACCATTGATTCACGAATTGCACAATGATGAAATAGGATAGATTGAATCACCACCTATTCACGAATTGCAAGGTGGGATCCTCTACTAGGGATTCACGAATTTCACCCAAGTAGCCCAAGTGCTAAGCACCGAAAAGTGTTCTTCAAGAACACACCCAAATCGTTCCACAAAGGAAAAATGTCAAATGATCAAAGATGTAAAATGAAATGCCTAAGGGTCCTATTTATAGAGATTACAAAGTGGAAACCCCCAATAGGTCCCTTGAAATATAATTAAAAATAAATAAGGATAAATAAATGATATGGTCTTGCATGGCCAATGTGGCTTGTGATATGTCTTGGCCCTTGGTTGGCCTTGGCTAGTCTTGATCTTGGAAGTAACCCGATCTTTGTTGTCCATGCATGTCTAGGACCTTGTCCTAGGGCGGTTTTTGATGAGGTCCCAACAGGCTAGCCGACGGCGGCGCTGCACGGTGAAAGGCCGATCGGCGTGAGAGAGAGGAGAGAGAGAGAAAGCCCAGGTCGCGCGGGAAGGAAGAAGGAAATGGGGAAAAAGAAAAAAGAGAAAAAGAAAAAAGGGAAAAGAAAAAAATGAAGGAAAAGAAATGAGATCCAATCCTCACAACTTTTGGGTCACAACTGATCCTCAAAATAACTATTTTTAAAACAGTAAAATAAATAAATCAATATAAACTCAAAACTAGTTAAAGTAAAATATTAAACTCCAACAATAACATCCTTTAAAATAAAAAGGAATTAAATTGCAGAACCCTAATTAAAATTAATCAAACGCAGTGAAATGCTTTAATTAAAATAATAATAATTTTAAAACCCACAAACAAACCAATTTAAATTAAAGATCAATTTAAATCCAAAACAATAATTAACAATAAGAAAGCCCAATAAAAATAATTTTCACCATTTAAAATATTCTAAAATAATATTCTAAAACTCCAAAAATAATAATTAATGAAAATAGGAAAATCCAATAAAATAATAAAATAAAACCTCTAAAATATTAAAACAAGAGAATTACGCAATAAATAATTAAAATAAACCTTCTTTAAAATTACACTAAAATCCGGGATATTACAGGATGGGTCCCATGTTGGGGACGTTTTGTGTTATTTACCTTAAACAATGTGGTCCCTTTTCGGATATGTTGTAAACTCTATGGTGGGGAGATGGTAATAGTGTGACCTCTATGGAGGGGTGATGGTAACCCCTCATATGATGGCTTGCCACCTTTGTGGGTTATATTGGAGGGACTAAGTTCCTTCTTGTTTTGAAAACTAATTATGATAATGTTTGAATGACGGACTCTGAGAGTCCTTTATAGAAATGTTGAATCAAATGTCTATCAAGTGTTCCATCCCTTTGATTAGAAACCTAGAGTGCAAGCATGTCATGTCCGCGCGTATTCCATGTTAACACCGTAGCATAGAACAAAATATATATATATCTAAACATAAAAAAAAAAAAAAAAAACACCCCATAACTATAATATATATATATATATATACAGATGTAAAAATGGAAGGAAATGAAAGAAGAAAGTAAGTGTCCTGCCTCGCTCTATTTATTAGGGCGGGGTGGTGACAGATAAACATGTGATAATATAGCATGACATGGAATATATAACAACATACGAACATAATTTTAGTTCCCTTACCCATCACACATACACAATAAACTGATAGTAAGTTAAGAGCTAACATACATCTGTCTTCGTGTTTCTAGATAAAAACTCTAATGCTATCACGAGAAACTGAAAGTAGTGATTTCTAAAAGTTAGAACCTAGTCACTAACAATTAGAGATATGAAAAAATATTAACTTAGAGTAAAATTACCATTTTACCCTCTATAAGTGGAAAAATTATCATTCTACCCCTAACTTAAGGATTTTGCATCCTTACTCCAAAAATCACCAAAATTTACATAACTCATGTAAATTTTGTCCTAAACTCAAATATCTAATCAGAAAATTTTAAAACTAAACACAACCATTAAAATTCTATAGGGCCGAAATTGTGATTTTTCTTCTAAGTTCAAAACAGATTTTTGTTTCTAACTTGTTTTGATCAACCTCCTGATCCATGACTTATAAGGATGTGATCTTCAAATAAAACACCCCATGGTTTAAAAAGGTGTCCTAAAACAGATTCAAGCTCCAAACTCAAGATCACATGGTTAAAAATCAATCAAAACATAAACTCAACCAAGAACATCATCACTTTGGCCTAACCAAATATCTCCTTACATAAAATTTCATATCTTTGAAACTAACATCAAATATATTCAAAAAAATATTCTAACATGTATATAAGAGGCTTAGGATTCTCAAATAAAAATATCAAAGCCATTGGATTAGGATTAAACCATAAAAGATTTAAACTTTCCCAAAATAGAAACTGTTTTTCCTCTTCCAGTTTCTAAGTTTCTAGATCTAAGAAAATATTTCACTAAAACTTTTAATAATGCAACAAATCCTTAATACATAATCATATATACATTTTAACAGTACTCCATAAAATTTTCGGACCAAGAACTATTCATTAGCTTGGTCAAAAACTCCAAACTACAACACACTCTCCAGTTTATCACCCAGATTAACCTTTCTGGGGTTTGAACAACTTTTTATCAACCAAATGATATCAAAATGGAAAAAATAAGATATCCACGTAAACTAGACACAAAAAGGAACAACTTTAATGAAGTAATATTTGTGAGAAAACACTTACAAAATCTTTGAATAAGGCGTGCAACATAAATCAGAAAAACTGTCAGAGAGTGTCTTTTGTGTTTTTTCAAAGAAAAATGTAAAGGAGGGTTTCTTTTCATGGGAAGTGGACTGGAGAGACTCTTACACAGGTTATGGAAAGTGATAGGACTGAAAGGAAGCTTGAGTGTTGGCCTTTT
The DNA here is from genome assembly GCA_029856935.1 of Cyclocarya paliurus. Lineage (NCBI taxonomy): Eukaryota > Viridiplantae > Streptophyta > Magnoliopsida > Fagales > Juglandaceae > Cyclocarya > Cyclocarya paliurus. The sequence continues at coordinate 5,056,301 of CM056960.1, read as the reverse complement.
CTTCCCCAAAAAATAGCCCAAAATCTTTTCCCAAGATGGAGTGTAAGAGTGAAAGAGTGAGGTGGCCTTTTAGATTTTTTTCTTCAAAACCTTCTAGAATCTCTTTTGGAAAGATTTGGTCAGCCAAGTGGGGGGTGCAATGTAACACCCCGCTCCCCAATAAAGATATTTTAGAATTTTCGGGGAGCCAGTGTGCTACTACTGAACTTGACTAAAAATTTTTCTTTTAAATAACAAGCCAGATGCAAAAGATTTCATAAATAAAATAAAATTTAATTAATACTTAAAATCCAACATAGAGTCTACGGAAACACTTATTCAAAAAATATGGAAGTCTCATGTGCTTATCAAAATAATTTACTTAAATCTTAAACCATAAAAGCTAATGATATCATAATCTGTCTAGGTCTCTGCCTCGCCTCTCGGGGTCAAGTCCTGTCATGCAGTCTCATCTTCATAAATTTCATCACCTGGGGTGATTTAAAAATATGAAAATAAACTAAAATGAGTCGAATACTCAAAAAGCACACATCATACAGTAAACATAATAAACATAAGGTTTCTTGAAAAAAAACGTGCATACTCATAAATACATACATAAATAACATGAACATGAACATGAGCTTATCTTTCACTTGTCATAGGCCGTTAACCACTGTTGACCCCCGTGAGTTAGAGTTAGCGAATCTAAATAGATTCCGATTCCACCCGTAGCCGTGGGTTGTGGAATCCATACATAAGGAAGACATACTGGGTGAACTACCAGCATGTACGACCTGGCAATGCAATATGCCCATAACATAGGTACCATCTTCATATCATAACATAGGCCGTTACGTACTTTTATCATTCATATTTCATCATAATCATACTTGCATACTTGTCATATCATAGATTTCAAAAGAAATCACATACATACTTGTCATATCATATCATAGATTTCAAATGAAATCGCATTCTTTCATAACATGTCATGATGCATGACTTCTCACATAAAATCATGATTTTTCATAAATACTTTAATGCATAAATCTTCACATAAAATCATGCATGGCTTTCCATAAATTATTTTAATGCATAATTCTCACATAAAATCATAACTTTTCATAAATCTTTTGATGCATAATTATTTACATAAAATCATGGATTTTCATATTTTTATCATGTCTTGGGTACGTAAAAAGGGGCTTCCAATAGAGGGCATACATGCATAATATTTTTATAAAAGACATGCCGTTTACCGTAAAAACGTGTAAGGGTATGATCATGCTACTTACCTTGCAGTGCCAATCCACTATTTTTGGTACGAAATTGGTCACCTATAAAAATAACATGTAATTTACATAAATTTCTAATTAATTATATGAATTTATTTAAAATCTAAATTACTAAATTATCTTATATTTTCTAAACCTAAAATCTTCCAAAAAATAAATTATTGTCTTAACTGCTAATCTTTCTAACAATTAAGACTTAAGCCCGTAGATAAGAGCCCACGTAAAATCAAAGCTAAATATAACATATGAGTTCAACACGTGTGCTGTTTGGCGTATAACTAAGGGACAAATATGTAATTGAATTAAAAGTCTACCCTTCTACAATAGTAGCCGACTGAAGGCTTAGGATTTCTTTTCTACTTTGAAGACAGCAGAGGTATTTTCTTGAGAAAAACACAAGCCGTGAGATAGATCCTTACCGAGAGAGGAAGCACGCGACGAAGTTGGGGCTGAGCAGTGACTAGAAGTGGGAGGGGCATGGTGTTGTTTCACGGCGAGCTGGGTGATCACTGTGCAACTAAGAGTGATGAGAGAGGGACAACGTGATGAGAGAGAGAGATTACAGGAGGAAAATGCGTACTACGTGAGGGAGGACGACATGAATTACCGGGAGAGACACGGCGGACCTGGGGTGTTGCGGAGTGCCCATCGGAGTTCTCTGTGCCGGTGGTAACGACGTGGAGGGAGTTGGTGCCGTGGGGTGGTTGGGCTATGGCTCACGGTGTGGAGAGAATCCTCTGTTTTTAGGGGTGCAAAACAGAGTACTTGGCAGTGCAAATCTCGGTGGTTGCCATTCAAGGCTGGGCTACTCTATGTGGTTCTCGGTCTGCAACTTGAGTCTGGACGGTGCAACGGCTGGAAAAACAAAGGCACAGGGAGGTTTGAAGCACTATGTGACTTACGGTAGTGCATGGGGGATCCGTGGTTGCTGTTTGTGTGGAGAGCAGTTTTCGTGTGATGGAGGAGTGGCTAGCGGTTTGGGTTGGTGTGGAGGGGATCAGAGTGCGACGTGGGGGAGAAGGTGTGGGTTGTTGGGTTCGACGATGGTGGTTCTTGGTGCACTGCCGTGTATGTGCTAGTTGCTAGTGGCTTGAGGGGTGGTCTGGTATGGAGAGAAACTGCTACCTAGTTTCTGTTTTCGTGGGGCTTGCTGTGAGTGTGAGTTCGTGAAAGGGTGCTCTGCGTGTGTGAGTGTGTTTCGACGTTGGGCAGCAGTGTATTTATAGAATTAGCTGGTTGAGAAACAAAAGGGAAACCTAGAGGTGTCAACGTGCATGCGGAAGAAACGGCTGCGATAGAATCTTCAATGTAGTGATAGACTGATGAGGAACTAATCTGGTCGCTAGGAGATTGATTTTGAAAGGGAAAAAGAATGGTGATAGTGTTTGGACTCTTAACACTCACGAACTCAGAGTAAGAAAAAAAAATATAATGGAGTCGTTCAAATAGAAATAATATATTCGATAATATTTTTTTTTAAGACTTTAACTCATATATTGAGCCTAATAAAATTATCCATAATTTATTCTTAAAAATATGAGATCGGGTCGGATCGTTACATGCAAACTTAGCTAAGAAGCAATGCTAATGAGACAAAATTCGTGGGCCTTAAGGGGCCTAAACCGAATGGGCCTATATTTTGGGGTTTTAAGACAGTTTGGGTTGCTATCAAGCCCAAATCCAATATATCTTGGCTCAATCAATTTTTCAAGGTTAACAAGGTTGGATAATGATGTTCTAACATAAATTTGAAGGATTAATAGCATGTGGAAGTAATTTAATCAAGCAATTAAATACGATGCTAGAAACTGATTCATTTAGATTTTGGAGGTCAACTTTATGGTTTGGATAAAACCGTTTAGGATTTCAATTTCAACCATGCTTTTGGATTCCAACCATACAGGATTTCACTAAGGTGGAAATCCTTTTTGGTTTGGCACAATTCGATTGGTCGGACGTAATAGGGTTTTGCTTTAGTGGTGGCATGATCTCATGCCTTGATTCCTTCAAATCCATCAACCGTTCCTGATATGAACCCGCGGTAAAGGAATCTCTTGAACCCACAATCAAATTGAAAACTCACCCAAGAAAGCCAACTCAAGTCAATGGATGGAGAATCTAGACCCGATGAGAACTCGTTTCACAAACCTAGATTATATTAAAATCTAGACTCGTTGAAGAACCCGTCTCAAAAACCCATATTACAAGGAGGAACGCCACAAAGGTTATGATTTATCTTTGATAAGTTCAAAAGTTCAATTAAGAACAAGAGGAGTAAAACTCAACTCACAATGAATAAATCATCAAATTTCATAAACTTCATAAACTGAGACTACAAAGAGTATTTAAAGGAAAACCTAATTAACCCTAGATAAATAAATCCCCATCTTCCAAAAATGCCCCTGCGTGAACAGTATCACGGCATGAATAATACCGCGCTACAGGAACTCGGCTACAGTACTTTTAAACCCTAGTTCCTAAAAATAACTTTCCAAATACGCTCTTGGCCAAAATACAAATCCTTCCAAAAAACCATAGTTCATAATAAAAAGACATATGTGGGCTAAACATCCTCAAGTCCAATTATTCTAAACTAATAAAATAAGTCTTTTAAATGAATTGAATAAGTTGAAAGCCTTCAGGTGCCCAAATGACTCAAAACTGGATCTTCTTAACTCTTGATCTTATAATATGGCCTATCTGGAACTTGCAAAGGATCTTTAAATCTAGGTCCACCTTGATTCCCATCAGTTCCTCATGGTGCCAAGTGTCTAATACTATTTACTATGTGTAGCTAAGATCTTACCAAGTGTCCAAATAAAACATCTCTAATCTAGTTTGGACATTCCACACTGTGATTTTGAGAACACTGTATTTGGTGTCTTTACTGAGGTTACTATTCACTCTGGAAAGTGAACAATAAACTTAGTACTAAAAAATTCTAAATATTCAAATTAACCTACAGTGAAAATCGTTTATCGAAATTCAATCCCAAAGTGCCCCAAAAAAGGAATTTATAGTTTCGAACATGCGTTTCATCCGAAAATATGAAAATGGACTTATTACGCCATAAAATCTTAAATAATCAACTGAGTCTAATGGCGCAGATCATAATGCATTCTAATACTTATAACTACCTCAAACAATTAGAATCGCATTTCTATCACCATAGTGAGTGATAACACACTATGTTGACAGACTAAAACCTATGCGATTGATCGATTCCTGAAAACTTATGGAGTTTTCACGACATTTCTAAAGCCAATAGAAATTCCACCAATGAATTTCTAGCGGGCTGTTACATTCTTTATTCAGAAGCTTTGGGATATGAGCTAAAAAACTACATAAGGAAGACGTTGAACCCACCGAGGGTTTGTACGGACAGTGGGTCTTAATAGGTTTTTTAATAAAGTGTTCTTGCTATCATTTCACACAATTGCTCCACACTAAACAACAACATCAGATATAGATTGATAAGCGCAAGAAGCTACACACCATAAAATAATGAAAAAAGCTATAGACAACTGCCCTGGGGAATCTTTGGGAAACCGTTGCCCACGTGGAGATGAAACATCCTGTTTCATTTGATATCCCAAAATGCACTCACCAAGCTTAACCCCTCCCCTTCCTTTCCCTTCGTCTTCTCCACTCTAGCACACCTCTCCTTCCCTTTCTCTCGCTCTCTCTGCCAAACCCAAGAAGCCATGGAGATCCCGAAAAAGCTTCTCGAGTACAAGTTCCCCATCATCTTCGCTCTCACTCTCTCTCTCACCATCGTCTCCATCATCCTCGTAGCACCCAGTTTCGTCAGCATCTTGGCTTACTTCTGGCCCCTCATTCTCTCCACCGCACTCTTCCTATTTGTCATTATCTTCTTCGGCTAGACTTTCGTAAAGGGTACGGACGTCCACGGCGATGAAAGGCTAGAGAGGGACTCCTCGATTACGTCGCTAGGTAACCTGAACATCCGGTAGAGAGCTTCAAGTTCGAGTAGCAGCATCAAACAACATAGCTCTTTCATTCTCCAAAACCCACAAAGCGGACAACAACTCATACCCAAAAATTAGAGAAGAAATTAGCAAATGAAAGGAAAAAAGTGGAATAAAAATCTAGAAAATTCATGGTGTTTTCAACATCAAGTGGGTTCCTCGTCGAAGCACAAGTGGTTGTGGTACCACATGGGATTGGAAGAGGAAGGAGAAGTAGAATGGTCAGCTTCTTACTTTCAATCTAAATGCTCTATAGTCGAAATGAGATTGGGCATTTTTCAGCTAGAGGTCTTCTTCCTTTTCAATCAAAATGCTCTGAAGAAATGGGTTTGGCAGCAAAAATACAACATTTGCCCCCCATTTCCTGTCACTTACAAGGCCACGGTTGATTTATGGACGCAACATTCAAAGGAACTTTTAGATAGAGCAACAAGAAATGGCCAAAATTTAGCGCCCTATTCTCTGTAATTAATTGGTATATGTGTAATACCCTGCTCCTTCCTTTCTTCTGACGTAAGCAATTACGTCAGATGCATCAACCTGCGCACTCCTCTCTTTAGTGTCTAAGAGCCCCGTTATGCGTGCCAGACCCCGATGGCGTGTTTTAAAAGATGCTACGTAATTTATAAAGCTAGTTTTGTGTTTTAAAGTAATGTGTATTTAAATGGAAGATTCCTATTATTATTTAAATAAAAAATATTTTAAATAACTCAATTATAATATCTTTAAAGAGCTCCAAAAATATTATAATTGTAAGGAATCGTTTTATATAAATAATTCCAGTTATTTAAAATATTAGGTGATTTAAATAATGATGGAATCTTTATTAATTTAATAGTTTTACTCTTTTAAATATTTTAAATAAGACTTCATCATTTTATAAATGATAAAGGAATATTATTTTAAATAATATTCTATCTTAATTCCTCTTAGTGCTTTTAAATAAGTTAGTTTTTACACATTTTCAAATCAGTATTTAAGGGTCATCGTAGACCATTTTATAGACCTCCAGGTGTCGGGTTTTAGGATAAAACTCCAGCCCCTCTCTCTTTTCCCTCACTTTTTCCCCAGCCCTCTCTCTCTCCTCTCTCCCTCTTGGCTTGCACTGCACGCAGCCTCTCTCTCGTCTGATCGGTTCCAGCCCTAGCCTGGCGCTGTCGTGCGCTGGCGTGCCTCACGACCACCACCACCGGCCTCCTCTCCCTCCGGTGAGTCTCCCCATACCGGCCTTGCACCCCTACGCTCGGCCCCTCTCTCCCCCGATAGTGCACAGCCTGAATGGGCTTGGAAGCTACCGCGCCGCCATGCGCCGTCCTCCAGCGCCACCACTCCCACGGCAGCCTCCCTTGCCACCGACTGGCCCCCTCCAGCGAGCTCAGCCCCTCCCATGCAGCCACCCTCCTCCATGCACGAGCTTAAGCTCCTCCACGCACTGGTTCACTGTGGGAGTCCATAGCACCACCGTGCGCAGCCATCTTGGCCATCGGACACCACCACGAGACTCCTGAGGTCTCCCCCTTCCTCCTCTAGTAAACCTATGACCGGTAGACCCCTCCTCCACCTCCCGGTGTCTCCCGCTCTCACTCACGAGTTAAGCCCGATCCGCCGCCGTGCGCCGCTACCCAATGCGAGTGGCCACCCTAGCCGGCACCCTTAGACCACCATGAACCCAACCGTACCAACCACGGCCCCGATCTACCACCTACGGCCCCACACTCTCTCACTCTCCCACGGCTTCTCCTCCCTCACAGTGCACGGCCAGCCACCTTTCACCACCGTAGACCACCGTGCCGACCACCACCGAGCCTCCACGGCTCCACTAGCAACCTCCCCTAGTCTAGCCCAAGCTTAAACCACCACTTTATGTGGTGGGTAATCACTGCATGTGATGGACAGTCACTACGCATGACTGACCGCCACTGTACACGGCAAGATCCGCCGTGATACGCTCATTGTTATCATCATCAAGGCCACCTTAGGCCCTTCCCAGACCACACCTAGCTATCCAAACGCATAAACAGTTACTGTACGCGGTGTAGCCACCCCGTACGTTCCTCCGACGTATTCGCTGTGACGGTCAACGAGCGACACACAGGTTATCCCGTCGATGGTATAATTCTCTATCCCTTGCTATTTATGTTGGATGTTAGCTAGTTGACTAGGTTGTGGACTGTGCTGCTAGTATTATAGGATTTCTGTGTAGTATGATGGTGATGTGATGGGTTGTGATGTGAAGTGCTGGGCGTAGTTGGGAGTGTGCTGTGTAGTATTATGGACTGTGTTATTGGTATGGTGGATTGTGCTGTGTAGTGTTGTAGACTGTGCTATGAAATGTGGTTGTAGTGTATGTGCTGTAATAGTGACGTGGCGTGTGACGCCCCGACTCCCACGTACAAAAAATCTCGAGAATCGTGACGTCAGGATGATGACAATCCGGTCACGCATCCCAATTACAAGTGTTAAGTGTGTGCAACAATTAAACAGTGCACAATTAAAATACACAGCGGATAGCAATTAAGTTAACTAGTACTAGAATTTTAGTTAAATACAATATCCAAAATACAAACCTCATAAAAACAAAGCCAAAGTCCCAAATAATAAAAATACAAGTCTGAAAATACAACACAACACGAGTGATCCCAGATCACTCCTCCGGCGGAGCCAAATCTTCAGGTTCGGCATCTGCATCAATAACAACATAATCTGCAGTACCATCAAATGATACCGCAGGTAAGTTATAACCTAACCAAATTCTGAGATAAAAAATATATTTAAGCAACTAACCATGCATGCATATGATGCAATATGCAATAAATGCAACACACACCAAAAAATCTCTTTTGGCCCAAAAATATTTTCAATAAAAACATTTCCACCATTTTTCCAGAAAATGGCCCAAAAATCAAAATCCATCATTTTCTCAGAAAATGATACACAAAAACATACTCACGCTATTTTTCCAATTAATCCAATTAAACCATATGCACCATGGTCTCCCCTATGGACCATCCGCACGTCCTGGCTACTTTACGAGCGATGCCCATATCCGCACCCGGTGCGTTCGTGGCCAGGTCATCCTCTAGCCCCCGCCAGCAGAAGGGCCACGGAGTCGGCACGTCCAACGTCCGATCCCCTTGTCACCCGGCGACAACCCAGGGGACGTCACTCAGTATATTCCACTCCCGAGTGACCAGAGGAGCTCCACCGAGATAATGCCTCATCTCGGCTTGGGGTCGTGATACACACGCACCCACAAATCCAGTCAACACATGAAAACTCAGTTTTCAAAATAGCCACATGATCATAAATGCAATACACGAAAACCATGTTTTCAATTTATAAACATGAACATGCGTGCATATGCCATGAACCAAACCTAACCTCAATATCACAACCAACCAGATCACAACACAATTCCCAACAATAACCAGATCACAACCAACTAGATCACAACACAATTCCCAACAATAACCAGATCACAACCAACCAGACCACCTTAACAATTTTCAACACCCAAATCACAACACAATAACCAATCAAACAATTACTCCGTTCTCAATCCATCCACCCCTGAACTCCTCGGACTCAGCCCGGACCAACCAGAATACAGTATAAATAAATATTGTAAAAATATATTTAAATCTCAAAAGATTGTTTAGGAAATACTTACAGCGCTATAAAAATATTTTAGGAGGCTCGCAGAGGTGTAAAAGGCAACTGGAAGGCAACGCAGCAGTGTAAAAACACTGTGGCTGAATACACTTTGAAATTCAAATTTCACACGGGTTCAAATGAAGACTTGGGAATAGTAGGGTAGGGCCTATGGAATGTGGGGAATCTAATGGTATCGAAGGTTGGCCGTGGGTGGTGGCCGAAACGGCAGTGGAAGGCCAAGAAACCCAAATCGGAGTGGGTGTTCATGGGGGCGGCTCCGGCAACGGATCGGGGCCGGGGTTGGGTCGGTTAAGACGAAAATGGGCCGATGGTGAAGTGGTTAAGAGCTGGTGGCCGGAGGTGGCCGGACGGCGGCGAAATGGGTGGAGGAAGGCTGTGGCTTCGCACGGCTTTCGGAGGCTAATGGCGGCGTTAATCGGCCGAATATTGGGTGGGCTGACTCGCCGGCGCACGGGGAAGCCTGTGGTGCCGGCGGTGTCGAGCACAGCGGGCCGGGGGCGGCGCTGGGCGGTGAAGACCGAAAGCACGGTGGAGAGAGGAGAGAGAGAGAGAGGTATCGGGCTGGTGGGATCCGAAGGAGAAGAAAGAAAAAGAAGAAAAGAAAAAAGAGAAAAAAGAAAAGAGAAGGGTGAAAAAGGAGATCCAGTCTTTTCATCTTGGATCCCGAAAAAAATCTAATGAAGAGGATTTTAAAACTACTAGATAAATAAAATAATCTAAACGCAGTGAAAGATTTAAATAAAACAATAATTATTTTAAAACCCATAAATTAACCAATTTAAATTTAAAGATCATTTTAAAAGTAAAACAGTAAATGACAATAAGAAAACACCATAAAAATTAATTTTCACAACTTAAAATATTATAAAATAATATTTAAAAACTTCCATAATTTTAAAACAAGAAAATTAATCACTAAATAAATTAAATAAATCCTTCATTAAAATACACTAAAATCTGGGATGTTACATGGCATAGTGCCGTGCGTGGAGTACACATAGAGTGTACTCCATGTGGTGGATTGATGATCGTACGGCATATGTGCCGTATTGGTGACGTGGCGGAGTGTCGTAAATGGAGTACATGTGGGGTGTACTCCATGTGGTGAGATGATACACCATATGGCGCGTGTGCCATAATGGTGATGTGACGTAGTGTCGTGTATGGAGTACACGTGGGGTGTACTTCATGTCGTGAGATGATGCACCATATGGCGTGTGTGCCATAATGGTGACGTGGCAGAGTGTCATAAAGAGAGTACACGAGGGGTGTACTCCATGTGGTTAGACGACGCACCGTATGGCGTATGTGCCATAGTAGTGACGTGGCTTAGTTCCGTTAATGGAGTATACGCGGGGTATACTCCATGTGGTGAGGCGTTGCACCGTACGGAATGTGTGCCGTAGTGGTGATGTGGTGGAGCGTTGTGAATGGAGTACATGTGGGATGTACTCCATGTGGTAAGGCGATGCACCGTATGGCGTGTATGCCATAGCGGTAATGTGGTGTAGTGTTGTGAAAGGAGTATATATGGAATATACTCTATGTGGTAAGTGTTGCACCATGTGGCGTGTGTGCCATAGTGGTGATGTGGCATGGTCCTGTGAGTGGAGTATACGCGGGATATACTCTATGTGGTGAGATGGTACACCGTATGACGTGTATGTCATAGCGGTGAAGTGACATAGTATTGTGAATGGAGTATACTCCATGTGGTGGAACGATACACCATATGGCACGTGTGCCATACTGGCGATGTGATGTAGTGCTGTGAATGGAGTACACGAGGAGTGTACTCCATGTTGTGAGATGATGCACTGTATGGCGTGTAGGCCATAGCGGTGATGTGGCGTAGTGATGTGAGTGGAGTACACGTGGGATGTACCCCATGTTGTGAGACGATGCACCATATGGCGTGTGTGTCATACTGGTGATGTGGTATAGTGCTGTGAATGGAGTACACGAGGAATGTACTCCGTGTGGTGAGACGATACATTATATGGCGTGTATGCCAGAATAGTGATGTGTTGTAGTGACGTAATGGAGTACACGTGGAGTGTACTCCATGTGATGGGACGATGCACCATACGGCGCGTGTGCCGTAGTGGTGATGTGGCGTAGTGTTGTGAAGGGAGTATATGTGGAGCGTGCTCCAGGAGGTGCAGCGATACACTGTATGGCGTGTCGCAAGAATAATGGTGGTTACGTAGTGGATAGGGGAAGAACTGATGTATGGTGTCGGGAACTGTGGAACAGTGTCCCAAAATGGCTGTGAAGTATGGTTGTAGTCCAAGGCAACGGGTGTCGCCATGTGATTGGCTTATGGCCGGGAATAAATGCGAAGTGGCTAAGAAGTATCAGAGCAGTGCAGCGAAAGCATGATTGGGCAACGTCGTGAAGTGGCGTGGTCCATCATGGAGTTGCGCTGTGATGACCTAAGATGTATGTAAGGTGATGTGACAAGATCACGGTGTAGTTTGGGACAGTCTCGAGCTATATGGTGTGACGTAAGGTGTAGTTATGGACAGAGTCTCATCGGCTAAGTGTTGGGATGAACTGTCATGAGATTCGAATAGCACGAAGGGTCGTGCTAGCCGGGTAAGAGAAGGATGGTATCGGAATATGGCGCTTGTCCATACGACCTGATGACTAATGTACAGTATGTTGGTCTTAGATGATAAAAGAGTAAAGTACGTGTGTTATCTGGTTAGACACATGTATGATGACACGGTACTTAAGCCTCGGAGTGGCTTAGAGCCGTGTGATGTGTACAAATGGTCATGAGAAGTAGAGTGAGCTAAGATATATGAAGGTAAGGATGAAGGTACTGTCTAAGAATGGGATGCATGACTTAGTTGGCCTAAGTCATGCGTCGGAATGTGGTTAATAAGAAGAACAGGACAAATGTCCTAGTGAATAAACACTCGAAGTAGAACATCAAGGTTAAAGGAAGTAAAGACCGGAATGAGTCTCTGAGGGTTTTATCATAGTAAAAGACGTGAAAGAGCACGAGATAGAAGGAGAGTGTTTTAAGTAAAGCATAACTCTATTTCTAGTCAGTTGCTTATGCACTAGATAGAGAATAACGTTAAGGTTATGTATGCATGTAGGTTGCCATCTGATATGCGCATGAATGGACTGTATGGTATGAAAGTAGCATGGAGTCCAGGTAAGTGTTACGTTCATACTCTTCTAGAGTTTTCTAAAGATAAGAAAGAGAAAAATAAATGTTTTTCTTTACGAAAACGAAGAAAAGAAATGGTCTCCCCTTTTCGAGGGCAGACGTTTTACGAAAAGAAGAACGAAAAGTAACACATTTAAAGTATAAGTATGTATAGCCCCCTTTGGTAGCCCATGTTTACGCACCCAAAAGTATTAACTGTATGCATGTGAATGGATGACTTAACGTGTTATTTATTGTATGTATTTTCAAAGAAAAGACGATACACGAAAAGATATTTTTCAGTCTCTCGCCCCAAACGAACGTTTTCTCAAGAAAAGGATGTTTTCTCACGAAAAGTGGTTTTCTCATGAAAGCATGAAATGAAATGAAAAGAAAGGAAAAGCATGCTCATGCACATGAAATGAATGAAAGCTGCGGCTCTCCAGAGCCGCCATGAATGAATAAACGTAAAGAAAGAATGAAAGAAAGGCATGAGCATGCATGAATGTATGAAAATACGTAATGGCCACATGAAATGAATGAACGGGGTACCCAAATGAATGAATGGGCAGATTGCAATGCCGGGCGGTAGTATCTGGTAGTGCACCCAGTGCTGCATCCCTGACGGAATGGGGTTCCAACCCATGGCCACGGGCGAATCCATTGGCCATAGGGCTGCTAACCCAAGCACGCAGGGCGTAACAATGTGCACTGGCCTATGAAAGTGATAAGAAAAGAATGTATGAATGCATGACATTCTTTAAGAAATGAAGACAGTAACGGGGGAAAGTTTTACTAAAAGAAAAGCACGTTTTAAATATGGAAACTCCCGTCTACTGATGTTTATAAACGAAAGCATGTATGCATGTACGTATAGTATGTATGGAATGATGAATGCATGACTGAAAACCTATGTTTTTATATTTTAATGGTATGAAGTAATGCTTACTGAGTATTCGACTCATTTTAGTTTTTATGTGTGTCCCTCCCCCTATAGGAACTGAATGAGCAGTACGCTCAGTAGGGACAGCCAAAAGGAGAAGGGCACGGAAGTCTAAGTATGATGGTTTTAAATGTAAGAAATGCCTTTTTATTTTAAAGATTTATATTTTTCACTATTTTAAACCCCAAGCCTCTTTTATTATAAAAGCATATTTTATTTTATAACTTAGAGTCTTGCATCTTGTGAAAGACAGTGAAAAATTTTAAATCGGATAATAATTCTGATCGTATTTTTTAAAATATTTTATAAAAAAATCCCTACTATAAGGACGAACGTTATAATATGTCAAATGAAAACCAATCCAACTTGAAAGTTATAGGGCCAAAGAAAGAAATCAAACAGAAAGGAAAAGAAAGCCCATATTATCGTACTAGTAAAAGTTGTCAAAGAAATTCAAAAAATAGAGAAAGGGTGAGAAAATGAGAGGACTTTACAAAGGACGGCCATTGTTGACCAATTCCGAACAAAATGATATTGCAGGACAACCGTACCTTCAAAGGACATTGTTGGGAATATACAAGCAAAATGATGTGTGGCCAATACTTTGTCTTTTAAAACTGAGATCACTTTCTTTTCCTTTCTCTATTTTATTTTTTATTTTTTTAATATATTTATTGACGTGATAAGTGCCAATTTTCCTACAACTGCAACTGCCGGTTGTTTGCAGGAGAACTGTAAAACAATAGTCTCCCTCTTCGTTATTATTATTATTATTTTAATTTATAAGTATGTGAAATAAATGGTAGGAGGAACTATAAAATAAGTCTATCTTCGTTATTATTATTATTCTTATTTTAATTTATAGGTACGTGAAGTAAATGGTAAGAATCTCCGGTACAAATAAACCGAAAATAAAATAAAATAAAAGACAGAGCATGACAACAAAGTCATACGAGCTCTTTAACAAATAGATTTCCCATCACAGTCAGAATGCCTTGTGACCACCAAAAATAAATTGAAAACGAAAACAGATTCCATGTCGTTCAGATCCAGAGGAAGAAAGACCAAGAAAGATCCTGGAAATCTACTGCACTCCATTGGTTTTTTTTTTGTTTTTTCTAACGGTTAAAAGTTGAGATTAGGAGTAGAGAACGTAAATAGAGAGCATCTACAGTGACAACGGCCAAGATCAAAAAAAATTATCAGCAAACAAAAGCCAGCTTCAAGATCCCCAATCGCATATTTACACGACACATGCACGGCCTAAAATCAGTTAAAAGAAAAAAAGCCCGAATTAAGTAGCTGGCTACCTAGAAACCAACCAACCCAACCATCTCTCACGTGATTAATATTTGCTTTATTCAAACAATAGCAATGACCCAATGGTTCCTCCGCTCCCCTCAGGTTCGATCAGTGCGGTTCCTGCAGCTACCATGCGAGCCTCGATTGCTATCGTTACCTTCTCTCTTCTGCTGCGACGAGAACAGTTGGCCTAACCCAAACACGGAGACCGACTTGGAGGACCCCCGAAGCGAACAAACCGGAACATTGAGAACCGGAGTGACTCTCACGTTCGCCGAGTATGAGCGCTCCATTCCCCTCTGCTTATGCTTCAACGTCCTTGGCCCTCCAATGAAGCTACTCGGACTGCTCGAACTCCTCTCCAAGCTCTGAAACACTATCTTGCCGGACGAGTTCATTCTCGGGCTATCCAAGGATACCCCTCTACTCCCCGCCCCACCTGATTGCTCCCCCGTTCCCCTCCTTATCGGGCTTCGTCCCATCCTTATCTGATTTGTATTATTATCCGACGATATTGCCCTGGGTTTCACCATTCTCATCCTTGGTGGGTTGTTGGGGTTCCGGTGAAGAGAAATCGGGTTCGAGTTTGGTTTGTCGGAGTCCAGGGAAAGCCTAGGGACATCTTCGTGTTCGGGTCCAGAGGATGATGAGGAAAGAGAGAGGCGCGAGGACATGGAAACTGACTCACAGTCCGGGTCATTCAACAACGGGAGGCTCATCGACGCGTCAGAGGAAGACGACGAGCATCTTGAACAGCTTCTGTGGAGAAAATGCTTCAAAGACCTAGGGTTAGCGCTCCAAGTCGCCTTGTGGGTTTCAGGTTTGTTGTTCGCCTTATGGTAAAACTTCTTCAGCCCTAGCAGCTCCTTCCACCTACTCGAACAGCTTGGGGCTTTTGGAGAAAACAGGTAGGAGTCTGTACCGGAAACCTCGGCTCTCCCCCGGGAGTTGGTGGACTCCGGCGACATTATCTCCGACGAGGTTTTGGGCTCGTTGACCGAGGGCTTTACCGCTGAGAGCTGGAGAGGCACGAGCTTTCCTTCGGAGAACAGCTCGTCGGCAGGGTGCATAGCGACAGGATCTTCGAGCCTGAACTCAAAATCGGTAGATGAAGCTTCTGGATCTGGCTTCTCGGAAGGTTCCATGGCAGCCGCGGAGGGAGCTTTGACTCCGGCAAGTTTCGAGGAGTCTTCTTCGCGGCTGAACGAGATGCGAGGGCTGAGCCAACCGTACGGAGGGAATGTTGCCGGAGGGCAGTCGAAAATGTTATCGGGCGATATCCCGATGTTGTTGACGCATGCGGAAGCCATTACCCACAATATACTACTGTACTCTAGAACCGAAAACAAAAAATCCGTCAGAATCACATAGCCGGAAATGCAACAAGATCTAGGGCGAGAGAGGGAGAGAAAAAGAGAGGGAGAAGGAAGGGGTTGGGGGGTGGTTTGTTGGGCGCTGTGCTAGGGTTTTAGAAGAAAGAACTGCCTGCCTCTGTCAAGAGTGGGAGATCGTGCAGTGGCATCGTGCTTATAGACAGGGATCAGATCACAGCATTTGCTTGAATTCAAGCTACACCACTAGCCTTCACTGCTTCCCCTCGCGACCCATTCTCATAGTTTATAGAAAGGGTTTTGCTATTTGTCCTCTTCACACTTCACACTTCATATTTTTTAATTTTTTAAAAAATTTTTTTTTATATTTTTTTTTTAAAATTTTTTTTAAACTATTTATAATTTTTTATTCACTATTCATATAAAAATATATTTGATAAAAAAAATTAAAAAAAAGATGAAGTGTGGAGTGTGGTGTGAATAGTAAGAGGTTGAGTAAAATTTTTGTTATAGAAATTGATATTTGCAGTGTAAACGTCGTAAAATTATTTTTTTTAAATATGTGAGTAAATATAAAATTTATTTAAAAATAAATAATTTTTTATTAATAGATCTCATTCTTATTGCGACGCCCTTAGATCACCGCTTGAGATATAACGGAGATTCAAAACATCGAGACATCTAACACATAATTACATATCTTGTTTATAATAAATAATATGTAATGCATCATAGTATACAACTAGCAGTATGTAAAAATTACAACAGAATAAGGGTGACTAAAATAAAACTCATGCCTAAGCTCAAATCTATTTCAGCCTTGTTTGCCATGGATACAACTTGCATAGCATTACCTTCAAGTATAACCTTTGATAGCCCCATCTCTTCGCAAAAAATGCAGCTAAGAGAAAACCATAGGCTTCTACAATGAATGAATGATTCATAGTTCATTGGTTTGGGAGCATATAATGTGCCAATCACTTGCCCTTGAGAATATCTAGCAATCACTCCAATGCCAACCCTTTCCTCAGAAAATTTTGTAGCAACATCCCAGTTTATTTTATAGACTCCCTCATTTGGTTTCTGCCATGATCTTTGTACCTGGGGTTGTACAATTCTGTTTAGTGTTGAATTAACCTGGCAGTTAGTATTTCTATAAGCCTAAACTTCATCTTTAGCAGATTGAGACAGTGCCATTGGGTGTCTAAATCCCTTGCCATCGATGACTTCATTCCTTTTGGACCATAGTAGTCTTACTGTAGCTGTAGCTTCCTCTAGCTCTTCATGTTGCAAATATTTAGTCAGCTTCTTCCTTATGTCTCTAAATTGATCACTTTGAATTGTCATCTCCTGGATATTTCTGCAGCTCATACTCCATACATCCCTAACAACTGGACATCCCATAACACATGACCTGTTGTTTTAGTAGCTAATCCACACACTTGGCAGACATCCACTTCCACAACATGCCTCTTCATTAAATTGGATAATGTAGGAATGGCTTCCTTGCATGCTCTCCATATGAAAACTTTAACCCCATTCTAGATCCTCAACTTCCATATAGCTTTCCATTCTTCAAACTGGTCTCCATAAGAAGTCTCACCAGCATAATTATTTTCAAGCTCTTTGTGTAGGTGGTAAGCACTCATCACAGAGAATATGTCATTTTTCATGGCCAACCAAACCAACTTATCTTCCCTGACCCCTTACTAATAGGAATGATTTGAATTAATGTAGCCTCATGTGGATCAGAAAGAGCATTCAAAGAGTGAACATTCCAATTCATCATATCAGGATCTATCAAATCTGCAACACAGTCATAACTTTCAGATAACACACCTTTGGAGATAATACCTTAGAAGCATAATCCCTTGGTATCCACACCCCAGATCTTCACTTTCTTTCCATTGCCAATTCTCTAGAACAGACCCTTCTTAAGCAGCCTTAAACCAGAATACAAGCTTCTCCATGCATAGGATGAGTTAAAACCCAACTTTGCCTCCAACAGGTTGCCATTCTTAAAATATTTCTGCTTAAACACTTGGGCCAGAAGAGATGATTGATCTTGCAGCATCCACCAACTTTGGTTAGCTAGCATAGCTACATTGAAGCTTATAAAATCTCGAAAACCCAACCATCTTTTATTCTTGATTGGCTAAACCGGTCCCATCTCACCCATTGGATCTTGGATTAATATAAATTGTAGCCCCACCAGAATTTCTTCAAGAGTATATTTAGCTTTTGAGTAATTGTTTGAGGCAGTAGAAAAATACCCATGGCATAAGTTAGGATGGCTTGAAGGACTGCCTTAATTAGAACTTCTTTCCTAGTAGCAGATAGCATCTTTGTCTTCCAATTTGAAATTCTTTTCCGAGTCTTATCAATGAGTGAGTGAAAAGCAGTATTCTTT
The DNA here is from genome assembly GCA_029856935.1 of Cyclocarya paliurus. Taxonomy (NCBI): domain Eukaryota; kingdom Viridiplantae; phylum Streptophyta; class Magnoliopsida; order Fagales; family Juglandaceae; genus Cyclocarya; species Cyclocarya paliurus. The sequence goes on along the minus strand of CM056960.1, from coordinate 5,038,211 downwards.
GATCTTCAAATGACAGCAGGTAGGCTAAGATAATTCTCGAAAGAGCTAGTAGACTTAATTCTAGATATACTCAAAATGGATCTCTGAGTAGGTTTAGGTGGTTTAATAATTGCAAATGACAAAGGTGTATTAACAACTCTCAGATCATGGTCTGTTGTTCATACAAATAGAGAGGCTAATATGCCAGCTCATATATTGGCAAGAGTTGGGCTTTACCTTGAAGAAGACAAGTATACATTGGAAGACATTCCTTCATGTATTCAATCCACTGTATTAAGTTATTTGATGTAATGTCTTCTGTTATCAATAAAATTCAGTTTCATTTCAAAAAATAATAAAATAAAATAAAACTCATACCAGAATGAACTAAACATCCCAATTGCATTAATAACCATCATAAGTTCAAACTTAAAGATAGCGCATCCTTAATACAAGTAGTTAAAACCAAGTCTCACCAATTAGATCACTCTTTCATACGCTCTAAGGTATGAAGAGTTAGTGTTATGAACATCAGAATCAAATCTAATCTCTGCTCTAGGTCTAGCTAGTTCTCAACCAATTGTATCCATTGGTCCATCCTAATCGGTCTCCTCCAATCTTGATAGAACTTCTAACATTCCGGGGGAAATGGTAGTGAGACTACTACAGTGAGATTCCTTGAAATCTCAATAAGTTAACAACCAACGTGCATAAAGATAAATTATACATGACACATTATAAATATGAGATGCATGTTATGCAGAAAATCAGTATTTGTCTCCTATCCAGATTCCTAACAATTTTCAGAAAACCTTGATGCATATTTTCTTATAGAGAACATATTCCAATTCATCTTTAAAAAATAGAACATTTCATCAACATTAAAAATTCATCATTAATATTAACATCATAACGTATGGTATCATCACAATTCCCCATATGCACTGTGAGTACCTACTAGTGACCGTAATACAACCCATGTTGAAATTATGTTTTCTGTAGACTCATTTTCAATGCATTGGTAACATAACATTTCATCATAACATCATTATTGTAACATAATAACATCATACATATGCATCCACCAGCCTTAAGTGCCATAAATTTGACTTCGTTCTGGTATTTTATAAAACGAATCCATTCGAAACTCGTTGATGGTTCTTTGTCAACCCAGAGGTTACCGCTCCATTTTTACTCACTCTAAATTAGACAAAGGAGTTCCACTAGGATAATTTTCCCTGTCCTAGCCTTTGGAGTCGTGACAAAAATTTATATTTTCATGCTATGTTTGAAAATGTTTTTCATGAAATGTATTCGTAAGGTATGCCTCATGTGAAAATGACGATTTCATATGATATACTAAATTGGTTGAAATTACACATGCCATGTAACCAAGTAATCAAATACTCAATGTATCATATAATATGATGTTCATACTCAAAATGACATTTATATTATGAATGTGACATTTATCAATAAATTATAAATAAATTATCAAAGTGTAAGTTATAGGCTAACTTACAAACTTTCCGAAGTTAGAGAATCGAGGTAGCTGAAATCAAAGTTATTCTAAGTTAGGATTTGAACCATTAAGGAAGATATTCATAATCAAAAGGGTTCAAAAATTGATATTTACAAAACTGCCCTTAAACTTTCCAAAATTGCCACTAAATCCCTAAATTTTCACTATATGCAAATGAGCCCCAAAATTTATCAAATTTCCCAAACCTCATATTTTCTATGTTTTGAAAATCATCTTTACCCTTAGAATTGCAAGATTCAAGCTACAACTATGCCAAATATACCCAACCCGTGGCATGCATCTCTTAAGACTTATATGTGATTCCAAGTTTAAAACTTCTATGGATGCACGTGTGCTCAAATTTCATCAAGTAGAAACTATAAATATAACCTTAGGGACAATTTAAAAACTTAGCTTCAAGTCATACAAATTCATCCCAACACTTAAGCATGAATTAAGGCCAAATTACTACTAAACCACCCATTAAGCATATGCATGATGTTTCTAACTTTTCTTTTACTAAGAAATGTTTTAAAACCTAACTAAATCATGAATTTCCATTCTTATCCCAATTACAAGGCTTTTATAAATGCTCATTATTCAAGCCTAGGCAATTTAAGCAAAACTTCATAAATTAAACTTAAATTAGGTAAAACCAATGCATGCTAGATGATCAACACAAGATATAAATTTATAAACTATCATGGCATGCTTTCAACCTCAAATTTAAACATTAAAAGATTTTTATAAGACCTTAGTGAATCATACAAAATCATATTAAGACATGCCATGGCTAAAAATTCAAACCAAAGTAATTTATTTATTCAATATTCCCACATTGACCCGGTTTGCATTTAGCATGGTAAACCTCAATAAACTCAATTAAAATTTCATTCCCATGCCATAACTTAAAGCCTAACATGCTATGCTAACATGAAAAAAAATATGGGGCAAGATTACGTACAAAATCGTGGCCTTTTGAGCTCCCAACACAAACTCACTTCAAGAACACTCTCAAACCCACTCTGTTTCACTCTGTTCTTACATTAAGAGGGAATGACTTTCAAGAATGCTAGAGGAATGCTTTGAGGAGTGGTGTGAGGAAGTGATGGGTGAATGGGGTATTTATAGGGCTTCATGTAGGGTGAGGGGCTTGGGTTTGGATGAAGAAGAGGCTTGGGATTGGTGGAAGTGGGTGGTGGAGTGTGGAGGTGCAAAAATCAAATTGTGTCATCCTTGTGCAGGGGAATAGTGCCCTATAACTTCATCATTTCTTCAAGGGTAGTTGCTACATTGTGTGTAAGGGTGAAGGTGCAACCATGATTTAGAAAAACAAAACAAAATGTAATGCTAGATGCTGTTAGGTAGGGGTCTTCAAAGGCTGGCCAGTTTTGCATCACCTTTTGTCCTATCTCCATGTGCTTTGTTTTGTAGGTATGATGACTTGATTTGATGTCTTTTTAAGGTGGTGGAAGGTTGAGGGATTGGCTGCCAAGTGATCATTTAGGAGCATGTCATGGAAGGGAGTGAAATGGAGGTGGTTGATGAGTGGCACCTTGTGCCAATGTTAATCAGTTTTGGCATTTCTTTGGCGAAATTTGGTCAAAAAGCTCTTGAGTGCTTGAGGGACCTCTTAGGGATTGGATGGAAGGGGTGGTGGGATGTAGAGGGGGCTCAAGGAAGAGTAGAAAATTCATGAAGTCACCAAGGTCATTCGGTCGGGTCTCAACTACACCTTTTAAGGGAATAGTTGGATTTTGGTTTGGTTTTTTGGAGCCATTTCTCCCAATGCCAAGTTTGAACCATGACTAATGTGGTGATGTGTGAATAGTGAAATTTCCCTTGGAAATTGGGGGAAATGGCATGGGCTAGGGGCTAGTTTGATGAAGTGCACATAGTGGTGCACCTAGGTGCTGATTGGTGGTTATTTGGGCATTGACATGACTTGGTTCCAATTGAAGTGTTGGATAAATCCTAAACTTGTAGGTTAGTCTAAGAATAATGCAAATTAATAATAAAAACAAAAAATCTCAGATCATAAATGAGACAAATAATTTAAAGAAAACTATGCAAAAATCATGGTTTTGAGGTTACTATTCATGTGTGGGATGAATTGTGCTTCTTAACTTATGTTAGAAGCTTAACCATGGTTGGGTAGAACCCTAGAGCATGTGGGTCATCTTGGGCTTGAGGGAACCCAATGGTATGGTATGTGTGGGCTTCATTTGGAAGGATGAAATAAAAGACAAGGCTTGTTGGGCCATATGTGTAGGTATTGGATGTGGGCTTTGGTGTGGGTTTTTATATGGACCTTATGTCCAGATTTGTGGGGCTTACCTATGGACTCAAAGGTCTACTAAGTTGGGTCCCAATCTTAGGTCTTTCTTAGGTTGGGCCAATGACCTTTACCGTCATTAAGTTAGGCCCAATGGCTTCACGCCCATCACATATTGGGCCTAATTTCTATGGTTCTTCAAGAAAGACCTAGAACCTTATAAATCCCAAATGGGTCTAGGGCTTATGGTATCTATTCTTAGACCATCTCATTCTTAGTAAATTAGGGCCCTAAAAAAAACATGCTTGAGCTACTTCTAAATCCATCCACACAAAGCCTTTTAGCCTAGCCCATCAATATGTCATGTGTCATACCACTATTGGCCTCTTGGTAATTACCAAAAATATATATATTAAAAATACAAAATTCTTCAAATAATTATAACTAAACTCAATGCATGAATCTCATGCCAACTAAAAAAAAAAGAATAAAAAAGAAGAATCATATCTTAAAATAGTTAGGATATTGGGTGCTAAACTCAAGTCCTAAAGTGATTTTTAAGCGAGGTGTGACACTTATTCAAAACAATTACGTAGCGCTTGTATATTTATGATTATATATTACATTTCTCCATAATTTAACAAATCTAATTAAAAATTTATAACAGGGCCTCTCCCTGTTAATGGCTTTTACAATCTCAAATTAAATTATTATTAAATACGTATATTCATTTTATCTCTACCACATTATACCATTATGTAGCATGCATATGTCATATGTTTCAATCTCATCCAAGATTTCTTTGAGGATGTAACACCTCATCCCCATTGGAACCACTATAAAGAGTATGATTATGCTTTTCAGGAAATGTGGGATTTTGTATACCACATTCCCTTATGACTTATCAGTCAATATGCCTGTTGTACTCGTCATGCCAGTCCATCGTAGGTGGCATTGCTCAAGTCCAACATTTCTAGTTGGTATAAGGTCTGATACCATTTGTAACTGAGTTGAACAGAAATCTGAAAATCAGACTCCGATAAAACGGAGTCAAAGTTAGATTTTTTTCTTGTTTTAATTTTTCAGTCAGAGTCGTCTTCTGTATTGACACCGACTCCAATCTAATCAGATTATGCTCCGACCCTAACTCTGACTTCGAATCCCACTCTGATATTGTACCTATGTTATAAAAATATGTGTTTATCTATATATCGATCATATATATTAGTATAGTTATATAGTTATATAACTAGAACTTATATAGTTATTAAACTTATATAGTTAAATTTAATAATATACTACTGGAATGGATAAAATATACCGGGTCCATGGTGTTTTCTAGGCCCAGCCCAATGGGGGGGGGGACTCATCAGGAGGGAAGAAAAGAGAGTAAGAAGGAGTGGACAAAAGACTAAGGGAAGACAGGGTGTCGGGAGGAAAAAAAGGGATATAACATAAAGGAGAGATGATGGACATGGAGGGGGGTAGAAGATAAGGGGGAGGGAACCAGACGACTTGATGGACTTTTGGCCAAGCTTCTCCTAGGGGACTTCAACTTCCACTGGGGCTTCTTCAACCTCATGACAAGCCATCACGATATCTCCACCAAAAGATAGACTTCTGATATCCATTGTACAGTGAGGATGAGAAACCATGAGAGACTTTAAAACAAGCATATTATAGTGGACTCTCCCCTCCCCAAACCTCCATGGACATAGTCCTAGTGCCAAACCACGTAAATCTATGTGTCCATATCTCTTTATTTTCTCTATATTTATTTACTATTCTCTGCCATGGATGTATGCACAAACACCGTACAACCACATTGGATCACTATCGGGAGCTCCACACCACACTGATTGAGGCCCAAATCGCCATAATGGGCCAGGAATGAGTTTTTGAGTTTTCTCCCCTTTCGATCTATTGTGCCGATTTTAGGCATTAACAGATGGTGTTGTCTATGGGATCCAATTAATTTTCTACACTGGAGGTTGGAGAAGGATGTTTTTCCGGTGCGCTAAAATAACTGAACAAGTAGATAAAGTTTTTTTAGATAAGTATTCTCAACGTTTAGACTTTTATTTTTTATGGAAAACACTCCTGCAGAAAAGTGGACGAGTAAACCTTTTCTCAGCCAGGTGGGAACTCCAAGTTACTCGATACTTGAATTGCAAATGCTCATACCCTTGAAGGGTACTGTGCAAAAATAGGGAGTATGAGAGAGAGGATGCAGTACACTTGGAGTGCATAGGTAGGAACAAACAAGTGCACAAAACACACAAGTGCACGGGATGCACGTCACGTGCATGGCATGAACAGTGCCATGCACAGTTTGGGGGGGGGGGGAGGTACAAGTTACCATGCACCCTAGACTACTATCGGTATACTCTGTACCTCCTTAGGTTCTTTCTCCTTAGACACCACATGCACAAAATAAGCTTAAGCCTATTTTGCCAACTTCTTCATGGCTTGGAGTGAAGTAGTTACTCATGATTTCGATTGCAATTTACTGCCTCACAATATTCTATCTTCCATCACTGGCACTCGAAATGTAATCTAAATACTTGTGAAATGTCTAAATAACTAGTTCATGCCTAGACTAACGTCAAAACCTAACAACTCAAAGACAAATAAATATGCCACCAAGAGATCTCCGTAAATCTCTAGGAGACACTCTACAACTATCTTGGTGCAGAACACCGTCTCTCCATTAGGTAAGGTCATAGAAACCTTCTGCTGCATCGGTTCTGACTTAAGGCAGGCCTTGCAATGACCAAACAACTCACCACTTACACTATGCTCCTAAAATTACTACCTATTACTAAAGTTGGGGTATCATAGCTGTGATGATTCCTACAGCTTCCTGAGTCTTTGGGGCGTAATCATCGACTTCTTCGGGAGTAAGGGAATACACCCTTGCTTGCACCACTTGCCTTTGTTCTCCCCGTTCTCCACTAAGGTCGATATGTGTGACACCCCGCTTCAAGCTAGGGGAGGTTATTATTAGGCCTAAACGAATGTAGAGCTATTGGACCTATGTTGTAACACCCCGCCTAAAAAGGCCCTTAGGGTTTGACCTTAGTAGCCTTAATCTTAATTAATTAGGAGTTGAGCTATTTGAGAATAGGAACATTTTGGATATTTGCTTTGGCAAAAAAGACATATACTTTGGGTTTAGAAGAATTATTAGGAGATTCTAGTACAATATTGATTTTTTAGGAAAATGAAATTCTTGGAGGTTGATTGGAGAATTTTTAGTGATTTATTAATTTTGAGGACAAGAAGCCAAGAGATTGGAGGCCCATAAGGGAATGACACATGACATATTGGATGGTTGCCACAACAATGGGCTAAGCAATTTGGGTAAAATTCTTGATGGACTTAGGAAGGCCCAAGAGATTGGTTTATTAAAGGCCCATGCTTTTTGGGTATAAAGGCTTAGGGAGACATTAAGGCATTAGGCCCAACTTGATGGACACTTGGCCTAACTTAGTAAGAGTGGAGGTATTAGGCTCTTAATTATGGGTTAATTACTTATATTAAGGTTGATAGTGAGATTAGCGTTGATCATGGTACTTAGTGTTAATGAGCTAAGGATTAGAGAGGCAAGCCTATTAGTAATTTTGGTGAGGCTTTTAGGACTTTAGAGCATCCATGGTCCAAGCCCAAGAAAATTTTGAACCAAGCCTTAAGGAATTCTAGATTAGTTATGGTCCAACTATAAGGTAGACATAAGGCCTTTGGGCCAAACTTGGTATAGAATGGACCCATGGCCCAATTAGGCCAAGTCAATTATTTTCAAGCCCAATTTAGTGGATCTTGAGATTTTCTTTTTAACCCTAAAAATCTGTAAAATGAGGCCCTCTCATTCAAACTCCAAGAGCCCTTAAACCATGAGCCCATAAATTTGGCCCTTTTAAGCCCACATGACCCAAAACTATGTTTGGACTCATTTCACCTTTCAAGAACAAAATCTCAATACACCATACCATTGATTTCCTTAAACCCAAATCACACTCAAAGTACCCAAATTAAGTTTTGAAAATTGGCTAAGGCCATTAACCATCATACTTCAGGTTAGTGCACTTTAAGCCATGCTTTGAAGCTTAATCTTGCTTAATCTTTTCTTAAACTTTTTAATTCAAACTTTCTTGAATTAATACTCCCTTAAACCTTGAATAAGACCCTATTAATGACCTAGCTAAACCAACCCACATGTCATTATGAAAAGTTTCATAACAAGCCCAAACCATGCTTCCATCGGTTTTGTGTATTGCCCTTTGTAATGCTTGGACTGTTTTGCCCTTGGGCACAACATTTTTGTGGTTTGTCCTCAAGGTTAATATGGTCCTTAAATAACTCATGAGACCCTCCCAATGTCAGTTTAAGCCTTGGACGAAATTACTTGTACAAACCAATTCCTTGAATCAAACCGGGTGCACCTTGGTTTAGTTTGTGTTGTAACCGATTGAGTCAAGTTTGAACCAGCCTCCTGCCATGGTTTGCACCACCACACCATGCCACTTATTTCTCCACCCAATCACCAAGAAGTCCCATGACCATCATGGAGGATTTTGACTCATTTTTGCTACCCAAAATCATCCAAAACCGAACTGATTTTCTGCCACCACAAAACCACTTCCATCTACCTGTTTTCAAGGGTAGTTTGATGGTTTTTCTGCCACCCAAATGATGCCCCACGACCAGATCTACCTTCTAGAATCAATGTAGCAACTGTGGAGAGGAAATCATGGTAGTTTTAGACCACTATTCCCCCTGCACAAGCTGACCTAAGCTCATGCTAGCAAATCTGGAAATTTTTCAGATTTGTGCACCTCCCACTTCACCAAATCACCAAGCACCCAAGCCAACGCCCCTCACCCCTTGGCCTTCTATAAATACTTCCCTCCCCTTCTAATTTCACTCACACCAGAGCTCTAAGCATCCCCTTGAGCCTTGAGAGCATTTCCCCCTCTTAGAGATCATAAGAGTGCAAACCAAGTGAGTTTTGGTGAGTTCTTGTGTAAGGCAGTCTAGAGTGCTTGGAAGGTCATGAAATTTTAAAGTTTTCTTCCTTTTGATCTTAGCTAGAATTTCAAGTTTTGCTTCAAAGTGTTGGTACAAAATTTGATTGAGTTTTGAGAAGGTTATGATGCTCAATATAAAACCGGGTCAATTAAAGGAAGGTTTGAATGATTGAATGTTTTAGATAGAAATTTAGCTATGGCATGTATTAAGCATGATTTTATATGATCTATCATTATCCTAAAATGATTATGGAAGGTTAAATTTGTGGTTAGAAGCATTCCATGATAGGTTTTAAAGCATATTGTGACTAAGGATTTCTTAGCTTTGATTAAGAGTTGGGATGAACTTGATTACTCAAAGATTAGGCTTAATAATGTCTCTAAAGATTTTAGTGATCATTAGTGATTAAAGAAAATCTCATATGCATGCATTCATAAGGATCAATAGTTGAAAATACACATAGGCATCAATTAGGATGCATGCCACGGGTTGGGACTAATTGGATAAGTTCCACTTGAATTTTGAAAATCCAAGGGTATAAATGGTTTTAGAATGCTTAAAATATGAAGTCCATGAAATTTGATTAAATTTGGAGTTCGTTTGCAACTAGTGAAAATCTAGAGCTTAAATGGCAATTTTTGAAAGTGGATATTTTTGTAAATACCCAATTTTTGAAACCTTTGATTTTGAACATATCCATGAGAGTATTAACCCTAACTTAGTATACACATGATTTATGCAGCTACGATGCTAATTTCAAATTTCTCTAGAAGTTTGTAAGTTGGCCTCTAACTTACACCTTGATAGATTATTTATGAATTATTGATAAATGCTCATTTCATACTTCAGTTATCATTTTTAGCATAAATTATCATTTTATATGGTACATTGAGTGCATACCTACATGACATGTGACATTTTTATCATTTTTCCATATTACATTTATAAATATTATTTTTGCATGAAATTTACTACATACGCACATGTCATGAGAAACATTTTTCAAAATATAGCATAAAAATCATTTTGTCACGAGCCCAAAGCCCCGGATGAGAAATTATCCTGGTGGAACTCCTCTATCCATTCTGGAGTGTTTAATAATGGAGTGGTAAGCCCTGGGTTGACGAAGAATAGTCAACAAGTTTTGAATGGGTTCTTAAAGAACGCCAGAGCGAAGTCAACATGTTATGACACCTAACGCTGGTGGGTGTACACATTATGAATTTTATGATGTTATGTTATATTTACCAATGCATTGAGAACGAGTCTATGAACAATGTAGTTTCAACGTGAGTTGTACTACGGTCACCAGCAGGTACTCACAGTGCATATGAGGAACTGTGACATTACCACACGTTATGTTATTAATTAGAGAATGATGAAAGTTTATGATGAAATTTTTATGAAGAAGTTATGTTTTCTAAAAAATGATGACGAAATTACGTACTGAGTAAAAACCCGTGTCTCCATATTTTTAAAAGATGTTGAGGAATCTGGATGGGAGACATGCATACTGATTTTCTACATCTCATGCATTGCATATTTATTATTTTTCATGATTGATTTATCTTTGTGCCAGTTAGTTGTTTAACTTACTGAGATTTCGAGTAAATCTCACCATTTTATGGGACCACTATCATTCTACTCAGAATAATAGAAGTTGTGTTAGGAATCAACCAGGAAGAGATTGATGGAGCACTAGATCAACATGTTTGAAAAGGAGCCAGATTTTGTGGGGAAACTAGATTTAATGCTGATGTTTATAGCTCTAGTCCTTCATGTTATAGATCGCATGAAGAGAATAATATGACTTTGCATACAAGTCTCTGCTACATTGGTATTTTGAACTTGATAATTTTCTAATGAAGTTGGGATGTTTTTAGTTATTCTGACATATCTTACATTTTAACATTTTATTTCCGTTGCGATTATTGCATACTGCTAGTTGCATACTAGGATGCATTGCATATTAACTGTCATGAACGGGGGTATGTAACCTTGTGTTGCATGTCCCGACGCTCTAAGTCTCCATTCCATCCCAAGCGGGGATTGGGGGAGTCACAACCTAGGGCCCTTACAATTAGAACCCTGCATGAAAGTAGGCTTCTTTATCCTACTTTAGGTAAAGGATGGCCTCCCAAGGCCCAAGGAGGCTTTAGGCCCATAACATTTTCGGCCAACTAGGGGTAAAGGGCACATGGCTTGCAATAAGTTTCTTAGGGTTCCAATAGGTTAATGATGGGAGTTAGGGTTTCGGTAAGGGCAAGAAATTGCCACTTGGCACCATTAGCAAAGGTGACTCTTAGGTTTTCAAGAGAATAGTCTAGAAGGTGACACATGCAAGAGGATCTTAGATTCCCAAAAAAGAGCTATCATGAGGTGAGTTAGATAAAGGTTTTAGTTTTCTAAAACCCATGCCACTTGGCATTCATGCAAGAAGGCTTTTAGGGTTTCTAGAAGATCAAATCATAAAAGAAGATGAAGGGATGTTCGGATTGACCAAGCAGGAATGCCACTTGCCCATGCATAAGAAATCTCTTAGATTTCTGAGGTGCTCAATGATAAGGGAAGGAGAAGAGGCTTTCTCAGCCTTGGCAAAGGAGTTCCACTTGTCAAACATGCAAAGGAGTCTCTTCAACATTCAAGGATGCCAATAATGCCGAAAGGGGAAGAGGCTTGCTCAGCCTTGGCAAGGAGGCACCACATGTCATTCATGCAACGGCCTTGGTAAGAAGCAATCATTGAAGGGGAAGATGGAAGATTCAGCTAAGGGTAAGAAGGGGCCACTTGGCGCCCATGCAAAGGGTTTACTTTTGGCTCTTCATTTTTCTTGTAGAAGTAATGATGGGAGACAGAAGAAATGGAGGCAAGAGGACAAATAAATAGGGTCATTAATGGCCGACGACCATACAAGATGGAAGGGGGAGATCAATCGTATTTTTTTATTTTCAGCTTTCCCTCATTTGCTCCTCTCTTTCTCGTCCAACCCTAAGAGCCAAACACCATTTCTCTCAATGCAAACACCATTCTCATGCATCCAAGGGAAGAAAAGATTCAAGGATCCTCTTATGGAGATTAGTACAGTAAGAATGGATCCAATTAAGGCTTGTATTAACTCTAGATGACATTAAAAACCCTAATACCTTGAATCTCATGCAAGAAACTTTCATCCAAACAAAAAATTCATTCAAGCTTATACAAAGATATGAATACACTGTTGAAGTCATAAAAATCCAACTTTTGTCAAGCTTAAACTCGGCTAGCAACACCAAATGCATTGTTGTCACTCAAAACATAGCCATCAAAGACACCATAAATCAACTTCTTTCTTTTAGAAAAATGCTTCCACTAGAACACCAACACAGCCCTCTAACATCTATTAAGAAAATATATAGAGGAAGATTACTCACCAACTTGAAAACCTTGAAGAGGAGGCTTGGTTTGCACTGCTCTAACCAATAGCTATTGGTTTTCATCATTTTGAATGCGGTTTAGCTGAAGCTTTGTGTGTGTGCATGAATTGAGATAAAAGGAAGAAGAAATCAAGGAACTAAGTGAATTCCGTGTGCCCCCTCCAAAATAAAAGATAGGGGTGATTTTATACTAAAATTTGCCCTAACTCTCTTTCTCCTTGCCTCAGCTTTATTATCAAGTGGATGGCCTTAGATCTTAGCTGTTGCATGTTGGACAAGTAGCACATAGCAGAACTTAGCTAATGCAAGTTGGACAAGGGGCACCTAGCTACTGCATGTTGGACAAGTGGCACACAGTAGAACCTAGCTAATGCATGTTGGACAAGTGGCGCCTATCTATAGTTTCCCATGACTCCATTAATGACTCTCCATAAATGTTGTAGAGTTTCACATGAAGTTCATTAATTAATCTTCATAAATGTTGTGCAATTTTCCACGAGCTCTATTAATTACTCATCATAAATGCTGTGTAATTTCCCACAAGGTCCATTAATGTCTCTTCATAAATGTTGTTCAATTTTCCATGAGCTCTATTAAGGACTTTTCATTAATATTTTATCAACCACCACGAAGCTTTAAATGCTTGAGCATTATTGGGTGATGGTTAGTGGCAATGGATGGAACCCTAGAGGGTGGGTTTCAACCATCTCCTTGCCTTTCATTTCTCAAATCTTGTCTAGCTTTCTTATGAGAATAAGTGATATCTGATCTTAATGATAACGCTAACCAAAAGCCCCTAATCTTATTGGCAATATGGGCAGCACATTAGGCTAGGGCAAGGGGAACAAAATTCTTAAAAGTGTTCTTGAAAAAAATCCCTTTGATAAGTGTTGTTGGTCCTTGAAAAGAGTAAAATCCTCTTTAACTTCCTCATAATTGCTCTCCTAGGAAACCTAATAACACTTTGCATGTGTGCCAAGTGGCACTAGCTGAAACCCTTTAATGCCTTTCTTCATGATTATCCTCTTGGGAAACCTAAGAATTTCACTTGACTATGGTGCCAAGTGACATGCTCTACCATTACTGAAACTTGTCTCTTACTTCGTCATCATTGGTTCCTTGAAAATGTAAGAAACATACGTGCATGGGTATTGATTGAGCTGCATTATTGCATATTTTATACATTTAAAATCAATATATTTTAATTGTTTTATTATTTTATCATTGATTTTAGATGGAAAAATGGTTAAAAGGAATAAATCCAAGTTGTGATTTAATTTGATTAATAGCATAATTTATGTTTGTTTTTAATACTTGTGATTTAATTTGATATTGTTTCTTCACATACACAACAAACTTTTAATATTTTAGTCTAGTTTTATTTTATCTTTATTTATTTATTTATTTATTTTTCTAGTTTTATTTTTGTTTATTTAATTATTATTATTTATTCTGCCTATTTTATTTTATTTTTGTTTTTCAGCGCAGGCTAAACGACATGTCGTTGAGTTAACAAACCAAAACGACATGTCGTTTTGAGTTAAAAATGAATTCGGCCATCTGCTAAATGACGTGTCGTTTAGTCTATGGACGAAAACGACGTGTCGTTTTGTCTGTCAAATTATAAGCTTCTCTATTCTAAATGATTTGTCGTTTAGTCAATAGACGAAAATGACAAGTCGTTTTCACTCATCTTCAACCTCACGACGTCTCCGTTTCAGCCATGCACCACATGCACGCAGCCCCTCCACGCCACCGTGCTCCTCCATCATGCAGTCCCCCGTAAACCACAGCTCCACCATCTCTGCCCAGCCTCATCAAGCATTGCACAACCACGTTAGTCCACTACGTTCCATATCCGCATGATCGGCAGCGCCACCTTCTAAAGCCACCATCCATGCCCAACCGCCCGAAGCCATGCCAAACGCTGCAGTGCTTCACACAACAGCACCACCACTGCGCTGCCCCATTTGTGCCCAACCACCCACACATGGCAACACCGAGAGACCTCTATTTTTCTACACCAAAACAGAGCACTGTGAGGTGTTTCTGTGAACTGTAGCTGCCCCATCTGTGCCCAGCCACCGTGAGCCCCGTCTTCAGCTTCCACGACACAGTAGCACAACCATGGTAGCACCACCATTCATCCACATCTGCCCAACTACCTCTCGGGTTCTCTCATTTTAGTTACACTAAAAAAGAAAGAAAAGAAATAAACTGCATGCTGGGCGACGAAACGGTGGGGAAGAAGAAGAAGAAGAAAAAAAACACGCTGGGGAAGACTTAGAAGAAAGAAAAGAAATGAAGGAAAGAAAGCACTCACTGGAAAGCCTTCTGTACATGGGCAAGACCCAGCTAAACATGCATGTGATGCCGAAAAGAAAAGAAAGAAAAAAAGAAATGCACAGATGCAACTAACATGCATGTGGGAAGCTTTCGGCGTGGGGGACATGGGTCAGTGACAGACGGAAGAAGCAGAAGGAAAGAAAAGAAAAGAAAAAGATAGAGGAATGAGTGAACACAGAACATGTTTTTCAGTGGTGGATGAAAAAATAGCTCATTTGGTTTGTAAAGAAATGCACTGCAAGCAGAAAGAAAGAAAAGTGGCCAGCGACAGATGGAATTTCTTCTCAATGGATAATTACACAGCATGTTTGTTGTTGGCTTTTGAAGCCTATAAAAGGGCTTGAAATGAAAAGAGAAGGACACAATCAGACTTAGAATTAATTCGAGAGAGAGTTTCAGACTCAGTGTTTGTTTTGAGAATTTTTGTTGTTCTTAAAATGGACAGCTAAGTCCTTAAGTAAAGCTAGGGATGAACTTGCACAATTGAGGGTGTTTTTAATTTATTTTTGATTCATGTGATTTTTTTTTTATTAATGCAAATTCTTGTTTATCATTCACTAATTATTTATAGTATTTTCTTATCTCCAAATAATCTAGGAATTGATACCCTTCATAGATTCAGTCATGCTTTTTCTATAAAATGGTTAAAATCCTTAATTATGTTTGGATTAATTCATTGTCTTTATTAATTTAATTTTTTGCTGCAGTATTGCCCACTGGGTATATTGTTGTCGCTGGGTTTTGTCAATGAGGATGATGTTCACAGAGTTTTAAAAAGTAGTGAATGATTCATCAAAGAATTATTTTTCGATTAAAATGGTTTTTAATTCTATATCTTCCAATTGGGGACTTTGAATAAATCTCCAATTGTGTAATTTATTGAATCAAGAATAATTAGAAATATCCAATTTGTGCAAGGAATTTCTGATACTTTACTATTTGTAATTTCAGTGATCACTATTTTTATCTTTGTAATTTTACTTGTTAAATCACATTAAAACCAATTTTCTCTTATTGATCAGTAATTATTTTTCCTTTAGTTCTTTTTATTATTTGTTGTATTTTCTTTAATCTGTCTCCCTGTGGAATCGACACCCCAAAGCTGTGCTACAACTACCGCGTTATGTTTTGGGTATAATCAGGTACCATATGTCAAAAACTTTCTATTATCTTTTCTTCATGCCCTAGCTGAAATCCTCTACCTATTCACACTTATCATTGTTTTTCTTGAAAAGTTAAGGGACTCATCTGTATGTAGGACAAGTGGCGCCTCCCTTGAGGTGGCTGAAACCCTAAACTTCCCTTTATTCACTTTTGGTCTAGATGCAACCAACCTACAAGGTTGGGAATGCATGACTGCCAAGTGGCATTGGGGGTGACGTTTGCCCTAGCAAAAACCAAACTCCATCTCTTCTTCTTCCATCATTAGACCCTTCTTGCAAACTCAAAAAGTCCCTTGCATGTGTGCCATGTTGCACTCTCTTCACTCTAGCCGAAAATGGCTTCTTCCAAATGCTTTATTGCATGTTTGCCAAGTGGTAAATACTTGGCAAAATTGAAACTCTCATTTCCTAGACACCTCATGATTGTCCGGAAGGTTCATGAATCAAGCAATTGGGCAGGTTTTAGTTTGTCTACATAGTCAATTTTCCTACTCACTATGGTTCTAAAAATGTGATTCTATTTATTTGAGGTACTTATGAGTGATATGAACCCACGGGAAAAGGAATCCCTTGAACCCACAATCTAATTGAAAACTCACCCAAGAAAGCCAAACTCAAGTCAATGGATGAAGAATCTAGACCCGATGAGAACTCGTTTCAAGAACCTAGATTATATTAAAATCTAGACCCATTGAAGAACCCGTCTCAAGAACCCAGATTACAAGGAGGAACGCCACAAAATTTGTGATTTACCTTTGATAAGTTCAAAAGTTCAATTAAGAACAAGAGGAGTAAAACTCAACTCACAATAAATAAATTCATCAAATTTAATAAACTTCATAAACTGAGGCTACAAAGAGTATTTAAAGGAAAACCTAATTAACCCTAGATAAATAAATCCCCATCTTCCAAAAATGCCCCTGCGTGAACAGTGTCGTGCGTGAACAGTAACGCGCTACAGTAACTCGGCTACAGTACTATTAAACCCTAGTTCCTAAAAAGTAACTTTCCAAGTACGCCATTGGCCATAATACAAAGCCTTCCTAAAACCCCTAGTTCATAATAAAAAGACATATGTGGGCCAAACATCCTCAAGTCCAATTATTCTAAACTAATAAAATAAGTCCTTTAAATGAATTGAACAAGTTGAAATCCTTTAGGTGCCCAAATGAATCAAAACTAGATCTTCCATAGCTTATATCAAATGAATCAAAATTGGATCTTCATACTTCAAGCCCATGTTGAATGTTGGGCGCTTGCTTGACTCATCCCAAATGGATTGCATCTATCCTTGCATTATTTTTTTGATTTTCTTAGCTCTTGATCTTGTAATATGCTCATATGTAACTTGCAAATGATCTTTAAAACTAGGTCCATCTTGGGTCCCATCATTCCCCCTCTCCTCAAAATGATTCGACCTCGAATCTCCACCAGGATCAAAGGGAAAAATGTTAGTAATATTGAACATAGCAGAAACTTGATACTTACTTGGAAGATCTACTTCATATGTATTGTCATTAGTTTTCTCAAGAATTTGAAAAGGTCCATCCATGCTACTCCTGTCATAAACAAGTAAAAGCAACAAAGCTAAAAGAGTAGGTGGATAAAAACTATCAACAACTTCAAAAGGAGAATAAGAAATAGCAGTATGCAAGGTTTTATTATATGCACATTCTAATAAGGGTAAATGATACTCTCGCAAATATCCATGTAACAATTCAATGAATGGCAAATGATATTCCCACAAATGTTCATTAAACACATCTAAAGTTTTCCTTACACCAAAATGACCATTCCAATTATATGCAAACTCAATGAATGATAAGCAATACTCCCACAAACGTTCATGCAACATAGTATTGAATGACGAATGATACTCCCATAAACATTCATGCAACATGTCAATGAATGGCAAATAATATTCCCACAAACGTTCATAAAACACATTTAAAATCTTCCTTGCACCAAAATGACTACTCCAATGAAATGCAAACTTAATGAATGGCAAGCAATACTTCCACCCATGGTCACGCCACACGTTTAAAATCATTTTCATACCAAAATGACCCAACAAACCACATCCATGTCTATCACACACAAGCAACTTATGCATAAAAGTGGTAGGCACACAAAGTTTATTCTCTCTAAACAAGTACCAATCAAGTTTATAGAAGTTACTCCCGGGTGCTTTCTCACATGTTCCATACACATTAGCCAAGCCATCATCATTAACATACAATATCTTATCATATTCAAGTCTTAATAACTTTGCATCCAACATGATGACAAGGACATACCTTCTTGCTAAAGCACCAACCACAAAATTTTCTTTACCTTGTGTGTACCTGATAACATGAGGAAATGTCTCAATGGATTGCACCCACTTGGCACGCATTGTATTCAACTTACCATGTCCCTTCAAGTGTGTTAAGGACTCATGTTCTTCAAAGAAAGGTCTGGTTGGAATTGTCGCACCTAGCACAAAATCAATGTAGTGCTCTATCTCCCTAATAGGTGGCAATCCACTAAACACACTACTAGGAAACACGACCTCATATCCCTGCAACAAAGAGACAATAACACTAGGCAAACATATGTCAAGGTCGTTACTATTAAAACTCGCCTTAGCATAAAAACTCTCTTTTCTCTTTGTTTTTCTCTCACTTTCTTCACTCTCCCTTTTCTTTTCACTCTCCTTTTCTTTTTCACTCTCTTTTTTCTTTTCACTCTCTTTTTTTCTATCACTCTCTTTTTCTTCATCTTTTTTTGAACCCTCGACCTCACAATTCTTTTTCAACTCATTCTCAGTTTTTCTTAAGGTCTTAGCCTCACCCTCATCTTTTTTCTCTCACTTTTCTCTCTCTCTCCTTTTCGGCCTCACTATTTCTTTTTTTCTCAATCTCACATTCACTCTTGCTTTGTAGCTCAGTCTCACTTTCACTCATGCTTTTTTGATCACTCTCACTTTTCAGTTTCAGTTGGTCCCCATGGACCTGTGTTGGAGTTAAAGGAGCAAGTTTGATTATTTTTCCATCATTTTCAAAACTGTACATGTTCCTTAACCCATCATAGATCACCTTCCTATCATACTGCCATGGCTTCCCTAGTAAAATATGTCCAGCATGCATAGGCACTACATCACAAAGCACCATATCCTGGTATTTCCCAATGGAAAAAGAAACTAGCACTTACTTATTTATCCTAACCTCCCCACAATCACTCAACCACTGCAACTTGTATGGTCTAGGGTGTTTCAAGGTAGGTAAACTCAATTTCTCAACTAAAGTAGTGCTAGCCAAATTAATACAACTCTTCACATCAATGATCATATTACATACCTTGTTATTGATGTGGCATTTAGTATGAAAAATGTTCTTTTTCCGCTGCTCTGTATCATCCATCCTAATTTGTGTATTGAGAGCACGCCTGGCAACAAGAGACTCACTATACTCTTCATTCTTATACTCATTCCCAATACTAGACTCACGTCGCCTCCTATCTCTCCCCACCTTACAAATTTCTAATCAGGACTTCGCGTTGATCCATCTTATCCCTCACTTCACCCAACACCAAGTTCAACCGATCAAACTGTTGTTGCATGGCTTGCAACACAAAAGATGTGTTATCTGCCATCCCCTTTGATGATTAGTCACTCCTATGAGACATCATAATGTGCTGCACAAAAAGAATGTTAGTGGAAAACCTCACACACTCCCTTACGTGTTTACACTCGAATAATGGCACTTCACTCGTGTTTCACTCTTAATTGGCTTTTTCCGATAATAGTCTCACACTCTTGCCTTTTACCACAATAGTTTTCCCACTCAAGTTCTTTAAGAACTAGTTGAACAAAATCAAGACAATACAACAACCTTGTATTATTTCACCCAGTAATATAGATTCAAGAAACAAGAACAACAAATAAGGAATGAATAAAATGACACGAGACTCAAGGAATTTATATGAGGGAAAGAGTAATGATAAAACAAGATACCCACTAGAAAGATATTTTCAGCCCCTTTGATGATAAAGCTCAATCAACAAATGTCATTCTTTCTCTTTGTTGTAACTATGTAGAAACATATGAGAATGCTACCCTTTTTTTTTTTTTGAATTTTTTTTTCTTTTCCTTTCTTTTTTATTTTTTTTATTTTCTCTAATTCAATCACAAACAACAATATTCAATTGAAAATCAAGCAATTGAAAATCAAGCAATTGAATTCAAACACACAAGAATTGACAATAAAATAGAAGAGAATCAATGGAACGGCACTCCAACCAATTGACAAACTTAGAGATGCAAGAAACCCTAGAATTTTGAAACCCTAGGAGATGCAAATTTCAGCCAAACCCAAAACCCTAAGAATTTTGGCAGCATACTTTTTATTTCTATTTGTTTTTTGCAACCCTAGAACGATGAAGCCCTAGAATTAAAGATGCAATAAATAAAATAAATAAAAGATAGAATCAGACTTGATTGGAAACCGAGCTCTAAATACCAAATGATACGAACCCGCAGGATGGAAATCCCTTGAACCCACAATTAAATTGAAAACTCACCCAAGAAAGCCAAACTCAAGTCAATAGATGGAGAATCTAGACCCAATGAGAACTCTTTTCAAGAACCTAGATTATATTAAAATCTAGACCCGTTGAAGAACCCGTCTCAAGAACCCAGATTACAAGGAGGAATGCTACAAAAGTTGTAATTTACCTTTGATAAATTCAAAAGTTCAATTAAGAACAAGAGGAGTAAAACTCAACTCACAATAAAGAAATTCATCAAATTTAATAAACTTCATAAACTGAGACTACAAAGAGTATTTAAAGGAAAACCTAATTAACCCTAGATAAATAAATCCCCATCTTCCAAAAATGCCCTTGCGTGAACAGTGTCGTGCGTGAACAGTAATGCGCTACAGTAACTCGGCTACAGTACTTTTAAACCCTAGTTCCTAAAAAGTAACTTTCCAAATACGCCATTGGCCAAAATACAAAACCTTCCTAAAACCCCTAGTTCGTAATAAAAAGACATATGTGGGCCAAACATCCTCAAGTCCAATTATTCTAAAAAATAAGTCCTTTAAATGAATTGAACAAGTTGAAATCCTTTAGGTGCCAAATGAATCAAAACTGGATCTTCCATAGCTTATATCAAATGAATCAAAATTGGATCTTCATCCTTCAAGCCCATGTTGAATGTTGGGCGCTTGTTTAACTCATCCCAAATGGATTGCATCTATCCTTGCATTGCTTCCTTGATCTTCTTAGCTCTTGATCTTGTAATATGCTCATATGAAACTTGCAAATGATCTTTAAAACTAGGTCCATCTTGGGTCCCATCAATGAGTGTGAGAATGTGATGGGAACCAAGGTGGGCCTAGACTTAAAGATCTTTTGCAAGTTTCAAATAGGTCAATTACAAGATTAAGAGCCAAGAAGATCAAGGAAGCAATGCAAGAATTGGTGCAATCCACTTGGGAAGAGTCTAGCAAGAGCCGAATATCCAAGATGGGCTTAAGAGAAGGAGATTCAGTGATCATCCACGTGATACAAGCTATGGAAGAGTGCAACATAAATTAGGGCCTATTATTATGGTTATGTGATTGAAGGTCTTGGACTTGTTTAATTAATTAAAGGGGCTTATTTTATTAGTTATAGGAATTAGTCTAGAATAATTGGGGTTAAAGATGTTTGGCCCACATATGTCTTATTTTTATGAATTAGGGTTTTTCGAAAGGCCTTGCATTTTGGCCAAGGGCGTATTTGGAAAGTTACATTTTAGGAACTAGGGTTTCAAATATTTACTGTAGCCGAGCTACTGTAGCTACTGTAGCAGCACTGTAGCAGTTGCGGCACTGTTCATGCAAGGGTATTTTTGTCTAGTGTTTTAATTAGGTTTTTCCTTAAATACTCCTTATTCATTGGGAGTTGAGGTTATCTCCTCTTGTTCTTGATTGAACTTTTGAACTTATCAAAGGTAAATCACAACTTTTGTGGCATTCCTCCTTGTAATTTGGGTTCTTGAGACAAGTTCTTTAACGGGTCTAGATTTTAATATAATCTAGATTCTTGAAACGAGTTCTCATCGGGTCTAGATTTTCTATCCATTAACTTGAGTTTGGCTTTCTTGGGTGAGTTTTCAATTTGATTGTGGGTTCAAGGGATTCCCTTCCTGCAGGTTCATATCATTTGATATTTAGAGCTCAGTTTCCAATCAGGCTCTGATTCTATCTTTTATTTATTGCATCTTTAATTCTAGGGCTTCATTGTTCTAGGGTTACAAAAAAAAAGGAAACAAAAAGTACACTACCGAAATTCTTAGGGTTTTGGGTTTGGCTGAAATTTGCATGACCTATGGTTTCAAAATTCTAGGGTTTCTTGCATCTCTAAGTTTGTCAATTGGTTGGAGGGTCGTTCCATTGATTATCTTCTATTTCATTGTCAATTCTTGTGTGTTTGAATTCAATTGCTTGATTTTTAATTGAATATTACTATTTGTGATTGAATTAGAGAAAAGAAAAGAAAAGAAAAAAAAAATTCAAAAAAAAAAAGGTAGCATACTCATAGGTTGCTACATAGTTACAACAAAGAGAAAGAAATACATTTGTTGATTGAGCATTATCATCAAATGGGCTGAAAATATCTTTCTAGTGGGTATCTTATTTTATCATTACTCTTTCACTCGTATAAATTTCTTGTGTCTCGTGTCATTTTATTCATTCCTTGTTTCTTGTTCTTGTGTCTTGGATGTATATTATTGGTTGGAATAATACAAGGTTGTCTTGTCTTGATTTAGTTCAACTAGTTCTTAAAGAACTTGAGCGGAAAAACTATTGAGGTAAAAGGCAAGAGAGTGTGAGACTATTATCGGAAAAAAAGCCAATTAAGAGTGAAACACAAGTGGAGTGCCATTATTCGAGTGTAAACACGTAAGGGAGTGTGTGAGGTTTTCCACTAACATTCTTTTTGTGTAGCATGTTATGATGTCTCATAGGAGTGATTCATCACCAAATGAGATGGTAGATAACTCATCCTTTGTGTTGCAAGCCATGCAACAACAGTTTGAACAATTGAACTTGGTGTTGGGTGAAGTGAGGAATAGGATGGATAATCAAAATGCAGTAATTAGAAATCTACAGGATAGGAGAGATAGGCGGCGATGTGAGAATAGTGTTGAAAATAAGTGAGAATGAAGAGTATGGTGAGTCTCTTATTGTCAGGCGTGATTTCAATACACAAATTAAGATGCATGATACAGAACAGCAGATCGAGAATATTTTTCGTACTAGATGCCACATCAACAACAAGGTATGTAGTATGATTGTTGATGTGAAGAGTTGTATTACTTTGGCTAGCACTACTTTAGTTAAGAAATTGAATTTACCTACCTTGAAACACCCTAGACCATAACAAGTTGCAGTGGTTGAGTGATTGTGGGGAGGTTAGGGTAAGTAAGCAAGTGCTAGTTTCCTTTTCAATTGGGAAATACAAGGATGTGGTGCTTTGTGATGTAGTGCCTATGTATGCTAGCCATATTTTGTTGGGGAGGTCGTGGCAATATGATAGGAAGGTGATCCATGATGGGTTAAGGAACATGTACTGTTTTGAGAAGGATGGAAAAACAATTAGATTTGCTCTTTTAACTTCAACACAGGTCCAAGGGGACCAACTGAAACTGAAAAGTGAGGATGCTCAAAAAATAAAGAGTGAAAATGAGAGTGATAAAAAAAGAATGAGTGAAAGTGAGAGTGATTAGAAAAGAAAAAGTGAAAGTGAGATTGAACTAAAAAGCAAGAGTGAATGTGAAATTGAGAAAAAAAGAAATAGTGAGGCCGAAAAGGAGAGAGTGAGAAAAATGAGAGAAAAAAGATGAAGGTGAGGATGAGACCTCAAGAAAAAGAGAGAATGATTTGAAAAACAATTGTGAGGTTGAGAGTTCAAAAAAATATGTAGAAAAAGATAGTGACAAAAAAGAAGAGAGTGAGAGGAAAAAAGAGAATGAGATCGAAACATAAAAAAAAAAGAGAGTGAAAAAGAAAATAGAGAGGTGGCTGAGAGTCATGAAAAAAGAGTTAAGCCACGGGAGGAAAAAGAAAGAGAGATTGTAGAGAGAAACGAAAAAATAAAAGTGAGATTTTATGCTAAGGCAAGCTTTTATACTAACGAATTTAACGACTCTTTGCCTAGTATTGTTGTTTCTTTATTGTAGGGATATGAGGTCATGATTCCTAGCAGTGTGTTTAGTGGATTGCCACCTATTAGAGAGATAGAGCATTACATTGATTTTATGCCAGGTGCGACAATCCCTACTTGACCTATCTTTGAAGAGCATGAGTCCTTAACGCACATGAAGGGACAAGGTAAGTTGAATAGAATGCATGCCAAGTGGGTGCAGTTCATTGAGACCTTTCCTCATGTAATCAAGTATACACAAGGTAAGGAAAGTTTTGTGGTTGATGCTTTAGCAAGAAAGTATGTCCTTGTCATCATTTTAGATACAAAGTTATTGAGACTTGAATATGATAAGCAATTGCATGCTAATGATGATGACTTTGCTACTGTGTATGGAGCATCTGAGAATGCATCGTTTGGTAAGTGTTATAGACTAGATTGGTATTTGTTTAGAGAGAATAAACTTTGTGAGCCTACTAGTCTTATGCGTGAGATGCTAGTGCATGGATGTGGTTTGCTGGGTCATTTTGGTGTAAAGTGTATTTTAAACATGTGGTGTGACCATGGGTGCGAGTATTGCTTGCCATCCATTGAGTTTGCATCTAATTGGAGTGGTCATTTTAGTGCAAGGAAAACTTTAAATGTGTTTCATGAACATTTGTGAGACTATCATTTGCCATTCATTGACATGTTGCATGAACGTTCGTGGGAGTATTGCTTACCATTCATTGAGTTTGCATATAATTAGATTGGTCATTTTGGTGTAAGGAAAACTTTAGATGTGTTTCATGAACATTTGTGGGAATATCATTTGCCATTCATTGAATTGTTATATGGACGTTTGTGGGAATATCATTTACCCTTATTAGAGTGTGCATATAATAAAACCTTGCATACTACTATTTCTTATTCTCTTTTTGAAAGTGTTGATGGTTTTAATCCACTTACTCCTTTTGCTTTGTTGCATTTACTTGTTTATGACAGGAGTAGCTTGGATGGACCTTTTCAAATTCCTGAGAAAATTAATGATAATACATATAAAGTGGATCTTCCAAGTAAGTATCATGATTCTACTATTTTCAATGTAACTAACCTTTTTCCCTTTGATTCAGGTGGAGATTCGAGGTCAAATCCTTTTGAGCAAAGGGGGAATGATGGGAACCAAGGTGGGCCTAGACTTAAAGATATTTTGCAAGTTTCAGATAGGCCAATTACAAGATTAAGAGCCAAGAAGATCAAGGAAGCAATGCAAGGATTGGTGCAATCCACTTGGGAAGAGTCTAGCAAGAGCCGAATATCCAAGATGGGCTTAAGAAAAAGAGATTCAGTGATCATCCACGTGATACAAGCTATGGAAGAGTACAAAATAAATTAGAGCCTATTATTATGGTTATGTGATTGAAGGCCTTGGACTTGTTTAATTAATTAATTGGGCTTATTTTATTAGTTATAGGAATTAGTCTAGAATAATTGGGGTTGAAGATGTTTGACCCACATTTGTCTTATTTTTATGAATTAAGGTTTCTGGAAAGACCTTGTATTTTGGCCAAGGACGTATTTGAAAAGTTACATTTTAGGAACTAGGGTTTCAAGCATTTACTGTAGCCTAGCTACTGTAGCAGCCGCGACACTGTTCATGAAAAGGTATTTTTGTCTGGGGTTTTAATTAGGTTTTGCCTTAAAAACTCTTTGTAGCCTCATTTTAATAAGTTTATGAAATTTGATGAATTTATTCATTGGGAGTTGAGGTTATCTCCTCTTGTTCTTGATTGAACTTTTGAATTTATCAAAGATAAATCACAACCTTTGTGGCATTCCTCATTGTAATCTGGGTTCTTGAGACAGGTACTTCAATGGGTCTAGATTTTAAATTTAATCTAGGTTCTTGAAACTAGTTCTCATCGGGTCTAGATTCTCCATCCATTGACTTGAGTTTGGCTTTCTTGGGTGAGTTTTCAATTTGATTGTGAGTTCAAGAGATTTCCTTCCCGCGGGTTCATATCAGAATGAGAAACGGTTTGCGCCATTAGTCTTAGATGAATATTTAAGATTTTATGGCTCAATAAAACGATTTTCATTTTCCAGACAACAACCGTTTGAAAATGAGTTTTTAATTGTTCGAGAAACTTAATAGTTGAATTTCATGAAATGAAGTACGATCCTAGTTTCATATGAATATTTAGGATTTTACGATGCAAAGTTATTTTCACCATTTTTCAAAGTGAATACTAACTCTAGTGTAAGCATCATATGGCACTCAGTCCAATGTTTTCAAGATCACATAGTGGAATGTACAAATTAGGTTAGAGATGATTTATTTGGACACTTGGCATGATGTTAGTCATACTTGGTGAATAGTATTCGACACTTGGCACCAAGAGGAACCATGCGATAGAAATGTGAAGGAAAATCAAGTTTTGTGATTATGCCAACTAAGCCAAATACTATTCCATCCAGCCATCCAAATTGTGCAAAACTAAAGATGGTTTCAACCCTAATGAAATCCCAAGTATTTTCCCTAAACCCCAAATGTTTCCTTGAAAACCTTAATTGTAACCGATTGTAGCTTAATACTTAACCACCTAATTAAATCACTTCCACATGCTATTAACCACTAAAATTCATGTTATTGCATCATTATTTATTCTTTTATTCCTTGGCAATTTTATTGGGCCAAGAAAAATTAGATTTGGTCTTGTTAGAAACTCAAACCCTATTGAAATCCCAAATGATGCACCATTCGGTTAAGGCCCTCAACGTCCTTTCCTGTACTGATCGGAGTTGACAACCCCTCATCCCTTGACTTAGTAATCTCCTCATACCCCAAAATCCAAAAGCCACATCACCATCTCCGTCTCACTCGGCAACAAGAGGCTAAAAACCATGGGTTGTGGCACCTGGTTTTGCATCTGATTTTGGTTGACATCACATCACATCCCCTAAAATGTCACTCACACATCTCCTTCACCCCTCCAGAAGTATAAGGCCCTGGTTTGGATACTAAAACGATTTCATCTCATCTTATCATTACAACTTTTCTAAATTCCTGCACAAAATATAATAAACAATTAAATTTTTCCAAATCCCTAAAAATTAATAATATTTAAAATAATATTTTAACAATCTTTTATTCAACTTTCAACTTTAATCTAAAACCATATCATCTCATCTCACTAGTCCTTGTCCATTCACTAGCCCTTGGTCTTGGAAAGGAATCCAGAGGAACTCTCAGACAGCCTTTTTTGTTCAAGTTCTTTGAGGCTGTAGTAAGTAGATTCTCATGAAGATCTCTTCACATAAGTTGTTTCTATTTGAGTCTAGTGTCTGTTGGTATATTTTGTGTAAATTTTCATGGATGTTGGATGGGTAACAAGTTTGTTTAAGCATGAAGAGGTCATTCTTTGCAATAGTCTGGATAGTGTGTGATATTTTGATGTTTATGACTAAGTTATTGGCAAGATCCTTGGTCTTATACTTTTATAGTTTATAGTTAACATGCTAGTATACAAGTTTGATGAAGATTCATTTGATGTTATAAATTTTGTTTGAAAGTTTTGCATAGTTCTAAAGAGTTGAAAATTAGGAGTATGAAAACATATTCTGCTTTGGGAAAGTTTAAAGTTGTGTTTGGATGTATAAAGAGGTTTTGAGTTGAATGAATTAGGTGTTTAAATATTAAAAGAAGTCTAAATTTGAACTAAACTCAGCTAGGTTGAATGCAGACAAGAAACCAAACGAGCCCGTCTTTTGTTGGGAAGGCATTCCCCAATGACTTTGATATTCACATATGATGCTCTTAACGTTGATCTAGATGTTAGAATGTCATTTTAAAGATCTATGGTGTTGATTATGATGATATGAATTTTTATGCATGCAAAGGTTCATATCGGTCTTGTATTTGAGGTTTTCGGATGTATCTATGTTTTTATGCAATTTTTACCATGTGATCTTAGTTTTTTTTTTTTGATAACAGCAAGACTCGTTCCATTAAAGAGATAGGACATACAAGTTGACTTAAAAATAAGTCACTACAAACATTAATAGTACCCCAATACACATCCGTGACTGGCATGGTCTAGTCCAAACAAAGCTTCTCAACAGACCTACGCCTAAGAGAAAGCACTCCTCTGTCTTGAATAGAGGTACCCGAACCCACAACACCAAAAGCTCCATACCCGAATAAACGGGAAATGGAGGAGGAAACCCGCCAGTTCCGCTACGCGGAGGGGGAGGAAACACCATTCGGACTCCGAATGGGCACAACATTTATGTAAATTTTTATTTTTTATTTTTCTAGACCTAAAGACAAGCAAAAGAAAATACATTAAACACTGTAAATGGAATATCAGTGCATGAAAATTAGGAGAGAAACCGATGAGGGAGCTGTGTGGAATCAGAGACCCAAACGCAGCGAGCTCCAAGTTCTACTTTATGACTTTAATGCTTAGTTTTGATCTTAGTTTTGATGCTTAGATCTATTTTATGACTTTAATGCTAAGCATGTGATGTTGTTTATTGATGATTTACTTCATGAAAAGTTTCAAATCTAATTGTTTGGTGAATCGATTGTGTCAGGTATGATTTTGTGACTTTTGGTGATTTTTACTTAATTATTCAAAGAATGATAGTTCTTATGAATTTTCTGCGAACATATTGAGAGTATGTTATTGACCTTTTGAAGTTCTTGGATCTATTTTGAAAAGAGTTAGATTATGAACATTGCTCTTGAGGTCAAAATACTTGAAGTTCTGAATATGGAGGAAGTTTGTGTTTTTATGATGTAAGTTTTGTTTGTTTCTCTAGTATCATATTTAAGCATAGGATGTGATTTTATATGTTCATATTTTGGTTTTAGCATGAAAGATAAGATTTGAAAGAATTGCAACAAAAATCAAGAGTTTAGCACTTTGCATATTTCGGCTTATACTTGTGTTATGTTTTATTAGTAAGGAGCTTCTAATGTTTAGAAATGTGACGACCAAGGCTTTCTAGGCCTTTTGTGTAATTTTTTTATTCATAAGCCATGAGAGTTTCGACCTTTATAAGAAATTAGGGTTTTGAAGCCCAATGGAACTAGGGCTCACATCCAACTTAAGATCATGTATGCCACTTTCCATTCAATAGAGCTATGTAAGGGACTTGATGAATCTAGATGAAAATAAGGGAAGAGATGTGAGAAGGATCTAGGGTTTGGCTTACATGCATACCATAGGAGAACAATCTTTTTCTTGCCATATGTCACGCATGCATGGATGTTTGCATGAAAGAAGAAGCTTTGTGACACTTGTCACTATGGGATAGAGATTCTAGAAGGAAATGATTATATTATGGAAAAGTGGAGCTTAGGGAAGGCCAAGAGGCCATGCACGACAACCATGGAGAAAGAAGGATTTGCTTTTTAGCCATGTGTCATGCATGCAAAAAGGTAGGTAAAAAGTTTGTCTTGGGAAGGAAGGCCTACAAGCCTAGGGCTTCTAGAAGGAAAATATTGTGTAAGAACACCTTGAGGTGGGTGGCTAGGGCAAGGGTTTTTGTGCAAAACTAGACCTATCACATGCTTGTCAAAGAAGATCTTCTTGGGAGATGAAAGAGGGTTTGGCAGCCCATGCACACACACACACACACACACACACACACACACACACACACACACACCTCATATGCCACTTGGCACTCATGCACACATGTAGCTTGAAAAAAGACCATATAGCCACAAGATACATTGAACCAAGCCATGAAATGAAGGGCAAAAGAGGAAGGAGGTTTTGGTTTTAAGGATGTAGGTGCCACTTGTCCAAAAGGAAATCTCATTGTGTTTCGAACACAATCAAATGATGAGATAAGAAGAAGCCATAGGATGAGACGCCACTTGGCAACCATGCAAATGATCTTGGCTCATGAAAGAAGCTTTTTGTGTGTTTATAAAAGAATGGCCTTCTTAGCATGCAAATGATCTTCTTAGCATGATGATCTAATGTATAAATAGAATGGCCTATGGAATATGCATTCATGTTATGAAAATGGAATAGGAAGCCATCTAGGGTTCGGATTGCATAATATGTAATTGTATATGAATGATTGTTGCTTGACCGAATCTTGTATAGGACTAAGCTCAAGAAAATGTTTATCTATAACCATTAGAATGTTTCGGCCCCTATGAATATTCTTGTTAAAGTTTGTTTAATATATTAGAAGATTCTAAGCTCAAAAAATGTTGATTGGAATGATTGTTTTCAAGCTTAAAGGCATCAACTATTGCCATATATGAAGTATGATCATTTTGTGGTGGAAATTTAATGAACTAAGAATGATTTTTAGATGTGCTAGGGTTTGTATGTTTCGGCCCTTACATGGAAAGTATTGAATGTTTGTATTTTGGTTGATGTTCAATGCCTGTTATAAAAGAACATGTTCGCATGTTCTAATATTTTCAAGCCATACCGCTATATGTATTGGAATTATGTATTGGAATTGCATGTGTCTCATGAAAGTCTAAGTTTTCATTGTCATGTCACATGCATTGGGATTGTGAAAACTCTTTGAAAGAAAAAGAGTCTTTCTAAAAGTTTATATCACGACCCAAAAGACTCGGATGAGGGAAAGTCCTAGTGGAACTCCTCTCTCCACTATAGAGTGTTTAAATTGGAGTGGTAATGTGATGACCCAAACTTGCATAAGCATGGCCCATAGTTTTTATTCTTAGTTCCCAAGACATTTTTGGGAGCTCTAGCTACTTTAGAAAGCCTTAGGCTATTTGGAATGACAACTTGAGCCCAAGAGAGGAGTAGCCCTAGAATGTTTTGTAAATTTCGGCTTTATTTAGAAACTCAGGCCCAATGGCTTTAGGCCTACGACCCAAATCTTAGTCACTAGTGCCATGTCTCATGAAAGTGTTACACTATAAACTTAGACTTGATAATGGGTTAAGAAGTGTAGGAAAGTACCAAGAAGTGGCTTACACGCCTACCCTAAAGGAGTTACCACTTATCAGCATGCTAGAAACCTTCTAGATGGATTAAGGGACAAAAGGAACCTAGGAAGACTAAGAGATTTTCGGCTAGCCCAATTTCACACCTACCTAGACCCTTTTCTTGGCCCAATTTTGAGTTTCAAGGTAGATCTTGGGAAGGGAAGTTTAGGGAAGAGATATAGAGCTTTTCTAGAAAATCTGCATGGGAATTCGATGGGGGGCACAAAGGATTTCAAAATTTGGACAGACTTTGCCAAGTGTCAAACATGCACTAAGCTTCAATAAGGATGGATGAAGGGACTCTTATATCAAAGGACAAATATGTCCTGAGGATTTCAGCTAACACACTCCCAAGCACCCCATCCACATGCCACTTGTCACCTAGACCATCCATAGACCAATGACACATGAAAAGTCACCTAGGAAAGAAGCACTAGGAAGATGAAGCATCAACTTGGAAAATGGAGGAAGAAGTGGACCGCAAGGACAAGGCACAAGCCCACTTGCCACTTGTCAACCATGCCAAAGGTTGCTTGTTGGGAAAAGGAAGAGGCATGAGATGTTTTACAAAAGTACCCTTGAAGAGATATGCACTTGCTTAAGAAAAGGGAGGGCATAGAAGGAAAAAAGAGGGTTTCGGCCAAGGGAAGAAGAACCCTACATGCCACCCCAACCTTCTTGTCTTCCTAATGGAATCCAATGATGGGAATTCTAAGAGACATTTTGGCTAAAGAGAAAAGGAAGAAGAAACCTATGCCACACGCCGAAAGGCTTTCTTTTTTTGCCAATTTCGGATTTTACATGCTCTCACTCTCTCCACACAACTCTCTCATGTTCACTTGAAGATTCTCACTCTTTCTCGTATTTTCTTTCCAACCAAACAAGAGGATTCCTTTTCAAAGAAGGATTTTGGCACCCTTAGGACTAAGAAAGGTAAGAATCGGTTTTTTCTCCTAGTTTCACACACAAGTCA
Organism: Cyclocarya paliurus; assembly: GCA_029856935.1. Classification (NCBI taxonomy): domain Eukaryota; kingdom Viridiplantae; phylum Streptophyta; class Magnoliopsida; order Fagales; family Juglandaceae; genus Cyclocarya; species Cyclocarya paliurus. The sequence continues at coordinate 5,006,367 of CM056960.1, read as the reverse complement.
CTTTCTAAATCCAAAAGTGAGATTCTAATCTCATAAGATTTCCAGAATGATAGAACACACACACATTCTACCCATTTTCATGGAAAATGACTTAGGATTTTCAAGAAAACCTTGAAGCCAAATGATGGAGGGGAGTTCATCCTCTATATTTTCAGCCACCCTCATGTATTTTCTTGTTTGAGGTTAGCCAAAGCCACAAGGTAGTTGAAGGGTTTCTTGACTCAAAACCTGAGAAGCCGAAGGGTTTTGCATTTCTTGAACCTTAGTGATAACCCTAGAAACCCTCACACAGTCAAGAATATGGATTAGGGTTTTGGAACCTTATTTCTAAAGGCTTATATCTCGATTTATAGTTTGCTATTTGTTTCATTTCATGGATTTTTGTAAGTATACTTTTTTTATTTATTAAAGAGTTAGGGTCACTTGTCCAAGAGTGACCCCTCCCTAATTTTATTAATAACCCTCACTTATGGCGGAAGAAAATTGTGGTTACAACTCATGCATCTAGGGTACAAAGAAACCCAGCATGCAGAAAAAACCAAGCCAGAATAAATAAAAAGGCAGGAAAACAACGAAACCACATGTAAAAGACAAACGAGACTAACGAAGATGAAGCGAAGGTGTAACACCCTCTCCCCAATAAAGACATTTTAGAATTTTTCGGGGAGCCAGTGTGCTACTACTGAACTTGACTAAAACCTTTTCTTTTAAATAACGAGCCAAATGCAAAAGATTCCATAAATAAAATATAATTTAATTAATACTTAAAATCCAACATAGAGTCTGCGGAAGCACTTATTTTAAAAAAAAAATGGAAGTCTCATGTGCTTGTCAAAATAATTTATTGATAATTAATATATTTCTTATAAGATTAAATAATTATGTTAAGAAAGTAAATCTATTTTAAGAATTTAGATTTTTATGACTTATTTTAAAATAGCCCAAATGTTTTACCAAGTTATAATATGTTATTAGTACTTTCTAAGTAATTTAAGATATTAAGATTTATTGTTATTAGCGATAAGCAGAATATTTATTTAACTATTTTCTAGATTATGAATTTTAATTAAGTAGGATATTAGGATACGGGTTCCTAGACAAGTTTAGTGACTTTTAAATATAGGTTCGATTGGAATATTTACGGATATTACACGCTCATTGTATAGGTGATCGATTACGTGCGGAAAATAGTGGATTAGCGCTGCAAGGTAAGTAGCATGATCATACCCTTACACGTATGTGCGGTAAACGACATGTCTTTTATAAAAATATTATGCATGAATAACCTCTATTGGAAGCCCCTTTTTACGTACCCAAGACATGATAAAAATATGAAAATCTATGATTTTATGTAAATAATTATGCATCAAGTTATTTATGAAAATTCATAATTTTTATGAAAGGAGTTATGCATTTAAAATATTTATGAAAAGTTATGATTTTATGTGAGAATTATACATTAAAATAATTTATGAAAAGCCATGCATGATTTTATGAGAAGATTTAAGCATTAAAGTATTCATGAAAAAAAATCAATTTAGGTGAGAAGTCATGCATCACGACATGTTATGAAAAAATGTGATTTTATTTGAAATCTATGATATGATATGACAAGATATTTCCAGTATGTATGTGATTTCTTTTGAAATCTATGATATGAAAATTATGCAAGTATGAGTATGATGAAATATGAATGATAAGATACGTAATAACCTATGATATGATATGATATGAAGACGGTACCTATGTTATGGGCATATTGCATTGCCAGGTCGTACATGCTGGCAGTGCACTCAGTATGTCTTCCTTATGTATGGATTCCACAACCCGCAGCCACGGGCGGAATCGAAATCTATTTAGATTCGCTAACCCTAACTCACGGGGGTCAACAGTGGGTATTGGCCTATGACAAGTGAAAGATAAGCTCATCTTCATGTTCATATTATTTACGTATGTATTTATAAGTAAGCACGTTTTTCAAGAAACCTTATGTTTATTATGTTTACTGTATGATGTGTGCTTATTGAGTATTCGACTCATTTTAATTTTTTTTCATGTTTTTAAACCACCCCAAGTGATAAAATTTATGAAGATGAGACTGCAGGACAGGATTTGACCCCGGGAGGCGAGACAGAGGCCTAGACAGATTATGATATAATTAGCTTTTATAGTTTAAGATTTAAGTAAATTATTTTGACAAGCACAAGAGACTTCCATATTTTTATCATGTCTTGGGTACGTAAAAAGGGGCTTCCAATAGATGTTATTCATGCATAATATTTTTATAAAAGACATGTCGTTTACCGCACATACGTGTAAGGGTATGATTATGCTACTTACCTTGCAGCGCTAATCCACTATTTTCTGCACGTAATCGATCACCTATACAATGAGCGTGTAATATCCGTAAATATTCCAATCGAACCCGTATTTAAAAGTCACTAAACTTGTCTAGGAACCCGTATCCTAATATCCTACTTAATTAAAATTCATAATCTAGAAAATAGTTAAATAAATATTCTGCTTATTGCTAATAACAATAAATCTTAATATCTTAAATTACTTAGAAAGTACTAATAACATATTATAACTTAGTAAAACACTTGGGCTATTTTAAAATAAGTCATAAAAATCTAAATTCTTAAAATAGATTTACTTTCTTAACATAATTATTTAATCTTATAAGAAATATATTAATTATCAATATTATTTAAATACTCTTAACATATTTCTTTATTTTATTTAAATTATAACACAATAAATTATTATTAAGCTTTTAAAAGAATATTAACAAAATATTGAACTTGATAGTATATTTAAAATAATTTCATTTTCCTTCAACACCTTATTATAAGGAAAAAGTCTATGATTAATACTTATAAAATTAAACACAACTTAAAGTATTAAGTTCAACCCATCATCATTTACTTAAGCCCAACAAAAATTACTAAAACAATAATATAAGATCAAATCCAATTTAAAATACAAGTTCATTTAAAAACTTATGAGGGGTTCAATACCTATAGAGGGCTCGGTTAAAAAGTCAATAAAGCATAGCTATCGTAAGCAGTGTATCAAACCGACCCAAACATATTATACCAAGTGATTTACAGTGCAAAATAGGAGTAGGTTACACGGCAAGTGTTAGAGGCAGCCAAGGGCATTATTGTAAACACACTTATGCATGCATTATTCTAACCAAGCCTACGTACTGTATTTTGAAGAGAACCGAGTGCTGTGCGAGGGAACAGAGGCTCACCGAAGGAGGTGTGTGCGATGGGGGATGGGCTGGACGGTGGCTCAAGGTGGCTGGAAGTGGAGTTGGTGCAGCTGGAGGCTTCACTGCGGTGGTGCAAAGCCGAGAGGGGAAGGAGAGTTCTGTGAAGCTGGGAACGACCGAGAGAGAGGAGGAGGGCAACGACGGTCTTGGGTTTATCGGGATGAAGTGGGGACGCCGGGGTTGGGTTGGTCGGCGGTTTTTGGCTTCGTGGTGGTGGTCCGGTGACCTAGGGTGGTCGGTAATGGCTGGGCCGAGAGAGGCTTACGGTGGGAAAACACTTCCCCTGTTTCGGTGCAGCAAAACAGAGTATTTTCTAGGGTGGTTTTTGGTGGCTGGGCGATGGCTTCCGCAAGGTGGTGGTCGTGGCTTGTTGGGCAGCGGTGATGGTGATGAATGGAGCTCATGGGTTGGCAACAGGAGGGCTCGGATTACACTGCTATTGGCCTCTTGGTTTACACTCCAGAAACTGGTTTTGGTGTGAGTTTTGTGTGTGTTTTACAGGAGGTTTCGGTTGGAATATATAGGCAAGGGGGGAGGAGGAAGTTGGCTGCACATAGAAGACCTAATCCTATGAGGATACAAACACTAAGTCGATCGGTACAAGAGGCGTACGTCATGTGCATGCATGTGAGTGTGAGACGTGCGGTGTGGGGAAGCCGAACGTGACTGGGTTGGTTTAGGCTGGTGTTGGGAGTTGGTTTCCCACTAGGAGTTTAATTGACTAGATAGGGGATAAGCACTTCGGGTCTACGGGTGAAGATGGGAGGAGAAAAAAAAACTGAAGGATTCTAGAGCTTACACGAATCGGTTCACACTAAAGCTTCTATTAAAACAATAATAATAATAATAATAATAATAATAATAATAATAATAATAATAATAATAATAATAATAATAATAATAATAATAATAATATTAATAGTAATGGAGGCTTAATTCTAAGTTTAAAAAAAAATAATATGTTTGATAAATTCTTTTATAAGCTTAAACTCATTTATTGAGCCTAAGAAAATTATCTATAATTTATCCCTAGATAAAATATAGGATTGGATCGTCACAGAAGGCATCCTGGAGTAGTCCATGTGAATAAGTCCATGCAGCGCTCAGGGAGTCTCTGTCAAGTGGGAAAAAACTGAATCACTACCAGAAACCCCATGCTTGGCTAACCAATCAGCAACTTTATTTCCCTCATGAAAAACATGGTGAATCGAATAAGTCAAGGAACTCATAATGTCAAGAATTTCCTCCTAGAAATCCTCCAGATACCACACCCCACATCTTTTACTCCTCCACCAGGACATAATAGTCATAGAATCAAGCTCAATTTCCACATAATTAAAAGATAAGGATTTACAAACCTGGAGCCCATAAAGGAGAGCTAAAAGCTCGGCTTGATTATTAGTGCCTGTACCAATGAACGAAGAAAAAACATGACTTAAATTACCATGATCATTTCGGATAACCCCACCTACACCTGAGGCACCTAGATTTCCCAAACTATTACCATCTGTGTTTAGTTTAACCCACCCCGTCGGAGGCCGTCACCAAGCAATAACTCTGCAACGCCGAACAGGGGGGAACACAAGCTGGGCATGCAGACCCTCAAGTACCTGCAAGTCAAAACCAGAAATGTGAGAACAAGCATGCATATCACGACCAATAAGACTAATCCACCGACGAATAGAGTGAATAATGTTAGAGGCAAATTCGAAGCGTCCCTCCATACGTGCCAAATAATGCCTCCGCTAGATTCTCCAAGTGATAACGATCAAGAGAATTCCCACAATAATGCTAACTTGAGACGATAATTTCGCATGATGAAACCAAGTTTGCACCGTGTCTTTCTAGTTATGGCCATTCAGGATACCAAGGCTAGCCCCAAAATAATGCCAAACAGTGCTAGTAATATCACCTGAAAACAAAACATGATTTTGGTCCTCGTAATGACCGTTAGCACAACAATCACAATGAGAGATAATAGGAATGTCAATACAGCGAAGATGATGATCTACACTAAGGGCCATATACCAAACTTTCCACATATTGATAGACATTTTAACAGGAAGACTCTTATGCCACATCCAAGATTGCCCTTCAATAGTACCACCCCTAATACATACACAATCCCAAGCTAACTTAGTGGAAAATGTGACGCCCCGACTCCCATGTACAAAAAGCCTCGAGAATTGTGACGTCAGGATGATGACAACATGGTCACGCATCCCAACGACAAGTGTCAAGTGTGTGCAACAAAATAAACAGTGCACAAATAAAATACACAGCGGAAGGTAATTAAGTCAACTAGTACCAGAATTTTAGTTTAATACAGATATCCAAAATACAAATCTGATAAAAAGAAGCCAAAGTCCCAAAATAATAATACAAGTCTGATAAAATAAGCAAAGCACAAGTGATCCCAGATCATTCCTCCGGCGGAGCCAAATCCTCAGACTTGGCATCTGCATCATCATCAACAACACAGTCTGCAGTACCATGAAATGGTACCGCATGTAAGTTATAACCTAACCAATCTTGAAATAAAAATACATTTAAGCATCTAATCATGCATGCCCATGATGCAGTATGCAAGAAATCCAACACATGCCAAAAAATCACTTTTGGCCCAAAAATATTTCCAATAAAACATTTCCACCATTTTCCCAGAAAATGGCCCAAAAATCAATATCCATCATTTTTCCCAGAAAATGATACACAAAAACATACTCACGCTATTTTTCCAGAAAACAGCCATTTTCCCAATTAATCCAATTAAACCATATGCACCATGGCCTCCCCTATGGACCATCCGCACGTCCTGGCTCTTTACGAGCGATACCCAGTTCCACACCTTTGCGTTCATGGCCAGGTCATCCTCTAGCCCCCGCCAGCAGAAGGGCCACGGAGTTGGCACGTACAACGTCCGATCCCGTTGTCGCCCGGCGACAACCCAGTTGACGTCACTCAGTATATTCCGCTCCCGAGTGACCAGAGGAGCTCCACCGAGATAATACCTCATCTCGCTTTAGGGTCGTGATACACACGCACCCATAAATCCAGTCAACACATGAAAACCCAGTTTTCAAAATAACCACATGAACATGAATGCAATACACGAAAACCCAGTTTTCAATTTACAAACATGAACATGCGTGCATATGCCATGAACCAAACATAACCTCAATATCACAACCAACCAAATCACAACACAATTCCCAACAATAACCAGATCACAACCAACCAGACCAATATAACAATTTTCAACACCCAAATCACAACACAATAACAAATCAAACAATTACTCTGTTCTCAATCCATCCACCCCCGAACTCCTCGGACTCAGTCCAGACCAACTAGAATACAGTAAATCAATTAGTGCACAAAATATATTTAAATCTCAAAAGATTGTTTAGGAAATACTTACAGCGCTTTAAAATAATTTATGAAGGATCACAGAGGAACTGGAAGCACCAACACAGCAACTCCACAGTGTAAAAACACTGTGGCTGAAACACAGTGAAATCCAAATTTCACACGGGTTCAAACGAAAACTTGAGAACGGTAGGGTAGGGCCTATGGGAGGTGGTGAAGCTAGTGGTGGTGGCTTTTGGCAGTGGGTGGCGGCGAAAACAATGGTTTTAAGGCCGAGAAGGTGCAATCGGAGATGGTGCTCGTATGGGCGGTTCCGGCGACGGATCGGAACCTGGGTTGGGTGGAAAAGGTTCCTGGAGGGTCGGTGATGAAGTGGTGATGAGCTGGTGACCGGAGGTGGCCGGACGGCGGCGGAAATGGCGAAGGGAAGGCCGCGGCTTCGCACGGCTCCCGGCGGCGCGGCTTGGGCTGAAACTGGTGGGGCGGGGTCGCCGGCGCACGGGAAGTCCAGTGGTACCAGCAGTGTCGACCACTGCCGGCCGGTGGCGGTGCAGGTGGCTGAAGGCCGAAATGAACGTGGAGAGGAGAGAGAAAGTGAGTCGGGCGAGGAGAGAGAGTACGCGAGAGAGAGAGGAAATCCGAGAGAAAAAAAGAAGATAAAGAAAAGAAGGGAAAAGAAAAGATGGGGAAAAGAAATGAGGTCCAATCCTTACAACTTTTGGGTTACAACTGATCTTCAAAATAACTATTTTTAAAACAGTAAAATAATTAAATCACTTTAAACTCAAAGCTAGTAAAAGTAAATTATTAAACTCCAACAAAAACATCATTTAAAATAAAAAGGAATTAAATTGCAGAACACTAATTAAAATTAATCAAACGCAGTGAAATACTTTAATTAAAACAATAATAATTTTAAAACACATAAACAACCCAATTTAAATTAAAGATCAATTTAAATTCACCACAATAATTAACAATAAGAAAGTCTAATAAAATAATTTTCACAACTTAAAATATTATTAAATAATATTCTAAAACTCTCAAAATTCTAAAACAAGAGAATTAATCTTTAAATTAATTAAAATAATCCTTCATTAAAATACACTAGAATACGGGGTGTTACAGAAAACAATCTGTTATCATTATTGGTCCAAATCAACACATCCAAGCTTCGTTTAGCCTTACAAACATCCTCTAAAATACGATAAAGATTATCCAGCCCCACTAATTGGAGAATAAAATCCACATCCCAACCATTAGATAATTTGTAATCCTTAACTTTAAGAAGGGGATGCCCTACAGTATGCATGTCATTAAGAAGGGAAGAAGAATTCGGCCAAGGGAAGGGAACCCTACATGCCAATCACAAAAATGTACCTTCCCAATTCAATCCACATAGGAAAAGAGGTATTTTCGGCCAAAGTGAAAGGAGGAAGAAAAACAATGCCACTTGTCTTGCATGCATTGAATTTTAACCACCAATGAGGAAATGAGGAGTCTTCTATAGAAGGAGAGGAAGACCACATGCCCAAGGGCTTTTCCTTTTGGTAATTTTGAATTCTTCATGATCTCACTCTCTCCACACAACTCTCTCATATTCTCTTGAAGATTCCCTCACTTTCTTGTACTTTCTCTCCAACCAAACAAGAGGATTTTCTATTTCCAAGAGGAGATTTCGGCACACAATGTCTAGTCAAGGTAAGACTCAGTTTTTCCTTTTAATTTTCACACACACATCACTTGCTCAATCCAAAAATGAGATTCAAATCTCATTTGGACTATGAGGATGATAGAACATCCACACTTTCTTGAGTTTTCTTGGAAATAACTTTGAGTTCTTAAGAAACCTTTGAAGCCGAGTAGAGAGAAGAGTTCATCCTCCATGTTTTTAGGCCATTACATGTATCTTTGCTTATCTTAGGGTTTTGTTTTACCTTATGAGAAAAATGAAGAGTTTTTACCCCAAAAACCCTAGAAGCCGAATGGATATGGTCAAGTATTGCCCTAGAACTTCACACACACACTCAAGAACATGAAATAAGGTTTCTAGTTACTCTTTCTAATATTGAATGTTCGGATTTATAGCTTGCTAGTAATTCTTTACTCGGATTTTTGTAAGTATACACTCAACTTACTCTTGCTTAATACTTGTGTATGATTGTGTAAATCTTTTCATTACCATGTTTTTTTTGTTTGCTATTTCTTGATTGCTTGTTTGATTAAGTTAATATGATCTTATATCAATCTATGGAAGAAATTATATGCTTTGAAATTATGATGAATATGCCATGAAATACTTGTATATGTTTTGGTCTTCACTTGTCTAAGAATGATGGAATATGTATCATGATGTTTCGGCCATACCGTGTCTTGAATGATTTGGATCTTAGCCAAATGTTATGATTTTATGCTTTGTTTTACTAAGCTTTGATTTCCATGTTATATGCTTGAAGATTGAAACATGTTTAAGTGATGAATCTCATGATTTTTATCCCTAAGTGTTTCGGCCTAAGTATGTTCCCATGATTTCATGAATGTGTTTGGATGTTTCATGTGTTTTATGTAATCATGCTATGAATTGAACATGTTATGCTTGGTTATTTAATGCATGGCATTCCACATGTCACATGTGAAGTGTAAGTACGTATGTCTTAAGTTTCATGTCTCATGCATTTGGGAAAATGTTTTAAAAGAAAAGTGGCTCTTTTTAAAGAAAAGAGTCAAATATTTTTAACATGACCCCAAGTGCTAGGAAGAGAGATTGTCCTAGTGGAACTCTTATATCTACGTTGGAGTCCTTGAATGGATTCTTTTCAAAGAATGTAGGAGCGAGGAAGCACCTAATGCTAGTGGGTGCATAAGGCATGTAATTCGACGAAGTAAGGTCGAGTTATTATGATTCTCTGTGTATCTCAAACTGTAGGGATGGTCATAGAGTCCCACCTGTGATTCCCGCCTACAAATCATTAATGGTACGATGACTAGCAGGAACACGCAGTTCAAGGAGGGGAGCCGTGTTGTGTCCACCCCATGTATAAGAATAAGAGCTCATGTTATAAGGATCACTCGATGTAAATCTTGTGATATATTCTGATAAGAAAAGTTCTAATTAACAATTAACATGAAAATGAAAGCTAAAGAAGTTTCTTTGAAAATGTCAAAGTCTCTATACAAGTTTTCTGAAAATGGTCAAATGCATATGTCAAGTACATGTCCATGCACACATTTCATGATGCACCACTTGTATGCTTGTGTTAACTTTGGTATGTTGTGTGATTACTTGCTGAGATTTCTTGAAATCTCATTGTGGTAGTTTACACTACCATTTCCCAACCGGAATGGTAGAAGTTGTTACAGTTATAGAGGACGATACTTATGACGAAGAGCAAGAGAATGGTACCTCCTCCCTCAGAGAGGATTTTGCCTAAGATGGCCATTAGTCGACTTGAGCCCTCCATCCTGGAGCGACTAGAGGCTATTGACTGAGAGATCAATGGTATTTTGGAGTTCATTGCAGAGTTCAGACAGCGTAACAACCAGGACCAAGATAAGGCTCTAGAGAAGCGTGTGAAACCCAAACCCCAATGAAGGAAAAAGAAACTTAGATATTTTGATGGAAAAGAACTTATGGTTTTTGGACCTCAGGTTTTGAGAAACAATATTTTGAGATGGTCCCATGTTTTGGGAGACAAAACTTTATTTTATGCTATTTTGGGATATTTTATCTTATGATATAGTTTATGGTCATGGACAAAGTGTTAATGTTTTATTAGTATGGTACATGTACTTTGCAATTGCTGTTTGCATTGCTTAGAACTTTTGACCTTTATTATTTTTCATTGCAATGATATTGCATACTACTAGTGTACTTAGGTGCATAGCATATTATTTGTCATGTACGAGGGGTATGTAGCTTTGTGTTATATGTCCCGGCGTTTCAACCATCGTCCAATCGCAAGTGGGGCCTGGGGGCGCCATAACCGATTGACTAGGAGTGCTCATTTTCTTCCCATAGCTAACACGGATTCTATGGAAAAACTCTCTCGAGTGTATGTTAAGGAAGTTGTTCGACTACATAGAGTACCTAAGACCATATTATCTGACCAAGATACCCATTTTACATCGCAATTTTGGATTAGCTTGCAAAAGATGTTAGACACTCGTTTGGATTTTAGCAGCGCATATCATCCTCAAACAGACAGATAGACGGAACGTACAATCTAGACTTTGGAAGACATGCTGTGAACATGTGTTATGGAGCAAAGTGGTGATTGGGAAAGTCACCTACCTTTGGTGGAATTTGCCTACAATAATAGTTTTCAGGCTACCATTCAACTGGCACCCTATGAGGCATTATATAGAAGGAAATGCAGATCCCCCTGTGTTGGGATGAATTAGGGGAAAGGAAAATGCTTGGACTTGAGTATTTACAAGAAATTCAGAAACAAGTGACCATGATTCAAGAAAGAATGAAAGCAGCTTAGAACAGGCAAAAGAGCTAAGCAGATAACCGACGAAGGAAGTTGGAGTTTGCAGTAGGAGACTGGGTATACCTCAAAGTATCGCCCATGAAAGGAGTCATACGTTTCGGTAACAAGGGGAAGTTGAGTGCTCGATACGTAGGACCCTTCGACGTAATTGAAAGAGTTGGTCTTGTAGCATACAGATTGGATTTGCCAGCAGAGATGCAAGGAATACATAATGTGTTTCATGTGTCAACCTTGAAGAAAAGCTTTGGAGAAAGACGACTAGTAGTAATGGAGCCCAGAGAGATAAGGCTTCAACCCAACTTGTCTTATAGAGAATGGCCAGTTTAGATTGCTGATCGCAAGGTGCAAGAGTTAAGGAATTGAAAGATACCCCTAGTAAAAGTACTCTGGAATAATCCAGAATTTGAAGAAGCAACTTGGGAACGTTAGGAAACACTAAGAAGTGAAAACCCTCATTTGTTTTTATCTTAGAACCCTTGAAGAATGTCTAAATTTGTTCTAATATATATATGTGAATGTTTTGGTTCTATATAAATATTTGTCTGTTCCTTGTTAGTTAGTTTAAGCGTGGTAATCTTGTGTGCACCTATCAAACCCCTGGAATAGGGAATGGCAATGAACTAGAAGGACCCCACGAATGTCCATTTCTTTAGTGGCACAATTAAGAGAACAAAGAGAATGTCATATCAGAAATTGCCTCAGGAGAAAGCAACAGTTGATAGCAGAACAATCCAGGCAGCTCGAGATTTTTTAGCATCATTGCACCCATGTGATGGATGCAGATTCACGAGGAAGGCTTTAGTTTTGATGACCATTACCATACGAGAAGTGGCAACCATGGTGTAGCTCAAGGGAAGTAGAAAGAAGAAATCTGCGCAATTTTGATCCCGAAGCATAATCAAGTCACACAGCGAAAGAACAAGCAAATAGTTTTATACATTGTGAGACCACAGACACATTTGCAGATCGTATTTGTTCCCATGAAGAATGTCAAACAATCAAGGATACGGAGCTCGAGATAGAGCATATGTTGAATGAGATAAGGGTCAATATGTATTTTGATTATGATTTGGATGCAATATTATACTTTTCGCAAGATTTAGTAACAGAAGAGGCAGATGAAGTTCCCTCATCATCCACGTCATCAGAGAAGTTTACATCTGCATTTGAGAGAGGTAATAGATGGTATTTCCCTCTTGCGAATATTTTGATTGATGGTTGTGATGCCGATTTCGAGGACAAAATCTTTTTCTAAGCAGGGGAGGATATCATGACCCAAACTTGCATAAGCATCACCCATAGTTTTTATTTTTAGTTGCCATGACATTTTTGGGAGCTCTAGCTATTTTAGAAAGTCTTAGAGTCTTTGAAATGACAACTTGAGCCCAAGAGAGGAGTAACCCTAGAAACCCAGGTCGAATGGCTTTAGGCCCATGACCCAAATCTTAGTCACTAGTGCCATGTCTCATGAAAGTGTTACACTATGAACATAGACTTGATAATGGGTTAAGGGGGAAAGAGAAATGTAAGAAAGTACCAAGAAGTGGCTTGCACGCCTACCCTAAAGGAATTGCCACTTGTTAGCATGATAGAAACCTTCTAGATAGATCAAGGGACAAAAGAAACCTAGGAAGACTAAGAGGTTTTCGGCTAGCCCTATTTCTCACATGCCTAGACCCTTGTCTTGGCCCAATTTTGAGTTTCAAGGTAGATATCTTGGGAAGGGAAGCCTAGCGAAAAGAGATAAAGCTTTTCTAGAAAATTTGTATGGCAAACCGAAGGAGGTGGATTTCGAATTTTGGTCAGACTTTGCCAAGTGTCAAACATGCACTAAGCTTCTAGAATAATGGATGAAGGGACTCTTATATCAAAGGAAAAATATGCCCTCTGGATTTCGGCTAACACACTCCCAAGCACCCCATCCACTTGCCACTTGTCAGTTAGACCATCCATAGACCAATGGCACATGAAAAGTCACCTAGGGAAGAAGCACTAGGAAGATGAAGCATCAGCTTGGGAAATGGAGGAAGAAGTGGACAGCAAGGACAAGGTACACGCCCACTTGCCACTTGTCACCCATGCCAAAGGTTGCTTGTTGGGAAAAAGAAAAGGCATGAGATATTTTACAAAAGTACCCTTGAAGAGATATGCACTTGCATAAGAAAAGGGAGGGCATTGAAGGAAAAAAGAGGGTTTCGAGCTTGGGAAGAAGAACCCTACACGCCACCCCAAGCTTCTTGTCTTCCCAATGGAATCCAATGATGGGAGTTCTAAGAGACATTTCGGCTAGAGAGAAAATGAAGAATGAACCTATGCCACTTGTCTTGCATGCAATGGACTTCAAACAGCCAATGAGGAATTGAGGAATATTCTATAAAAGGGGAGAGGAGCCACACGCCGAAAGGCTTTCTTTTTTTGCCAATTTTGGATTTTACACGCTCTCACTCTCTCTACACAACTCTCTCATGTTCACTTGAAGATTCTCACTCTTTCTTGTATTTTCTTTCCAACCAAACAAGAGGATTCCTTTTCAAGGAAGGATTTCGGCACCCTCAAGACTAAGAAAGGTAAGAATTGGTTTTTCCTCCTAGTTTCACACACAAGTTACTTTCTAAATCCAAAAGTGAGATTCTAATCTCATAAGTGATATGAACCCATGGGAAAGGAATCCCTTGAACCCACAATGAAATTGAAAACTCACCCAAGAAAACCAAACTCAAGTCAATGGATAGAGAATCTAGACCCAATCAGAACTCATTTCAAGAACCTAGATTATATTAAAATCTAGATCCGTTGAAGAACCCGTCTCAAGAACCCAGATTACAAAGAGGAACGTCACAAAGGTTGTGATTTACCTTTGATAAGTTCAAAAGTTGAATTAAGAACAAGAGGAGATAAACTCAACTCACAATGAATAATTCATCAAATTTCATAAACTTATTAAAACAAGGCTACAAAGTGTATTTAAAGTAAAACCTAATTAAAACCCTAGATAAAATAAAGCCCTTTCTCCCAAAAATACCCTTCCATGAACAGTGCCGCGGCTGCTACAGTGTCTCTACAGTACCCCTGCTACAGTAAATGCTTGAAACCCTAGTAACTAAAAAGTAACTTTCCAAATACACCCTTGGCCAAAATACAAGGCCTTCCCAAAAACCTTAGTTCATAAAAGTAAGACATATGTGAACTAAGTATGATGGGAACCAAGATGAATCTAGTTTTAAAGATCCTTTGCAAGTTCCATATGGGCATATTACAAGATCAAGAGCCTAACACTCAAGATGGGCTTGAAAGAAGGAGAACCAGTTTTCATCCACTTGATTCAAGCTGTGGAAGACAATAATTAGAGATAGGGCCTATTGTTATTAGAGGCTTTCAATTTGGTTAAAGGATTTATTTTATTAGTTTAGAATAAGTGGGATTGAGGATACTTGGCCCACATATGTCTTATTTATTATAAATTAGGGTTTTTGGGAAGGCCTTGTATTTTGACCAAAGGCTTATTTGGAAAGTTACATTTTAGAAACTAGGGTTTTGAAGAGAGGTACTGTAGCGATTACTATAGCCGCGGTACTGTTTACATGGCACTATTCATCTAGGGCTATATTTGGAAGAAATGAGTTTATTTTGGGCTAGGGTTTCAATTAGGTTTTGCGTTAAATACTCTTTGTAGCCTCATTTGGAGAAGTTTATGACATTTGATGAATTATTCATTGTGAGTTGAGTTTTACTCCTCTTGTTCTTAATTAAACTTTTGAACTTATCAAAGGTAAATCACAACCTTTGTGGCGTTCCTCCTTATAATCTGGGTTCTTGAGACGGGTTATTCAACGGGTCTAGATTTTAATATAATCTAGGTTCTTGAAATGAGTTCTCATCGGGTCTAGATTCTCCATCCATTGACTTGAGTTTGGCTTTCTTGGGTGAATTTTCAAATTGATTGTAGGTTCAAGGGATTCCTTTCCTGCGGGTTCATATCAAAGTATCCTAAAGCCCAATTATTCTAAACTAATAAAATAATTCCTTTAAATGATTTAAACAATTTGAAAGCGTTCAAGTGCCCAAGGCCTTTAAGTCATGTTATTGCCCTCTTCCATAGCTTGTATCAAATGAATCAAAATTGGATCTTCACCCTTTAAGCCACTCTTGAATGTTGGGCTCGCTAGACTCGTCCCAAGTGGATTGCACCAATCCTTGCGTTGCTTCCTTGATCTTCTTAGCTCTTGATCTTGTAATTGGCCCGTATGGAACTTGCAATTGATCTTTAAAACTAGGTCCTTCTTGGGGCCCATCAATAAGACTTCAAGAATGATAGAACACACACACTTTCTACCCACTTTCTTGGAAAATGACTTCGGATTTTCAAGAAAACCTTGAAGCCGAATGATGGAGGGGAGTTCATCCTCTATATTTTCGGCCACCCTCATGTATTTTCACTCTTGTTCGAGGTTAGCCAAAGACACAAGCAACTTGAAGGGTTTCTTGACATAAAACCCTAGAAGTCGAATGGTTTTGCATTTCTTGAAACTTAGTGATAACGCTAGAAACTCTCACATACTCAAGAATATGGATTAGGGTTTTGGAACCCTATTTCTAATGAGTTATATCTCGATTTATAGCTTGCTATTTGTTTCATTTCATTGATTTTTGTAAGTATACACTCAACTTACACTTGGTCAATACTTGTATATATTTGTATATGATCTTGGATTATAAATATTACATGAATGGTATGATTTGGTTCAAGAAAAGAATGACAAGAATGTTCTTAGCATCTTTTGGTTTTAAGGAGAATAATGTTGTCAATTTGTGATACTTAGTGATTCGGCTATACCATGTCTTGGAAGTTTCTGACCTCAGTCAAAATCTACGATTTCCTGCTTTGTTTCACTATATTTTGACTTCTATATTATATGCTTGAAGTTTGGAACATGTTTAAGTGATTATTCTTCATGATTTTGCCCTTATGTGTTTCGGCCTAAGCAAGTTCTTATGATTCCATGTATGAGTTTTGATGTTTCATGTGTTTCATGTTATCATGCCCTAAATTAAATATGTTGATATGAACCCGCGGGAAAGGAATCCCTTGAACCCATAATCAAATTGAAAACTCACCCAAGAAAGCCAACTCAAGTCAATGGTTGGAGAATCTAGACCCGATGAGAACTCATCTCAAGAACCTAGATTATATTAAAATCAAGATCCGTTGAAGAACCCGTCTCAAGAACCCAGATTACAAGAAGAAACACCACAAAGGTTGTGATTTACTTTTGATAAGTTCAAAAGTTCAATTAAGAACAAGAGGAGTAAAACTCAACTCACAATGAATAAATCATCAAATTTTATAAACTTTTTAAAATGAGACTACAAAGTGTATTTAAAGCAAAATCTAATTAAATTCCTAGATAAAATAATGCCATTTCTCCCAAAAATGCCCTTGCATGAACAGTACCGCCCTGCTACAGTACCCCCGCTATAAATGCTTGAAACCCTAGTTCCTAAAATATAACTTTACAAATATGCCCTTGGCAAAAATACAAGGCCTTCCCAAAAATCCTAGTTCATAAAAGTAAGACATATGTGGGCCAAGTATCCTAAAACCTAATTATTCTAAACAAATAAAATAAGTCCTTTAAATGATTTAAACAATTTGAAAGCCTTCAAGTGCCCAAAGCCTTTAAGTCATGTTATTGCCCTCTTCCATAGCTTGTATCAAATGATTCAAAATTGGATCTTCATCCTTCAAGCCCATTTTGAAAGTTGGGCTCTTGCTTGACTCGTCCGAAGTGAATTGCATCTATCTTTGCATTGCTTCCTTGATCTTCTTAACTCTTGATCTTGTAATATGCTCATATGGAACTTACAAATTATCTTTAAAACTAGGTCCACCTTGATTCCCATCATTCCCCCTCTCCTCAAAAAGATTCAACCTCGAATCTCCAACCTAGATCAAGGGGGAAAATGTTAGTAATATTGAAAATAACAGAAACACTATACTTATTTAGAAGGTCCACTTGATATGTATTATCATTAATTTGTTTAAGAATTTGGAAAAATCCATCCTAGCTTCTCCTATCATCAACAGGTAGATGCATTAAATCTAATGGAGTAAATGGATTAAGTCTATAAACAATTGCAAAATGTGAAACTTTAATAGTAGCATGAACACTCCAATTATATGTAAACTCAATAAATGGCAAACAAAACTTTCTCAAATGTTCATGAAATACATCTAAAGTCTTCCTTACTTCAAAATGACCACCCCAATTATATGTGAACTCAATGAATATCAAGCAATACTCCCACAAACTTTTATGCAACACATTAATGAATGCCAAATGATACTCCCACAAACATTCATGCAATACGTCTAAAGTCTTCTTTGCACCAAAATGACCACTCCAATGATATGCAAACTCAATGAATGGCAAGCAATACTCCCACAAACGTTCATGCAACATGGTAATGAATGACGAATGATACTCCCATAAATGTTCATGCAACATGTCAATGAATGGCAAATGATACTCCTACAAACGTTCATAAAACATATTTAAAGTCTTCCTTGCACCAAAATGACCACTCCAATTATATGCAAAGTCAATGAATAGCAAGCAATACTCCCACCCATGGTCACGCCACATGTTTAAAATCTTTTTTACACCAAAATGACCCAACAAACCACATCCATGCACTAGCAACTCATGCATAAGACTAGTAGGCTCACAAAGTTTATTCTCTCTAAACAAATACCAATCTAGTCTATAACACTTACCAAACGATGCATTCTCACATGCTCCATACACACTAGCAAAGTCATCATCATTAGCATGTAATTTCTTATCATATTCAAGTCTCAATAACTTTGCATCTAAAATGAAGACAAGGACATACCCTTTTGCTAAAGCATCAAGCACAAAACTTTCCTTACCTTGTGTATACTTGATTACATGTGGAAAGGTCTCAATGAACTGTACCCACTTGGCATGCATTCTATTCAACTTACCTTGTCCCTTCATGTGCCTCAAGGACTCATGCTTTTCAAAGAGAGGTCGAGTAGGAATTGTCGCACCTGGCACAAAATCAATGTAGCGCTCTATCACCCTAATAGGTGGCAATCCACTAAACAGACCGCTAGGAGTCATGACCTCATATCCCTCCAACAAATAAGCAACAACACTAGGCAAAGAGTCATTAAAGTCGTTAGTATAAAAGCTCACTTTTGTTTCTGTGTTTCTCTCTGCCATCTCTCTTTCTTTTTCCTCTTGTGGCTCATCTCTCTTTTCTTGACTCTCAGCCACCTCTCTATTTTCTTTTTCACTCTCTCTTTTTCTTGATGTTTCGGTCTCATTCTCTTTTTTCCTCTCACTCTCTTTTTCCTTTTCACTCTCTTTTTTTCTTTCACTCTCCTCTTTTTTTGATCTCTTGGCCTCACAATTGTTTTTCAACTCATTCTCTATTTTGCCTAAGGTTTTAGACTCACTCTCATCTTTCCCCCTAGGTGATTCGATCTTCCCCTTGGTTATAGCTTGATAATTTTTGTCCCACTTTGGTTTCCAAGGAGTGCTAGAAACCGAAGTATACCTTGCTGTACCATTTCTCTTTAACTGCCTTGCCACCTTCATAACCATGTGCACCATGTCCTCTACCTCCACATAATGTTGTAACTCAACTACATTGGCTATCTCCCTATTCAACCCACTCAAAAATCTAGCCTTCGTGGTCTCCTGATCCTCCACTACATTAGCTCGAATCATAGCCACCTCCATCTCCTTATGGTAATCCTCTACACTCCTAGACCCCTGTGTAAGATTTTGTAGTTTTTGGTAGAGGTCTCTAAAGTAGTGGCTAGGTATAAATCTCCGCCTCATGATAGCTTTCAACTCTCTCCATGTTTCTACAAGCTTCTCAAGATTCCTCCTCCTATTGGTCACTAATTGATCCCACCAAATAATAGCATAATCTGTTAACCCAATTACCGCCAACTTCACTTTCTTCTTCTCAGAGTAATTATGACAATCAAACACCAACTCTATTTTTTTCTCCCACTCTAGATAAACCTTTGGGTCAATTCTACCTTAGAAAGATGGTATTTTCATTTTGATGCTTCCAAGGTTCCTATCTACTTCATCTCGACCCCTTGGGTTTCCCCTAAGTCTTCTTTCACGCCTAACTCCTCTATGTCTACCCAATCCAACTTCAGATGTTAGGTCTTCCTCATCCTCACCATACTCTTCATTCTCATAACCATTCTCAATACTAGGCTCACGTCACCTCCTATCTCTCCCACCATACAAATTTCTAATTAGGACTTCTCGTTGATCCATCTTATCCCTCACTTCATCCAACACCAAGTTTAACTGCTCAAACTGTTGTTGCATGGCTTGCAACACAAAGGACAAGTTATCTGCCATCCCTTTTGGTGATTAGTCACTCCTATGAGACATCATAATGTGTTGTACAAAAAGAATGTTAGTGGAAAACCTCACACACTCTCTTACGTGTTTACACTCGAATAATGACACTCCACTCGTGTTTCACACTTAATTGACTTTTTTCTCGATAATAGTCTCACACTCTCTTGCCTTTTACCTCAATAGTTTTCTCGCTCAAGTTCTTTAAGAACTAGTTGAACTAAATCAAGACAATACAATCTTGTATTATTCCAACCAGTAATATAAATCCAAGACACAAGAACAAAAAATAAGGAATGAATAAAATGACACGAGATACAAGGAATTTATACGATGGAAAGAGTAATGATAAAACAAGATACCCACTAGAAAGATGTTTTCAGCCCCTTTGATGATAAAGCTCAATCAACAAATGTCTTTCTTTCTCTTTGTTGTAACTATGTAGTAACCTATGAGTATGCTACCTTCTTTTTTTTTTTAATTTTTTTTTTCAATTTTTTTTTTCTTTTCCTTTCTTTTTTTTTTCTTTTCTTTTCTCTAATTCAATCACAAATAGCAATATTCAATTGAAAATCAAGCAATTGAATTCAAACACACAAGGATTGACAAAGAAATTATAAGAGAATCAATGAAATGGTACTCCAAGCAATTGACAAATTTAGAGATGCGAGAAACCCTAGAATTTTGAAACCCTAGTATCAACAACAAACCCAAATGAACAAGACAATTTTGGTAGCCGAAGCTGATGTAATTTAGGAACCTTTTTCTTTTTTCTTTTTTCAAATTTTGTTTTTGAATTTTTTTTTTCTAAACCCGTGAACAATGAAGCCCTAGAATTTAATATGCAAGAAATAAAAGATAGAATCAGACCTGATTGGAAACTGAGCTCTGAATACCAAATGATATGAACCCAAGAGAAATGTGGCGCCCCCAATTTCCATGCACGGACATGTACGAAAATCGAGACACCCGGGATGATGACAACACGGTCACGCACCCCAACGACACGTGCCGAGTGTGTGAAATGCAACACGTGTACAAAAAAATAATACGCAGCGGAATGGTTAACTCAGATAACAAAGTACCAGAATTTAATACAATACAAAAATAGTACTGAAATCCACAAGTCAATATAATACAATTTTGTTGTTCATAAAACGACATCAAATAAAATAAAAATATCAACTAAAACATAGCCAAATGTCCCTACTCCTCAGGCGGAGCCGCATCCTCGGGCTCAATCTCTTCAAAACCTGCATCAAAATCTGCAGTACTAATAAATGGTACCACAAGTAAGTAAAACCCAAAAATACTCTAAGACAACAAATATATTAATACAACAGCTTCTATGCATGCACATGATGACCAAAACATCAAACTCGAGAAAAACAAAATTTCTCAAAAATCACAGTTTTTCACGCACGCCAAAAAATCACCATTTGGCACAAATTAATAAAATTCAGGAATAGTTACTTTAATTTCAATTTTATCCCGTATGCACCATGGCCTCCCCTAGGGACCATCCACATACCCTGGCTCCCTTCATTACACCACATGTAGCGACCGTGCGAGTGATACAACACGAGTGATGCCCAATTCCGCGCCCACAGCGTACATAGCCAAGCATCCTCTGATCTCCGCCAGCCCGAAAGATCACGGAGTCGGATCGAGAGCGCTACCATCCCGTCTAAGTCCCGAGCAACAGCTCCAGGGGACGACACTCAGTATATTCTGCTCCCGAGTGCCCAGAGGAGCTCCACCGAGATAATAACCCATCTCGGCTTAGGGGTGATACACACACACCCGAAAAGCCTTTTCAAATTACACACCCACGCATGCGTGCACAATGCCATGAATAGACCAATTACCAACAACTAACAGTTATCAATAATTTCCAATAACCAATACAGTATATCCAGATAACCAAAACACAGTTTATAAAACAGGTTATTGTAAAAATATATTTAAATCTTAAAAGTCTTTTGGAGAAATACTTACAGCGCTTTAAAATAATTTATGGAGGATCACGGAGGAACTAGAAGCACCAAAGCAGCAACTGTCACAGTGTAAAAACACTGTGGCTGAAACACAGTGAAACTCAAATTTCACTCGGGGTCAAACGAAAATTTGGGAACGGTAGGGTAGGGCCTATAGGAGATGGTGAAGCTAATGGAAGTGATGGTTGGCCGTGGGTGGCGGCCGAAACGATGGTTTTAAGGCCAAGAATGCCCAATCGGAGAGGGTGTTCGATGGGGCGGCTCCAGCGACGGATCGGAGCTGGGAATGGGTCGGTTAGGTTGGCAAGAGGCCGGTGGTCAAGTGGCTAGGAGCTGGTGGCCGGACGGCGGCGCAGCAAGGAGGAAACCGTCTCTGGTTCGAGCGCGCCGTGGAGGCAAACGGCGGCGAGGCTCGGCCGGATATTGGGTGGGCTGACTCGCCGGCGCATGGGGAAGCAGGTGGTGCCGGCAGTGTCGAGCACGGCGGGCCGGAGGCGGTGCTGCAACGATAAGTCCGTTTCACGCGAGAGAGAGGAGAGAGAAGGGCTCGGGCACGCGGGGGAGAAAAGCAGGAGAAAAAAGAAAAGAAAAGAAAGAAGGAAAAAGGAAGAAAAGAAAAGAAGAGGGAAAAAAAAGGAAGATCCAGTCTTTCAACCTGGGTCCTGAAAAATCCAACAAAGATAAATTTAAAACCGAAAGCTAAATAAAATAAACCAAACACAGTGCAATATTTAAATAAAACAATATTTATTTTAAAAGCCCATAAATAAACTAATTTAATTTTAAAGATCATTTAAATGCCAAAACAGTAAATAAAATCAAGAAAGCACATAAAAAAAAAATAATTTTCACAACATAAAATATTATGAAATAATATTTAAAAACTCCCAAAATTTTAAAACAAGATAATTAATCACAAGATAAATTAAATAAATCTTTCATTAAAAATACACTAAAATCTGGGATGTTACAATCTCCCCCCCTTAAAATAAATTTCGTCCTCGAAATTGCAAGGTCAAACATCAATACTAAAGACAGACATGAGATGCGACTAAAGGTAGGCTTAAGAGACATACCGATCTTCCTTCAAACAAAAAGGGGTACTGCTCCATCATGTCCGCTACTCTTTCCCAAGAGAAATCTTGAGCCAAAGGATCACCCCAAGCTATCTTCACCAAAGGTATCGACTTAGATCTTAACCCTTGTTCCTTCCAATCTACAATCTGAGTCAGGGCAACCTCATAAGTAAGGTCAGGCGGAAGTTGAATGCGTTCTGGGTCGACAAAACGCGATTCTTGCTGACCAAAACTTTTCTTCAACGAGAACACCTGGAACACATCAAGAACTTTTCCAAAATACTCAGGCAAAGCAATTCCATACGCAACAGCCCCAACCTTCTCTAAAAGACAAGTCTCTTCTCCTTGAATCTGCGTAACTTATCTGTCGACTCTGCGCTGCTGCCATTTAAGTCCTTATAATACGAACTTGCTCTTGCATTTCTTGGATTAACTCAGGCCCAAACAATCCCTCTCGCCGACTTCATCCCAACACAAAGGCGATCTGCACTTCCTCCCAAAGGCACATCAAGATTATTACTCCTAGAGCGGCCATGTAATCCAAGATCTCTATATCCATAAAACCTTAATACAACACCCAAGGAATCCCAATGATTACTAGCTCCATTTGATAAACTGAACTAACCTCTATCGACTCCTATGGTATAACTTCTAAACCTTCATTTAATATTACACATTGGTAACCTAATGGCCATTTCCAAAGTTATCCATCAATAACGAAATTGATGGTTAACCGTATCTTCTCAAAATTTCAAGTCATCACTACTTCTCAAAATAAATAAAAAATTTGAACTCCTAATTACAACCAACAAAATAACACGCTCCTACTGCGCATTCTGATTCGCCACAAGCTTAAAATTCATGTCCTCATAAAAAAAACACCATTGAGTACAAGGTAGCTCCATACCTACTAGCCAAGAAATTCTTACCACAAATGGTAGAAAATACCCTCTTCCAAGATCATGAATTATCACACATTCCTCAATTAACTCTTGATACCTTAATTAAAATCAATATTAAACAACTTCAGCATCCCAAATTGGAAACCAGTGACATCACTCCAAAAAAAAACACCCGTTCAACTCAAGATAAGGAACTTACCTTTAAAAGGCTCAAATCCATACCAATCAACCAGCAAGAGCACCTATAACTTCTACCCGACAAACTAAACCTGAAAGTTAATAACTAAATTCTAAATATCATCTAATCTAGCGGTGACTAACTCACTACGAACCATCAACGACTTCACCAAAACATTACAGAAACCTACTTGGTAACTCGCCCACCTACTTCTACTCCAATAAGCTAGTACTAGCACGACTAACTCCTTCAATATAACACATCACTATTAAACCTCAAGGCACAATTAATTCCTTTAAGTAATCACAACAATTATTGCCAATCATCATTCCATCAAGTAACCTGCTTCGACTGTACTCTTCGATCAACTCACCAAAACTCTTGAACTTAATACTGTCGTAACGACTCCTTTACAACACCTACCAAAACTACTTCTTCCAAGACAAAAAATGCGATTAGGACACGTACTCTCCAAAATCCATACACACTCACCACTACTACGCATTTATCTCATGCACCCTTAACCGAAACCAAAAATCCTCCAAGCGTGCAAGTGGTTCATCATTATCATTTCCATCATCTGGACCTATATCCTTGAAAAACAACAAGAATCTTTTCCTAGGTCCACACCATCTATTATCCTTAAAATTGATATGGATTAATTCTAAAATTTGCCACTAAAACCTTGAACTAATAACAATCATTTATCAAACTAGGTTGACACCTACAATCCTTAGAAAATACATGAACTAGATCCTTACCTTCCATCTTCAAAGAAATATTCTCATTAAAAATTCTTATATTAATAACTAAACTCTGATCAACCTCATTATAATGATCACAGACTAAACAGTCTCCAAAATAAATCAAGCTAGCACACCAAGCTCGAGGAATTAAAAACTTAAATTTTATTACCAATCAATCCTTCAAATCTGTAATTCTAAAACCTTAAACCAAAAAGAATCATTTCCTGAAATCCTCAAATTCGATGACCTTAAATCTAAAGCACTCACCTTACAAACATTGCAAAATTCTAAACCCGAAATAATACCAAAGTGCTTAACTGAGTCGACAAAATCTAAAACTTCTAATTTAATTAGTCCCTCAATTGCTTGTTGAACCTACCACCTTAGATCCCATAAACTTATTTCCTAAAACTATAGGGCCACAAACCTTAGATAATTTCTCAAAAATCTATCCTCGAAGTTCGTTGAACTTATGACCCTCTTACTCTAAAGACTCAACACTTAATTCTACGGAACTTAAGACCTCAAGTATCCTAGGCGAACTAAAACTATTCCCACCCTAGCTGCAACTTGAGTTCCTACTCCATAGAGTTCACTTAGACCATGTCGTTCCCTTCGAGTCTCGATATTAAAACATACCAATTCCCCATTAGGAAGAGCCACAACCAAAGATTGAGGTAAGGGCTCCGTGACCAAGTTACACAGCCACGCGAAGGTGGCTGATACAAAAGACTGAGATGCCCCAGAATCAAACAACGTACAGGCATAAAAATCATAGCAACGAACTCTACCTGAAGCACACATGCACTCAAAAATTTCAAACAAACCATTTTCCTCAAACACCAATTCCAAAAATTAAATTAAACTCATACCTGTAATCACTCCAGCATCATGAGTAGATGGCGCCTCATAATCCACGTCTCCAGTAGTCATGGCATAAACCCGAGCTTGAACCAGCTGTCTCTGATTAGATCTTCCACCACGTTGGCCTCCCCGACTTGCTTGAGGTTGATTAGGGCACTCTTGATAAAAATGTCCTGTCTGACCACATCTATAACACTGGGTGGTCCCACTCTGACGGCAACCACCCTCATGTGCTCTATTACATCTGTTGCAAACTGGGGCTCGGCCCCCAATACGCATCCCAGAGGCTGCTTGCGGTCGGGTCCCAGTCCTCTGCACAAATTTCTGGGGAGACCCAGAACTGCTACCCTCACCAGCAAAACTCCTCCTTTTCTGACCTGGAGGGGAGCCTACTGCCAAACTATTCTCCCGCTCAACCATGGTAGCCAAATCAATTAACTCATTAAGAGATGAAACCCGCTGACAAATAACAAATCTGCGTATCTCAGGACGCAGACTCTTCTGGAATCGCTCCACCTGTAACTCTTCAGTGGCAATAAGGTGGGGCGCAAAACGCCCAAACTCCAGGAAAGCACGGGAGTACTGATCCACCGTCATATTACCTTGAACCAGATTATTAAATTCTCGAGCCTTTTATCTTCTCACAGTAGGTGGAAAAAATCTATCATCGAAGTCCTTTTTAAAGCGCTGCCAGGACACAGCAGCTAAAGTTCCAAATTTCCTCTCCAAGAGGTTTCGCTTCATTCTCCACCAATTTGCTGCTTCTCCTTGCAGCAGATAACTGGCATACAATACTTGTTGATCTTCGGTGCATCCACAAATCTCAAATGTTCTCTCAATTCCATTGATCCACCCTTCAGCTTGAAGTGGATCTTCTACCCCAAAGAACATGGGGGTCGGATACTTGAGGAATCTCTCATAGGAGCATCCCACTTGCACAGCCAGAACTTGATCAACTGGTGGCGGTCAGACATTCTGATGAAAGAGGTCTGCCATCCTAGTCAAAGCCCTAGCAATGGCATTATCAATCTCATTATTAGACGATTCCCCCATAGGTTCCTTATCCTGTCTCCTTGGCCTCACCATTATTTTGTCAAAGCACAAACCTCAACCCCACTAGTCCCGGTTAGAACATAAAATAATATAATAAATAATTTAAAAAAACTAATATAACATAAAATAATTAAAGCAATAAAAATATCACATCAAACAAAATAATATAATTTCAAAACCAATTCAAATCAAACTCTTAAAACAAATCTGGTACTTCACCTAAGGGACATGTGGCTTTACCCAGAACCAAACCGCTCTGATACCACCTGTGGCGCCCCCAACTTCCATGCACGGACATGCACGAAAATTGAGACACCCGGGATGATGACAACACGGTCACGCACCCCAACGACACGTGCCGAGTGTGTGAAATGCAACACGTGTACAAAAAAATAATACGCAGCGGAATGGTTAACTCAGATAACTAAGTACCAGAATTTAATACAATACAAAAATAGTACTGAAATCCACAAGTCAACATAATACAATTTTGTTGTTCATAAAACTACATCAAATAAAATAAAAATATCAACTAAAACATAGCCAAATGTCCCTACTCCTCAGGCGGAGCCGCATCCTCAGGCTCAACCTCTTCAAAACCTGCATCAAAATATGTAGTACCAATAAATGGTACCACAGGTAAGTAAAACCCAAAAATACTCTAAGATAACAAATATATTAATACAACAGCTTCTATGCATGCACATGATGACCAAAACATCAAACCCGAGAAAAACACCATTTCTCAAAAATCACAGTTTTTCACGCACGCCAAAAAATCACCATTTGGCACAAATTAATAAAATCCAGGAATAGTTACTTTAATTCCAATTTTATCCCGTATGCACCATGGCCTCCCCTAGGGACCATCCACATACCCTGGCTCCCTTCATCACACCACAGGTAGCGACCGTGCGAGTGATACAACATGAGTGATACCCAGTTCCGCGCCCACCGCGTACATAGCCAAGCATCCTCTGATCTCCGCCAACCCGAGAGATCACTGAGTCGGATCGAGAGCGCTACCATCCCGTCCAAGTCCCGAGCAACAGCTCCAGGGGACGACACTCAGTATATTCCGCTCCCAAGTGCCCAGAGGAGCTCCACCGAGATAATAACCCATCTCGGCTTGGGGGTGATACACACACACCCGAAAAGCCTTTTCAAATTACACACCCACGCATGCGTGCACAATGCCATGAATAGACCAATTACCAACAACCAACAGTTATCAATAATTTCCAATAACCAACATAGTATATCTAGATAACCAAAACACGGTTTATAAAACAGGTTATTGTAAAAATATATTTAAATCTTAAAAGTCTTTTGGAGAAATACTTACAGCACTTTAAAATAATTTATGGAGGATCACAGAGGAACTGGAAGCACCAAAGCAGCAACTGTCACGGTGTAAAAACACTGTGGCCGAAACACAGTGAAACTCAAATTTCACCCGAGGTCAAACGAAGATTTGGGAACGGTAGGGTAGGGCCTATAGGAGGTGGTGAAACTAATGGAAGTGATGGTTGGCCGTGGGTGGCGGCCGAAACGGTGGTTTTAAGGTCGAGAATGCCGAATCGGAGAGGGTGTTCGATGGGGCGGCTCCGGCGACGGATCGGAGCCGGGAATGGGTCGGTTAGGTTGGCAAGAGGCCGGTGGTCAAGTGGCTAGGAGCTGGTGGCCAGAAGTGGCCGGACGGCGGCACAACAAGGAGGAAACCGCCGCGGGTTCGAGCGCGCCGTGGAGACAAACGGCGGCGAGGCTCGGCCGGATATTGGGTGGGTTGACTAGCCGGCGCATGGGGAAGCCGGTGTTGCCGGAAGTGTCGAGCACGGCGGGCCAGAGGCGGCGCTGCAACGGTAAGTCCGTTTCACGCGAGAGAGAGGAGAGAGAGAAGAGAGAGAAGGGGCTCGGGCACGCGGGGGAGAAAAGCAGGAGAAAAAAGAAATGAAAAGAAAGAAGGAAAAAGGAAGAAAAGAAAAGAAGAGGGAAAAAAGAAGAAGATCCAGTCTTTCAACCTAGGTCCCGAAAAATCCAACAAAGATGAATTTAAAACCGAAAGCTAAATAAAATAAACCAAACACAATGAAATATTTAAATAAAATAATATTTATTTTAAAAACCCATAAATAAACTAATTTAATTTTAAAGATCATTTAAATGCCAAAACAGTAAATAAAATCAAGAAAGCACATAAAAATAATAATAATTTTCACAACATAAAATATTATGAAATAATATGTAAAAACTCCCAAAATTTTAAAACAAGATAGTTAATCACAAGATAAATTAAATAAATCATTCACTAAAAATACACTAAAATCTGGGGTGTTACAAGAAAGGAATCCCTTGAACCCACAATCAAATTGAAAACTCACCCAAGAAAGCCAACACAAGTCAATGGATGGAGAATCTAGACCCGATGAGAACTCGTCTCAAGAACCTAGATTATATTAAAATCTAGACCCATTGAAGAACTCATCTCAAGAACCCAGATTACAAGGAGGAACGCCACAAAGGTTGTGATTTACCTTTGATAAGTTCAAAAGTTCAATTAAGAACAAGAGGAGTAAAACTCAACTCACAATGAATAAATCATCAAATTTTATAAACTTTTTAAAATGAGCCTACAAAGTGTATTTAAAGCAAAATCTAATTAAAATCCTAGATAAAATAAAGCCCTTTCTCACAAAAATGCCCTTGCATGAACAGTACCAACCCCGCTACAGTAAATGCTTGAAACCCTAGTTCGTAAAATGAAACTTTCCAAATATGCCCTTGGCCAAAATACAAGGCCTTCCCAAAAATCCTAGTTCATAAAAGTAAGACATATGTGGGCCAAGTATCCTAAAACCCAATTATTCTAAACAAATAAAATAAGTCCTTTAAATGATTTAAAAAATTTGAAAGCCTTCAAGTGCCCAAAGCCTTTAAGTCATGTTATTGCCCTCTTCCATAGCTTGTATCAAATGATTCAAAATTGGATCTTCATCCTTCAAGCCCATTTTGAAAGTTGGGCTCTTGCTTGACTCATCCCAAGTGGATTGCATCTATCTTTGCATTGCTTCATTGATCTTCTTAGCTCTTGATCTTGTAATATGCCCATATGGAACTTGCAAATGATCTTTAAAACTAGGTCCAACTTGATTCCCATCATATGTTATACTTGGTTACTTCATGCATGACATTGCATATGTCACATGTCAAGTATTAGTATGTATGTCTTAAGTTCCATGTCACATGCATTTGGAAAAAATGTATTGAAAGAAAGGTGTTTGTCAAAGAAAAGAGTTTAAAAGGTTTTATCACGACCCTAAGTGCTAGGACGGGGGAATTGTCGTAGTGGAACTCCTCTATGCACTCTGGAGTGCTTAAGAATGGAGTAGTAACCCCTAGGTTGATGATGAATAGTTGATGAGCCTCGAATGAATTCATTTTAAAGAATGCTGGAGTAAGGAAGCACCTAATGCTAGTGGGTGCATAAGGCATATAATTTGACGAAGTAAGATCAAGTTAATATGAATCTCTGTTTATGACGTATTCATCACAATGTACAGATTGTTGATGGTGCGGTAACTAGCAAGGAACACGCGGTGCAAAGGGAAACCGTGTTGTGTCCACCCTATGAACAAGAATAAGAGCTGATAAGATAAGGATCGCTTGATGAGAATCTTGTGATATGATAAGAATCACTCAATGAAAATCTTGTGATATGTTTTGATAAGAAATTTTTTTATTAAGAATCAACATGAAAATGAAAGTCAAAGAAGTTTTCTGAAAATGTTAAGGTCTCTATTACAAGTCTTTTGAAAATAGTCAAATGCATAAGTCAAGTTTCTGGTTAACTGATATGTCAAGTACATGTCCATGCACGCATTTCATGATGTACCTTTTGTATGCTTGCATTAACTATTGTATGTTGTGTGATTACTTGCTGAGATTTCTCGAAATCGCATTGTGGTAGTTTCCACTACCATTCTCAAACTGGAAAGGTAGAAGTTGTTACGGTGTAGAAGACGACGCCCATGACTAAGAGGAAGAGAACGGCACCTCCTCCAGAGAGGATTGGGCCTAAGATGGTTACTCGGCCTGAGCCCTCCATCCTGGAGCGACTTGAGGCCATTGATTGGGAGATCTCTGAAATGCTAGAGTTTATTACGAAATTCAAATGGCGTAACAGTCGGGACAAATATAAGACTCTAGAGAAGCGCGAGAAACCCAGACCTTAATGAAGAGATCGGGAACTTAGGCCTCTTTTGTTTTCAGAGATAAGAGGAGATGAGTTGAGATTAAAGTTAAAAAGTTAAATAAAGTGTTGTTAGAATATATTTTTTAATATTATTTTTATTTTGAGATTTGAAAAAGTTGAATTGTTTATTTTATTTTGTATTGTTATTTGGGAAAGTTGTAATGATGAAATCGAGATGAGATAAGATGTGATTAGATGTTTTTTGAAAACAAACGAGGCCTTAGTTATTTTATGAAAGAACATATGGTTTAGATCTCAGTCTTTGAGAAACAATGTTTTGAGGAAATCCCATGTTTTCGGAGACTAATCTGTACTATATGTTATTTTGGGATACTATATCTTATGGTACAATTTTATGGTTATGGACAAAGTGGGTAATGTTTTGTTAGCATGGTACCATTGCTTACAGTATCCGACTTTTATATTGTTTCCACTGCTACGATATTGCATACTGCTAGTGTACTTAGCTGCATAGCATATTACCTATCATGTAAGAGGGGTGTGTAGTTTTGTATTACATGTCCAAGCGTTTCAGTCACCGTCTAATTCGAAGCGGGGGCTGGGGGCACCATAGGTAACCCTGGGTCAATGAAGTACGGTTGATAGATCTCGAATGGTTCTTAACAGAAAAGCATACTGGAACATGATCGCACCTAAAGCTAATGGGTGCACTATGGTGAAGGCGAAGCGAGCTGCCATAATATGAAAGTTTAAAGTAAGTCGTAGTCATCTTGGTCAAAGTGGCCAATGGTTGATGCGGTGACTAGCAGGGAACACATGGTGCATAGGGGAACCGTGAGGTATCCATTCATAAGTTAAGAAAGGCCTCAAGCTCAAAACTATGTTATATGATCAAGAACCAAGCTCACAAGTATGTTTAATGAAAAAATATGAAATGAAGAAAGAATTTTTATGAGAGAAAGGTTATGAAAGTCATGTTTTTCATGATGTCTTTTTGAAAGGTCAAGTGCATAAGTAAAGTTTGATGTCCATGCATTCATTTTTAAGTTGGCTTTCATATGCTTATGAAACTTACATGTTATTTATTTACTTATTGAGATTTCTCGAAATCTCACTGTTGTATTTTCCATTATCATTACTTTATTTAGAATGGTAGAAGCTATGACAGGTTTAGTAAACGCAAATGACAAAGTGCAAGAGGACAGCACCTCCTCCAGAGAGGATCGTGCTTAAAATGGTCATAAGCCCATCTTAACCTTCCATTTTGGATCATCTTGAGTTGATTGACCAAGGAATCACTGAGATACTTTAGGACATAGAAAAGTTTAGAAGATCCCACAATAGGGACAAGGACTGGGCTTTAGTGAAGTGAGTGAGACCCGAATCTCACTAAAGATCAAGATCAATGTGATAGGACCACTTTTGGGAAATGACTCTTTGTTTAAGTTGTATGTTTTGGTCCCATGTTTTGGGAGTCTCTTTTGGAAACTTAAACACTTTTGATGACTTTTATGGATTATGAAATTGGGATTTTATGTTCTTTGGTACCATGACTATTGTTCCATTAATTGAGTTAAGTTGACTTTACACTGCGATATACTGCATACTGCTAGTTATCATTTGATGCATTGCATCTTATCTATCATGTACAAGGGGGTAGGTAACCTTGCATTGCATATGCCGGTGTTTCAGTTTCCGCCAAATCCCAAGCGGGGCTGGGGGCACCACAGAGCATGGTATCAGAGCGATTATGTCTCTGGGTAAAACCACATGTTGTCCTAGGAATACATGGTACCTGATGATAGGATTGGAATCTAATAGTTATAGGCTTGATTTATGTAGCTATAGGTTTGAATCCTTAAGGACATTCGGAGGCTAAGTATGTGGTTGAACACTATTGTGAAGTGAGGAAAGTGTAAAACTGTGTCTTTAGGAGAAGCTTATATTGATGCATTAGTTTTATGCAATTTAGGAGAAAAAGACCAATGGTGCGCAGACAATGTGACGATGTATCTATGAGGTCACGAGAGCGGGAGGCTAGAAACCCTCCATTGGAAGGAGATCAGGCTATCGCAGAAGCCATACGGCAAATGATTGAGGTAGAAAGACATCAAATGGAGCATGGACAGAATATGAGACAAAAGCTGCATAGAGGCGAGAGAACCAATGATGCCCGTTTGAGAGGTTTCTGGTCTATCGATATCCGAATTTCATGGGTACAGACGGAGCTTTGAGAGCCAATAAGTGGCTTATTGATTTAGATAGGACTTTCGACATCAATGGGTGTATAGAGAGTCAGAAAGTCCAGCATGTCGAACATTTACTCCAAGGAGAGGGTGGCATATGGTGGGACACGAAGAGACAGCTTTTGGCATAAGAACTTGCTAATATCACTACTCTTACTTGGGAGCATTTTAAGAGGGAGTTCAACATTCGTTTCTTCCCAAAAATAGGCAAATAGTAGAAGGTGCTCGAGTTTACGAACTTGACCCAAGGGAGTATGACAATGGAGCAATATGCAGCTTGTTTCATGGAGTTAGGAAGATTCACCCCACATTTGATTAGCATGGAGAAGATGCAAGCTAGGAAATTCCAAGATGGATTATAGCCGAGCATTTGGAACTAGATTGCCTACTTGCAGATTGAGAGCTTTCAAGTACTAGTAAACGTTGCTTCGATAGCAGAGGTAGAGCAGTAGAATTTGATTTCCCAAGTTCAGAACGATCATAAAAGATGACTTCCCTACTCTCTAGGGAAGAATATGGGAAAGAAGAAGGCCCCTTAAAGTCTAGATGAGGGAAAAGGAAAGATGGTCGAAAATGTGGTGTCTGTTACGCCACCATCATGTCACAGTTGTTGGCGGAAGCATAGTGGTGAATGTCGTTTTGCCATTGGAAAATGCTTTAGATGTGGTCAAACTAGCCATATGATTTGAGACTATCAATGTCATGTGACAAGAGGAGCATCTATGCTTGGAAACAAGGGAAAGACCCTGTAGATTAACGATGACACCTGTGTTGGCTTTGCCTGAGCCTCATAAGCTGTATGTGGTTTATAGTAACGCCTCTAAGATGGGATTAGGGTGCATTTTGATGCAAGAAGAGCGAGTCATTGCTTATGCTTCATGACAACTTGAGGACCATGAGCAAAATTACCCTACTCATGATTTGGAACTTGCTGCAGTAGTCTTTATGCTGAAGATCTAGAGACATGATCTTTATGGAGAAAGGTGTTAAGTATACACTATCCATAAAAGTCTTAAGTATCTACTTAGTCAGAAGAACCTAAACATGAAACAGAGGAGATGGGTTGAAATGATCAGCGATTACCAGTGCGAGATCAAGTATCACCCTGGAAAGGGCAATGTGGTAGCAGATGCCCTTAATCGCAAGACCCAGGTCGACATGCAATCACTTTTAGCAGAAATGAGGGATCTACTAATAGGAAGGCCACCAAGAGATGTTAGGTTAACAGTGGTGCAAGAGATCATGCCATTGACTGAAGAGGATATCATCAAAGGACAGAATAAGGATGATAAGTTGGAGAAGCTTCGGTGAAAACTTTTGAAATCTGAAGGACCGCAACACTTTTCAAATGGCAATGATGGGATGTTACGTTACAAGGAGAGGGAAGTGATTCCTAACGTTCCTAAATTAAAGGAAAGAATTATGAAGGAATTCCATTGTACACCATATACTACTCATCCTGGCAGCCCCAAAATGTACCGGGACTTGAAGGGACAATTTTGGCAGGATGGAATAAAAAGTGATGTGGCTGATTTTGTTGCAAGATGTTCAAATTTCCAATTGGTAAAGGCTGAGCATTAGAGGCTAGCAAGAGAGTTACAACCATTACCGATCTCAGAATGGAAGTGGGAGGATGTGTCTATGGATTTTGTGGTAGGTTTGCCAAGGACATCGTTGGAAAATAATTCAATATGGGTCATAGTTGACCGACTGACCAAAAAGGAGATGGGTTGAAATGATCAGCGATTACTAGTGCGAGATCAAGTATCACCCTGGAAAGGGCAATGTTGTAACGACCTCACCCCGTGAAGGGCGAGACCGCCACGTACATACCTATTCTTTGCATACTTTCTTTTCGTTCTTTCTTCCTTTCCTCATCAACAGGCATGACACTAAGCGTCTGCCTCTCTCTCTGCAGTAAGGCCTTGCTCCCTAGGCTTTTCATCATTTCCTGGACATTTAAAACATTAAAACAAAAGTGAGTCTAATACTCAGTAAGTAGTACACCATGCAGTAAACATACTAGGCATCTATTCTTTTCCTTTGAAAACATGCATACATAAACATTTGCATTTCATTCCATGCATAAACATTCTTAGAAATAATTAGGCTTTCATGCATAAACATTATTTCATGCTTTTCATCTTTTCATGCATAAACATTCTTTTCATGCTTTACATCTTTTCATGCATGACATGCTTTTCATGCATTACATCATTTCAGTTTCATAGGCCATTGCACACTGTTACCCCCCGCATGCTAGGGTTAGTGGCCCTATGGCCAATGGATTCGCCTGTGGCCATAGGTTGGAATCCCATTCCATCAGGGTGCAGAACTGGGTGCATTACCAGATACTACTACCCGGCATTACAATCTGCTCATTCATTCATTGGGTACCCCTTTCCTTTCATGTGATCGTTACATATTTTCATACATTGAAACTTTCGTTTCCTTTCTTTCCTTTCATACTTTCATTCATTTCAGTCCTTTTCATTTAATAGTTCATTCATAGGAAAGGAACGTCATTTAAAATCATGAACTTAAACATCATTGAGAGAGGCATGCGCTTAAACATCATTGAAAGACATGAACTTAACATCATTTAAAAGCATAAGCTTAAACATCATTTAAAATCGTGAGCTTAAACATCATTAAAAAGTGTAGGCTTAAACATCACTTAAACATCAATTAAAAGCATAGGCTTAAACATTAATTAAAGGCATAGGCTTAAACATCATTTGAAGGCATAGACTTAAATATCATTTAAAAGCACGAGCATAAACCTCATTTAAAAGCATGAGCATAAACATCCTTTGAAAACAAGAGCTTAAGCATCATCTTTCAAAACACCTTTTAAGATGCCAGCTCATGGCATCCTTTAAAACGATAGTTCTCAGGGATATTTTAAAACATCAGTTCTCAGGGGCATTTTAAAACGTCAGTTCTCAGGGGCATTTAAAGCATCAGTTCATAGGAACATTTTAAAACACATTTAAAGCATCATTTGAAGCATAGAACATGAGACGTTCATTTCCTTTCCTTTCCTTTGCATTTAAACCTTTTCATCATCTTTCTTAGTTCAATACATATGCATTTTCATGAACAAAATACATTTTCATGCTATACTACATATAGGAAATAATCATAAGTTTCTTGAGAGAACATACATGAAAATCTCATGACTTAGAATCTACATGCATGCATTACTTTATACATGTACACACAATTATAATCAATAGGGTACTTAATAAGAGCTATCAAGGAAGGACTGTACATACTATATTCATTTACTTAGAGAAACATTGCAATAAGAGAGAGATATTCTTTCATAAAAAAAGCATGGTGTAAGAAGCATGGTCATAGCTACTTACCTGCAAGCTTTACTAGCAAGTCCATTTGAACATGAAAGTAGACTCCTAGTCCTATCCAATAAAATGAGATAGACATATTAACATCCACCTTACTTTAAGCCTTACTAATCGATACGCTCACACGTTCACTTAAATTCCAACTTGGAATTAAACGTTCTCTTAACCCGTTCGTCTACCCACCAAGCATGGCACTAAGCCAAAACATTAAAATCTTTATTCCAAACATTTTAAAGAAACTCATGGAAGTAAATAACATGCTTGCCATCTCTCTAAAATTAAACATAGCATAAAATAATACAAGGTTACCCATTTAATAAAACTTTAAAACTTTAAAAGACTTAAGCTTATGCTTTACTCATTTAATACCCTTAAAAGCAAGATATAAAATTATAGAACGAAGCAAAACCTCTAAACCAAACCTCTAGCATCTTAAAATAGATTACCAACCAAGATTAGTAAAGGACACATGGTACCAATATATACATAAATTAAAATCATTATAATCATTATTTATGATTAAACCAAGTTTAAGAATAACTTAGCAAAAATTCGAAATATAGGAAATCATATAGCAAAAACCCACTTTAACATATTCGGTTTGGGCTAAAAATAGAGCACACATACTTATTTGCAATATAGAAAATTAAATACATCAAAACATGAGCTAAAACAACTCAATAGGCTTCCCAAAATCACAATAAAAGTAAATAAGTTAAATTAGGATTTTTACCTCAAATTCTTAGCTCCTTTCACGAGGCAAGAAAGCGGATCAAAATGTGATAAACCCGTGTAGATGAAGGCAAGATGATAGCACTATTTTAACCCCACAAATCAACAAGAGAATCCACTTGATTAAACTATGGCTAATTTTTGAAATACACAAGGGAGAGGGTTGAGGATGCTCTTACTTTGCTATGGAGTCAAAAGCTTGATGATGTGAGGAGTTGATTCCTTGAAGAACAAAAGAGAGGGGTACATTCGGCTTTGGCTTGGAGGAAGGAAAATGAAAACTTTTTATTATTTTCCTTGGGTGAGACTGACGGCTAAGGGGGGAAAAGCCTTAGGATAGATTTTATTTTCTTTTCTCCCCTTTTGGTTGGCTTGCTTTGGACGATTGGGTGGGTGGAAGTGAAGTCAAGGCTTCCTTTGGAAGCTTAGATGGCTTGGACGATGGGGGCTTTGGAGGAAAAGAAATAAAAGCTTCTCTTGGAAGCTCTTGGAAGTCTTCTTGACCAATATGTGCTTGGAGGGAACAAGAAATGGTTTGGCTTGTCTTGGAAGCTTGAAGTTGGCGTGTAAGATGAAGAAGAGAAGAAAAGGTCTAATGGCTTCTTGAGGAAGCCGATTGTTTCAATGGGTGAAAAGGTGAATTGATAAGTCAAATGGCTTATCTTATAAAGGAGATGGGATTTTGTCCCTTCCTTGGGGTATTGACCGATGGCTTATGAGGAAGAGAAGGAAAGTTGTTTTCAACTTCTTCCTTTGGTGATGGTTGACCGAAGGATGCATGGAGAAAGAATTTAATTTCTTTCCCTTGGGAGCTTTACGGATGGAAGAAGGAAATGGGTCAATTGGTCTTAGTCAAGGCTTCTTTTGCAAGATAAGAAATGGATAGTGGGGATCTATCCACCTCAAAATGCTTTTTCACCTACCAATCCAATGGTAGAGATTAATTGGGCCATTCTTGAAATAAATAAAAATAAAAGGGCTTAAGAGAAATATTTCAAAGTCTTGAAAATAATATTCTTGACTCATTTTAATAAATCATACTTTTAAAAATAAAAATAAAACATACTTTTCTTAGTTTTTTAAAAAATAAGACATACTCACTTCAAAATAAAATAATTGAGAGTAGTAATAAAAATAATCTTTATCTCAAAATATTTAACTTAAGAATTAATAAAGTGACGTTGGACCTACTTAGTAGGATGCGGGTATTACAAATGTGGTAGCAGATGCCCTTAGTCTCAAGACCCAGGTCGACATGCAATCACTTTTACCAGAAATGAGGGAACTACTAATAGGAAGGCCACCAAGAGATGTTAGGTTAACAGTGGTGCAAGAGATTGTGCCATTGACTGATGAGGATATCATCAAAGGATAGAATAAGTATGATAAGTTGGAGAAGCTTCGGCGAAAACTTTTGAAATCTGAAGGACCGCAACACTTTTCAATTGGCAATGATGGGATGTTACGTTATAAGGAGAGGGAAGTGATTCCTAACGTTCCTAAATTAAAGGAAAGAATTATGAAGGAAGCCCATTGTACACCATATACTGCTCATCCTGGCAGCACCAAAATGTACCGGGACTTGAAGGGACAATTTTGGCGGGATGGAATAAAAAGTGATGTGGCTGATTTTGTTGCAAGATGTTCAAATTTCCAGTTGGTAAGGCTGAGCATTAGAGGCTAGCAAGAGAGTTGCAACCATTACCGATCTCAGAATGGAAGTGGGAGGATGTGTCTATGGATTTTATGGTAGGTTTGCCAAGGACATCGTTGGAAAATAATTCAATATGGGTCATAGTTGACCGACTGACCAAAAGTGCGCATTTCCTACCAATTACTAACACAAATTCATTGGACAAGCTCTTCCGAGTCTATGTTAAGGAAATAGTCAGACTTCATGGAATACCTAAGTCTATAATGTCTAATAGAGACACGCGGTCCACTTTGCATTTTTTTTGGCAAAACTTACAGATAATATTGGGCATGAATCTAAGGTTTAGTAGTGCCTATCATCCGCATACAGATGGACAGATAGAGTGACCTATTCAGACGTTGGAAGATATGCTATGTGCTTGCATAATGGAGTTGAGTGGTGACTAGGAAAGCCATTTGCCATTTATAGAATTTGCTTATAATAATGGCTTTCAAGCTACAATACAAATGGCACCTTACGAAGCATTGTTTGGAAGAAAGTGCAGATCTCTGCTGTATTGGGACGAAGTAGGTGAGAGAAAGTTGCTTGGACTAGAATACTTGCATGATGTATAAAAGCAAGTAGAATTGATCCAGGAAAGGATGAAAGCAGCTCAAAGCCATCAAAAGAGTTATGCCAACAAGAGACGAAAAAACTTAGAGTTTGATGTGGGAGATTGGGTGTACGTCAAGGTATCACCTATGAAAGGAGTCGAACAGTTTGGAAAGAAAGGAAACTTGAGTCCCAGGTATGTAGGACCATTCAAAGTTATGGAAAGAGTCGGTGCAGTCACATATCATTTGGATCTACCAGCTGAGATGCAAGGAGTGCATATGACTTCAACTAAACTTGTCTTATGAAGAATGGCAACCTGTAGTGATGGAAGCCGGTAGCATATGACTTCAACTAAACTTGTCTTATGAAGAATGGCCCGTTCAGATCGTGGATAGTAAAAATTAAGAACTAAGAAACTGAAAGGTGTCTTTAGTAAAAGTTCTTTGGAATAATCTAGCTTTTTAAGAAGCAACGTGGGAAAGAGAGGATTCGATGAAGACTAAATATCCTCATATTTTTTGTAACTTAGGTCATATATATTCATGAATCTTATGTATGAACGATTGAATGATTGTATCTTATTTTCTTATGCATGACTGTCTTTGTGTTATCTATGAATTTTTGTAATGATATGTGTGCCTACTATACCTGTGCACAGGGCATGGTTCATAATAGGAATACCCCTCGCATGTCTGTATCTTCTTAGCACAGATTAGAGCAAGACGTGAGCGTAGTCGCCTGTAACAACCCGACCCTAAGTTTAGGCTATAAGATAAGTTTTATGTATTTTTTCTTATAACCATAAACATTCTATTGTTATTATTATTATTATTATTATTATTATTATTATTATTATTATTATTATTATTATCAGATTTTATAGTTAATAGTTTTAATAATTATTAGTATTAGTATTATTAAAATTATCAGATTTTACATTAGTAATTTTAATAAGATTATTATCATTTGCTATTTTTAGTATATTTTTATGATCGGATTTGTACATTAGCCGATAGAGTTCTTCTACCTTATTTCTTTCTATCTTCACCCGTTAGCACCATGTTTATCTTCAGTTGAAAAAGTTTCCTAATAGGAAATCAAACTCTCCACTACACATTCTCCCTCTCCTCTCGACAGTTCTGTAACCGAAGACTTAAGACTAGTATTTATATTTGGACTCTTTCTCTCCTTCTGAAAACCTCCCAAAAAAACCTTAGGAATTATCCTCACGGCAACACTCTCCATCATCACACAACAACGTTCTTCCTCGGCAAACAAAAACAACAAGCCTTCCCTGCACGTCTCCACTCACCGTAACATGCACATGCACATCTCTATCCCTCTAGATTTCCTTTTATTCTCAAACACTTATATATATATATATACACACACACACACACGGTTAGATCTCATACATGAAGAAAACTCCAAGCCAAACTCCTTTGAAGCCTTCCACTCGATGCACCATGCACGCTGCCCCTCCACTCCATGAACAGGCGCCAAACCACGATCCCCGCCGTTCCATCTCCACCGCAGCCTGGTCCTCACCCACTTGGAAAACACCACCCTCAACCTCTCGGGGAGCCCCTGTTTCCTGCACCAAAAATAGAGTATGTACTGATCTCCAACCGTAAGCCACGGTCCAGCCACCACCGACCACCCTAGGTCATCGGAACACCACCCACGGCGCCATAATCTGCCGACCAACCCAGCACCGATGAGCCCACTCCCTCCCGGTGTGCACACAACTGCCAGCCACCCCAGCCCAGCCACGTGCTCCTCCTCCCTCTCGGTAGACTCTACCATCAGCTCTCTCTCCCTCTCTCGATGTCGCACCACGACAAGGACTCGCCAGCTGCACCGTCGTGACCCCCCACCAGCCGCCAGAGCCACCAGTCATGCAGCTCCTCCCCTCAGTGAGTATCGGCTCTGTCGAACTCCCTAACCCTAGCTCTGTTTCTCTAATGATATATGTTGTGTTTTCAGCATATGTTAATTGATAAAATTACAAATATGCCCTTTTAAATCTAATATATAGAAAGGCTACTTTTATGTAAAGACTTATATTTCATGTGGGGTTTAACAAGTAAGTTGGGCTACTTTTTAAATTAAATATATTAGCTGTATGTTATTAAGTATTAAATTAAGTTTGAGTTATATTAATAGCCTTCAATAACTTTATATTGAATACTATTAAGTTTATTTTTATAAATCGGGTGTTTTCACCTGTTGTGCTTTTATTAAACTTAGATATATAAATATACATATATATATATATAGATAAAGTTATATATTTAATAATATTGAAAGATTAAATATTATATTATTAGTATTTAAATTCCAGTGGCTAATCATTTATTTTAAATACTTTAAAATCTATGGTATGAAATAAACCTCTAATGTTTTTACAATGGATTTTGATATATTTATTCTATTGAAGTTGTAAATTTTTAAAATAAAGAAGTATATTAAAAGTATTATAATAGTATTAGATTTCTTATAAGATTAAATAATTATGTTAATCATGGGAAAGTAAATCTATTTTAAGAATCGAGATTTTTATGACTTATTTAAAATAGCCCAAGTGTTTTAATTAAGTAAGAATATGTTATTAGTATTTTTAAATAATTTAAGATATAAACATTTATTGATTTTATATTAAACGGAATATTTTATTCATTATATTCTACAGTATGAATTTTAATTAAGTAGGGAATTAGTACATGTTATTCTAGACAGATTTAGTGACGTTTAAAATATTGCGTTTAGGTGACGAGCTACGAAGTGAGATTTAAGAAGAAGCACAGCAAGGTAAGTTATTTGATCACAAAATTAGGATCATCACAGTTTAGCTTATATATACGTATTATTAAAGCCAGTTCATTGATAGCCAATTTTTATGTATCACTCATGTCATATGCAAACATGTCATCCAACATAGCACACAATCAGTTCATTCCACATCATGTTCAGATTTAGAAATTATAATTATATAAGTATTATGTCATGCATCTCATGGTCATAAG
This sequence comes from Cyclocarya paliurus, assembly GCA_029856935.1. NCBI lineage: Eukaryota > Viridiplantae > Streptophyta > Magnoliopsida > Fagales > Juglandaceae > Cyclocarya > Cyclocarya paliurus. The sequence goes on along the minus strand of CM056960.1, from coordinate 4,964,162 downwards.
ACACGTAAGCTATCTTAAGTTCAAGTGCAAGATAAAATCAGTTCAGTTAATTAGATGGCCATTTAGATGCTTGGTACCAATGCAGTTCAGTTTTAGGGTGGATGTGCAAGCCACGGACTCAAGCGTGGTCCACCATAGTATGCCAGAATACTATCAGTGGCTCCCCTCACGGCCACGGGACGTGGGGCCAGTGCACAACCTCGCACACATAGTTAAGTGTGTTGGCCAGTCAGTTCAGTCAGTTAAAACAGATCAGTCAGTTAATTTAGATAAATCAGTCATGCATAGCATAAATATCAGTATGAACAGTCATGAATTTTAAGCTCTCAGCATGAAAATTTTTATGAAAACCTTATGTTTAGTATGTTAACGATGTGATGGATTTCTTACTGAGTTTTCGACTCATTTTAGTTTGTTTTCATGTTTTTTTAACCACCCAAGTGAGGATGATGATTACGAGCAGACAGGTCATGATTAGAAGGAGTAGTTAATTTAGTTTCAGACCTCTTGGAATGAAAAATTGCTTTTATGATATGAGTTTTATTCAATTTATTCATTAATATTTTTGGAAGAAATTTTAGACAAAGTTTTATGAAATAAATCCTAAATTGTTTTTATTTAATATAAGATCTCTTACCGGGTTTATTTTATGAAAAACACGTGACACTCCTAGCCTACGGGAAGGGGGTGTTACATCGCCGAAATCAACAAATAAGAAGGGATCAAGTGATCAGAGCTCATTGGCAGCAAATGGAAAGATTTAAACATCATCGCACTCATGTATTGGATGCAGACTTTCGAAACAATATCATTCTAAGGAGAGATGCTAATAGGTTACGTCTTCTCAGACTTAACCCTGAAGCAGAATCCAATCATGATGCAGAAGCTCATGCTTTCAAGATATGAGCATTTTGAAACCTCAGATACGTCGGTTGACCGTATCCATTATCGTGAAGATGGATGACCTATTGAAGACACTGAGATTGAGCATAGGTTGAATGAAAAGTGAGTGAATATGTATTACGATTATGAGTTGGATGTGATATTCTATTTCTCAGAAGATTCGGTGACAATCGAAGAAGGTGAAGTGCCACAACCATCTTCATCTGAGGAGTCTACAGTCGCTAGTACAAGAGGTAATAAGGAGGATTGATTAACTTTCCCTAGTAAGTTTTTTTTTTAGTGGGACTACGGTGCCGATTTTGAGGATGAAATCTTTTTCTAAGGGGGGATGATGTGACAACCGAGACTTTCTAGGCTTTTTGTGTAGTTTTTTTTTATAAGCCCATGAGAGTTTCAGCCATGATAAGAAATTTAGGTTTTGAAGCCCAATGGAACTAGGGCTCACACCCAACTTAAGATCATGTATGCCACTTGCCATCCAATAGAGCTTTGTATAGGACTTGAGGAATCTAGATGGAAATAAGGGAAGAGAGATGAGAAAGATCTAGGGTTTGGCTTATATGCCTACTGATTAAGCTGCATTATTGCATATTTTATACACTTAAAACCAATATATTTTTAATTATTTTATTATTGGTTTTAGATGAAAAAATTGATTAAGAGGCATAAATCCAAGTTATGATTTAAATTGATTAAAAACATAGTTTATGCTTAATTTTATAACTTGTGATTTAATTGAATAATATTTATTCACTTGCACAACACATTTTTAATATTTTATTTTTCCCTTCTAGTTTTGTTTTATTTTATTTATGTTTTTTTTTTATTTATTTATTTTTCTGTTGTTGTTTATCTAGTTTCATTTTTTTTTATTTCTTTTACAGCCACTGCAAAACGACATGTAGTTTGTCCAAAACTACATGTCGTTGCTTCCATCTTCAACCCGCTGCACTTCAACCCACTACACCGTTGCGTCCTGTGCAGCACAGCCCAAGCAGCACCTTCACGCTTCAATCCTCTGCATGATCGGCATCATGCTGCACGGCCCAACCACCCTCGGCTCAGCACCACCTCATGCATGCACCATGCATGGCCTGCACGTCAACCCGCTGCACGTCCATCGCCATGAGCAGCTACACCCGTGAATCCACCCAGCCAAGCAGCAAGCACTTCAATCCTCTTCAAGTTCGGCAGCACCACTTCAAGCAGCACCTTCACGTCGGCAGCACCACTTCATACATGCACCATGCACGGCCTCGCCAAAGGCACCCACGGCTTCCATCTGCTGCCTCCTCAGCCACCTACAAATGCCGAAGCACCATCCTCTGTTTTAAGAGGTGAAAATAGAGCACGTTGCTCCACCTAGCACCACCAAGCTCAACCACCGCATTGCTTTCTGCACCCTACCTCCACGCTGCACTACATTCGCAGGTTCAGCAACAACACTTCACGGCCAAAAGCCCAGCCAGCACCACCTTCCGAAGCTAGCACCACCTCCGCCAGCCTCCATGCATGCGTTCAGAGCATGCACAGCTGCAGCCCACATGCACAGCTCAGCCGAAACCAGTCCCCTGTTTTGACACAGAAAAACAGAGCAAGTTTCCAGCTCTGCCAAACACTGCCTCCTCAGCCACGCACGTCTCCAGCCTCACCCGAAGCCACCACACTGCCCAGCCATGCCAGACGCACAAAAGAGAAAGAAAAAATAAATAAAATAAAAGCTTTGGACGCTGCACAAGAACGACACACGGAAGAAGAAAAAAAAATAAAAAGAGAAGAGAAAGAGAGAGGAGTGGAACTAAAAATAAAACGGAAGAGGAAAGAAAAAAAATAATAAGAAAAGAAAGAAAGAGGGAGAAGGAATGAGACGGCAAGGGCAGAAGAAAAGAAAAAAAGAAGAAGAAGAAAAGAACAGGAAGAAGAACGCAGAAACGGAAGAGGAAGAAGAAAAAAATAAAAAAGAGAAGAGAAAAGAACAGGAAGAAGAACGCAGCAATGGAAGAAGAAGAAGAAAAAAAAAAGTGCTTTCGGTGCGAGCAGAATAAATAAATAAACATGCTGGGCAGCAACGGAATGAAAGAGGGACTTTACACATGCAGAAATTGAAAAAGAAAAAGCTGGTCGGCTGATTTATTCTTGAGACTGGACGCACGAGAACAATAATAATATGTGGGGAACATGGCAGCTAAGCACAGCAGTGGGAGAGACAAGGAATCATGGACATAAGCGAACGCAGTGACTTTTCAAGCCTATATAAGGACTGAAGATAGACAGAGGAAAGGGGTCGATGTTAGACACCCAGTAGAATAGCTTAGGATTAGTCTGTAGTTTTTTCAATTTTGGAGAAAGTGCAGATGAAGTGAGAGAGTTTGGTGATGCAGTTGAGAGCCTAATGGACCAACTATTGTTACCGAGCTGTCCTCCTTCATCTGTATTCTCCACTTTTAATTTTATTTTTTTCATTTTAATTTATGATGATTTATTTTCTTGCACTTTTAATTTCTGCACTTTAAATTTATGTCATTTATTTTTCTGCACTTTAATTTATAGTCATTTAAATTTCTGTCATTTATTTTTCTGCAATTTTATTTCCTGCAATTTATTTTTATATCATTTAATTTTCTTGCTCATTTAAATTTCAGTCATTTAATTTTTAGTAATTTAAATTCACTATCTTGCACTTTAATTTCTTTACTTTTCATCACTGCTTCTCAACACTCAAAGCCAACCAAAAATGAATCTGGTTCACAACCAGTAAATTTTCTTTTTCATTGCACTCTTTCATCCATTGTACATATCATCACTTTTTATTTTTATTTTCTCATTGTAAATAATTCCACCATTTTACACGAGTTTATTTTTAGCACTTTCCCTGTGGAGACGATCTAGCAATTTATTCCTAATTACTACGCGACACGCTCCTGCACTTGGGATAGCCTTTTGGCTGCTCATTTTCGAACGAGTCACCTACCAGAGGAGATTAATCTTTTTCTTGCCATGTGTCATGCATGCATGGAGGTTTGCATCAAGGAAGAAGTTTTGTCACAATAGGGAAAGAGATTCTAGAAGGAAATGATTAGGTTATGGAAAAGTGGACCTTAGGGAAGGCCAAGAGGTCATGCACAACAACTATGGAGAAAGGAGGATTTGCTTTTTTGCCATGTGTCATGCATGCAAAAAGGTAGGTAAAAAGTTTGTCTTAGGAAGGAAGGCCTACACGCCTAGGGCTTCTAGAAAGAAAATCTTGTATAAGAACACCTTGAGATGGATGACTAGGGCAAGGTTTTTTGAGCAATATTGGACCAATCACATGCTTGTCCAAAAGTGTGGTGAAAAGAAGATCTTCTTGGGAGAATAAAGAGGGTTTGACAGCCCATGCACACACACACACACACTTTTCACTTGCCACTTGGCACTCATGCACACATGTAGAAGATTGAGGAAGATTTCTACCCTGACAAGGACCATATAGCCACAAGATACATTAAATCAAGACATGAAATGAAGGGCAAAAGAGGAAGGAGGTTTCAGTTTTGAGGATGTAGGCACCACTTGTCCAAAAGGAAATCCCATTGTGTTTCCAATATAATAAAATGATGAGATAGGAAGAAGCCATAGGGTGAGATGCCACTTGGCAACCATGCAAATGAGCTTGGCTCATGCAAGAAGCTTGCAGTGTGTCTATAAAAGGGAGAGGAGCCGAAAACCCCAGGACCTTTAGTCACTTTGTGCATTGCACTTGAGGTGTTTGGCCATCACCATTCTCTCCAATTTTCAGTTACTTTCTTACCATCCAAACACTCTCCACAATATTTTCTTCTTATCCAAACATCATTTGGAGGGTAAGCAAAGCTAGGAGTTAAATTCAAGAGGAGAATCTAGAAGGCATAAGGACAACTTTTCCCTTACTAGACACACACATGCATGGTTTCAAGGGGATGAAGTGTCAGTTTTAGCAAGTTCATCTAGAACTCATGCTCACACATATACACACTTGAGCTAGAGGAGTCAGCTCATATCTTTGAAGGTTTTTCATATGAATCTACATTTTCACACACACTGCTAAATTAGGGTTTTTCTTCATGGGAAGTGGATTTAACCCTACTTGTTTTAAAGTTCATAAGCATGATGTTTTGAAGAAAGAGGGTCATGGACTTAGTGATTTTTATGAGCTAGGGTTTTTTCATAGTTAAGTTTCAGACTCAAGAGAGGAGGGTCCAAATGTTTGAAGCCTTTTTCTTGAAAAAAGATGTCAAGAGCACAACACTTAATCACATGAGTTAGGGTTTTTCTTAAATGATGAACCTAACAAGTATTGTATATCTTTTTCAGCTTGCTTGCTATAAATATATATATATATATATATATATATATATATATTTCAGATTTTTCTAAGTACACTTCTAACTTGTACTTGGATATTTTATGTATATGTCTTGTGAACTTGTTGGTTGCTTAGTTTATGTGATTGTTCAAGATACCAATGTTTCTTTCGCGCGATATTATCTCTTCTTAGCATGATGATCTAATGTATAAATAGAATGGCCTATGGAATATGCATTCATGTTATGAAAATGGAATAGGAAGCCATCTAGGGTTTGGATTGCATAATATGTAATTGTATATGTGTAACAACCCGACCCTAAGTTTAGGTTATAAGATAAGTTTTATGTATTTTTCCCATAACCATAAATATTCTATTATTATTATTATTATTATTTCTATTATTATTATTATTATTATTATTATTATTATTATTATTCTTTTTCTTTTTATTATTATTGTTATAGGATTATTATTCTATCTCCATTAAGAATCCTAAACTATACCAACTTAGCTTACGTTCGGTTTCTCCACCCCGCACGTCTCCCTCATCCCTCTAGGTTTCCTTTTATTCTCAAACACTTATATATATATATATATATATATATATATATATATATATATATATATATATATATACACACACACACGGTTACATCTGATACATGAAGAAAACCTCCAAGCCGTAAACCTCCCTCGAAGCCTTCCTCCCATGTATGCTGCTCCCTTGTCCAGAGCACCCAGTGCCGACTTGCATGCCGTGTCCTCCCTCAAACAAACAAACGTTCAAGTCATTCCTCCCGTTGCCTTTCACCTCGACACCTGAGAAACACACAACCAGCGCTCACCGTAGAGCAAAACGAGGCCACTGCACAACCACACACACGACAGTGCACCAAGAACCACCAGCTTTCCCACACGCAGCAACCATCACACTGAAAATAGAGTCTTTATGCAGCCCACAAAAGCAGCGCCAACCACTGAAAAGTATAGAGAGAATACTCTGTTTTCCACTCCCGTAACAAAGCAGTCATGTCCCTTCCACCCGAGCCACTTGCTTGGCCGGATTCCACCATAGATGACATCGAAATGCCACCACCAGCCACCACAGAAGACTTCAGACCATCCTCAACCGCCAAGGCACGCCGCAGCAGCCACGGACGTGAAGCCGAAGCCTCTGTTTCTCTTCCACGGTAGCCACCTCAAGGGATGTCGAACCACCTCTCCGAAGACACAGAAATTTCTGGCCAACCTTGTTCCTTCGCCGGAGGGCCACCATCGCACTCAGCCCTCTCTCGGTGAGTCTCGCTGCAAGCCTCACTCCCACTCTCCTGTTTCTCTACAGAATATATATATATATATATATATACATTTAGTTGCTTTTAGGTTTTTATTTACGTAGTGCATGTGTTAAAGTAGATTTACTCATATACCTTTTTAATCCGTGTTTTAAATATTACTACATGTATAACCTTATGTTTAAATATATGTTAATTATGAATGTTAGTAGTTCATTTTATTTTAAGTCGCGTTTAATGTTTTGAGTTGAGTTTAATTTCATTAGATAAATATATGAATCTTAAGTTCATTTTTATAAGATAATGTTTAAGGAATTTGAAATATATTTTAAAGTATATCTTTGAGCCTAATATTTTAGTTGATTTTCCTTTGTATATATTGTAGGATTTTAATAAAACTATTATGTTGTTAAGTATTAAATTAAGATTTAATTATACTAATAGCCTACAATAATTTTATATTGAATACTATTAAGTTTATCCTTATGAATCGGGTGGTTCCACCAGTTGTGTTTTTATTAAACTTAGACATATATATTTATATATATAAAGATATATATTAGATATTATATTAGTATTTAAATTATAGTGGTTAATCACTTATTTTAAATACTTTAAATCTATGTTATGAAGTGAACCTCTAATATGTTTATAATAGACTTTGATATTTTTATGCTATTGAAGTTTTAAATTTAAAATAAAGAAATATGTTAAGAGTTTTAAAATTATATTAGTATTTATTAGATTTCTTAAATTAAACAATTATTTTAATCATGAGAAAGTAAATCTATTTTAAGAATTTAGGTTTTTATGACTTATTTAAAATAGCCCAAGTGTTTTATTAAGTTATAATATGTTATTAGTATTTTTTTTTTGTAATTTAAAAATATCAGGATTTATTGTTTATAGTGTTAAGCATAATATTTATTTAACTATTTTCTAGATTATGAATTTAATTAAAGTAGGAAATTAGTACATGTTATTCTAGACAGATTTAGTGACGTTTAAAATACTGCGTTTAGGTGACGAGTTACGAAGTGAGATTCAAGAAGAAGTGCAGTAAGGTAAGTTATTTGATCACAAAATTAGGATCATCACAGTCAGCTTATATTCAAGTATTATTCAAGCCAATTCATTGATAGCCTTTGTTTATGTACCACTCATGTCATATGCAAACATGTCATCCAGCATAGCATACGATCATGTCATTCCGCATCATGTTCAGATTCAGAAATTATAATTATGTATGTATTATGTCATGCATCTCATGGTCATAAGACACTTAAGTTATCTTAAGTCCAAGTGCAAGATAAGATCAGATCAGTTAATCAGATGGCCATTCAGATGCATGGTACCAATGCAGTTCAGTTTCAGAGTGGATGTGCAAGCCACGGACTCAAGCGTGGTCCACCATAGTATGCCAGAATACTATCAGCGGCTCCCCTCGTGGCCACAGGACGTGGGGCCGGTGCACAACCTCGTACACAGGGTTAAGTGTGTTGGCCAGTCAGTTCAGTCAGTAATCAGTTCAGTCAATTAAATCAGAATAGTTAGTTAAATCATAACAGTTAGTTAATTCAGATAAATCAGTCATGCATAGCATAGACATCAGTATGAACAGTCATGAATTTTAAGTTCTTAGCATGAAAACTTTTATGAAAACCTTACGTTTAGTATGTTAACGTTGTGATGGATTTCTTACTGAGTATTCGACTCATTTTAGTTTGTTTTCATGTTTTTAACCACCCAGGTGAGGATGATGATTACGAGCAGACAGGCTAGGATTAGAAGGAGCAGTTATTTTAGTTTCAGACCTTCTAGAAATAAATTTATGTTATTGCTTTTATGACATGACTACTACTCAGTTTATTCATTTAAAATTTGAAGAAATTTTTATCAGACAAACTTTTATGAAATAAATTCTAAATTGTTTTTATTTTAATATGAGATCTCTTACCGGGTTTATTTTTATGAAAAACACGTGACACTCCTAGCCTACGGGAAGGGGGTGTTACAATATGAATGATTGTTGCTTGACCGAATCTTGTATAGGACTAAGCTCAAGAAAATGTTTATCTATAACCAATAGAATATTTTGGCCACCCATAAATATTCTTCTTAAAGTTTGTTTACTATATTAGAAGATTCTAAGTTCATGAAATGTTGATTGGAATGATTGTTTTCAAGCTTAAAGGCCTCAGGTATTGCCATATATGAAGTATGATCATTTTATGGTGGAAGTTTAATGAGCTAAGAATGATTTTTAGATTGCTAGGGTTCTATGTTTCTGTTCTTTCAAGGAAAGTATTGAATGTTTGTGTTTTGGTTGATGTTCAATGCCTTAGAATTGTTATAAAAGAACATGTTTGCATGTTCTAATATTTTCAAGCCGTAACGCGATATGTATTGAAATTGCGTGTTGAATGTCATATGATCATGATGAAGTACTCAGCATTACATGTGTCTCATGAAAGTATACGTTTTCATTGTCATGTCATATGTATTGTGATTGTGAAAATTCTTTGAAAGAAAAAGAGTATTTTAAAAGTTTTTATCATGACCCCAAAGGATAGGATGGAGAATGTCCTAGTGGAACTCCTCTGTCCACTCAGGAGTATTTAAAATAGAGTGGCAACCCCTGGGTCGACGAAGTATGATCAACTGATCTTGAATGGTTCCTAAAAGAAAAGGATACTAGAGCGGGATCGCACCTAAAGGTAGTGGGTGCACTACGGTGAAAGTGAAGTGAGCTGCCGTAATATGAAAGTTTAAAGTAAGACGTAGTCACCTTGGTCAAAATGGCCAATAGTCGATGTGGTAACTAGTGGGGAACACATAGTGCACAGGGGAACCGTGAGGTATCCATTCATAAGTTAAGAAAGGCCTCGAGCTCAAAACTATGTTATATGATCAAGAACCTTGCTCACAAGTATGTTTAATGAAAAAAATATGAAACGAAGAAAGAACGTTTATGAAAGAAAGGTTATGAAAGTCATGTTTTACACGATGTCGTTTTGAATGATCAAGTACATAAGTAAAGTCTCATGTCCATGCATTCATTATTAAGTTTGCTTCCATATGCTTATGATATCTGTTATCTATTATTTGTTTACTTATTGAGATTTCTCAAAATCTCACTGTTGTATTTTCTACTATCATTCCTCTATTCAGAATGGTAGAAGTTGTGACAGATTTAGTAAACGTAAATGACGAAGTGCAAGAGGACAACACCGAGCATCGTGCCAAAGATGGTCATAAGCCCGTCTGAGCCTTCCATTTTGGATCATCTTGTGTCTATTGACCAGGCAATCCCTAAGATACTTCAGGACATAGAAAATTTTGGCCCGAACCTCACTGAAGATGAAGATCAATGTGATAAGACCACTTTTGGGAAATGACTCTTTGTTTACTTTGGATGTTTTGGTCCTGTGTTTTGGGAGTCTTTTTGGAAACTTTAACACTTTTGATGACTCTTATGGATTATGAAATTGGGATTTTATGTTCTTTAGTACCATGACTATTGTTCCATTAATTGACTTAAGTTGACTTTCCGTTGTGATCTACTGCATATTGTTAGTTATCATTAGGTGCATTGCATCTTATCTGTTATGTACAAGGGGTAGGTAATCTTGTGTTGCATATCCCGGCATTTCAGTTTTTGCCAAATCTCAAGCAGGGTCTGGGGGTGCCACAAGAAATATCACCTTACAATTTGCCATTAATTTGTGCATTTTATTCATCATGCTATGCTTACGGTAAGTTAACCTCTAACTTACTTTTAGAATATTGTCTATGTGTGTTTATAAGAGAATAGTTATTCATGTTCTTATATATGTCGTATTATGCCATGTCGCAAAATAGTTATCTATTACATACATTATACTACGTCACAAAATGTATATCAATTACACATTAGCTATGTCAAAAAATGTTTATCTGTTATACATTATGCCATCTCACAAAATGATTAAATGTTACACATTATGCCAAGTCACGAGATGTCCATTTGTTACATAATACGTCATGTCACAAAATATTTATCTGTTTCATGTTATACGATGTCATTCATCACAGTACATGTCATGTTACGTTACGTCATGTTATCAATCATTCCATTCCACGCCATGTTATATCTCGAGTATAGAGTGTGTACAAAATCGTATTTTTCACATGAGTCAAGTATTTTATGTTCATCACAACCCCAAGTGCTAGGATGAGGTAATATCCTAGTAGAACTCCATTATTCATGCTGTAGTTTTTGAACTGGTGTGAAATTTCTTGGGTTGACAAAGTACTATCAACAGGTTTTGAATGGGGCCTAATTAACTAGTCACTAGAGCAAAGCCAAGCACCAACACCAGTGGTGCCACCCACATTTCAATTTCATGTTTTATGTACTCGTGAGGGTGCAGATATCTGTCACAAAATACATACATTATGTTTTTCATAATAGGAGCAGATACCTGTGAACTGATACTTATGATAACTGTGAAGACCAAGAAAGGTGGAGTAACCCAATTAGAAAATTGGTTTGGTACTAGGTATCTAAGGCTTTGAGAAGGGCCCAAGCCCATGAGTAATTTGGCCCCTATAAGAAATTAGGAATTTGAAGCCTAATGGAACTAGGGCACATGCCCAACCCAAATTCTTGGACGCCACATGTCATCCAATGGAGCTTGTAGCTAGGACTTAATGAATCTAGACTGAATTGAGGGAAGAGAGGTGAGAGAGCCTAGGGTTGGGTCTTGTATGCCTACCATAGAGGATCACCCACCTTTTTTCCATGTGTCATGCATGCAAATGGGAAAGAGATGTTGTCTTGTCTTGGGAAGGGGCAAAATCTACATGGGAAAATGGTGAGCCGCACGCCTATGGAGCTTCTAGAAGAATTTTGTGAAGGGCATACTTGAGGTGGATGGCTAGGGCAAGGGAACTTGTGCTTTTGCCACCCACAATGACCAATCACACATTGTCCGAGACAATGGTAGAAGAAAGGAAAATCTCCTTGGGAAGAGATGGAGATTTCGGTCCCATGCATACACCCACACTCCTCACATGCCACTTGGCACACATGCGCACATGTAAGAGATTGATGAAAATTTGAGCTCGATAAAAGACCATTTCGCCATAGGTTCATTAACCAAAACATGAGGTGAAGGGCAAAAGGGGAATGGAGTTTTGGTTTTGAGGAAGGAGGCACCACTTGACCAAAAGGTTCTATTGTGTTCCTAATGAAATCAAATGATGAGGAAGAGGGAAGAGGCCTTAGGGTGAGACGCCACTTGGACATCCATGCAAATGAGCTTGGCCTGTGCTAGAAGCTTTTTGTGTCTATAAAAACGGAGGGTGCCGAAAACATCTTTTTCTTTAGTCACTTGGAGGATTTCGTTTGAAGAGCATTTGGCCACCACACTTTTCACATTACTCTTTTCTCATCCAAACATCATTTTGAGGGTAATCAAGGTTAGAAGGTTAGAAGATACTTGCTAGAAAGAGAGTCACGCAAGGTACGAAGCATGAACACTCTTTCTCCTTACACTACACACACGGCAAAGGGATGCAAGTTTCGGACTTGGCTAAGTCCGCAATGAACACTTGCTCACACACACGCACCCATGGCTAAGAAGATTATTGTGTTGTTTTTGTGAAGCTTCTCACATGAGCACACCTATGTACACTTAGCTAGATTAGGGTTTTGTTTTCTTCTAAAAGAATATAGACTCAACTTCATTGCTTTAAACTCATAAACACGATGTTTTGAGGATGAAGACCATGGCTCTTGTGACTCCCCCAAATTTCACTTGGGATCAGACAGACATTTGAAGCGTCGAGACATGCAACACAAGGTTACATGCCCCCATTCATGACATATAAGATGCAATGTTCCTAACATGCATATAGCATTATGCAATATTCATAGCGGATAATTTTTTTTAGCAATACTATGCACCAAACTTGTAGTATCCCAAGTAATTAAAGTGTAATCCATTCATTCTAAACAAAATAAACATCCATGATTACAGTACGGGTCTCAAAAGACTGTAATCTCAAAACATGGGAGACCAAATTCCATAGTTACATGACCAAAATACACTATTGGGCTAGTTCGTTGAGTAACTCATGTAACTTGACAACGAGGCTAGAATACTGTCCAAAAAAAATAACTATGGAAGCTATATGCTTGGCGTCGTGTCTATGGCACTTAGTCGATTAGCTCCAGTCAATCAGTGTCCGCTCCCTGCTCCAATCCTGACACATCGTCTACCATTATGGAAGAGTTATCATCCACGTGATACAAGTTATGGAAGAGTGCAACATAAATTAGAGTCTAGTATTATGGTTATGTGATTGAAGGCCTTGGACTTGTTTAATTAATTAAAGGGGCTTATTTTATTAGTTATAGGAATTAGTCTAGAATAATTGGGCTTGAAAATGTCTGGCCCATATATGTCTTATTTTTATGAACTAGGGTTTTTGGGAAGGCCTTGTATTTTGTCCAAGGGCTTATTTGGAAAGTTACATTTTAAGGAACTAGGGTTAAAAGGAGGTACTGTAGCGAGTTACTGTAGCCGCGGCACTGTTCATCTAGGGGCATTTTTGGAAGAAAGGGGTTTATTTTGGGCTAGGGTTTCAATTAGGTTTTGGTTTAAATACTCTTTGTAGCCTCATTTGAAGGTTAGTTTATGAAATTTGATGAATTTGTTTATTGTGAATGAAGTTTATCTCCACTTGTTCTTGATTGAACTTTTGAACTTATCAAAGGTAAATCACAACCTTTGTGGCATTCCTCCTTATAATCTGGGTTTCTAAGATGGGTTCTTCAACGGGTCTAGATTTTAATATAATCTAGGTTCTTGAAAGAGTTCTCATCGGATCTAGATTCTCCATCCATTGACTTGAGTTTGGCTTTCTTAAGTGCGTTTTCAATTTAATTGTGGGTTCAGGGATTCCTTTTCCCGCAGGTTCATATCACTATAATTTTGAAAACACTGTACTTGATACGCTTATCGAGGTTACTATTCACTCCTAAACAATGCATAATAAACTTAGTACTGAAAAATCCTAAATATTCATATTAACCTATAGTAAAAATCGTTTACTGAAATTCAACCCCGAAGTGCCCCTAAAAATAATTTCATAGTTTCGAACAAGCATTTCGTCTGAAATTATGAAAATGGGTTATTGGGCCATAAAATCCTAAATAATCAACTAAGTCTAATGGCGTAGACCATAACACATTCTGACACTTCTAACTATCTCAATTAATTAAACTCATATTTCTAGCACCATAGTGTGTGATAACACTGACTATATTGACAGACTAAAACCTGCGCGATTGGTCGATTCGTGAAAACTTATGAGGTTTTCACGAGGTTCCTAAAGTCAATAGAAATTTCACCAATGAATTTCTAGAGGGCGGTTACAGCTCAAGTGTTTTTATGAGCTAGGGTTTTGTTTAATGCAAGCTACGGACTACAGGAAGGGAGTTCCGAACATTGGGGGATTATCTCTTGGAAATATGTTGAGGGCACAACACTCACTAATGCATGGTTTAGGGTTTAGAAAAAAAAAAATGGATTCTTATGAACTCTTTATTACATTTTGTTTTCAGCTTGCTTATTTTATTAGACGTTGGATTTTTAAAAGTTAATTTCTAACTTATACTTGGATATTTTATGTATATGTCATGTGAACTTGTTCGTTGTTCGGTTACATGTTGATGCTTGATATAATGATGTTTTTCCATTTGATATAATCTCTTCTTTGTATGATTATCCAATATATGGTTGGAATGGCTTATGGTATACATGTTATCAAAATGGAATGAGAAGCCACCTTTAGGGTTCGGATTGCATAATGTTTGACATGCCCATGGATATTTGCTACATGACTAAATCTTTTATAGGATTAAGCCCATGAAATACTTGTCCTTTTATAAGCATGATCACTAGCATGTTTCGGCCACACATTCATGTTACATTGATAAAATTTTATTTAACGCATTAGAAGATTCTAAGTTCATGAAAAGTTGATGTAATGCATATTTTGAAATTTAAAGGTGTCACCATTGATGAGGTATTAACATTTATGTGATTGAAGTTCTAATGATTTAAAACCAATTCTTGGATATGCTAGGGTTTACATGTTTCAGCCACTACATGTAAAATTTTGAATGTTTGTTTCTTGCTTGTTATTCAAATGACTTAGAATTTATATAAAGGAACATGATCGCATGTTCTAATATTTTCAAGCCGTAATGCAAAATGTACATGGATATGCATGTTTGTATGTTATATGGCTATGATGAAGCATTGGGCATTGCATGTGTCTCATGATAATTCTAAGTTTCATAGTTCATGTCACATGTATTGGGAATGTGAAAATCTTTTAAAAAGAAAAAGAGTTCTTTTAAGGTTTTGTCACGACTCCAAAGGTAGGGATAAGGAAATGTCCTAGTGGAACTCTCATGTCCACTCAAGGGTGTCTAAAATGGAGTGGTAGCCCTTGGGTTGACGAGCTATAGTCGATGAGCCTCGAATGGTTCCTAAAAGAAAAGGATACTAGAGGGGGGTTGCACCTAAAGCTAGTGGGTGCCCTACGGTGAAAGCAAAAAGTGAACTGCCGTAATATGAATGATTAAAAGTAAGCGTAGTCACCTTGGCCAAAGTGGCCAGTGGTTGATGCGGTAACTAGCGGGAAATAGACGGTGCATAGGAGAGCTGTGAGGTATCCATTTATATGTTAAAATTCAAGAAAGGCCTTGAGCCCAAAGTTATGCTTTATGAACAAGAACCCGAGCTTACAAGTATGTTAAATGAACAAGTATGAAAATGAAGAAATGATGTTTTATGAAGGAAAAAGGTTATGAAAGTTTTGATGTACATAGTATCTTTATGAAAGAAAAGGGTTAGGTGCATTGCATCTTAACTGTCATGTATGGGTGGTATGTAGCCTTGTGTTGCATATCCCCATGCTTCAGGTCTCGTTTGTTTTCAAAAAACATCACAACTCATCTCATCTAATCATTATAACTTTTTCAAATTTCAATATAAAATAAAATAAATGATTCAACTTTTTTAAATCCCAAAACAAAAATAAAAATAAAAAATATATTCTACAACCGTTTATTCAACTTTTTAACTTTAATCTCAACTCATCTCATCTCATCTACGAAAACAGATGAGGCCAGTCCCCGTTAAATCCCAAGTGAGGGCTGGGGGCGTCACATTAAAGCACTTACAGTTGGTGTAGATACCTGTGATGTGATGCAATATCAACAGGGGCACACAACTCTAAGAGACCTATGTAACACCCACAGTTCACGTTTCTTTATTAAGTTATTATTGAACAAAATTCCAAGTTCATGTTCAATTTCATGTTCAAGTTCAAGTCATGCTATGTCACATTTAGTTTCAAGTTCACGTAAATTTAGTTCATTTCATGTTTGTTCAAGTCATGTCAGTACATGTGATGCCATTGTTCATGTCATGTCAAGCTTACTTAGGCTCATGTTTTGCATTCATATTTTTACTGTCATGCATGTATCTTTAAATTGTCAGTTTAAGTTATTTGTTAACTTATAGAGATTTGTAATCAAATCTCACTTGGTAGTCCCAACTACCATTCCCCCCGGAATAGTAGATCATGTGCCAAGACCGAAAGGCGTAAAGGAGGGTGATTGCTTGGAGACGGTCGACTAGACAACAATGGCATTATGTGGAGCTCGTCCCTTGGATGTTCCGTTTTATTGATAGCATTTTGGTATCCTTGACTGAGTTGTGCGAGCTACTCGATGGATTAACCTAGTAGTTACCTTAGTTTCTGCATGTACTTAAGGAGCTCTACCTCCAATACTATTATGGTTATATATATTTTGGACTTACATTGTAACTTCAAAAGCTGTTATCTTCAGTTTATTGAATATGTTTTATGTTTGGGATTTAACATGTTTGGTGGATAGTATTGCTTGAAGAAAAAAAAAATATCCATTGCAAATACTACATATTGTTAGATGCATCTTAGGTGCATTGCATCATTTGATCTTAGTTTCCTTATTATTTTTATCTTTAAGGTATTAGTAGTCATTTTAGTATGAGGATCCTTAGTAGCCGAGTTGCATATTTAGGATAAGGTTAAGATTAAATGTATTTTTGAGGAAATTAGCTATGGCATGATTAATTATGGTATAGTTTGATCATAGGATTATTTATAGAGGTTTAGATTAAGATGAAAAACATGCCATGACTAGTTTTAAGTTTTATCTTGTTTTGATCATCAAAGCATGTATGGTTTGACTTTTAATCATTCTTCATTTGAGGAAATTAGCTTATTTTACATAGGCTTGAAATGTGAGCATTTAGAAAGCCTTCTGATTGGGATAAGAGGAATGCATGATTTAGCATGTCATTGCAGATAGGAGCACATCATGCATCATTGAGGCTTAGTTAGCATTTGAGGATTTCATTTAGGCAGACGTTGACGTTGGGATGAATTTGCTCAAAGTTAGGTTTTAAGCGTGTCATTGAGGATTTAGTGAGTATGTTCCTTTGAGGATTTTTGATTTGCATACATTCATAAGGATCATTAGTGAGTTTATTTAGGCATCGACCAGAGTGCTTGTCATGCATTTCATGAGATAGGTTATCGAAGTTTCAAAGGTTTAGATAGCATGCATCATTTAGACGTCTAAGGGCATTTTTGTAATTTTTCCTTTTTATGTCAGTTTATTTTCTCTTAAGTTAGTTAGATTCTAATCTAGCATAATTCATTTCACAACTAGTACTTTGCTCACAGCTCCAGTAGTTTGTAAGTTGGCCTCTAACTTACATCTTGATCGATTATTTATGAATTATTGATAAATTTTATTTTTATAACTGTCATTTTTGCACGATCTGTCATGTTATTGTTTGCATCCAAACATCATTTTTGTGCCACTTATATGTATTTAATGAAAAATCATTCGTTTTTGAAAGCCTTTGCATGGAAATTATTGTATCACGACCCCAAAGGCTAGGATGGGGAAGTATCTTAGTGGAACTCCTCTGTCCACTTTGGAGTGATTAAATATTGAGTGGTAACCCCTGGATTGACGAAAAATTGTCAACGGATTTCGAGTGGATTCTTTTTAAAGAAAGCTAGAGCGAAGTCTTATGTTTATGGTACCTAATGTTGGTGGATATATACGTTATGATGTTATGTTTTGTTATGCTATGTTATGTTACCAATGCATTAAGAATGAATTTGCAAACAACATAGTTTTCAATGCAAGTTGTTTTACGGACACTAGCAGATACTCATAGTGCACATGGAAAACTGTGTAGTTACCATACGTCATGTTTAATGCAAGATTCATGTGACTTTTATGATGAAAGACTAGGCTTTTATGACAAAAATGAAATTATGTTCTCTATAGAAAATGTGCATCAAAAAACTATTTCCTTGAAAAATCTGAATGAATGAGACAAATACAAATTTTTTTTCTGCATTTGCATGCATTCGATGTTTATCATTCTTAAGGCATAGTCTATCTTTGTACAAGTTGGTTGTTTAACTTACTGAGATTTTAAGTAAATCTCACCCCTAGTGGACCCACATTATGATAGAAGTTGTACATGCAGATGGACCCAATGGATTAGTGGATCAAGAGGATTGAGGAGCAACCTGATGTCGATAGGAGACTTGATCTTATTAAGATATTTCTAGGCTTAACCCTTCATGCTATAGAACGCATGAAGCAAGTAGTTTTGATCCTTTTGGAGTACTAGATATTTTGTACTAAGATTAAGCTACCTGATGTTTTGAAACTTATGGTTCAATCTATATTATTCGGATGATTTAGTTATTCTGGCATCAGTTCACATTCACCCTTATTTTCCCTTGTGATTATTATATACTACTAGTTGCATTTCTAATATGCATTGCATATTAGCTATTAGGTACAGGGGTATGTAACCATGTGTTGCATGCTCTGACGCTCTAAATCTCCATTGCATCCCAAGCGAAGGTTTTGGGGGGCACAGGATGGTATTAGAGCAATTACATCTCTGGGTAAACCCACTTGTTCTTAGGTATAGGCTAGAATATAGGTTTTGATTTTAGATTGGGTAGGCTTGAATCATGAACCAAAGATTTGGATTTGATGCACGTACCTGACAGGATGGCACGTGAAAGAAGGGAAAGGAACCCCGAAGGATACAATGTTTGCCATGAGTAGGATCATGGTTTGGATGGAGGACACGAATTGGCAAATTGTAACATCCCGGATTTTAGTGTATTTTTAATGAAGGTTTATTTTAATTATTTATTGGGTAATTCTCTTGTTTTAATATTTTAGATGTTTCATTTTATTATTTTATTGGACTTTCCTATTTTTTTTATTAATTATTATTTTTGAAGTTTTAGAATATTATTTTAGAATATTTTAAATGGTGAAAATTATTTTTATTGGGTTTTCTTATTTTAATTATTGTGGTGAATTTAAATTGGTCTTTAATTTAAGTTGGGTTGTTTATGTGTTTTAAAATTATTATTGTTTTAATTAAAGCATTTCACTGCGTTCGATTTATTTTAATTAGTAATCTGCAATTTAATTCCTCTTTATTTTAAAGGATGTTTTTGTCAGAGTTTAATATTTCACTTTAACTAATTTTGAGTTAAATTGATTTATTTATTTTAACTGTTTTAAAAATAGTTATTGTTTTATTTAAATGGGCTTGTTTTTGGATTTTAATATTTTTACTGTTTTAATTGAGCATTTCATTGAGTTTGAATTATTTTATTTATTTAGTGGTTTTAAAATTGTTTTCGTGGATCACTTTCGAAAACCCAAGTTGAAAAAGGTTGGATCTCCTTTTTCTTCTTCTTCTTTTTCTTTTTCTCTTTCTTTTCTTCTTTTTCTTCTTCTTTTTCTCCCGGTTTCCCCCAGCCCAGCCCGACCCGGATCTCTCTCTCTCTCTCTTCTCCCTCGCTCAAATCGGGTCTGTTGCCCCTGCACCGTCGCCGGCCAGCGGTGGTCGACACCACCGGTACCACCGGCTTCCCCGTGCGCCGGTGAGCCACCCCTCCAAATCCCAGCCCCGGCCGCGCCGTCGTTAACCGCCAGTAGCCGCGCGAAGCCGCGGCGTTCCTTCACCCGTTCCGCCGCCGTCCGGCCACCTCCGGCCACCAGCTCCTAGCCACATCACCACCGGCCCATTTCAGTCCTAACCGACCCAACCCCAGCTCCGATCCGTCGCCGGAGCCGCCCCATCGAACACCCTCTCCGATTTACACTTCATGGCTTTCCACCGCCGTTTCGACCGCCACCCACGGCCAACCATCACCACCATTAGATTCCCCACCTCCCATAGGCCCTACCCTACCGTTCCCAAGTCTTCGTTTGACCCCGGGTGAAATTTGAGTTTCACTGTATATTTCGGCCACAGTGTATTTTTACACTGTGGTGTTGCTGTTTTGGCGCTTCCAGCTCTCCCGTGATCCTCCATAAATTATTTTAAAGCACTGTAAGTATTTCTCCAAAAGACTTTTAAGATTTTAAATATATTTTTGCAATGATCTGTTTTATAAACTGTGAATTGGATATCTGTTGGTTATTTGGAAATTGGATATCTGTTGGTTATTGGTTTTTGGTCATTTTCATGGCATTGTGCACGCATGCGTGGGTGTGTATTTTGAAAAGGCTTTTCGGGTGTGTGCGTATCACCCCCAAGCCGAGATGGGTTATTATCTCGGTGGAGCTCCTCTGGGCACTTGGGAGCGGAATATACTGAGTGTCGCCCCCTGGAGCTGTTGCTCGGGACTTGGACGGGATGGTAGCGCTCTCGATCCGACTCCGTGATCTCTCGGGCTGGCGGAGATCAGAGGATGCTTGGCTATGTACGCGATGGGCGCGGAACTGGGCATCACTCGTGTTGTATCACTCGCATGGTCGCTACCTGTGGGGTGACGTAGGGAGCCAGGGTATGTGGATGGTCCCTAGGGGAGGCCATGGTGCATACGGGTTAAAATTGGAACTAATGTAACTGTTCCTAGTTATTAATTTTGCCAAATGGTGATTTTTGGCGTGCGTGGGAAAAACTTGTGATTTTCGAGAAATGGTATTTTTCTCAGGTTTTGAACTTGGGTCATCATGTGCATGCATTGGTCGCTGTAATTATATATTTGTTATCTTGGAGTACTTTTGGGTTTTACTTACTGTGGTACCATTTATTTGGTACTGCAGATTTTGACGCAGGTTTTGAAGAGGTTGAGCCCGAGGATGCGGCTCCACCTGAGGAGTAGGGACATTTGGTTATATTTTTATTTGGTACTTGTATTTTATTTGATGTCGTTTTATGAACAACAAAATTGTATTATGTTGACTTGTGGATTTCTGTATTATTTTTGTATTGTATTAAATTCTGGTACTTAGTTATCTGACTTAACCTTTCCGCTGCATTTTATTTTGTACACGTGTTGCATTTCACACACTCGGCACGTGTCGTTGGGGTGCGTGACCGTGCTGTCATCATCCTGGGTGTCTCGATTTCTGTGCTTGTCCGTACATGGAAGTCGGGGGCGCCACAGCAGATCTATGGGGGCAGAGAGCGAGAGCTGTAAGCTTCATCAACTGACTCCAACACAGAATACCAGTTTTATTATTTTTATTTTTAATTTCATTATAAACTAATTTTATTTTCTAGAGTTTTAATGTAGCCTAGCATTGAATACACAATTTATATTCTAAGTTATTTTATTTTGAATATTTCCATGATTGAGTGTTTATTCCTTGTTCTTAGTACTTGCAATTTCTTGCTAACTTTTGTTCAATCTATTGAGTCACAATGAGACCGAGATGTGATTTGTGATTAAAGCTCTAAGATTAAGTACCATTAGTTGAGTGAAAGTAGAGATACTTTACCGTGGTTAGTGTGATTTTCAAGAAAAATCCAAAGAACCTAGTGAGTTTCCAATTAGTTAAATTCAAATAGAGATATTAAATTATTAGTTGGAGATATTTTTGATATTGTTCGAGAGAAAATATTGAATAGTTAAGAGATTTTTATCATCAACTTAGGATAATTGGAATTCTATAACAAGAAATAATAAATTGTGTGGGATTTGCTATGTGAAATCAAACGCTCTAGATCTATTCTTATTATCTTTAAAAATCTAAATTTTAATGCTTGTCTTCAGTTTAATTTAGATAATCCATTCTTTAAAATTTCGATTTACCAAAAGTAATTAATTTAGTTAATTTCAATATTCAATAGCATAATTATTCCCCGTGGGTTCGATATCCTTTTTCTTTAAAACACTTTACTATTTGTTATTATTTTGTGCACTTGCAGATATATTTTAGGAGGAAATAATGCTAAGAGAAGGATTATTCAATGCTCCAGCAAGGGCAAAGGCATTATTGACATGGGTATGTCCAACAAGAGCCACATAACATCATGTCAAAAAAACAAGGTTGAAGCCCAAATGGAAGTGATCCTGATGCAACAACCAATTGGGTTTTGAGCCCATCATAATCGACCTAATACTTATCTGATTTCTGACCTTCTTAGGTCTAAATTGAAGCTCAAGATGCTAGCTTTCCAACTAGACAAGTTTCAGTGGATTTGGAGGCGCGCACATGGAGATATGACCGTTTTAAGTGGAGTGGTCGGGACTTTCCAAAATTCAGGATCCTTGTTTCCTTCCCACTTTTGAGAGAATGTTTGTCCCCTTGACTACTTTCCCACGAATTTAGCATGTTTGTCTTCAGATTATTCTCAATTCTCTGGTTAGAGGGTTGTTCTAAGCTTCTATAAGTATTTGTGTTTGTAAGTGTAAGAGGATAGAGTGTTTTATGAATTAAACCAGTCTTTCACTTTGTGAGAAGAGAGAATTCTTCTTCTTGTAATTTTGTATCTCTTTGGTATATTCCTTAGAGTGGTGAATTTCTATTGTTCTGTATCCCTTGTTTTAATCCTTTGGGTGGTGATATTCTATATCCCTTTGGTGTTATTTCTTGGGTGGTGAACTCCTATCTTTCATTTCTTTGTTTGATTTCTGAGTTTCCTTTGCCTCCATTTGAATCTAGTATCAATTATGATGGCCCCACCTAGCACTTGTAAGAAGCATGGTAGGAATCACAGTGGAGAGTGTGGAGTAGGATTATGCTACCGATGCAGTCAACCTAGAAATATGATATGCGAATGCCCTTAGAACACGCAAGGTGGAAACGCTCCTACAATTGGCCCAACTGGTCGAACCCTAATACGTCGAGGTCGATCTAGTCCACCTCCATCAGTACTCGTTCTATTGTCTGGGAAGCGATCAAGTGTCCATTGGGAAGCGACACTACTACAGCTTAAGGTAATGTCTGGGTTGATAGGTTACACATACACGTAAATTTTGTAGACACAAAAGACCTCGTAGTGTCGGAGTCAAACAAAGCGTAGATCATATACTCGTATAGCGCAACTTTACCTAATGCATAATCACTAACTACTTAGCAGTTAAAACAAGTAACTACCTATTAAAGAGGGGCACTTGCGGAAAAATACTAGTGATGACTCCTACCTCTTCATCATCGAGATTTCCTCACTAATCTTAGTAGTAGTAAGGCGATTCAAGGGATACCTGTAGTTGAAGAGTATTCAAAGGTCTTCACAGAAGATTTACCTGGATTACCACCCAATAGAGAGATATAATTCGTTATAGAATTAGAACCTGCCATTACCCTTATCCATAAGGCACCTTATCGTATGGCCCCTTTAGAACTAAAGGAATTAAAGGAGCAAATAGAAGAATTTCTGGTGAAGGGATTCATTCGACCTAGTTCATCACCTTGGGGTGCGTCAGTGTTGTTTCTAAAGAAGAAGGATGGATCCTTGAGGATGTGTATTGATTATAGGGAATTAAACAATGTAATGGTGAAAAACAAGTACCCATGACCATGTATTGATGACCCATTAGATCAATTGCATGAAGCATCAGTATTCTCAAAGATAGACTTAAGATCAAGATATCATCAACTGAAGATTAGGGACTGGGATATTCCTAAAACAACATTTCAAACTAGATGTGTAATACCCGAATCCTACTACGTAGGTCCTTACGTCATTCTATTAATTCTCAAGTTAAATATTTTGAGATAAAGATTA
Source organism: Cyclocarya paliurus (assembly GCA_029856935.1). Lineage (NCBI taxonomy): Eukaryota > Viridiplantae > Streptophyta > Magnoliopsida > Fagales > Juglandaceae > Cyclocarya > Cyclocarya paliurus. Next base: position 4,940,506 of record CM056960.1, on the reverse strand, counting down.
TTTTTATTACTACTCTCAATTATTTTATTTTGAGATGAGTATGTCTTATTTTTTTAAACTAAGATGAGTATGTTTTATTTTTAAAAGTATGATTTATTAAAATGAGTCAAGAATATTATTTTCAAGACTTTGAAATATTTTTCCTTAAACCCTTTAATTTTATTTATTTATGGAATAGCCCAATTAATCACATCCCCTGGATTGGTAGGTGAAAAGCATGTTTTTGAGGTGGAAAGATCTCCACCATCCATCTTCCAAGCTTATGTGATAAGTTTTGACCCATTTCTTGCTTCTTGCACCCGTAAGCTTACATAGGAAGTAATTAAATTCTTTCCTTCCTTGCCTGCATCAACCAAGACCACAAAAAGGAGAAGAAAAGGTCAAAAAAAAAAAAAATATTCTAAGGCATCATCCTTGCACCCTACGGTCAAGCTACACAAAAAGGTAAAATTAATTCCTTTTCTTTCCCTTTTCACCCTTAGCTTCCTCAAGAAGCCAATTTAACTTCTTTTCTCTCTTATACGTCAGCTTGCAAGAGAAGAAAACAATTCCTCTTTTCTTCTTGCACCCACCAACGTCTAGAGCAAGCAAAGGAAGAAAACTCTTCCTGCCCTCACCGTGCGACTACAAGCCCCTCTCTCTCATTCCATTTCTCTTCCAATCTCAAGCCAAGCATCCATTTCTCCTTCTCCTCAAGAGGAAAACAACAAGGTAAGATGATCCTCAACCCTTTCCCTTGTGTATTTCAAAAATTAGCCATAGTTAAATCAAGTGGGTTTCTCTTGTTGATTCTTTTGGTATTTTGGTTTTCGGGTTAAAACAGTGCTATCATCTTGTCTTCATCTACACGGGTTTATTGCCATTTGGTCCTCTATCTTGCCTCTTGAAAGAAGCTAAGAGCTTGAGGTAAAAATCCTAATTTGATTTATTTACTTTTAATGTGATTTCGGAAGCCTATTAAGTTGTTTTAACCTGTGTTTTGATGTGTTTAATTTCTTATATTGCAAATAAATATGTATGCCCTATTTTTGGCCCAAACCGAATATTATTATAGTTGTTTTGCTAAGTATTTTCCTATATTTCGAAAATGCTATGTTGCTATTAAAATTGGTTTAATCATAAGTGATGATTTAAAGTGATTTTAAATTACATATGTTGGTATCATGTGCCTTGTGTTGAGATTTAGGTTGGTAATCTATTTTTGGGATGCTAAAGGTTGGTTTAGAGGTTTTGCTTGATTCTATAATTTTATATTTTGCTTTTAAAAGATATTAAGTGAGTAAAGCATAAGGTTAAGTGTTTAAAGGTTTTAAAGTTTCTTAATGGGTAACCTTGCTATATTTTATGCTACTTTAATTTTAATGGGCAGTTTTATCTAAACTAATTAATATATTGCTTATGTAAATAGGTTATGGTTTAATTTGTCTAGATATAAGAGATTAATTGTGCATAATGTATTGAGATATGCAAAGCTGTCCAAATATTCCTAAGCCTATGTCATACCATGTCTTGATATAAATATAGCCCATTTATATTGTCCCTCGTTGGTCAAATTCTACCTAACCCGAGAGTCCTAAATATTGATGAGCTAACATTTCTATAATGAGGGACTACAAGTTGATTAAAAGGCATGCTCCCTAAGCTTGTTTAGCCTGCTTGAGATGCCTAAATCTATTTTAAAGCTCATTGTTGAGAATTCTAGATTTTTATCTCCTAATGTCCATAACCCAAAGTTAGCTTGAACCAAAGGATCCTTGCTTGAAGCCTATGAATTTTTAACTATCTTTCATGTAAGTTTTAAAATAGCCTTTCCATGGACAGCTAGCATGTCTTAATACTTCAGTTATTTCTCTTATAAGTTGAGGTGATGAGTAGTCATTTGGGTAATGTTAAGCATAGAAGGGACGTTAGATTGAAGTATCGTGGCTTTCTCTTTTATAAGGGAGGGCTAAAGAACATTGCGTAGGTATTAACACGCTTGTGTTATTTATTGGAATAGGAATATTGATGATGGAAGTATCGAGGAGCCTGGAGGTAAGTAGCTATGACCATGCTTCTTACACCATGCTCTCTTTATGAAAGAATATCTCTCTCTTATTGCAAGTGTTTCTCTAAGTAAATGAATATAGTATGTACAGCCCTTCCTAGATAGCCCCTGTTAAGTACCCTATTGATTATAATTGTGTGTATATGTATAAAGTAATGCATGCATGTAGATTCTAAGTCATGAGATTTTCATGCATGCTCTCTCAAGAAATTTATGATTATTCCTATATGTAGTATAGCATGAAAATGTATCTTGTTCATAAAAATGCATATGCATTGAATTAAGAAAGATGATGAAAAGGTTTAAATGCAAAGGAAAGGAAAGGAACGTCTCATGTTTTATGCTTCAAGTGATGCTTTAAAGGAGTTTTGAAATGTCCCTATGAACTGATGCTTTAATGTCCCTGAGAACTTACGTTTTAAAATGTCCCTGAGAACTGACGCTTTAAAGGATGTCCTGAAAGATGATGTTTAAACTCTTGCCTTTTAATGGTGTTTAAGCTCTTTCTTTCTAAATGATGCTTATGCTCGTGCATTTTAAACGATGTTAAGCTCATGCTTTTAATTGATGTTTAAGCTTATGCTTTTAAGTGATGTTTAAGCCTATGCTTTTAAGTGATGTCTAAGCCTATGATTTTGATTGATATTTAAGCTTATGCTTTTAAATGATGTTTAGGCCATGCTTTCAATGGTATTTAAGCTGATGCCTTTAAATGATATTTAGGCTCATGCCTTAAGATGATGGGAAAGCTTTAAATGATGTTTAAACTCATGCTTTTAGAAAATGTTTAAGCTCACACTTTTAAATGATGTTAAGCTCATATTTTTAAGTGACGTTCCTTTCCTATGAATGAACTGTTAAATGAAAAGGACTGAAATGAATGAAAGTACGAAAGGAATGAAAGGAAACGAAAGTTTCAATGAATGAAAATACGTAACGGCCACATGAAAGGAAAGGGGTACCCAATGAATGAATGGGCAGATTGCAATGCCGGATAGTAGTATTTGGTAGTGCACCCAGTGCTGTACCTTGACAGAATGAGATTCCAACCTGTGGTCACAGGCAAATCCATTAGCCATAGGGCCGCTAACCCTAGCACGCGGGACGTAACAGTGTGCAATGGCCTATGAAAGTGAAAAGATGTAATGCATGAAAAGCATGTTATGCATGAAAAGATGTAAAGCATGAAAGGCATGAAAAGAATGTTTATGCATGAAAGATGAAAAGCATGAAGGAATGTTTATGCATGAAAGCCTAATTATTTCTAAGAATGTTTATGCATGGAATGAAATGCAAATGTTTATGTATGCATGTTTTCAAAAGGAAAAGAATAGATGCCTAGTATGTTCACTGCATGGTATACTACTTACTGAGTATTAGACTCATTTTTGTTTTAAATATTTTGAACGTCCAGGGAATGATGAAAAGGCTGGGGAGCAAGGCATTACTGCAGAGAGAAAGGCAGACGCTTAGTGTCTTCCCTGTTGGTGAGGAAAAAGAAAGGAAGGAAAAGGAAAAGAAAAATATACTAAGAATAGGTATGTACGTAGCAGATTCCGTCCTTCGCGGGGCTGGGTCGTTACAAGATGTGGGCACTACACTACAAATTTTTAGTTATGCCCTTTGGATTGATGAATGCACCGGCTGCATTTATGGATATGATGAATCGTGTGTTTAGACCTTATCTGGATAGTTTTGTAGTTGTATTTATTGATGACATACTAATCTATTCTAGAAGTATGGAAGAACATAGGAAGCAACTCCGTTTGGCTTTGGAAAGGCTAAAAGAATATATGTTGTATGCCAAGTTCAGTAAGTATGAATTTTGGCTTAAGGAGCAGAAATTTTTAGGGCATGTGATCTATAGTGAAGGAGTGTTAGTAGATCTGATGGGAACCAAAGTGAACCTAGTCTTAAAGATCATTTGCAAGTTCCAGATGGGCCAATTGCAAGATCAAGAGCCCAGAAGATCAAGGAAGCAATGCAAGGATTGGTGCAATCCACATGTGATGAAACTAGCAAGAGCCCAACACTCAAGATGGGCTTGAAAGAAGGAGAACCAGTTATGATCCGCATGATTCAAGCTGTGGAAGACAAGACATAGAGATATGGCCTATTGTTATTAGAGGCTTTCAATTTGGTTAAGTAATTTATTTTATTAGTTTAGAATAAGTGGGCTGGAGGATGCTTGGCACACATATGTCTTATTTATTATGAATTAGGGTTTTTGGAAAGGCCATGTATTTTGGCCAAGGGCTTATGTGGAAAGTTACATTTTTGAAACTAGGGTTTACAAGAGAAACTGTAGCGAGTTACAATAGCACCGTACTATAGCCGCGACACTGTTCAATATTGAATGGTTATTTGTGAGTGAGTTTGGTCTAGGGTATTTTGGTCTAGGGTTTCAATTAGGTTTTGGTTTTAAAAACACTTTGTAGCTTCATTTGAAATGTTAGACAATATTGAATGTTATTTGTGAGTGAGTTTACTGCTCTTGTTCTTGATTGAAATGTTAAACTTATCAAAGGCAAATCACAGCTTTTGTGGCGTTTCTCCTTGTAATCTGGGTTCTTGAGACAGGTTATTCATCAGGTCTAGATTTTAATATAATCTAGGTTCTTGAAACGAGTTCTCATCGGGTCTAGATTCTTCATCCATTGACTTGATTTTGGTTTTCTTGGGTGCATTTTCAAATTGATTGTGGGTACAAGGGATTCATTTCCCGCGGGTTCATATCATTTGGTATTCAGAGCTCAGTTTCCAATCAGGTCTGATTCTATCTTTTATTTATTGCATATTAGATTCTAAAGCTTCATTGTTCTAGGGTTTAAAAAAAAATTCAAAAAAACAAAAAAGAGCAGAAATTTCCTTCATCCTAGGGCTGCTGAATTTCTCATTGTTTTCTAGGGTTTCCTTATTCTTTGGTTAGGGTTACCTTGTAATTTGATTAGCCTTGCCTTGTTCTTTGTTAGGGTTTTTTTCAATTGCTTATTCCTTTGATTGTGATCATTTCAGTTGGTGAAAAGAAAAGAAAAGAAAAGAAAAAACAAATCGTCCAGAAAAAAAAAATCGTCAAAAAAAAAAACCAAAAATTTTCTTGAGCCTTATCATCAAAGGGGCTGCATACATCATTATAGTTGGTATCTTGTCTTATAGTTACTCTTTCGTTCATATAATTTCCTTGATTCTTGTGTCATTTTTATTCCTTCCCTGTTTTCTTCTTGTTGTTTCTTAGACCTAATTACTAGTTGGGATAAAACAAGGTTGCATTGTCTTGATTGAGTTCAATTAGATCTTAAAGAACTTGAGTGGGAAAACTCTTGAGGTAAAAAGCAAAAGAGTGTGAGACTATTATCGGGAAAAAGCCAATTAAGAGTGAAACACGAGTAGAGTGCCATTTTTCGAGTGTAAACACATAAGGGAGTGTGTGAGGTTTGCCACTAACATTCTTTTTGTGCAGCACATTACGATATCTCATAGGAGTGACTCATCACCAAAGGGGATGACAGATAACACATCCTTTGTGTTGCAAGCCAAGCAAAAACAGTTTGAGCGGTTGAACTTTGTGTTGGGTGAAGTTAGGGATAGGATGGATCATCAAGAAGCAGCGATTAGAAATCTGCAAGGTGGGAGAGATAGGAGGCGACGTGAGCCTAGGGTTGAAAATGAGTATGAGCATGAAGTAGATGGTGAGGATGAGGAAGATTTAGAATCTGAAGTTGGGTTGGGTAGACATAGAAGAGTTAGGCATGAAAGACAACTTGAGGGGAACCTAGGGGGTCGGGATGGTATAGATAGAGACCTTGGGAGTATCAAAATAAAAATACCATCTTTCCAAGGTAGAACTGATCTGAAGGTTTATCTAGAGTGGGAGAAAAAAATAGAGTTGGTGTTTGATTGTCATAATTACTCTGAGAAGAAGCAAGTGAAGTTGGCGGTAATCGAGTTCACTGACTATGCTATTATTTGGTGGGATCAATTAGTAACCAATAGGAGGAGGAATTATGAGAGGCCTGTAGAGACATGGGGAGAGTTGAAAGCTCTCATGAGGCAGAGATTTGTACCTAGCCACTACTATAGGGACCTTGACCAAAAGCTCCAAAATCTTACACAAGGGTCTAGGAGTGTGGAGGATTACCATAAGGAGATGGAGGTGGCGATGATACAGGCTAATGTAGAGGAGGACCGGGAGGCCACCATGGCTAGATTTTTGAGTGGTTTGAATAAGGACATAGCCAATGTAATTGAATTGCAGCATTATGTGGAGATAGAGGACATGGTGCACATGGCTATGAAGGTGGAGAGGCAGTTAAAAAGAAAAGGGACAGTAAGGTACACTTCAGTTTCTAGCAATACTTGGAAATCAAAGTGGGATAGGAATGATCCAGCTGAAGTAAAAAGAAAGACCGAACCACCTAAGGGAAAAGATGAGGGAAGTAGCAACAAACCCAACGTAGAATCTCAACCTTCATGGAATAGAGATATTAAATGCTTTAAGTGTTTGGATTCAGGGCACATCGCTTCTCAATGTCCAAATAGGCAGGTGATGATTATGCATGACAATGGAGAGGTGATGACTGAGAGTGAGGATGATAGTGATGGGGTGCCCGAGTTGGTTGATGCTAGTGATGATGATGGAGTGGTATACCCCTTGACAGGTGAGCTCTTGTTGTCAGGCATGCTCTCAATACACACATTAAGGTGGATGATGCAGAGCAATAGAGAGAACATTTTCCATACTAGATGCCACGTCAACAATAAGGCATGTAGTATGATCATTGATGGGGGGAGTTGTACTAATGTGGCTAGTACTATTTTGGTTGAGAAATTGAATTTACCAACTCTAAAACACTCTAGACCATACAAATTGCAATGGTTGAATGATTGTTGAGAGGTTAGGGTGGATAGACAAGTGTTGGTTACTTTTTCAACTAGGAAATATCAGGATAAGATGCTTTGTGATGTTGTGCCTATGCATGCTGGCCATATTTTGTTGGGAAGGCCGCGGCAGTATGATATGAGGGTGATACATGAAGGGTTCAAGAACATGCACAGCTTTGTAAAGGAGGGCAAAACAATCAAGCTTGCTCCTTTAACTCCAAGCCAGGTCTATGGGGACCAATTGAAACTGAAAAGTGAGGTTGCTCAAAAAAGAAAGAGTGAAAATGACAGTGATCAGAAGAGAAAGAGTGAAAATGACAGTGATCAAAAGGAAAGAATGAAAAAGAGATTGAGCAAAAAAAAAAAGAGTGAGAGTGAAAATGAGCACAAAAGAAAGAGTGAAAAAGAAAGTAGAGAGGTGGCTAAGAGTAAAGAAAAAATAGTGGAGCCACGAGAGAAAAAAGAAAGAGAGTCTGCTGAGAGAAAAAGAAAGACAAAAGTGAGTTTCTATGAAAGAGAGAGTGAGGTTAAGAGGGCTTTCTTCACAGATCGCCCTATGATTTTTCTTGTTTATAAAGAGTCTTATCTTAATGTTGATGAAACTAACCAGTCTCTTCCTAGTTTGGCTGTTTCTATGTTGCAGGAGTTTGAGGATGTATTCCTAGAGGAGATGCCTAATGAGTTGCCACCCATCAGAGGCATTGAGCACCATATTGATTTTGTGCCCGGAGCTGCTATTTCAAACCGACCAACCTATAGGAGTAATCTAGAGGAGACAAAGGAGCTTCAGAGGCAAGTTGAGGACTTGATGAGCAAGGGGTATGTGAGGGAGAGCATGAGCCCATGTGCAGTACCAGTGCTACTAGTGCCAAAGAAGGATGGGACGTGGAGGATGTGCGTTGATTGCAGGGCGGTCAACAATATCACGGTAAAGTATTGTCATCCCATTCCTAAATTAGATGATATGCTTGATGAATTGCATAGCTCATATATTTTCAGTAAAATTGATCTTAAAAGTGGGTACCACCAAATTAGAATGAAAGAGGGTGATGAATGGAAAACTGCTTTTAAGACTAAGTATGGGCATTATGAATGGCTGGTTATACTATTTGGACTTACAAATGCGCCCAGTACTTTCATGAGATTAATGGACCATGTCCTACATGCGTTCATAGGAAAGTTTATGAAGTTTGTGGTTGTGTAATTTGATGATATCCTAGTGTTTAGCAAGGATTTAAATGAACATATTGAGCATTTGAGATACGTGTTTGATGTGTTAAGATGTGAAAAGTTGTATGCTAATTTCAAGAAATGTACCTTTTGCATTGAAAAAGTTGTTTTTCTTGGTTATGTTGTTAGTACAAAAGGTATTGAGGTGGATGAAGAGAAAGTCAATGCCATCAAGGAGTGGCCAACGCCAAAAAGCATCACTGAGGTAAGAAGCTTTCATGGCTTAGCTAGCTTTTATCGGCGTTTTGTTAAAGACTTTAGCACCATTGCTGCACCACTCATTGAAGTAATTAAAAAGAATGTTGGGTTTCATTGGGGGGTTGATCAAGAGAATGCTTTTGCCACTATTAAAGAAAGGTTGTGCTCTGCACCTCTGTTAGCATTACCTGATTTTAACAAAGCTTTTGAGATTGAATGTGATGCCTCAGGAATAGGGATTAGAGCCGTTTTTATGCAGGATAGGCGGCCCATAGCATTCTTCAATGAGAAGCTAAGTGGGGCATCCCTGAAGTACCCTACCTATGACAAGGAACTTTATGCTCTTGTTCGTACATTAGAGACTTCGCAGCATTACCTGTGGCCTAGGGAATTTGTGATCCACACCGATCATGAGTCATTGAAGCATCTCAAGGGTCAAGGTAAGTTGAATAAAAGGCATGCTAGATGGATGGAATACATTGAGACCTTTCCATATGTCATCTGTTACAAGCAAGGTAAGGAGAACATTGTTGCTGATGTTTTATCCCAAAGGTATGTACTTCTTACGTGATATGAACCCGCGGGAAAAAAATCCCTTGAACCCACAATCAATTTGAAAATGCATCCAATAAAGCCAAAATCAAGTCAATGGATGGAGAATCTAGACCCGATGAGAGCTCGTTTTAAGAACCTAGATTATATTAAAATCTAGACCCGATGAATAACCCGTCTCAAGAACCCAGATTACAAGGAGGAACGCCACAAAGGTTGTAATTTGCTTTTGATAAGTTCAAAAGTTCAATCAAGAACAAGAGGAGTAAACTCACTCACAAATAACATTCAATATTATCTCACCTTTCAAATGAGGCTACAAAGTGTTTTTAAAACCAAAACCTAATTGAAACCCTAGACCAAAATAAACCCTTGCTTCCAAAAATACCTTCGGATGAACAGTGTCGCGGCTACAATACTGTGCTATAGTAACTCGCTACAGTACCTCTTGTAAACCCTAGTTTCAAAAATATAACTTTCCACATAAGTCCTTGGCCAAAATACTAGACCTTTCCAAAAACTCTAATTCATAATAAATAAGACATATGTAGCCAAGGATCCCCAAGCCCACTTATTCTAAACTAATAAAATAAATCACTTAACCAAATTGAAAGCCTTTAATAACAATAGGCCATATCTCTATGTCTTGTCTTCCACAGCTTGAATCAAGTGGATCATAACTGGTTCTCCTTCTTTCAAGCCCATCTTGAGTGTTGGGCTATTGCTAGTTTCATCCCAAGTGGATTGCACCAATCCTTGCAATGCTTCCTTGATCTTCTGGGCTCTTGATCTTGTAATTGGCCCATCTGGAACTTGCAAATGATCTTTAAGACTATGTCCACTTTGGTTCCCATCATTCCTCCTCTCCTGAAAAGGATTCAACCTCGAATCTTCACCTACATCAAAAGGAGAAAGATCAGAAACATTGAAAGTGGCAGAAACATTATACTCACTTGGAAGGTCCACTTTATATGCATTTTCATTAATTTTCTCAAGAATTTGGAAAGGTCCATCTCCTCAAGGATGCAGCTTAGTCCTTCTATGGGCGGGAAATCTTTCTTTGCACATGTGAACCCAAACCCAATCTCCTGGTTCAAAGATGACACGCCTTCGCCCTTTATTGGCTTGGAAAGCAACCCTTTCATTCTTTTGGGCAATTTGAAATCGTACCCTCTCATGAAGTGACTTCACCAACTCCGCCTTCTTTTGTCCATCCAAACTACTCCTGCCATCAACAGGTGAAGGCATCAAATCTAAAGGAGTAAGTGGATTAAAACCATAAACAATTTCAAAATGAGAATATGAAGTAGTAGTATGCATGGTCCTATTATATGCAAACTTTATAAATGGCAAACAATCCTCCCAAGTTTTTAAATTCTTATGAACAATAGTGCGTAAACGCTGAGTTAAAGTCCTATTAACTACTTCAGTCTAACCATCAGTCTGCGGATGACAAGTAGTGGAAAATAAGAGCTTAGTACTCAATTTTCCCCACAACACCTTCCAAAAGTAGCTAAGGAATTTAACATCCCTATCACAAACAATACTCCTAGGTAGACCATGGAGTCGCACTATCTCCCTGAAAAACAAGTCAGCTATGTTTGTGGCATCATCTATTTTATGGCATGGAATGAAATGTGCCATCTTACTAAATCTATCCACAACCACAAAAATAGAATCTCTTCCCCTTTTTGTCCTAGGCAACCCCAAAACAAAATCCATAGATATGTCTACCCATGGCTCACTAGGAACGGGTAAAGGTGTATACAACCCATGTGGCATAACCTTAGATTTGGCCTTTCTACATGTAATGCACCTACCACAAATGCGATTGACATCTCTCGTCATCTTAGGCCAAAAGAAATGTTCATGCAAAATATCTAAAGTTTTCTTGACACCAAAGTGTCCCATTAATCCTCCACCATGTGCCTCACGCACCAACAACTCACGCATAAAACAACTTGGCACACAAAGTTTCCTTTCTCTAAACAAATAACCATCATTTTTGTAAAACTTACCAAATGCCACCTTATCACATGCCTTATACACCTCAGAAAAGTCAACATCATCAGCATACATGTCTTTCACATATTCAAATCCAAACATTTTAGCACTCATAAACGTAAGAAGTACATACCTTCGGGATAAAGCATCAGCAACAATGTTCTCCTTACCTTGCTTGTAACGGATGACATATGGAAAGATCTCAATGTATTCCATCCATCTAGCATGCTTTTATTCAACTTACCTTGACCCTTGAGATGCTTCAATGATTCATGATTGGTGTGGATCACAAATTTCCTAGGCCATAGATAATGCTGCCAAGTCTCTAATGCACGAACAAGAGCATAAAGTTCATTGTCATAAGTAGGGTACTTCAGGGACGCCCCACTTAGCTTCTCACTCAAGAATGCTATGGGCCGCCTATCCTGCATCAAAACGGCTCCAATCCCTATTCCTAAGGCATCACATTCAATCTCAAAAGCTTTGTTAAAATCAGGTAATGCTAACGCAAGTGCAGAGCACAATCTTTCTTTAATAGTGGCAAAAGCATTCTCTTGATCAACCCCCCCAATGAAACCCAACATTATTTTTAATTACATCAGTGAGTGGTGTAGCAATGGTGCTAAAGTCTTTAACAAAACCCCGATAAAAGCTAGTTAAGCCATGAAAGCTTCTTACCTCAGTGATGCTTTTTGGCGTTGGCCACTCCTTGATGGCCTTGATGATGGGCCCAAGAAGGGTCTAGTTTTAAAGATCATTTGCAAGTTCCATATGGGCCAATTACAAGATCAAGAGCTAAGAAGATTAAGGAAGTAACGCAAGGATTGGTGCAATCCACTTGGGATGAGTCTAGTGAGCCCAACATTCAAGAGTGCCTTAAAGGATGAAGATCCAATTTTGATTCATTTGATACAAGCTATGGAAGAGGGCAATAACATGACTTAAAGGCTTTGGGCACTTGAAGGCTTTCAAATTGTTTAAATCATTTAAAGGACTTATTCTATTAGTTTAGAATAATTAGGTTTTAGGATACTTGGCCCACATATATCTTACTTTTATGAGCTAGGGTTTTTGGGAAGGCCTTGTATTTTGGCCAAGGGCGTATTTGGAAAGTTACTTTTAAGGAACTAGGGTTTCAAGCATTTACTATAGCGGGGGTACTGTAGTGACACTATAGCAGCCGCGGCACTGTTCATGCAAGGGTATTTTTGGGAGAAAGGGCTTTATTTTATCTAGGGTTTTAATTAGATTTTGTTTTAAATACACTTTGTAGCCTCAGTTTATGAAGGTTATGAAATTTGATGATTTATTCATTGTGAGTTGAGTTTTACTCATCTTGTTCTTGATTGAATTTTTAAACTTATCAAAGGTAAATCACAACTTTTGTGGCGTTCCTCCTTGTAATTTGGGTTCTTGAGACAGGTTCTTCAACGGGTCTAGATTTTAATATAATTTAGGTTCTTGAAACGAGTTCTCATCGGGTCTAGATTTTCCATCCATTAACTTGAGTTTGGCTTTCTTGGATGAGTTTTCAATTTGATTGTGGGTTCAGGGGATTCCTTTTCCCGCGGGTTCATACCATTTGGTATTCAGAGCTCAGTTTTCAATCAGGTCTGATTCTATCCTTTATTTCCTGCATATTGAATTCTAGGGCTTCATATTCTAGGGTTTAGAAAAAAAAATCAAAAAAAAAATCAAAAAAAAAAAGTGTAGAAATTTCCTTCATCCTAGGGCTGCTGAATTTCTCATTGTTTTCTAGGGTTTCCTTATTCTTTGGTTAGGGTTACCTTGTTATTTGATTTGCCTTGCCTTGTTCTTTGTTAGGGTTTTTTTCAATTGCTTATTCCTTTGATTGTGATCATTTTAGTTGGTGAAAAGAAAAGAAAAGAAAAGAAAAGAAAGGAAAGGAAAAGATAAGAAAAGAACGGAAAAGAAAAGAAAAAAAATTTGAAAAAAAAGAAAAAGGTAGCATACTCATAGGTTGCTACATAGTTATAACAAAGAGAAAAAAAGACATTTGTTGATTGAGATTTATCATCAATGGGACTGAAAATATTTTTTTAGCGGGTATCTTTTTTTATCATTACTCTTTCCCTCGTATAAATTCCTTGAGTCTCATGTCATTTTATTCCTTCCTTGTTTCTTATTCTTGTTTCTTGAATCTATATTACTGGTTGGAATAATACAAGGTTGTCTTGTCTTGATTTTTGTTCAACTAGTTCTTAAAAACTTGAGTGAGAAAACTATTGAGGTAAAAGGTAAGAGAGTGCGAGACTATTATTGGGAAAAAGCCAATTAAGAGTGAAACACGAGTGGAGTGTCTTTATTCGAGTGTAAACACGTAAGGGAGTGTGTGAGGTTTTCCACTAATATTCTTTTTGTGCAGCACATTATGATATCTCATAGGAGTCACTAATCACCAAAGCGGATGGCAGATAACTCGTCCTTTGTGTTGCAAGCCATGCAACAACAGTTTGAGCAGTTGAACTTGGTGTTGGATGAAGTGAGGGATAAGATGGATCAACGAGAAGTCTTGATTAGAAATCTGTATGGTGGGAGAGATAGGAGGCGACGTGAGCCTAGTATTGAGAATGTGTATGAGAATGAAGAGTATAATGAGAATGAGGAAGACCTAACATCTGAAGTTGGATTGGGTAGACATAGAGGAGTTAGACATGAAAGAGGACTTAGGAGAAACCCAAGGGGTCGAGATGAAGTAGATAGGAACCTTGGGAGCATCAAAATGAAAATACCATCTTTCCAAGGTATAACTGACCCAGAAGTTTATCTAGAGTGGGAGAAAAAAATAGAGTTGGTGTTTGATTATCATAATTACTCTAAGGAGAAGAAAATAAAATTGGCGGTAATTGGGTTAACTGATTATGCTATTATTTGGTGGGATCAATTAGTGACCAATAGGAGGAGCAATCTTGAGAGGCCTGTAGAAACTTGGAGAGAGTTGAAAGCTATCATGAGGCGGAGATTTGTACCTAGCCACTACTATAGAGACCTCTACCAAAAACTACAAAATCTTACACAAGGGTCTAGGAGTGTAGAGGATTATTATAAGGAGATTGAGGGGGCTATGATTCGAGCTAATGTAGTGGAGGATAAGAAGGCCACGATGGCTAGATTTTTTAGTGGGTTGAATAAGGAGATAGCCAATGTAGTTGAGTTGCAACATTATGTGGAGGTAGAGGACATGGTGCACATGGCTATAAAGGTGGAGAGGCAGTTAAAGAGAAAGGGTACAGCAAGGTATACTTCGGTTTCTAGTACTCCTTGAAAACCAAAGTGGGACAAAAATAATCAAGCTGTAACAAAGGGGAAGATCGAACCGCCTAGGGAGAAAGATGAGAGTGAGTCTGAAACTTCAAGAAAAAGAGAGAATGAGTTGAAAACAATTGTGAGTTTGAAAGTTCAAAAAAAGAGGAGAGCGAAAGAAAAAAAGAGAGTGAAAAGGGAAAAGAGAGTGAGAGGAAAGAAGAGAATGAGACCGAAACAACAAAAGAAATAGAGAGTGAAAGAAAATAGAGATGTGGCTGAGAGTTATGAAAAAAGAGTTGAGCCAAGGGAGGAAACAGAAAGAGAGATCGTAGAGAGGAATGGAAAAACAAAAGTGAGATTTTATGCTAAGGCAAGATTTTATACTAACGAATTTAACGACTCTTTGCCTAGTGTTGTTGTTTCTTTATTGCAGGGATATGAAGTCATGATTCCTAGCGGTGTGTTTAGTAAATTGCCACCTATTAGAGAGATTGAGCATTACCTTGATTTTGTGCCAGGTGTGACAATCCCTACCCGACCTTTCTTTGAAGAACATGAGTCCTTAACACACTTGAAGGGACATGGTAAGTTGAATACAATGCATGCCAAGTGGGTGCAATCCATTGAGACCTTTCCTCATGTAATCAGGTACACACAAGGTAAAGAAAATTTTGTGGTTGATGCTTTAGCAAGAACGTATGTCCTTGTCATCATTTTGGATGTAAAGTTATTAAGACTTGAATACGATAAGACATTGTATGTTAATGATGATGGCTTGGCTAATGTGTATGGAACATGTGAGAAAGTATCCTGGGGTAACTTCTATAAACTTGATTGGTACTTGTTTAGAGAGAATAAACTTTGTGTGCCTACTACTTTTATGCGTAAGTTGCTTGTGTGTGATAGACATGGTGGTTTGTTGGGTAACTTTGGTGTAAGAAAGGCTTTAGATATGTGGCATAAACGTTTGCCGGAGTATCACTTGCCATTCATTGCCTTGTTGCATGAACGTTTGCCGGAGTATCATTTGCCTTTCACTGAGTTTGCATATAATTGGAGTAGTCATTTTGGGGTAAAGATGATTTTAGACATGTTGCATTAACGTTTGTGTGAGTATCATTTGCCATTTATTGACTTATTGCATTAATGTTTGTGGGAATATCATTTGCCATTCATTGACATGTTGCATGAACGTTTGTGGAAGTATCATTTGCCATTCATCACCATGTTGCATGAACGTTTGTTGGAGTATTGCCAACTATTCATTGAGTTTGCATATAATTGGAGTGGTCATTTTGGTGTAAGGAAAATTTTAGATGTATTTCATGAACATTTATGGGAATATCATTTGCCATTTATTGAAAGTGTTTATGGTTTTGATCCACTTACTCCTTTAGTTTTGATATTTTTTCTTGTTGATGAAAGGTGTAGTTGGGATGGACCTTTCAAATTCTTGAGAAAATTAATGATAATACATACAAAGTGGATCTTCCAGGTAAGTATCATGTTTATGCTAATTTCCATGTAACTAACCTTTTTCCCTTTGATCCAGGTGGAGATTCAAGGTCGAATTCTTTTGAGGAGAGGAGGAATGATGGGCCCAAGAAGGGTCTAGTTTTAAAGATCATTTGCAAGTTCTATATGGGCCAATTACAAGATCAAGAGCTAAGAAGATTAAGGAAGCAACGCAAGGATTGGTGCAATCCACTTGGGATGAGTCTAGCAAGCCCGACATTCAAGAGTGCCTTAAAGGATGAAGATCCAATTTTGATTCATTTGATACAAGCTATGAAAGAGGGCAATAACATGACTTAAAGGCCTTGGGCACTTGAAGGCTTTCAAATTGTCTAAATCATTTAAAGGACTTATTCTATTAGTTTAGAATAATTGGGCTTTAGGATACTTGGCCCACATATGTCTTACTTTTATGAATTAGGGTTTTTGGGAAGACCTTGTATTTTGGCCAAGGGCGTATTTGGAAAGTTACTTTTAAGGAACTAGGGTTTCAAGCATTTACTGTAGCCAAGGGGTACTGGAGCGACGCTATAGCAGCCGCGGCACTGTTCATACAAGGGTATTTTTGGGAGAAAGGGCTTTGTTTTATCTAGGGTTTTAATTAGGTTTTGCTTTAAATACACTTTGTAGCCTCAGTTTATGAAGGTTATGAAATTTGATGATTTATTCATTGTGAGTTGAGTTTTACTCCTCTTGTTATTAATTAAACTTTTGAACTTATCAAAAGTAAATCATAATTTTTGTGGCGTTCCTCCTTATAATCTGGGTTCTTGAGACAGATTTTTCAACGGATCTAGATTTTAATATAATTTAGGTTCTTGAAACGAGTTTTCATCGGGTCTAAATTCTCCATCCAATTGACTTGAGTTTGGCTTTCCTGGGTGAGTTTTCAATTTGATTGTGGGTTCAAGGGATTCATTTCCTGTGGGTTCATATCACTTGACTTTCTCTTCATTCACCTCAATACCTTTTGTACTAACAACATAACAAAGAAAAACAACATTTTCCATGCAAAAGGTACATTTCTTGAAATTAGCATACAACTTTTCACATCTTAACACATCAAACACATATTTCAAATGCTCAATATGTTCATTTAAGTCCTTGTTGTACACTAGGATATCATCAAAGTACACAACCACAAACTTTCCTATGAACGCACGTAGGACATGGTTCATTAATCTCATGAAAGTACTGGGCGTATTTGTAAGTCCAAATGGCATAACCAACCATTCATAAAGCCCATACTTAGTCTTAAAAGCAGTTTTCCATTCATCACCCTCTTTCATTCTAATTTGATGATACCCACTTTTAAGATCAATTTTACTGAAAATACATGAGCCATGTAATTCATCAAGCATCTCATCTAATCTAGGAATGGGATGGCAATACTTTACCGTGATATTGTTGACCGCCCTGCAATCAACACACATCCTCCATGTCACATCCTTCTCTAGCACTAGTTGCACTGGTACTGCACGTGGGCTCATGATCTCCCTCACGTACCCCTTGCTCATCAAATCCTCAACTTGCCTCTGAAACTCCTTTGTCTCCTCTGGATTACTCCTATAGGCTGGTCGGTTTGGAATAGCAACTCTGGGCACAAAATCAATCTGGTGCTCAATGCCTCTGATGGGTGGCAACTCATTAGGCATCTCCTCTGGGAATACATCCTCAAACTCCTACAACATAGAAACAATCAAACTAAGAAGAGATTAGTTAGTTTCATCAACATTAAAATAAGATTCTTTATAGACAAGAAAAATCATAGGGCGATCTGCGAAGAAAACCCTCTTAACCTCACTCTTTCTTGTATAGAAACTCACTTTTGTCTTTCCTTTTCTCTCAGCAGACCCTCTTTCTTTTTTCTCTCGTGGATCCACTATTTTTTCTTTACTCTCAGCCACCTCTGTACTTTCTTTTTCACTCTTTCTTTTGTGCTCATTTTCACTCTCACTCTTTTTTTTTTGCTCAATCTCTTTTTCACTCTTTCCTTTTTGATCACTGTCATTTTCACTCTTTCTTTTCTAATCACTCTCATTTTCACTCTTTCTTTTTTGAGCAACCTCACTTTTTAGTTTCAATTAGTCCTCATAGACCTGGCTTGGAGTTAAAGGAGCAAGCTTGATTGTTTTGCCCTCCTTTACAAAGCTGTGCATGTTCTTGAACCCATCATGTGTCACCCTCCTATCATACTGCCACGGCCTCCCCAACAAAATATGGCCAGCATGCATAGGCACGACATCACAAAGCACCTTATCCTGATATTTCCTAATTGAAAAAGTAACCAACACTTATCTATCCACCCTAACCTCTCCACAATCATTCAACCACTACAATTTGTATAGTCTAGAGTGTTTTAAAGTTGGTAGATTCAATTTCTCAATCAAAGTAGTACTAGCCACATTAGTACAACTCCCCCATCAATGATCATACTACATACCTTATTGTTGACGTGGCATCTAGTATGGAAAATGTTCTCTCTCTATTGCTCTACATCATCCACCTTAATGTGTGTTTTGAGAGCACGCATGGCAACAAGAGACTCACCTGTTACGAGGTATACCACTCCATCATCATCACTAGCATCAACCAACTCAGGTACCCATCACTATCATCCTCACTCTCAGTTATCACCTCTCCATTGTCACGCATAATCATCACCCGCTTGTTTGGACATTGAGAAGCGATGTGCCCTGAACCCAAACACTTAAAGCATTTAATATCTCTATTCCGTGAAGGTTGAGATTCTACCTTGGGTTTGTTGCTAGTTCCCTCATCTTTTCCCTTAGGTGGTTCGGTCTTTCTTTTTACTTCAGCTGGATTATTCCTATCCCACTTTGATTTCCAAGTATTGCTAGAAACTGAAGTGTACCTTGCTGTTCCTTTTCTCTTTAACTGCCTCTCCACCTTCATAGCCATGTGCACCATGTCCTCTATCTCCATATAATGCTGCAATTCAATTACATTGGCTATGTCCCTATTCAAACCACTCAAAAATCTAGCCATGGTGGCCTCCTGGTCCTCCTCTACATTAGCCCGTATCATCACCACCTCCATCTCCTTATGGTAATCCTCCACACTCCTAAACCCTTGTGTAAGATTTTGGAGCTTTTCGTAAATGTCCCTATAGTAGTGGCTAGGTACAAATCTTCACCTCATGAGAGCTTTCAACTCTCCCCACGTCTCTACAGGCCTCTCATAATTCCTCCTCCTATTGGTTACTAATTGATCCCACCAAATAATAGCTTAGTCAGTGAACTCGATTACCGCCAACTTCACTTTCTTCTTCTCAGAGTAATTATGACAATCAAACACCAACTCTATTTTTTCTCCCACTCTAGATAAACCTCCGAATCAGTTCTACCTTGGAAAGATGGTATTTTCATTTTGATGCTCCCAAGGACTCTATCTATACCATCCCGACCCCTTAGGTTCCCCTCAAGTTGTCTTTTACGCCTAACTCTTCTATGTCTATCCGACCCAACTTCAAATTCTAAATCTTCCTCATCCTCACCATCTACTTCATGCTCATACTCATTTTCAACCCTAGGCTCACGTCGCCTCCTATCTCTCTTACCTTACAGATTTCTAATCGCTGCTTCTTGATGATCCATCCTATCCCTAACTTCACCCAACACAAAGTTCAACCGCTCAAACTGTTTTTGCATGACTTGCAACACAAAGGGTGTTATTGATTGAGCTGCATTATTGCATTTTGTATACATTTAAAACCAATATATTTTCAATTGTTTTATTATTTTATCATTGGTTTTAGATAGACAAAACGTGTGTGCATGTGATAAACAATATTTTGCCCAATGATTATGAGGCATAAATCCAAGTTGTCATTTAGATTGATTAAAAGCATAGTTTATGCTCAATTTTATAACTTGTGATTTAGTTTAATAATATTCTCTCTTTGCACAATACAATTTTAATATTTTATTTTTATTTATTTATTTTCTTTGTCTAGTTTTATTTTTGTTTCTTTAATTATTTATTATTTATTTTTCTTGTTTAAGTTTTATTTTTATTTTTATTCTATTTATTTTTATTTATTTTTATTTTTTATTTTTTTTATTTTTTTCATTTACAGGTCTACTATTCTTTTTCCCAAACAAGTAAGCTTTTGCATGGATGACAAGTGGCATTAGACATGTGCCATAGCTTAGCTATCCAGCTCCTTCTTCTCTTCCCAAGATGATGCTTCATCTTCTAATGCTCGTTCCCTAGGTGACCTTTCATGTTCCATTTGGCCAAAATAGCTTAGGTAACCAGTGGCAAATGAATATAGTGCTTGGGAGTGTGCTAGCCGAATTCTTAAGGGCATTCTTATCCTCTCATACAAATGTCTCTTCACACATCCTTCTAGAAGTTATATGCATGCTTGACACTTGGCAAAATCTGACTAAAATTCGAAATCCCATAAGCCTCTTTTGGTTCCCCATGCAAATCTCCTAGAAAAGCTCCATTTCACTTCCCTAAGCTTCCCTTTCCAAGATATCTTCCTTGGAACTCAAATTGGGCATGACAAAGGGTCTAAGCATGTGGCAAATTGGGTCTAGCCAAAAATCCATTAGTCTCCTCTAGGTTCCTTTTGTCCCTTGAATCATCTATAAAGTTTCTTACATAGTGACAAGTGTCAATTTCTCTAGGGTAGGCATATAGGCCATCTCTTAGTATTTTCCTACACTTCTCTCACCCTTTTAACCCATTATCAGATCTAGATTCACAATGTTGCATCTTCATGCCACATGGCACTTGTGACAAAATCTGGGTCATGGGCCTAAAGCCAATGGGCCTAGGTTTCTAAACAAGGCCAAGTCTCACAAGGCATTCTTGGGTTAGTCCTCTTTTGGGCTTAAGTTATCTCAAAAATTCTAGGGCTTTCTAAATTAACTAAACCTCCCAAAGAAATCATGACTACTAAGCACAAAATCTATGAGCCATGCTTACGCAAGATTAGGTCATCACAAAACTCCAATATATAACACACTCCCCAGTTTAATGCCCAAAATGACCTTTACATGATTAAAACAACTTTTGAACAAACCAGTCAGCATGAAATAAAACAAATAAGATATCCATAGAAACTAGACTCAAAGGAAAAAAAGCTTTAATGAGGAGTCATCGCGAGAAAAGATGTACAAAGAGTTGAAAAGTGCCACACAAAATGACGAAGAAAACTTCCCAAGAGAGCTACTAAGTGTTTCTCTCTAAGAACGGGATGAGAAGTGATGAAATGAAAGAAAGGGTTCCTTACACACCAATAGAATTCTAGAGGGGAGAGGTATGGGGATTGAATGACCTTTGATTGGAGGTACATATGTCACATAAAGTGAAAAATAGAGGGGCAAGAACTGCCTGCTGTTGCCATGAGTTATGGAGACTGATGAGGTGGATTTACCCTCTCCCACCAAGGCACCATTGGGTGTAACCAAGGGCAGTGGATGGCCTGCCATGTAGGGGAGGAAACGTCTTCAAGACATTTTACCAAGGTGGCCAAATGCATGGGCCTTGTTGGGCCTTAGCCAAGTGGGATTCATTTAGAGTTTAGAGAGGGTTTGGGATGCTATTAAGCCCAAAACTCATTTTTCTTGGCCCAATCAAAAATCCAAGGTTTAAAGGGTTGGATAATGATGTCATAACATGAATTTGAGGAATTAATAGCATGTGGAAGTGATTTAATCAAGTGATTAAACACAATACTAGAAATTGGATCAAAAAGGGTTTGAAGTCCAACTTTAGGGTTTAGGGAATCCATTTAGGGTTTTGGTTTTAACTAAGCTTTTGGAGTTTCAATTGGATTCCAACCGGTTAGGGTTTCACTAGAGTTGAAACCCTCTTGGGTCTGGCACTAATTGGTTGATCAAATGGAAAAAGAATAGGTTTTTGCTTAGGTGACATGATCTCATACTTTGATTCCTTCATAACCCGATGCATGGTTCCTCTTTGTGCTAAGTGTCCAATACTATTCACCAAGTGTGATTAAGATCCTACCAAGTGTCTAGATAAAACTTCTCTAACCTAATTTGGATATTCCACACATTGATTTTCAAAACACTGCGCCTGATGCTACAATAGAGGTTACTATTCACTTCGGGAAAGTGAAACATAAACTTTGCACTATAAAATCCTAAATATTCATACAAATTCAATGCTGAAGTGCCTCAAAATAAGCAAAACACTTTTTTAAACAAACTTTTCGTTCGAAAATTGAAAATGAGATTATTGCTCCATAAAATCCTAAATAATCAACTAAGTCTAATGGCACAGACCATAACTCAAACTGACACTTCTAACTATATCAAATAAATAGAATCACACTTTTGGCGCCATAGTGAGTGATAACTCTAGCTATGCTGACAGACTAAAAGCTACACGATTGGTCGAATCGTGAAAACTTATGGTGTTTCCATAAGATTCCTAAAGCCTATAGAAATTCCACTAATGAATTTCTAGTGGGCTGTTACACATCTAGTGCGAAGGCTAAATAGGTAGTGGCTCCATCAGCGATGTACTTCCTAGCTTGCAAAGCTGAAATTAACAAGGGGTAGCTTTCATTGACCCTCCTCTATAACGGATCTGCCCATCTACGAGTGACTTAACGGTTATCTCCTTATTTCTACATTCTATACTAGCGAGATGCTTGGACAACCAATCCATTCCTAATATAACTTCGAACACTAATACGTCGAAGACGATCAAGTCAACTTCCATCAGTTTTCCTCCTATTTTCAGTGGGCAGCTTCTCATCAAGCGATCAAGCATCCATCAGGGAGCGACACTACTATAGCTTGAGGTAAAGTCTAGGCCAGAAGGTTACACATACATGAAAATGTTGCAGACACAAAAGACCTCATAGCACCAGAGTCAAACAATGCATAGATCATATACTCATATAGCGTGACTTTACCTAACGCGTAATCACTAACTACTTAAGAGGGGTACTTAGAGTATCAAGACATGCAACATAAGGTTACATACCCCCTACCTAATAGCTAATATGCAATGTATCCAAAACATGCAACTAGTAGTATGCAATAATCGCAGCAGAAAATAAAGGCGATAATGAACTTATGCTAGAATAACTAAATCATTCCAATAATATAGATTGAACCATAAGTTTCAAAACATCAAGCAGCTTAATCTTAGAACAAAATATCCAGTTCTCCAAAAGGATCTAAACCAGCTACTTCATGCATTCTATAGCACGAAGGGTTAGGCCTAGAAATATCATAATACGATCAAGTCTCTTGTCAACGTCTGGTTCCTCCTCAATCCTCTTGATCCACTAGTCCATTGGGTCCATCTGCATCTATAACTTCTATCATTTTGAGTGAAATGATAGTGGGTCCATAAGGGGTGAGATTTACTTGAAATCTCAGTAAGTTAAACAACCAACTTGCACAAAGATAAACTATGCATGAAAAATGAAAAACATGTTTTGGATGCATGCATAAACTATGCATGCAAATGCAGAAAAATAGTATTTGCCTCCCATTCAGATTTTTCAAGGAAATTGATTTTTGATGCACATTTTCTTATAGAGAACATAATTTCATTTTCATCATAAAAGCTTAGACTTTCATTATATAAAAAGATCATGGAATTAATGTAACATGTGGTATCATCATAGTTCCCCATCTGTGTAACAGCCCGCTAGAAATTCACTGTGGAATTTCTATTAACTTTAGAAACCTCATGAAAACTCCATAAGTTTTCACGAATCGACCAATCACATAGGTTTTAAGTCTGTCAATATAGTCAATGTTATCACACACTATCTAGAAACACGTGTTTAACTATTTGAAATAGTTAGAAGTGTCAAAATGTATTATGGTCTACACCATTAGACTCAGTTGATTATTTCAGATTTTATGGCATAATAACCCATTTTCATAATTTCGGATGTAACACCTGTTCAAAACTGTGAATTTATTTTTAGGGGCACTTCTGGGTTAAATTTTGGTAAACGATTTTTCACTGTAGGTTAATATGAATATTGAGAATTTTTCAATACTAAGTTTATTATGCCTTTTTTTGGAGTAAATAGTAACCTCGATTAGCACACCAAGTGCAGTGTTTTCAAAATCACAGTGTGGAATGTCCAAATTAGGTTAGAGAACTTTTATTTGAACACTTGACAAGATCTTAGCCGCATATAGTAAATAGTATTAGACATTTGGCACCATGAGGAACTATTAGATGGATTTGTGAAGAAAATCAAGGTGTGAGATCATGTCACATAAGCAAAACTTTGTTTCATCTGATCAACCAAATTGTGCCAGACCAAAGAATCCTAAATGGTTGGAATCCAATTGAAACCCCAAAAGTTTGGTTGAAACCAAAACCCTAAACGGTTTCCCAAACCCTAACGTTGGCCTCCAAACCCTTTCTAATCCAATTTATGGCATTGTGTTTAATCACTTGATTAAATCACTTCCATATGCTATTAATTAATAAAATCCTTGTTATGACATCATTATGCAACTTTTTAAATCTTGAAAATTTGATTGGGCCAAAAAAATTTGGATTTGGGCTTGATAGCATCCCAAACCCCATTTAAATCCCAAATTGAAGCCCACTTGGTTGAGGCCCACGAATTTGGCCACCTTGACAAAGTTTCTTGAACAAGTTTCCTGTCCCACATGGCAGACCATCCACTGCCATTGGCTACACACAATAGTGCCTTGATGTGAAGGAGAAATCCACCCATCAACTTCCTTATCTCACTGCTGCTACAAGCAATCCTTGGCTCTCACTATTCTCCACTTATGTCACATAGTCACCTCCAATTAAGAATCATTCAAGCCCATAACTTCCCCCTCCAAAAGTCTAAAGTCGTGCAAGACACATTTAGTGCCCTTTCATCACTTCTTCCCCCCATTCTTAGAAAGAAACTCAAAAGAACTCTCTTGGGCAAATTTCTAGGTCTTTTTGCGTGGCATTTGTCGACCCTTTGTAAGTATTTCCGCACAATGAATCCTCATAAAAGTTTTTCTTTGTTGATTTTAGTTTTTGGACATATCTTATTAGTCTCATTACATGCTCATTTGATCGATCAAAAGTATTTTTAACCATGAAAAGGTCATTCTGGGCGTGAAACTGGAGAGTATGTTATGTTTTGAAATTTTTGACCAAGCTAATGGACATATCTTGGTCTGAAAATTTTATGGAGTGTTGTTAGCATGTTTTTATGAAAGTTTCCTTAGATCTAGAAACTTGAAAACTGGAAGTGGAAAAACAGTTTTTGTTTTGAGAAAGTTTGAATATTTCGTGGTTTAATCTTACTCCAAAGGTTTTGATATTTTTATGTGATGATCCTAAATCTCTTATTTTCATGTTAGAATGTTAGTTTAAAATATTTAGTATTATTTTCAAAGATATGATTTTTCTATGCAAGAGGATTTCAATTAGGCCTAAGATTTTATTTTTTGGGTTACATCCATGTTTTATTGAGTTTTAGCCATGTGATTTTAAGTTTGATGGTTGGATCTTCTTTAGGACACATTTTTAAACCATGTGATGTTTTGGTTTGAATATCACATCCCTTTAAGCCATGGATCAAGAGATTGATCAAACTTAGTTGAGAGAAAAGTTTATGTTTTTTGACTGAGTGTAAAGCCAAAAACTTCAAGTGTTATTTTGTGACTTTTGTTTGATCATTTAAAGCATGGATGATCTTAGGATGATGTTATGAATATGTTAGAAGTAAGATTTGATTTTTTGGAATTCTTGGAGATATTTTGAATAAGATCAAAACTTGTGATTCAAGGGTTTGTTTTTAGTTAAAAAGTTTGGATCTTTTTACTAAAAAGTTTTGGGTTGATAACTAGTAAATTATTTTTGGATGTTTTAAGTATGTTTTTAAACTTAGGATAGGAAGATCTTTGTTGCAAAAATTTGGTTTCATCATGAGTTTTGAAAATAAAAGAAGTGAGACAAAAATCAAGGGAAAAATCATATGGATGTTTTGGCCATAATGTGTGTTTCCATAGTTGTGATTTGTTTTAAATTTTTTTTGAGATGATATTTGATTTTAGGACAAAATTTACATGATGAATGTAAATTTTATAAATTTTTGGAGTTAAAATGTGAAATGTTTAAGTTATAGGTAAAATGGTCATTTTCTCACATGTAGACGGTAAAATGGTAATTTTACTCTAAGTTAGCTTGTTTTCATGCTTCTAATTATTAGTAATTAAATTTCTAATTTTTAGAATCACTATTTTCAGTTCCTTGTATTTCGCGCTTTATTCTCGTAGAAAACGATGATCGAGGTAAGTTAGCTTTTAACTTACTAGCAGTTTAATGTGTATTAGTGATAAGTAAAGGACTTATAGTGTATGTATGTATGTATGTATGTTATCATATGTGTCATGCCAAGTCATTACATATTTATTTGTTACACAAAATTTATTCTGTCATAAATTATTCATCTATTACATAAGATATCCTGTCACATATTGCTATACATTACTATACATTACAAGTATGTCATGTTAAGTACGCCATATGTTACATGTATGTCATGTCATGTAGTATTCACTGTTGCAAGATTGTCATGTTAAGTATGTTACCTGCTACATGTTATGTCATGTTACAAAATATTTCTATCTCAAGTAAGTCATATCTTTTGAGTTACGTTCAAGTTAGTTATGTCTAGGATACTCATGATGTAATCGCTATGGTTGTTTGAGCATCTCCATTTGTAATTCACGCGAGGTACTTCTGGCGAAATCATTTTGATTGTCAGAATTCAGTTCAAGTTCAGTTATACAGATACTCCTAGCGTAATCATTCTGATTGTTAGGGTATCTCATTTAAAATACTTATGATGGAATCATTATGATTATCCGAGTATCTCTAAAGGAATATGTTGGGCAAAATCATTCTGATTGTTCACTATTCCTGACGAAATGACTGGCGGAATCATTTTAATTGTCAAAATTCAAGTCCATATTCATGTTAAGTAGAGAATTCAGCTCAAGTTCAGTTATGTAGATACTCCTAGCATAATCATTTTGATTGTTAGAGTATCTCATTTAAAATACTCATGATGGAATCATTTTGATTGTCTGAGTATCTCTAACAAAATATGTTGGGCGGAATCATTCTATTCGTTTACTATTCCTGAAGAAATGACTAGCAGAATCATTTTGATTGTTAGAATTCAAGTCCAAGTTCATGTTAAGTTAAAGAATTTAAGTCCAAGTTCATATTAAGTTACAGAATTCAAGTTCAAGTTCATGTTAAGTAAAACATTCAAGTTCAAGTTCATGTTAAGTAAAGAATTTAAGTTCATACTATGTTTCAAGTTCACGTTAATGTCATGTTATGTTCAGGTTCACGTTCATGTTATGTATGTTCATGTTCATGCTATGTTTCAAGTTTATATTATGTTTCAAGTTCATGTTCATGTCAGGTTATGTTCACGTTCATGTTATGTTCAAATTCACGTTTATGTTATGTTATGTTATGCTCAGGTTGCTATTATGTTCAAGTTCACGTTCATGTTATGTCATGTTCACATTCACATTCACGTTATGTTCCAAGTTCACGTTTATATTATGTTATCAGGTTCATGTTATGTTCAAATTATGTATGTTCACGTCCATGCTATGTTTCAAGTTCAAGTTTATGCTATGTTTCAAGTTCACGTTTATGTCATGTTATGTTCAGGTTCATATATGTTCAAGTTCACATTCATGTTATGTATGTTCGCGTTCATACTATATTTCAAGTTCACGTTCATGTAAGATTATGTTCACGTTCATGTTATGTTCAAGTTCAAATTCATATTATGTCATGTTCATGTTCACGTTATGTTTCAAATTCACATTTATGTTATGTTATGCTCAGGTTCATGTTATGTTCAAGTTCAAGTTCAAATTATATATGTTCACGTTCATACTATGTTTCAAGTCTATGTTATATTTCAAGTTCACATTCATGTTTTGTTGCTAGTCCATGTTATGTTTTAAGCTCACGTACACGTCATGTCACGTCAAGCTAAGTTTCAGTTTCAGTTCAAGTTATGTCATTTATGCCATGCTATATATCAAGTTATGCTATACTTACTTACCACTTTGATTATGCATTCATGTTAACCTATGTGAAAGTTTCCTGTTAACTTGCTGAGATTTGTAATCAAATCTCATCATGATAGTCCCACTACAATTCCCCCCGAATGGTAGGTTATGTGTTAGGATCAGAGCAAGGAGTAGACACTGGTAGACTGGAGGAGGTTGACTAGACATCATGGATGCAACGTAGAGCTTGCAGCCTCCATAGTTAGGTCTTTGAATAGTATTCTGGCATCATTAGTAGAGTTACACGAGTTACTCAATGAACTAGCCCAATAGTGTATTTTGGCAATGTAATTATGGAGCCAGGTATAAAATGTTTTGAGATTACAGTCTTCTGAGACCCATACTATAATCGTAGATATTTATTTTATTATGTATGAATGGATTACGCTTTAATTATTTGGGACATTATAAGTTTGGTGCATAGTATTGCTAAAACAAATTATCCACTGCGAATATTGGATAATACTAGATGCATGTTAGGAAAATTGCATCATATATGTCATGAACAGGGGAAGGTAACCTTGTGTTGCATATCCCGATACTTCATATGTCCGTCTGATCCCAAGCAGAATCTGGGGGCGTCACAATCTGCATTGTAAGTACCTATAGGTGACCGTAGTACAACTCACGTTCAAACTATGTTGTCTATAGACTCATTCTCAATGCATTGGTAATATCACATAACATAACATCATAAAAATCATAACATGTACACCCACCAACATTAGGTCTCATAACGTATAACTTCACTCTAGCATTCTTTAAAAGGAATCCATTCAAAGTCTGTTGATTGTTGTTCATCAACCCAGGGGTTACCACTCCATAATCACTTCAAAGTGGACGGAAGAGTTTCACTAGGATACTTCCTCATCCTAGCCTTTGGAGTCGTGATAAAATTATTTTCATCCAAAGGCTTTCGAAAAGGAATGATTTTCATGAAATTCATATGAGTGGCACAAAAAATTATGTTTGGAACAATGATATGACAGTTCATACAAAAATGACATTTATCAATAATTTATAAATAATCGATCAAGGTGTAAGTTAGAGGCCAACTTACAGACTACTGGAGTTGTAAGAAAAGTACTGGCTGTGAAATAAATTATGCTAACTTAGAATCTAACTAACTTAAAGGAAAATAAACAATGACATGAAAAGAGAAAATTATGAAAATGCCCATAGACGTCTAAATGATGCATGCTATCTAAACCTTTGAAACTTGACAACCTATTTCATGAAATGCATGGCATGCACTCTAGTCGAGGCTTAAATAAACTCAATAATGATCCTAATGAATGCATGTGAAGAGAGAATCCTCAAAGGAACAAGCTCACTAAAATCCTCAATGACATGCTTAAAACCTAATTTTGAGCAAGTTCATCCCAACACTTAGTCATGCCTAAATGAAATCCTCAAATGCTAGCTAAACCTCAATGATGCATGATGTGATTGTATCTCCAATGACATGCTAAATCATGCATTCATCTTATCCTAATCAGAAGGCATTTTAAATGCTCACATTTCAAGCCTAAGTAAAATAGGCTAATTTTCTCAAAAAATGCATTTAATCTTAACCCTATCCTAAATATGCAAGTCGGCTACTAAGGATCCTCATACTCAAAATAACTATTAGCACCTTAAACATAAAAATAATAAGGAAACTAACATCGAAAGAGGGAATACTCAGGAAATTAGGGTTTTCCACAATCAACCATAAGGATTTTACACAAAAAATTCATGGAACTAAGGATAGAATTATCCTTGAATATAATCCGGGCTAAGTTTATTTTGGTCCATTGCACACAAAGTACACATGGTTGCCAAATGAAATGGTTTGAGGGTTTGACTTGTCCCCATACAAAAAGACATGTACCAAGGCTTCATCAAAATGCAAGTATGGCAAACGAATACTAGAAATGAATGATCAAAGAAGGAAAATTTGAATCAAATCTCAAAGGAAGAATTTGAACCACGCTTAATGAAAGTCACCATTCTTCTAAGTGAGCGAGCTATCCTTCTAAAATCTAGTGTTAACCTAAGAGTTAACCTAATAGGGCAAGGAAGTGGGGTGTTACACTGATGCTTTCTCCCTTACTCCTTTACTTCTGCAGGTATGCCTTTTCGGTCGATTTGTATGGCTTCATGAGTGTGGGCCATTCAAAAGTGAATCGTGGCTAGTGCACAGAATGCATGCTTATGTTGTAAGACTAAAGTGTGGTGCCCCTAGCCCTCTTACATGATAGATAATATGTAATGCTTCTAGGTATACTAGTAGTATGCAATAATTAATGCAGTAGAAAATATAGGGTTCGTGTGAAACTAGGCAACGCCTAAAGCAATTGCCTTAGTACATGGTACCGTAAAACTATGCATAACCCAAACATTGCCTTCAACATAAGATTTCATATCAAAAGTACCCAAATGAAGGATATGTTCATGTTTCTTAAAACACAGGACCATCAAAAATTGTTTCCACAAAAGTAAACCTTGAGTCATGTTCTTTCTACACAAAACATTCTAGGTTCCCATGGTAGCCCCCACCCCCACCCCCCCTCCCCTTTTTTCTTCAAAAAGTTCATCTCATTCTAGCTTCTTCCTTTCGTCATGTTCATCTAAACTTGTCACAACTTTTACCATTCCAGGTAGAGAACAGTAGTGGAGACTACCACAATGAGATTTTGAGAAATCACAGCAAGTAAGCACACTACATACAAGCCGCAAACCATGCAATGCATGTACAAACATGTACTTAACACATGACGTGACCCAAAATTTGACATCATTTCAAAAGACATGTGACAGATTCTTTGGACTTTTCATAATACATTCTTTTGACATCATTTCATATCTTGTTAATCACTTGATCCAGATTGTATCATATCATATCATGTGATTCATATCACATGATGCGTATCATGTGAGTTCATTACCTTGTTCTTATAACACAATGATACATGGTAAACACATCACAACTCCCTTATACATCACGTGTTTCTACTAGTTACCACACCACCAACGGTCTGTACACCGTAGTGAATACGTCTTATTCATAATTATTATAATACGACAGTACTTCATCGAATTATTTGCCTTAGTCGTGGCACCCACTAGCGTTAGGTACTACCTCACTCTATCATCCTTTCCAAAAAGATCCATTCGAGGCACATCGACGATTCTTTGTCAACCTAGGGGTTATGTGATGACCAAGATTTTTGCTAGGGTTTTTTATGCATTTTTATATATTGTTAATATGGGCTAAGAAAGGTGGAGTAGCCCAATTAGAAATTTGGTTTAGTACTAGGCCTCTAAAACCTTGAGAAGGGCCCAAGCCCATGAGTAATTCCGCCTTTATAAGGAATGAGGTTTTGAAGCCCAATATAGCTAGCGTACACGCCCGACCCAAATTTCTGGATGCCAAATGTCATCCAATAGAGCTTATATAGAACTTGATGAATATGGACTAAATTGAGGGAAAAGAGGTGAGAGAGTCTAGGGTTTGGCCTTGTACGCCTACCATAGAGGATCACCCTCCTTCTTGCCATGTGTCATGCATGCAAGAAAACTTGCTTGTAAGAAGAGGCATTGTGACACTTGTCACTAGTAGAGAGAGGTTTCTAGAAGGGAAATGATAAGGCTATGGAAAGTTGGAGCTTGAGGAAAGCCCAAAGGGCATGCACGGCAACCATAGAGAAAAAGTGTTTTGCTTTGTTGCCATGTGTCATGCTTGGAAAAGGGAAGAGAGGATGTCTTGTCTTGGGAAGGGGCAAAATCTAAATGTGGAATGGAGAGCTACACGCCTAGGGTTTTTAGAAGAAATCTTGGTAGGAAACCCATGAGATAGATGGCACTAGGGCAAGGGAACTTGTGCATTGCCACCCACAATGACCAATCACACAAGTTCATGCAAGTTTCGGATTTGAGGAAATGGAGCTCCGAAATATTGGAAGGTTTTTCCATAAACTATATGCCATGAGATTACATGTACACACACACGGTTTAGGGTTGAAATAGCCAAACCTAATGATTTTGTGTATATATTTTCTGCTTGCTTATTTATCGATTGTGGATTTTTGTAATTAAATTTCTAACTTGTACTTGTATGTTTTATGTATATTTCATGTGAACTCGTTTGTTGTTTTGTTGCATGTTGATACTCAAAATAATGATGCTTTTCCATGTTATAATCATTTCCTTGTATGAGCATCCAATATATGGTTGAAATATTGTTGTTAATTCATATCGTGAAAATGGAATGAGAAGCCACACTTAGGGTTCGGTTTGCATAATGCCTAACATGTTCATGGATATTTGCTATATGACCGAATCTTTAATAGGATAAAGCCCATGAAATACTTATCTTTTTATAAGTATGATCATTAGCATGTTTCTACTACACATGCTTGTCCATTGATAAAATTTTATTAAATGCATTAGAAGATTCTAAGTTCATGAAAAGTTGGTGTATTGTATAATCCAAGATTTAAAGGCCTTGGCCATGACTGTAACACCCCGTATTCTAGTGTATTTTAATGAAAGATTATTTTAATTGATTTAAAGATTAATTCTCTTGTTTTAAAATTTTGAGAGTTTTAGAATATTATTTTTATAATATTTTAAGTTGTGAAAATTATTTTACTGGACTTTCTTATTGTTAATTATTGTGGTGAATTTAAATTGATCTTTAATTTAAATTGGATTGTTTATGTGTTTTAAAATTATTATTGTTTTAATTAAAGTATTTCACTGCGTTTGATTAATTTTAATTAGTGTTCTGCAATTTAATTCCTTTTTATTTTAAATGATATTTTCGTCGGAGTTTAATAATTTACTTTTACTAGTTTTGAGTTTAAAGTGATTTAATTATTTTACTGTTTTAAAAATAGTTATTTTGAGGATCAGTTGTGACCCAAAAGTTGTGAGGATTGGACCTCATTTCTTTTCCCCATCTTTTCTTTTTTCCTTCTTTTCTTTTTCTTCCGGATTTCCTCTCTCTCTTGCGTACTCTCTCTCCTCGCCCAACTCACTTTCTCTCTCCTCTCCACGTTCATTTCCGCCTTCAGCCACCTGCACCGCCGCCAGCCAGCGGTAGTCAACACCGCCGGTACCACCGGACTTCCCGTGCGCCGGCGACCCCGCCCCACTAGTTTCAGCCCGAGCCGCGCCGCCGTTAGCTACCGAGAGCCGTGCGAAGCCGCGGCCTTCCTTTCGCCATTCCGCCGCGGTCCGGCCACCTCCGGCCACCAGCTCATCACCACTTCATCACCGGCCCTCCAGCAACCTTTTCCACCCATTCCCAGCTCCGATCCGTCGCCGGAGCCGCCCATACGAGCAGCATCTCCGATTGCACCTTCTCGGCCTTAAAACCACTGTTTTCGCTGCCACTCACGGCCAAAAGCCACCACCACTAGCTTCACCACCTCCCATAGGCCCTACCCTACCGTTCCCAAGTCTTCGTTTGAACTCGTGTGAAATTTGGATTTCACTGTGTTTCGGCCACAGTGTTTTTACATTGTGGAGTTGCTGTGTTGGTGCTTCCAGTTCCTCCATGATCCTCCATAAATTATTTTAAAGCGCTGTAAGTATTTCCTAAACAATCTTTTGAGATTTAAATATATTTTTACACTAATTATTTTTACTGTGTTCTGGTTGGTTCCGGACTGAGTCCGAGGAGTTCGGGGGTGGATAGTTGAGTACGGAGTAATTGTTTGATTGGTTATTGTGTTGTGATTTGGGTGTTGAAAATTGTTATAGTGGTTTGGTTGGTTGTGATATGGTTATTGTTGGGAATTGTGTTGTGATCGGGTTATTGTTGGGAATTGTGTTGTGATCTAGTTGGTTGTGATATTGAGGTTATGTTTGGTTCATGGCATATGCACACATGTTCATGTTTGTAAATTGAAAATGGAGTTTCCGTGTAATGCATTCATGATCATATGGCAATTTTGAAAACGGGATTTTCATGTGTTGACTGGATTTGTGGGTGCGTGTGTATCACGACCCCAAGCCGAGATTGGGCATTATCTTTGTGGAGCTCCTCTGGTCACTCGGGAGCAGAATATACTGAGTGACGTCCCCTGGGTTGTCGCCGGGTGACAACGGGATCGGACGTTGGACGTGCCGACTCCGTGGCCCTTCTGCTGGCGGGGGCTAGAGGATGACCTGGCCACGAACGCACTGGGTGCGGAACTGGGCATCGCTCGTAAAGCAGCCAGGACGTGCGGATGGTCCATAGGGGAGGCCATGGTGCATATGGATTAATTGGATAATGGAAAAATGGCTGTTTTCTGGGAAAATAGCGTGTGTATGTTTTTGTGTCATTTTCGGGGAAAATGATGGATATTGATTTTTGGGCCATTTTCTTGGAAAATGGTGGAACTGTTTTATCGGAAATATTTTTGGGCCAAATGTGATTTTTGGCATGTGTTGGATTTATTGCATACTGCATCATGGGCATGCATGATTAGATGTTTAAATGTATTTTTATTTCAGGATTAGTTAGGTTATAACTTACCTGTGGTACCATTTAATGGTACTGCAGATTATATTGTTGTTGATGCAGATGCCGAGCCTGAGGATTTGGCTCCGTCGGAGGAGTGATCTGGAATCACTTATGCTTTGTTTATTTTATCAGACTTGTATCGTTATTTGTGGGACTTTGGCTTTTGTTTTTAAGAGATTTGTATTTGGATATTTGTATTAAACAAAAATTCTGGTACTAGTTGACTTAATTGCTATCCGCTGTGTATTTTATTTGTGCACTGTTTATTTTGTTGCACACACTTAACACTTGTCGTTGGGATGCGTGACCGGGTTGTCATCATTCTGATGTCTCGATTCCCGAGACTTTTTATACGTGGGAGTCGGGGCGTCACAATGACCATGGATGAAATATTAATATTTTGTGATTAAAGTTCTAATGATTTAAAACTAATTCTTTAATATGCTAGGGTTTATATGTTTCAAGCAATACATGTAAAGTTTTGAATGTTTGTTTCTTCCTTATTGATTGAGCTGCATTATTGCATATTTTATACATCTAAAACCAATATTTTTTCAATTGTTTTATTATTTTATCATTGGTTTTAGATATAAAAATTGATTAAGAGGCATAAATTCAAGTTGTGATTTAAATTGACTAAAAGCATAGTTTATGCTTAATTTTATAACTTGTGATTTAATTTGATAATATTCTCCCTATGCACAATACAATTTTAATATTTTATTTTATTTTTTTCATCTTTTGTCTAATTTTATTTTTATTTATTTATTTTCTTTGTCTAGTTTTATTTTTATTTTGCTTGTTTAAGTTTTATTTTTATTTATTTTTATTTTTCATTTACAGGTCTTGTAAACGACATGTTGTTTTCCCTCCACGGAAAAACGACCTGTCGTTTTCCACAGGGGTGCAAAACTGTCATCTTCTAAATGACAGGTCGTTTTGTCAATGGATGAAAACGACTTGTCGTTTTACTCTGTAATTAAATGCCGGCCTCTGCTAAACAACACCCCGTTTTGTCTATGGACAAAAACGACACGTCATTTTCGTCATCTTCAACCTCACGTCGTCTCCGCTTCGGCCATGCACCACATGCATGCAGCTCCTTTACGCTGCACTGCTCCTCCGCAGCATCACTAAACTGTCCAGCCGTGCCCAGTCTCCTTTAGCGTAGCAACTTCCTCCTCCGAAGCCACCAGCTAGGCCACTACCTCCACTTTTACTTCTCGGTTCCATTTCTAAAACTGCTCCTCCGTGCCCAGCCACTTCGGCCTCGCCAAGACCAACCATGCTGCCAAGCACCACCGTAAAAGACTCCTCAGCACCACCACGAGCACCGCGGTCTTCCTTTATTTTTCCCACCAAAAAACAGAGCATCATATGTGGGTATCGTGGGCCTCAAACCAGTCCCGTAACTCTACCGTGCTGTCCATGCACCGCTCCTCCACGTCCAGGAAACAACCACCGTGCACCAGTGTCCAGCATGCACGGCCATGCGAATCAGCCAGCTAGCACCTTTTCTCCACACGTTGAGAACCATTCCCGTGAACCTCCAAGCTACACTACATCCACACGAAACACCACTCCTCTGTAAGTCCAGCACTCTCTCCCCACCTCTTGGGTTCTCTCATTTCCATTACACCAAGATACGCACTACAGCAGAAAGAAAGAAAAAAGAAAAGAAGAAAAAAAATATAAATGAAGAAGAAATGCGGACACACGCTGGGCAAGAAAAAAAAATAAAAGCTAACGTGCAGTAACGCTGAAAGAAGAAACAGAGGGGCCAGTGAAGGACACAAGAAAAATAATAATAATAAGGACACTCACGCGAACAGCTTGTATTAGTAATGCGGGACTTTCCATTTGGACGCACGGATACATCGCAAATAAACTTTCTGAGTGGGAGACATAAGGAGCTGGCATCACGGACGAAACAAGCAACGCAGAGGCTTTTGAAGCCTATATAAGAGCTTGTAAATGGACTGTGAAGGGGAGAGAATAGATTTTAGTGTTAAGTAAGAGTTAGATGTTAGAGTGAGAATTTAGAGTCACCAGGAGAGTTTGGAGAAAAACAGTGAGTGAGTTTGTAGTTAGTTTTTATTTTCTTGTTTAGTTTTTAGTTTCGTGTAATTCATTCATCAGCATTGCATGTGTCCCATGAAAGTTCTAAGTTCCTTAGTTCATGTCACATGTATTGGGATTGTAAAAATCTTTCGAAAAGAAAAATGAGTATTTTTAAGTTTTTTAACACATCCCCAAATGTAACGATGGGGAAATGTCCCAGTGGAACTCCCTTGTCTACTCAGGAGCGTCTAAAATGGAGTTGTAACTCCTAGGTCGACAAAGTACAATCTAAGGACCTTGAATGGTTCCCAAAAGAAAATGATACCGGAGCGGGGTTGCACCTATAGTTAGTGGGTGCCCTACGGTGAAGGCAAAAAGTGAACAACTGTAATATGAATGTTTAAAAGTAAGACATAGTCACCTTGGTCAACGTAGTCAATGGTTGATGTGGTAACTAGTAGGGAACACACTTTGCATAGGGGAGCCGTGAGGTATCGATTTATAAGTAAAAATCAAAGAAAGGCCTTGAGCTCAAAGTTATGCTATGATATATGAACAAAAAATTGAGCTCACAAGTATGTTAAATGAACAAGTATGAAAATGTCGAAAATATGTTATATGAAAGGACAGGGTTATGAAGGTTTTGATGTACACGGTATCTTTTTTTTGAAAAAGTCAAACGCATAAGTAAAGTCTCATGTCCATGCATTCATCATTGTAATTTCTACTACCATTCCCCTCCTTGGAATGGTAGAAGCTGTGTCAGGTACACGAGACCCATACGTATGGATGGGATTTGTGAAATAGTGGAAGATGAATTTACAGTGGAGGCCTGTCATCAATCCACTCTAGATTTTCTTAGGGTCATTGCTCAATGACTCAAGAAAGTTCTAGCAAACCTCAATGAGTCAAATGTTGGAATTTCATCCCTAGATCCTAAGAAGATTTTGAGATCTAAGAATGATATGAATTTTGTGTCGGGACATCTTGAACAAGCCCGAAACTCTTCTGTAGAAGCGAAAGAAGTCAATGCTGAGTTAGGATTGCTGGATTCAGAACCCCAGAAGACTAGGGGAATTTTTTAAGTTTAGTTGAGGATGGAGCCTTGGTTTTGATTCATAAGGCTTTTTGATATATGACTTATTTTTGAAACAATTGATGTATTGGTTTCTCGTTTTGGGAGTCTCTTTTGATGACTCTTATGAAATTTCTATTTTGGGGTTTATGTGCTTCAATACCATGATATCTGTATTATTTATTGACCTAAGTGGATTTTTCATTGCGATATACTGCATACTACTAGTTATCATTAAGTGCATTGCATCTTAATTGTCATGTACGAGAGGTATGTAGCCTTGTGATACACATTCCGACGCTTCAGTTTCCATCAAATCCCAAGTGGGGGCTGGGGGCGTCATAGGTTATCACTCTATTCTTAAGCACTCCAGAGTGGACAGAGGAATTCCACCAAGACATTCCCCTGTTCTAGCATTTGAGGTCTTGATAAAACATTTTTAGAAACTTTTCCCTTTTTCTTTTAAAAAGACCATTTATCCAAATGCATGTGACATGAGACTTAAGACGTGTTCCTTCTTACACTAGACATGTGACACGTGAGATACCGTACATGAACTTATCAAGCATAACTCATGCAAATCATGGCATGATAACATAGTACATGTGAAACATCAAAACAACTTCATGAACGTAGAACAATATGTCTTGGCTGAAACATCAAAGGCATATAACATAGAACAATTTCACTTTAACATGTCCCATACTTGAAGCATAGTATACAAAATTCATCACATGGATGAATTGAACATGAAATCATGGCAACATCACAAGCATCCGAAACACATAACATCACAATAACCAAAACTTCATGATATGTGAAACATCAACATAACCTCAAGCAAAACCGAAACATAAACATGTGATACATGGCATTTCCAACATAGATCCAAATCATATAACTTCTCTCATGATCTTATACAATAGTCAAAACAATATATTCAACCAAACAAAACATAGATTAACAATCAAAGTTGATAATAACAATGAAAGATTTACACAAATATATATGTATCTTAGCCAAACTAGGTTGAGTGTATACTTAAAAAAATCCTTCAAAAATACAAATAGCAAGCTGTAAATTGGATGCACAACTCGTTAAAACAAGGGTTTGAAAAACCCTAATCTGTGTGCATGAGTGTTTGAGGTTTTTGGGTTGTCTCTTGTTCTTGGAAACTTCAAGATCATTCAGTTCTAGGGTTTTTAGACATGAAAACCCTTCAAAATTCGTGTGACTCTTGGCTATGTCTTGAACATGTGTGTTGTTCATGTGGGTGGCTGATTGTGTGGAGGATCTAAGTCCTCAAAATCTCAGCTCCCTCTCTTTTCCTAAAAATCCTAGGTTATTTCAAGACAAAATAACCTTGAACTAATGTGGGGTGTGTTTTACAAGAATCAATAACACTTCGAAGATTTCATCATCTTCTTGAGTTAGGCATGAGTGGTGTGAAGAGAAAAATAGAAAATACAAGATTCTCACTATAGCTTTCTTCTTGCTAGTGCCATGATCCCCTCTTGAGTGTAGAGAAGTAGTCCCTCTTGTTTAGTTGGAAAGAAAGTGAGAAAGGTGAGAAATCTTCAAGTTTTGGTGTGAAGTGGTATGGAGAATATGAGAGCATAAGCAAATTTTGAAAATGGCAAGGGAACCCTTGGGCGTGTGCCTCTCTTCCCCTTTTATAGAATTCTTCTCAAGCTCTCATTGGTTACTTGTGGTCCATTGCATGAAGGACAAGTGTACTCTCCCTCTTCCCTCTAGACAAATTCCTCTTCCCCTTCCAAATCATTAGATTGTCTTTGGAAGATGGAAAGGTTACTTGTGGCATGTAGCCCTTTCCTTGGCTGAATTCTTTTGTCCTCTAAGCCCCTTCCATTTTCGTCTAGATGCAATGTATCTTAGGGTAGAAAGGTAAATCGATCCTCAAGTCTCTTCATCTTCTAAAAGTGAAGCTTTGCATGTGTGACACATGGCATAGGCATGTGCCTTGCCCTAGCCATCCACCTCCTTCCCCAATTCCCATGGTGATTCTTCATCTTCTAGTGCCCCTTCCCTAGGTGACTTTTCACTTACCAAGGATCCCCTTTTGTAATCCTAATGTGACAAGTGGCGTGTATGAGTGTGACTTTGGGTGTAGTGGCCAAAAATATGAGGGTAGTTTGGTCATTTCGTGTCATTGTCCCTTCCTATTCTTTCTAGAAACTCCTTGCATGGTCGACAAGTGGCAAAGTCTTAAGAAAACCCTTGGGTGGGCATGTGGTGTAGGAAACCGAACCCTCTTTTTGTCCATTGGTCTTCCCTAGGCGCCACTTCCCTATGCAAATCAGTCTTAGAACTCAAACTCTTGCTAACTGGCGTGGTGTAGGCGTTTTGGGTGAGTTGGCTGAATGTCTCTTGGCCTCCTCTAGGTCATTTCCTCATCCCTTCTTCTAGAAGGTCTCTTGCATGTAAGACATGTGGCAAACAAGCTAGGGTTGGAGTCAATGCCCTCCCTTGGCTTTCCAAACACGTTTCTCTATCTCCCTTAGCCCACTATTACGTCCAAGTACGTAGTGCTATGCATGCATGACACATGGCACTAGTAGCAATGACTTTTGGTCATAGGTCATACATTTCTAGGGCTTTTGGGCTTGGGTTTCGTATGGTGGCTAAATATACATGGGCTTGGTTGGCCTTCTCTTGGGCTTGGGTTGCCAGGGCCTTTATCCAACTAGATCTATTCTCATGGCCCTAAAATAATACTAAAGCAACGAAAATAAATTACGGATGTAATCTAGCCATGTTTTGGGTTGTCACACAAAGTAACTTTGCCACAGATGGCACCAACTGTTAAGGTGTGTTTTGTAACATTGAGCTTCGATGACGCCCCAAATGCTTGTAAGGGAGTAAGAAGTGGTGGTCAGGTGTGTCCATAACACCTCTTATGCCAAAGTTAGAACGTATTTTTCATAGAGAACAAAGAGGGAAAGCTTAGAGAGTTCAGAGAGTGATTAACATGCTTTTCTTTGCCCCCTCTTCTCTTCTACCTTCCTCGTGGTGGTCTTGTTTGCTTAGACTGCCCCACTACCACATTAAATGTGGTTGTCCCTTGTCGGTAACAAGATCTACTATCGGGATTCCCTACTTAGGTCTCATGCTAGCACATTTAATGTGGCTTGGCCTTTTTCACATGTGGTTTAGACTGGGACTTTCCAGCATCTGTTTTGACCTAAGCTTACCTGTGGCGCCCCCAGCCCCCGCTTCGGATTTGGTGAAAACTAAAATGTCGGGATATGTAACACAAGGTTACTTACCCCTCATACATGACAGATAAGATGCAATGTACCAAATGATAACTAGCAGTATGCAGTATATTACAGTAGAAAGTCAACTTAAGTCAAATAATGGAACAATAGTCATGGTACCGAAAACATAAAATCCCAGTTTCATAATCCATAAGAGTCATCAAAATTGTTCAAGTTTCCAAAAGAGACTCCTGAAACACAAGACCCAAAACATTTGACTTAAACAGTGAGTCCTTTCCCAAAGGTGGAATGGGTATGAACCAAGGTCCCATCCTTAAGCAAATTCAAAAACACTCCCCTAGACACTTGGGGGTCTATCTCTAGTCCCAACTCCAGGGAAACTTCCTTAGCTTCTACAATGGAGTTCTTGGCTTGTTCCAGATAACTCGACACGAACTTCATATCATGCTTAAACTTTAACATCCTTTGAGGGTCCAAGAATGAAACTCCAACATTGGACTAATTTAGATTTGCCAAAATCTTCTTGAGTCACTAAGCCGAAATCTTAAGCATTTCTAAGATAAATTGACAACAAACCTCTACTATGAACTCATCCTCAATTATCTCACAAATCTCATCCATAATAATGATCTTGTGTACCTGGCAAAGCTTCTACCATTCTAAATAGGGGAATAATAGTGGAAAATATAACAGTGAGATTTCGAGAAATTTTAGTAAGTAAACAAATAACATGTAGCAGATATTATAAGCATATGGAAGCAAACTTAACAATGAATGAATGGACATAAAACATTACTTATGCATTTGAAATTTCAAAAAGACATCGTGTATAACATATCTTTCATAACTTTGCTTTCATAAACATTCTTTCTTTATTTCATACTTGTTCATTAAACATACTTATGAGCTCAATTCTTGATCATATAACATAGTTTGAGCTCGAGGCCTTTCTTATCTTATAAATGGATACCTCATGGTTCCCTATGCACCATGTGTTCCCAGCTAGTTACTGCATCAACCGTTGGCCACTTTGACCAAGATGACTAGGTCTTACTTTAAAAATTCATATTATGGCAGCTCGCTTCGCTTTTACCATAGTGCACCCACTAACTTTAGGTGTGATCCTGCTCCGATATCCTATTCTTTTAGGAACCATTCGAGATCTATCGACCGTACTTCATCGACTTAGGGTTTACCACTCAATTTTAAGGACTCCTGAGTGGACAAAAGAGTTCCACTATGACATTTTCTGATCGTAGCCTTTGGGGTCGTGATAAAAATTTTTTAAAAAAGACTCTTTTTCTTTCAAAGAATTTTCATAATTCCAATGCATGTGACATGACAATGAAACTTATACTTTCATGAGACACATGCAATGCCGAATGCTTCATCATGATCATATGACATTCAACATGCAAGATATATCGTGTTACGGCTTGAAAATATTAAAACATGCAAACATGTCCTTTTATAACAACTCTAAGGCATTGAACATCATCCAAAAGACAATCAATCAATACTTTCCTTGTAAGGGCCGAAACATACAAACCCTAACATAACCAAGAATCATTATTATCTCATCAAACTTCAACCATAGAATAATCATACTTCATATAATATATAGCAATGGCCGAGACCCTTTAAGCTTGAAAACAATCACTTCAATCCACATTTTATGAACTTAGAATCTTCTAATGTATTATACAAACTTTAACAAGAATATTCATGGGTGGCCGAAATATACTAGTGGTTATAGATAAACATTTTCTTGAACTTAGCCTTATGCAAGATACGGTCATGTACCAATCATCCATATACAAAACCATATTATGCAAATCCAAACCCTAGATGGCATCATATTCCATTTTCATATCATGTATACATTCCATAAGCCATTCATTAGATAATCATGCTAAGAAAATATAATATCATACGAAAGAAACATCAATATCATGAACAATCACACAAACTAAGCAACCAACAAGTTCACAAGATATATACATAAAATATCCAAGTACAAGTTAGAAGTGTACTTACAAAAATCTGAAATATATATAGTAAGCAAGCTGAAAAATACATATAATACTTGTTAGGTTCATCATTCTAGAGAAACCCTAACCCATGTGATAGAGTGTTGTGCATTTGACATCTTTTTCCAAGAAAAAGATTTCAAACATTCGGACCCTCCTTCCTTGAGTTCAAAACTTGACCATAACAAAACCCTAGCTCCTAAAAATCACTAAGGTCATAACCCTCTTCTTCATACCATCATGCTTTATGAACTTTAAAACAAGTAGGATTAAATCTTCCTCCTTGAAGAAAACCATAATCTAGCCATGTGTGAAAATGTAGATTCATATGAAAAACCTCCAAAAACATGAGCTAACTCTTCTAGCTCAAGTGTGTGTGTAAGCATGAGTTCTTGATGAACTTTCTTAAAACCCGAAACTTTACCTCCCCTCAATCCGTGCGTGTGTGTGTGTGGGAAGAGGAAAGTTAGCTTCATACCTTCTAGTTTCTCCTCTTGAAAAATAGCTCCTAGCTTTGCTTAATCTCCAAGTGATGTTTGGATGAGAAGAAAGTAAGGTGGAGTGTTTGGATGGTGAGAAAATGATGGAAAGTTGGAGGAAATGGTGGTGGTCGAATATCTCAAGAACAATGCACAAAATGGCTAAAGGTCCTAGGTTTTTCGGCTCCTTCCTTTTTATAGACACACAAAAGCTTCTTCCATGAGCCAAGCTCATGCCAAGTGGCGTCCCACCCTATGGCTTTTTCCTATCTCATCATTTCATTGTGTCAGAAGCACAATA
Organism: Cyclocarya paliurus; assembly: GCA_029856935.1. Taxonomy (NCBI): domain Eukaryota; kingdom Viridiplantae; phylum Streptophyta; class Magnoliopsida; order Fagales; family Juglandaceae; genus Cyclocarya; species Cyclocarya paliurus. The sequence continues at coordinate 4,897,030 of CM056960.1, read as the reverse complement.
GGATTTCCTTTTGGACAAGTGGCGCCTACATCCTCAAAAACTGAAACTTCCTTCCTCTTTTGCCCTTCATTTTATGCATTGGTTCAATGTTTCTTAGAGCTATAAGGTCTTTGTCAAGCTAGAGATCTTTCTCAATCTCCTATATGTGTGCATGAATGCCAAGTGGTATGTGAGGAGTGTGTGTGTGTGTGTGTGCATGGGCTGCCAAACCCTTCTTCTTCTCCCAAGAAGATCTTCTTTCACCACACTTTTGGACAAGCATGTGATTGGTTTCTTTTTGCACAAAAATCCTTGCCCTAGCCGTCCAATTCAAGGTGTTCCTACCAAGGTTTTGAATTTTGTTTCGTACTAGCCGGTACAGCCGAAATATGCCATACTGGCCGGGTAGCCAGTACAGAGAATGATATAGTTTCGTAACCGGTCAAAATTTCAGTCGTTTCAGCCTATACCGGCCGATATTTCATATTTCGGCCGATATACAGATTTCGGCCTTTACTTTTTTCTTTTTCTTTTTTCATTTCTTCAAACTACAAGCTCATTTTTGGATCTACCCAGTTCAAACCAGACTATTTATAATTTATATATTTATATATTTATATATAATTTATTCATATATAAAATATTTCCAAACGATACCAGTATCGAAATATCTTATTTCAATACCTCAATTGAAACGGTCACCAAAACGGTATTCAAAACATTGGTTCTTACACAAGATTTTTCTTCTAGAAGCCCTTAGGCATATAGGCCTTCCTTTCCAAGACAAACTTTTTACCTACATTTTTGCATGTATGACAGATGGTAAAAAGCAAATCCTCTTTCCTCCTTTGTTGCCATGCATGGCCTCTTGGCCTTCCCTAAACTCCACTTTTCCATAACCTAATTATTTCCTTCTGGAACCTCTTTCCTATAGTGACAAGTGTCACAAATCTTCTTCCTTCATGCAAAACCTCCATGCATGCATGACACATGGCAAGAAAATTATTGATCTTCCTATAGTAGGTGTGTAAGCCAAACCCTAGATCCTTCTCACCTCTCTTTTTTCCATCTAGATTCATCAAGTCCTACACATTACTCCCTTAGACGACAAGTGGCATACAAAAGTCTCGAGTTGGACGTGAGCCCTAGTTTCATTGGGCTTCAAAACCCTAATTTCTTATAAAGGCTGAAACTCTCATGGGCTTATAATAATATATACATATATATGTATATATATAAGCCTAGAAAGTCTTGGTCGTCACACTACCTCTTGAGATCTTGGGCCTAGATGGGTTCACTTTGTCTTTGGGCCCAATGGCTTTACGAATTTAGGCCTGATTTTGAGTCGGGGTGGGAAATATCCATTCCAATGAGTTGTTTTCAAGCTTGGCATTATACATACAATAATAATGAAGAAAATGCTAAATGGCCCCATGAGTTTGCTCTCATTTTAATTTTTTTAATGTATTTTTTTTTACTTAATGTTTAGGAAAGTGACTATTAATAAAGTTGTGTATTTTTTTTTAAATTTTTTCTTAATGATTGAGGATATCAAAAAATATTTAAAAGAAAATCACAACAAAAAAAAAAAAAAAATGCAAGAGTTTCAACTAGCGGGCCGGCCCGCTAGCAGCATCCTAATAATAAATATTAGGGGTCCAATTCATTGAATGGTTCCTACCTCCTCCATACATAGGCTATCACTTGATCCTTTTCGACACGACAAGGATCAGAAATATGGCCAAGAGGCGGGACCAGACCTGCAAGAATGTACATGAGGTTTACTAGGCATCATTGTCACTGGCTAAAAAGGGTAGTGGAGCTGTCAAATTTGTTCATCTAATAGTATTGGTAGTGATTTCTTCATCTTCATATATAAAATTATCTCTTTTGAAGAATAATTTTGTATTTGAAGAATAATTTCCATATTAGTTTATGCATATTTGAACCAAATAATAATAAAATATTTTTTATTTTTATTTTTTATTGTTTTCTAAAATTATTTTTTATATATATTTTACAATTAGCATCCACTTTGTATTATCAACTTAATAAAAAAATTTTGGATCCAAATTATTTTAATATAAATTTTACAAAGTTAATTTTAATATGTATGAGAGAGAAAAAAACTAGTAAAATAATGTTTAAAGAATGAACAGTATTTCTTTATATTTGAAGAATGACTGTTTATAGTTATGTAAAAATATAAAGATGAAGAAGCCAATGCAGACCTTTTTAAATACAGATTCTTCAAATTTAAAGATGAAGATAGAGAAGCCACTACCAATACGCTAAGGAAGCAATGTGTGAATCCGCGCGCAGCTTCATCTCCAGTGGCATCCACCTCTATTGTTCCCTCTTCTCATCCTTCAATTCTCATTTTAAAGAGAAATAGTTTTTTTTTTACGTAAATATTTAATTTATCTAATTTGTTCAAAGAGAGTATACGATATCTGTATATTTTAAGACTGCAAATATCTTTTTCTAATAGAAAATAGGAAAACATATATGCTTGGTTTTGAATTCTTGACCGATAAACTGCAGAATTTGATGAGGTTTTGGAATTGCAATTTGGGAATTTTATGCTTGGGATACGCTTAGGCTTAGCTGCATATATTGGAAACCCAGTTCCTATATAAACACATGGGTCCATAAATAAGAAAATAAATGGCAGTAACACGTGGTGGCTAAAAGTTGCAGCAGTTGTAGTAGTTTTATGACCGAGGAAGTAAATGAAATCGGGCTATGAAAAAAAGGACCATATCGACCGCAGCTTACTCAATAAGGCAATAGCCAGTCCTCATTAATTAAGCACTTAGTAAAATTAATTAGTTTTATATTATATGCTTCTCTCCCCGAGGACCACCGCCCGGTGACGCACTTAGGCTTTGCCTATTGGACTACAAACCGAGAGTGACACCACACCTTTCCCTCCAACTACCATGCTGTCATCTAAACCACTCCAAAGTTTTTGGAGCTGTACACAGCTACCTAAAATAAATAATTTCTTAGAATTATTCACAACATGTCTATAATTATAAATTAATGATTAAAAAAATCGTCCAAAGGTAGTAGAAAGAACGAATTGGACAACAAAAGATGCAACGTGGGTTATTATGATTGGGAGTGTAAGGTGCGTCCCGTCCATTGTAAATGTAGGGGAAGAGTTATTTACTTTAGGACGGAAAAAGTAGCTTTAATGTATTAGTTGAGATTAATTGAAAATGCCGTGTGTTTTAGGTGGCAATGGTCCACCTCGTCTACCCACCTAGCTAAATTCTAATGGGAACAATCGACGGCACTGGAGGCCATGCCTATTGCCTGCCAGTAGGCATCTCTATTGGCACATAGCTGTCTCCTTGCAAACATGTGTTTGTTATGATCGTTATACACGTTCGAGTTATTACAACATTTGTCGTAGACTAGTACTCATAGAATGGAGATTAACTGCCTTGTTGCTTGTCCCATGCAATATGGCGACAAAACTATAAATTCCGTACCCTTCTTCTTGTTCTCAAACTCCCAAGTTGTTTTAATAGCTAGCTCTCTTTCACGCCCTTTTTGTTTTATTCTTCTTTTTATTGGCTTTTATGATTTTCTTTTGCTATGAGAAATGAAATTATTTAATATGTTTTTTTTTTTCATTTGGTTGGATCTTTTGAAGAACGCTTCTGAGAACTTAGATGCCCCGATAACAAAAAATTATTCTTCCTATCTTAATTTTAACTTAGCCAGTTTGTTTTTATAATTATTCTCTTATTATCCCATATAATTATTACAATTTTTTCAAATTCTTCAACAAAATAAAATAAACAATTCAATTTTTTCAACTTTTATTTAATATTTTAATAATATTTTATTCAACTTTCAACTTTTATATATCTCATTTCATCTCAACTGCAAAAAAAAAACGAGGTTTAGGGTGCGTTTGGATGTTGAGATGAGTTGAGTTGAGTTGAGTTGAGATGATAAAATATTGTTAGAATATTATTTTTAAATATTAAAGTTGTTTTGGGATTTGAAAAAGTTGAATTATTTATTATATTTTGTATTGAAATTTGAAAAAGTTGTAATGATGAATTGAGATGAGTTGAGATGAGTTGGGATGAGTTTGACATCCAAACGAAGCCTTAGTTTCATTGACATAAAATATAATTTTCTCACTTAATTATACCTTTATTGATGTTAATGATGTGTACTTTGCACCCCTGTCAACGACCTCAGTGAATCTACAACACAACAAACGTGAAGGCTTGGTAGGTGATGAAGCACCGCCAATGACTAAATCAGTTTCCATGATTTGAGAGAGAAATTTTACAAATTATCAGGGTGTGTGTTTTTTTACCTGAGATTAGGTGTTTATACTCTCCTTTTAGGTGGGGCTTCCGTTCCCTATGCCAAAGGTGCCCGTTTGCCATATTGAATACCATGCCATCACATGGGCTCATTTAGATTGTGAGATGAGATGAAATGTGATGAAATAATTTTTGATGAGTTGAATAAAATATAGTTTGAATATTATTTTTTAATATTATTATTGTTTTAAGATTTGAAAAAACTGAATTGTTTATAATATTTTGTATGAGAATTTGAAAAAATTATAATGATAAGATGAGATGAGTTGAAAGTGTTTTAGTATCCAAATGGGGCTTAATGCGACGAGGCTCTCCCGGGTCATGTCCCCTATGGCAAACGGTGGAGTGTGTGTGAGGGACCCTAGTCTTGTCCCTAAACACTAAGTCCACGAGCTCGCCTTGATGATGATGGTGACCAAGTGTCAAGTTTTCTTGCTTGGTCTTGCATGTATAATGGCAATGATGGATTCCTAGGTTGATGAAGGTATAGTGTTTAGTGATGGAAATGATGATGATGATGATGAGTTTGGGTGATCTAAGTGGCGGATATGCGTGTTTGATGCAATGTGGAATGGCTTATGGATTGCCCTTGATGTTGGGCCATTTTGGATGATGTTTAGGGTTGATATGATGAAGTTAGGCTAAGGTTTGGATGGTGGCTAAGGGGAATTTCGAGATTTGGAAGAGTTGGCTTAGGGTTGGAGTGTAGGATGAGATGCTAGGGTTGGAAGGATGTGGTTAGATGTGGTTGGATGAGGCTAGGACTCCTTGATTGATGAGTCACTTTAGGAAAGATGGGAATTAGGTTAAGGATGGAGATGAGTTGTGTTTGAATGGGTCTAGGGTTGTTCCTTGAGTTTAGGGATTCGGGGATGGAAGATGGGATTTGAATATGGTAAGATAGGATGATAGTCTTTGATTGATTTAAGTGATTCTAGGGAATGAGTGGTTTGAGGGATTGGATATGGAAGATGAGATTTGGTTATGGTAAGATAAGAAATGTATGATTTGAATATGGCAAGAAGTGGGAAGTCTTTGGTTGACTTGAGAGATTCTAGGAATGGAGTGATTCTAGGGAAGTCGAGTGATTGGAGGGACTGGGATTCGGTTTTGGCTATTGAGGTAAGTCTTGGTTGGCTAGAGATATTGTAGGAATGGAGAGGTTTAAGGGATTGACAATGGGTTGGCAATTCCTTAAATCAACGGATATGGATTTGGAAGATAGGTTTGGGATGATGGGTAAGGTGGCTAGGGTTGATTCTAAATGGTAAGAGGCATGAGAGTTGTTGGGAAGTTGGTGTTTGACTAAGGCAAAAGATGGATTTCGAATTTGGATTAATTGGAAGATGGGATAAGGATTCCTAAGTGGTAGGAATTACCTTGTGGGAGTTTAGGGTTAAGTTGGATGAAGGGTGGATAGGGTTAGCCGAATATGAGAGTGGTTATTGTGATCGCTTGATTGTAGGATCAAATATGGGTATGTGTCACTTTGGGGTTTAGGTTTAGGGTTGGATGATGGAAGAAAGGTTTAGGGTTTGGAAGATGGTGATGGGCAGCTAGGGTTGGCCGAACTTGGGAGGTTGAGAGATTTTAGGAAAGTTTCCTAAAATCTTGGGATTTGATTTTGGATAGTGTGATGGCCGGCTATGTGGTGTGATTTGGTCAACAAGGGTTTCCAAGTTATGGAAACACTAGTATGGAAAGATTGGTGGACGGCTAGGTCAAATTCAAATAAGGCAAGAGTGGCCGAATTTGAATTTGAATGAAGAGGGAATATGTGTTTGGCTAGGGTTAGGTGGAATGTGGAAGAAGGCTAATTTAGGTAAGTGGCCACTATGGAAAATGTGAGATTTGGCTAGGTCAATGTAAGATTGAATGAAGGATAGATATGGGGTGATTAGGGTTCCTAAAGTTTAGGAATGGTTTTGGGATTGGTAGGATTTGTGGGATTGAGTGGAATGAGTCAACTTTTCTAAAGTTAAGGGAGTTGCCTAGTGGGACTTTTGAGGGATGGCTAGGGTTTGTGGAAGACAAGGGTTTCGGCTAGGGTTAATGTGTATGGTTGAGGCTAATTATGGTAGTGATGACAATTATGGAAAGTAGGGTAAACACTAGGATTGGTCAAATAGTGTATGTGGAAAGATCAAAATGGATGGAAGGAAATTTATGGATGAACACGCATGCACATTCAAAAACACAATGGTGAATAACTTCAACACCAATTCTAGAATGCACAAAGATGAATGGACTCAACAAAGGAATATGAAGACTCTTTTTGGGTTATAAGAATATTTTGATATGCAAGAAAATATAGATAAACAAGATGGAAAATATATATGAACAAGGAAGGAACACAAGATAACAAAAGATAAATCAATCACCTTTGATTCATGAATTGCACAAAGATGAAAGGAAATCACATATATGGATAGATAAACGATTCAACACCTATTCACGAATTGCAAGGTGAAATCAATGATAGATAAATGGATATCACCTATTCATGAATTGTAAGGTGAAGATCCTCTCTTAGGGGATTCACGTATTGCACCCCAAAGAGCCCAAGTGCCTAGCACCGAAAGGGTGACCTCAAAAACAATAATCTACCCACTTAGGTTATGCTTGGTAGGTGAGATAAGATGAAAATTTTTAAAAATTTTGTGAATAGTGTTAAGATAAAAGTTTAAAATATTAATTTAAAATATTGAAATTTGAAAAAATTGTATTGGGATTTGAAAAAGTTGAATTGTTTATTATATTTTATATGAAAATTTGAAAAAATTGTAATGATGAGATAAGATAGAGATAGAGATGAGAAATCTCATCTTTGCCCCAAACATATCCTTAGGGAATTTGCCAAAAGTTATCAAATGAAATGCCTAAGGGTCCTATTTATAGAGATTACAAAGTGGAAACCCCCAATAGGTCCCTTGGAATATAATAAAATAAAATAAATAAAGATAAATAAATGATATGGTCTTGCATAGCCAATGTGGCAAGTGATATGTCTTGGCCCTTGGTTGGCCTTGGCTAACCTTGATCATGGAAGTGGCCCAATTTTTGTTGTCCATGCATACCTAGGAGCTTGTCTAGGACCTTGTCCTAGGGCGGTTTTTGATGGGATCCCAACAGTGTGGCCTTTGTCTGGACACCTTGTCAAGGACAGGGCGTCCTGCTGGGATTTCCTGTTTGCGTTCCGTATTTAACCATTTCAATGCGGCGTGACTTTCTACCGGTTATTTGGGCAAAGATGTGTTAGTGTGAATTATATCCCATCTTTCCACGATTATCTCACATTGGTTCTAGGCCCTCTCTTCCCCTTATCATATGGTGGGCTAGTTACCTTCGGGCTGTTGGGCCTTCCGGAGATGAACAAAGCATGGCCTAGTGGGAAACGAATTTATTCCTTTCAGTTATCCCACAAATTCTTACTGCTCGTGTGTGGTCAAAATTCTCTTTTTTACGCCGCATTGTTTCAGTTGTTTGTCGCATATAATGCGTCGATTTGTATCTGTTGTGGCCCGACCTGGTGGGGAACGAATATATCCCTTCAAATTAATATCTAAACAAAATATATTAATAATTCTGTATTTTGCATAAATATATGTATGCACTTACAAATATATATATATATATATATATATATATATATATATATATATATATATATATATATATAGACTTATTGCTGTGTGTATGAGAACAAGAATCGTGGTAAAAAAAAAAAAATTGAATATAAACAAAAAAAAAAAACGAAGTATTATGGTTTGCTACATTTTATAGTAGTTATATCAACATTATTATAGTAGAAATTAGTTTTGATATGTGCTTTCAATGATGACAACATTTTTTTTTGTTTTAGCTCTCCAACATCTTTCAACTATGAAAATGAACTTAGCCCTACTTTTCATTGATTGTATCATGATTAGGGATTTGGATTTGATATAAAATATAAGTGAATTTGAATTTGATATAAATGGATTTAGGTCAAAATAGATGGACCTCAAAAGATACTATTAATAAACAGGTCAACATTTAATCAACTTCTATAATACAAATAAATTCTATTTTCAAATTTTATAAATTTTTGGTCTAAAATTTTTTTTTATTGAGAATATGTAATATTAATATTAGTATTTGACTACTTAATATCTTAAATTATTAATTTTTTTTGTTAATATGTCATTTTATTTTACGAAAATGTTAATTTTCTTATATTATTGGTTTGAATATTAATATTGAAGTATTTTATCACAAAGCTAATTATAATTGTGAATGATTTGTATAGCTATCAAATTTGGTTAAAAAAAAATGAATATATGGGATAACTCCTCCTATATAGTCTAATATTCAAGATTTTACACTACAAATACGAATGAACCCTTAATCATGACTTTCCTTAAAGAAACATCAATATGCCTCAATTAGAATGTTTCCAAAGAGGAGGGGGGTTGGAGCTTCGGCTCCTCCCTCCCTCCTCCCTCCTCCCTCCTTCCACTTCTCTCTAGTTTTTTTCTTTTATTTTTTTATATTTTGTGTGTTTTTCTTTTAAAGTAGGGTAAAATGCCGATATGTTGTTCTCCGGAGCCTGGTGACCATCATGCGCCCTACCGCAAGATTTTCAATGCTCTAATCCTTCAGACGAGCAAAAAATCTCGTCGAACGAGCAACACGTGAGCCACATGCGTGGTCCACAATGTGCACGTGACATCCACGCACCACTACAAAGAGAGCTCTACCGCCTCTACGAGCAACATTTCTAGAACCAGGGCCATCAGTTGCTTCATACTCGACTGTTCATTGTACTTCCAGGATGGTGGATGTCCCTGACGCGCCACCACAGTCCCTGTGTTTATTTTTTTTATTTCCTCTAAAGTTGAAAATGTAGATCTACAGCTTTTCAAGCTATATTTCACTATTTTCCCATGTATCATTTATGTTTTCTGTTAGTTCCTTTATTTAGGTTAATAATAAAAAAGAAATAATCTCTTAGACATTTTGTCTATAGAGTGAAAGTCCTCTCCTCCTCTGGAGGGTGGGGTTTGAAATCTCTACTTTAGGTAGAGTGTGATCTTTCAGATGGTTTATCTGTAGAGAGTTAAAAAAGTAAAGATCATACTAGTCACAAAAGAATTTGTGTACTGGTAGAGCACCAACCGTAAGTAGTTGACTTGTAATCTGGATTTTTCCTATATGTATCAGTCACTGCTGTAATTTCGATTTCATGAATGAATTCGGTCTATTCCTCATAAAAAGAAAAAATTATAATGTTTCTAGAAGTCAAATCTTTCAAACAGAATCTTTTAAAATGAAATCAATGGATAATTTTTATTTATACAATGCTAGGGTGCACCAAATGTGCGCTTCAAATATGGACAATAATGCAAATGAATTTTTTTTTTTTTAACATTTTTTTAACATCTTTAATTATTAAAAAATATATATAAATAGACAGATTTGATAGGCATATTATAAATCCTACTATCATTTTCATTTTTCTTTCCCATGTTTTAGTTTTCATTTTTATTAAAGTCGGCCGTTGGGTTCGATCTAAACGAAAATTATCACAAGTTTCTTATCAAATAAATAACAATAATAAGGTCATGCGCGCATTACAAGACAAATGGATAATTCCATGAAAACTTTTTATTTTTTCAACAAAAAATCTAGTCTAAAATAAGCATGTTATATGGGTTGAAACCAGCAGATAGTACAAAAGAAAATCTAATGCAATATAAGACTTGTATCATAATGCTAAAATGAAGTATAATAATAATAAAAATAAGACTTGGCAACTCAGCAGAAGAAAATAAATTAATGTTAATACAATGTAAAAACTTCTATCATAACCCCAGAATGAGGCAATTACTCTATGGGTTAATTATTTGCAGAAGTTGAGACTCAATAAGAGCTAGCTGGGGGACCCCAACAACACTCTATGAGAGTATGTATATGGTTTAATTTATGCACTGGAGGGGAGAGATCCATGAATTTTAGGTTACATTAATGAATGGTCCATATTGGAGCTTTCATGCTCATGAAAATGGCACTGGGTTTTGTCTTTTCTTGTTGCCATCTTAGGCGGCACGTAGGCCCGCATTATTTAATTATAAACGTTTTACTATCTTTACATTATTTCCCGTGGCATTAGCCACCTTGCGAATATTAAAGGCACTAGAAGCTCTTATCGGATGGATTGGACTGCAGTAGATCAAGTTTCTTTACATGTATTTGCGGTGGCGCGTAGAGACTAAGTGTCGGTGATTATGAGATAGGATGGGATAGATCTGAAAGATTTTGAGGTGGAGAATCTATCGGTGCGGCGTGTGTAGCTAACAGACACTTTATGGTGCTGTGTCACGGACTGAGATTTTTGCCACAGTTCCACTTCCTCCCAATAAATCGACGACTGGGAGTTGTTATGGTGGGATGCGTGTCGATAGTCGATCTTCGAAGTGCAATAGATCTGATCAAAACCAAAGTGGTGAAAAGGAGAGATAAAAAATACTAGAATAAAAAATATAGGAGGATGGGGGTCAAGGCTTCGGTGGAAACACTTGAAAATGATAAGTAGCCTTTCTAGAGAGAATGAGAAGCTTCTCTTTCTAGAAATGAAAACATGGGACCTCTAGTGTAGGGCCTGGTTTTATTTTATTTGAAACCATCTCATCTCATCTGATCTCATTCCATCTTATTTTATCTTAACATCCAAACACCATTAAAATACAAGTATTACCTAAAACCCAAAACAAACTTTCAACTTCATAACTTTTTCACTACTTAATCGTTTTAACTTTTTCAAACTTTCAAATAAAAAATAATTCAATTTTTTCAAATTCTAAAACAAAAATTATATTCTAACCCTCTTTTCACTTTATATTTTTTTTTATTCAACTTTTTCTTCCTCATTTCCTAAAACCCCATAAAAATATTAACTCAATAATTTCACTACTATTCACAAATAATTTCACTACTATTCACAAATTTCTCATCTTATCTCACATCATCTAACCAAACAAGGCCTAAAAAATTCAATTAAAATGACTGAGGAAGTAATTTGACTTTAAACAACCATATACACAAATTTTGTATTTAACCCTATTTAATATATAAAAGGTGAAAAAAATCTATTTATAAGTTAGTATGGAAAACATACATTTTTTACTATTAACATAATATAATTTGATTTGTAAGAGAAATTTCAGCAGAGTGAATGATATGTCCTCCACACTGACTTGTGAGTAGAGTGAGTTTAAAAAGCTTATTGCCAAAATATAAGTTGATGCATAAATACTATATTTTTATTTAAAAAAAAACTTACGCAAAATTTGTGCATTTAAAACTTGTACTTAGCATCACTCTTGTTATATTTACATAAAAACATTTATGCACCAAACAACAAAAAACGAACTAAAAAAATATTCTCATGCGACAAGTAAATACTAGAAAAGCATTTATTTTCTTGTAAAATAACTTAGATGAAGAAATTTTCCATAAACCATTAGTTTTACGTCGAAACAAATAGACCATTCATGTCACTCAAGGCATCGACAAGTTGTCGGAGCTTAAATGAGATGGAATGAGCACAAAATAAGGAAAACTTTTTGGAGGAGTCAATATTGGTCTAGCCCAAATTAGGGGCCCAAGGCCCATCTTATGTAAGGGATAGCTGTTCAAAAGAGTTGTGAATCGTGGACTCTAGCCGTCCTATTTATTAGGGCGGTAGGCCCTTGCATTGTAGATACAGATAGAATGGTGACCAAATAATTCTGTCACATTAGGGATAAGCCTTATTTTGCTTAAGTCTTATGCAAAGTTGATCGACTAATAGTGATTATCCAATATTCTCCATGCCTATATATAAAGATAGCAGGCAACTGCCTAACAGATCTGATTGAGCATTTTTAAATTACTATCTCTCATTTGTTATTGACTTAGGCATTAGAGGTGTCTCAGGCACACACTGTTGCCAATGTACTAGTTGCAGGTGAACTGTATTGCTGGTAGTGGGACACATCTTTTAAAGTGGTGCGGTCTATGGGATTCTATAAATGGTGATTTTAGTCTCTCATCGGACTTCAACATGCTTCCCTCATGCCAACTGTACTGCGTTCCCAATCAACTCTTGGCCCAGACACTATGCCCACAGAAGACAGCGTTGCACACCATGGAGAATTTGAGGAAAGAGAACGAGGAACTAAAGTGCCATAATGCTGAATTCAACAACGTTACCATGCCCAGCCATAGCGAACAAGGGGAAGGAGAAGCACATGGTAATGGAGTGATGAATGAGATAGAGATGGAAAAGAAAAATCTGTATGAAGAGTTGTGTAGTCTCGTGGCAAATATGAGAAGATGGCGAAAAAAATGGAAGGATCTTTCTCGATGGAGTAGCTGTTGAGCCGCACGGATCTTCCTTACAGCAAAGTTCAAAGTGCTGAAGATAGAGATGTATGACGGGTCCAAAGACCCAGTAGATCACCTAAAGAACTTCAAAGCACATATCACACTTCATGGCTTCCCCACGAGAAATTTCTTGCCAAGCTTTTACATTGACCCTGAGGGGAATGGCGAGAGGATGGTTTGGAACACTTAGGCAAGGGTTGATCGATAGCTTTAAAGAGCTGGCAAAACAATTCCTAACCCAATTTATGCCTAGTAGAAGGTGAAGGGGCCCGGCAACATACCTCTTGTCCGTTAACAAAGAGAAAAAGAGAGCTTGAAGACATACCTCACCCATTTTTATAAAGATAGGTTGACGACAGACAATCAAGATGAGAAGATTACCCTAGCCACCCTATTGGGCAGAATTTGGCCCAGCAACCCATTTATGGCTGAGTTGGCTAGGAAAACCCCCTCTACTCTGAGCAAGTTTATAAATTGGGCTGATGACTTCGTCAATGCCGAAAATACATTGCAGGCTACTATAGAACCAAGGAAGGGGGACTCAAAAGCGGAGTGTAAAAGTAGTTTCGGGGATAGGAAAGTTGCACCACACCATCAAGACAAGAGGTGTGAGAGGCAACAGGAACATAACACCCAACTTATCCATAATAATCTCAACGTACAAGGGAAGAAAGAATCAGGAAAAGAGCACCACCAACCCAGAATTGGCAGGCACTACTGTAAATATCACTAAGACACCCAGAATGCCCTGCATCAAAACAACAATAAAGACAAGGTGCCCCTAGGGTGAAATCAGGACTGTAGCAGACGAAGTTGCTAGGGGTAGCACGTCCTCATTCTATAGGAGAGCACATGCACCAATATCACATGCCCCCCTAAAAAAGCTGACTTCCATGATTGCCCCTTGGTCGTTTTCCCAATGGGGGGTTGACCTAGTTGAGCCTTTGGCAACCATCACGACTAGAGCACATGCACCAATATCACACGTCCCTTAGGAATAAATTCATGATCGTAGCACTGGACTACTTTACGAAGTGGGCAGAAGTGGAGCCTTTGGCAACCATCACGACCAGAGCCATGGACAAATTCTTGTGGAAAACATCACTAGTCGATATAGAATCCCGTAAAGCATAGTCTCAGATGACGAGCTGCAATTTGATTTGGAGCACTACCAAGACTGGTGTGCGGAATTAAAGATACAGGTCAAATATTCATCTTCATGACACCTAGAGGCAAATGGACAGGCGGAGGCCACAAACAAAGCATTGCTAAGAATTCTAAAGAAAAAACTTACGGACAAGAAAGGGGAATGGGCAGAAGAACTGCCAAGGGTATTATGGGCCTACTGGACCATAGTGAAGACCCCAATAGGAGAGACCCCATTCACCTTGGCATATGGGAGTGAAGCAGTACCCCCCATGGAAGTTAGCCTGCCAACTTACCTCACCGACGCGCCTGAGAATGATAAAGCCTGGGAAGAACACCTTGACCTCCTAGATGAAGAAAGAGAGGCGATTGAATTTAGAATGATACTCGACTAGAAAATGGTAGAGCACTACTTCAACAAGAGAGTTAGACCTAAGACATTCAAGATAGGCGACATGGTGCTAAGGGAAAGCAGGGTCATCATGAAGGAAGAGGGCAATCTCGGCCCCCAATGGGAAGGACCATACGTGGCAATAGCCAATCACAAACCTGGAGCATACTACTTAAAGGACACCCAAGGTAGGGAATTGCAACACCCGTAGAACACAAAACGCTTGAAGAAATTTTACCCTTGAGTATTTGTCAAAACTCTCCCATTAAGCTCATGATTATTTTTCATAATGAATAAAGGTGTTAGAACATTTGCGAAAAGGGGCATGGAGGTCAAAGACTTTGACAAGTTCAAAGACTTGCGATGCCTACGAAAAAGAGCTTGGAGGTCAAGAGACCATAAAACCCTTAAATACCAATAACGAGTCCAAAGACTTACGGTGCCTACGAAAAGGAGCATAGAGGTCAAGAGACCTCGCGACCCCTTAAATACCAATAACAAGTCCAAATACTTGTGGTGCCTATGAAAAGGGGGTGTGGAGGTCAAGAGACCACCCAACCTTTAAACACCAGTGCCAAGTCCAACAACTTACAGTGCCCACATAAAAGGGCGCAGACGTTAAGAGACCACGCAACCCCCCAATCCACCAATGATGAGTCCAAAAACTCACGTTGGCTACAAAAAAGGGCGTGGAGATCAAGTCAAACATCCCGTAAATCATGGGACTAAGGGGAAAGGTCGTACAGGCCCCACAACATCAAAACAAATAGCGATATGATGAAAAGCCAAAATCGGCTAAATGTTCACACTTTATACAATGCAGAAATGATTACAATATTTGCACGATGGAAACCAACTATTACACAAAAGTATGCACAAAGTTCAGGAACAAGAAAGCTATGAACTAGGATCGTTGGGAGGTGGAGGTGGGCGAGAGTGGTCAAAAGCTTCAAGCATGGTGTCTCGGCCAAAGGTGTCGACAAACTAATGCAAGACCACATCAAGCTTAAACATCTCCAAATCTTGACGCCTCAAGTCAGCACAAGGGTTGGCTAGCAAGTGTGACCTAAGCCGCAACACACCCGCTCCATAACCATAGCTAAAAGCACAATCCCTGATGGGAGAGGTGAACAAGCTCCCCCTAGTAGTAGCCAAGTCAGATTCCAACTTCTCCACCTGCTTAGTGTGCTTCTTTAGTCTGGTATCTAGGTTAAGAAGTGTTTCGCCATGCTTTCTCTGTTGCTCATCTATTTCGGTTTGATTCTTCTTGTATTCCTTGTGTCGCTTAATCAGCTCCTCAAAAAGAGCCACGCCTCTCGGAGAGGTCAACATTATCACTCTGCCTACCCTCCTTTGAAGCCACCAATGCCTCTCCAAGTTCAGAGCAACGTTACTGGGAACTGAACAAATCCTAGAAGAATATAGCTCCTCTTTGAGGGTGGAAAGTCAAGTGTGAGTGGAATCACACTCTGACTCTAACTCCCCCCTGACAAGGGAAAGTTGAGCACAAGGGGAGTTACGCTCTGATTCTAGCAATCTCAGCGTAAAGTTGCTCTGGGTGCCAGGCTCTCTAGCACGGCAAAGCTCGTCGTGGAGACTAAACACTTCACCATGAAGGATCTCCAAGTCGCCTACCAGCGAGTGCACATAACCGTCTACCTGTTCAAGAAGAACTTCCAACTCAACCCTCTCAATCTTCCATTTCTTGAATTTCCTCTTCAAGTAGAAAGCGAAGACAAGCCTAGAACGAACTTCCTCCTCTAAATCAACATGATCTGCCATGATCCATGCTGTCAAATCATCAACACCCTACAAAAGAGTAAGCAAAAGGGGAGCTTAGGAAAAAGAAAGAGACAACGACAATATCAATAACAATAGATAAGGGCAAAGGGAAACTAGTCCTGTACCCCAGACAATAAATTATGTAGTCGGCCATCCATGTGGCAATTTCATCTCTAGAAAGATTAGAGGTGGGGGGGGGGGGGGGGAGGCCTTTCTAGCCCCTCTAGCCCATCTACATCAGCCCTCAATCCAAGATGATGAAGCCGTCATCGAGCCCATCCTACTCCCAAGAGCATCACCGAAGTCCTCCACTGGGTGAACAACATCGATGTTCATGGCTTCTACATCCTCCAAGACAACCACCTCAATCTAGATGTCCCTCACGAAAACTCCCTCCTCAAAGGAAAAGACTCAATGCCATCCCTAAAAGAGGAATGGAAAGGAGAAGGAATGGAAACCTGGTCTCCATTAGCTCCCATGTCAAGTGGAGGAGTCTCTCCACCTGAGACAATTGTGAGCAATGAGCGGGGAGTCAAACTTTTGTCCCCACACTCCTGTTGAAGCTCCTCAATCAACTTCTCGTCCTGATTGCCACCTTGGCTTCCCATGGTATCATCCTGCTCAATCTGGCCATCCTTGCTACTTTGAGCACCCCCTGAGGCCACCAGCTCAACAAGACCCAAAGAAAAAGTCGTGTCTACATCCAAGTTTACCTCGCTGCCTCCTGCCGATAAATTAGAAACTTTATGGCTAGGGAATTCAAATGCTGGACTCGATATCGAATCAAATCTTTGAGGAAGGTCAAAGTCAAAAACTATCACTAGGTTAGAAAGGGATTAAACCATCAAGTCGTTGAGGTTGTTGAGACCCTGAGAAGGTGTATGGGATGGTGAGCAAGGGGTCGTGGAAAATGGGGTGCTACAAGGTTCTTTAGCCACAGGAGAGGTGTCTTGTCTAACATCCCCAGCACCCCCTTTAGCTCTAGGAGATTGTGTACCTATAGTAGCAAGGCGGGGATGTTTCCTTGGAGTCTTTCATTCAGACTCAAAGGGAGGCCTTGTTATGGAGGATGGTGCAACGACTTTGGTTAAAAGAAGATGACCACAAACCTTTCAATGGTTGGGCATCACCAAGAAGCGGTTAATGTTGGCAAGTGTCAGAAGGACCTCGTCCAAATCTCATCCTCATAGTTAGCCGCCTAGGCCACAACCCTGTTGACATAGGATTGCTCTCGTTCAAACAAAGGAGGTAAAGCCGCTGCCAGACCATTGTCATCTGGGACCTTACCCCAGGTGGGTCTAATAGAAAACTCTCATTGTGCAGCCTCTGAGTGAGGAAATTCCCAACCTACACTAGAAACGAAGAAAAACTTTGTCGTCCATTGCTTGGCATTTGAATGGTGAGTCTCAAAATGAGTCAAGCACTAGTTTTTTATCCAAAAGCTACAAATGTTGCCTGGAGAATTCCTCAAACAATAAAAACCCAAGAACTCTAGAGCAATTAAGTCTGGGTATTCTTCCTGAGTGGGCTCCAAGACCAAATGGAACAAAATGTAAGAATAGAGAAGAACTCGCCATGTGTGAGAGTGAAGTTGCATAGGGGCTAACTTCAGATGATCAAGAACATTGCGTGTTGGGCGACAGAAATGGAATGGTAGACCATGCGTGAGGGCATAAGCAGTAGAGCAACCTTTTCGGCAAACCCTTCTTCATCAATACATCATGATGAGGAAGTTCAAGGAATATTGAATCTAGGATTCCATAGGAGTTGAGTACATTCAACAAAAGATAAAGGAAGTGAGGGTGGAACACCACATGAAGCCTTCAAAAAGAGGAATGTCTTTCACCGATGAAGACTCCAAGATAAAGGGAGATTGGTTGTGAGTAGGCGTCTGAGATACATTTCACTGGGCCATTGTTACGATGAATGAACAAAGGAGAAGGGGGAAAAAGGAAGGTTGCAAGCCAAGAATCACAAAGTAGGGAGGTCGAAGCTGTGGGAACTCAAGAACGTGAAAAAGACGGGGAATGATTGGATGGAGGGAAGATGAAAGAATCAGAAGGGACAAGGAAACGAAGAAAGGTAAGGACTACTGGTCATCATCACCTAACTAAATGATTTGACGGGAAGAGAATGTGGTGACAATTACAAGGTAACGTACACACGTTTTTCTAGTTTTAAGATTTCCGCCCCTTGATAAGTGGTAACGACGAGTGAGGTGAGTAATGGGCTAGCGAGGTAGCCCATGGGTCTCAAATCTCTTCTTTCGGTAAAGTGTGGTATATATGTAAAAAATAAAAAATAAAATCTTTTATTATGAAATTCCCCATGCGTACACGCGAGAGGAATCAAAGGGGTAACTGGAGGAGTCAATATTGGTCTAGCCTAGGTTAGGAGGCCCAAGGCCCATCTTCTGTAAGGGATATGGGACACCCTCAGCCCCCGCCTGGGATAAGATGATGACTAAAGTATCGAAACATATAATTCAAGGCTACATATCCCTTGTACATGACAGTTATGATGCAGTGCACTTAATGATCTAGCAGTATGCAATAAATTACAACGGAAAAATTTTCATAACTACATAAGACTGGTGGTAATGTAATAACATGGTACCGAAGTGTAAGCATCCCAAAGTTTTTAAACTTCATTAAAGTACTTTCAAAATAGATATCATTTCAAAAGTCTCCCAAAACAATGGACCATTAAAAGTTGATTTCACAAAAAACCTGAGTCATGTCTTTTTCTACTATTTCCATGGCCCCTTTCCTAAAATACAATTTTAAAAGGCCATCCCTATTCGGCCTTATCTTTGTTCAAATTTCTCCTCAGCTTCTCAAAGAGTTGTAACACTTCAATAATGAATTGGCCAGCAGCTTCCAGCCTATCTACTAAGGATGACTCCAATGAGCTCTCATGGCTCTTTGGGGTCTCCTTGACTATCCAAGGAGCTGGCCTCTTGTGTTTCCTCATGGTCATTCTCTTGCGGTCCTGTAACAATTTCTACAATTTCAATGGGAAATGATAATGGAAACTACCATAATGAGATTTTGAGAAATCTCAGTAAATAAATGAGCAATATATAACAGATAACATAAGCATATTACTTTATTCAACATACAATAAACCATAATGTGTAACACCCCGTATTTTAGTGTATTTTAATGAAAGATTATTTTAATTAATTTAAATATTGATTCTCTTGTTTTAGAATTTTGGGAGTTTTAGAATATTATTTTATAATATTTTAAGTTGTGAAAATTATTTTTATTGGGCTTTCTTATTGTTAATTATTGTTTTGGATTTAAATTGATCTTTAATTTAAATTGGTTTGTTTATGGGTTTTAAAATTATTATTATTTTATTAAAGCATTTCACTGCGTTTGATTAATTTTAATTAGTGTTCTGCAATTTAATTCCTTTTTATTTTAAAGGATGTTATTGTCGGAGTTTAATATTTTACTTTAACTAGTTTTGAGTTTAAATTGATTTATTTAATTTACTGTTTTAAAAATAGTTATTTTGAGGATAAATTGTGACTCAAAAGTTGTGAGGATTAGATCTCATTTCTTTTCCCCATCTTTTCTTTTCCTCTTCTTTTTCTTTTTCTTTCCTTTTTTCTTTCAGTTTCTCTCTCTTCTCCCGCGCAGCTCGACCCTCTCTCTCTCCTCTTCCCCGTGCATTTCGGCTTCTCCCTCCCAGCACCACTGCCGGCCGTCTGTGGCCTTCACCGCCTGTACCACCGGACTCCCCAATCACCAGCGACCCAGCCCACCAAATTTCAGACCACCCCTCGCCGTCGTTAGCCTCCGAGACCCGTGCGAAGCCGCGGCCTTCCTCCTCCCATTCCGCCGCCGTCCGGCCACCATTGGTCGTCAAATTTTTGCCACTTCATCACCGGCACCTTGCCGTTCTAACCCACCCATTTTTGGCCCCGATCCGTCGCCAGAGCCACCTCCATGAACACAAGCTCCGATTTCACCTTTTCAGCCTTAAACCGCCGTTTCGGCCGCCACCCACGGCCAACCGTTGTTTTCATTAGCTTCACCGACCTCCATAGGCCCTACTCTATCAATTTCAAGTTTTCGTTTGATCCCGTTTAAATTTGGGTATACTGTGTATTTCGGCCACAGTGTTTTTACACTGTTAAGTTGCCTTCCAGCCGCCTTTTGCACCTCCGTGATCCTCCTAAAATTATTATAAAGCGCTATAAGTATTTCTCTAAAAGACTTTTAAGATTTAAGTATATTTTTACAATGACCTGTTTTATATACTGTATTCTGGTTGGTTTCCGGACTGAGTCCGAGGAGTTCGGAGGTGGATGGATTGAGGACAGAGTATTGGTGTATTGTTTATATTGTGCTCTATTTGGTAATTTGCCGATTTCATGGCATTGTGCACGCATGCGTGGGTGTGTATTTTGAAACTGTATTTTATGTGAAAAGGCTTTTCGGGTGTGTGTGTATCACCCCAAGCCGAGATGGGGTATTATCTCGGTGGAGCTCCTCTGGGCACTCGGGAGCGGAATATACTGAGTGTCGTCCCCTGGAGCTGTTACCAGGGACTTGGACGAGATGGTAGCACTTTCAATCCGACTCCGTGACCCTTCGTGTTGGCGGGGGTCAGAGGATGCTTGACTATGTACGCGGTTGGCGCGAAACTGGGCATCACTCGTTATGCTTCACTCGCATAGTCGTTACTCGTAGTGTGACGAAGGGAGCCAGAGTATGTGGATGGTCCCTAGAGGAGGCCATGGTGCATACGGTTAAAATTGAAATTAATGGAATTATTCTTGGATTTGAGTTTTGTGCTAAATGGTGATTTTTGGCGTGCGTGGAAAAATTATGATTTTCAAGAAATGGCGTTTTCTTGGATTTTGGCGCTTTGGTCATCATGTACATGCATAGTATCAGTTGTTTAAATATATTTATGTCTTGGAGCATTGTGGGTTTTACTTACCTATGGTACCATTTATTGGTACTGCAGATTTTGTTGATGTTGATGCAAATGCCGAGTCTGAGGATTTGGCTCTGCCGGAGGAGTGATCTAGGATCACTCGTGTTTTATTTATTTTCAGCCTTATATTATTTTTGGGACATTTGGCTATGTTTTAAACCGCTTTGTATTTGGATATTTGTATTAAACTAAAATTCTGGTACTAGTTGACTTATTTATTTTTTCGCTGCATATTTTATTGTGCACTGTTTATTTGTTGCACACACTTGGCACTTGTCGTTGGGATGCGTGACCGTGTTTTCATCATCCTGACGTCACGATTCTTGAGACTTTTTGTATGTGGGAGTTGGAGCGTCACATAATGAATTCATAGATATGTATTTTGACATAAAAATTGACTTATGCAACATTGATTTTTTTCAAAATAACATGTAACAAAGACCTTTTAACCTTTTCAAGAAAATCTCTTTTTCCATCTTTTCATCTTTGGTTCTTAAACATATAACACCTCGTTTGAGCTCGAGTTCTTGGTCATCCACATATGATGTCTTGGAGTTCATTGCCTTATTCATTTCTTATAACATATGGTTAGATACCGCAGGGTTTTCCTATGCATCGTGTGTTCCCCTCTAGTTATTGCATCATCCAATGGCCCACCTGACCATGGTAACTATGTCATATTTTTTAACATACTTATTACGACAGTTAGCATATTTCGCCTTCATCGTATGGCACCACTAGCTTTAGGTGCAACTCTACTCCAATATCCTTTCCAAAAGGATCCATTTGAGATCCGTCGATTGTACTTCATTAACACAGGAGCTATCACTCTATTTTAAACATTCCTGAGTGGATAGATGAGTTCCACTAGGGTATTCTCCTGTCCTAGCAGTTGGGGTCGTGGCAAAATGTTTATTGACTCGTTTCTTGAAAACAACGCACAAACCCAATGCATGTGACATGGACTTATAATGCTTTGTTCCTTTCATGGATCATATAATCATGTACGCCGAGATTCATGCAATCATACAAATAATATACATCCTGTATTATGGCTTGAAAATATTAGAAACGTGCATATACTTGATTTGCACATACAAACAATGGCATTCAACGATTAACAAAGGGTAAAACCGATTCACAACATCATTCACTATGCTTGGCCCATCATATATTACTTTAAAGCATGATTTTACAAAAGTAACATGGACTTATAACATCTAATATGTTCAGTATAACATCATCAAGCAACATGGCAACATAACCATATAGATCTAAATACAAGGCATGATATTACAAGAGGTTTCATTCAACCAACAATCAATATGGTAACACATATATAGGTAAAACCGAGTATATAACATGATAAGAGATTTCATCCAATCCAATATCAAGAAAACGCAAGTTCACACGTCATATACACATATTTTCCAAGAGTAGGTTGAAGTTCTACTTACAAAATTCCAACGATTACAAATAGCAAACTGAAAATGCATATTGAAAATCATTAGACATGGACATACAAAAACCCTAATCTCATTTGTGAGTGTGTCATGCATATGGCTCATGAAATCCATTCCCACGGTAAGAAGAGCTCCTTAGCATTTGGACTTCACTCTCAAACTCAAAGCTTCAAGAAGAAAGAAACCCTAGCTTAACTAAGAATGGTTGTCATGGCTCTTCTTCCTTTCCAAAGTGTCATATTCACTTGCATAATGCAAAATGGTGGTTCGGGCCTCTCTCCCCCTCTTGAGGAGAAGCCTTAGCCTTCTTGAGGGTGTGTGTGCACACGTGTATATGTGAAAGAATCCATGAATCCGAACCCACATTCTTGTTCTTCTTTGGCTGTGTGTGTGTAAGAGACAAGTGAATGGTCCTTACCTCCTCGTGTGCTCTTCCCCCTTGGATGGCATTGGTACTCCTTGTTGTGCTTGAAATGGTAGTTGAAGGAAGAAGGTATGTGCGTGTGTGGTGTTTGGGTGGAGAGAAAGTAGTGGGAAAGTAAAAGACTTGAGTTGAGGATGGTGTAGCCATGTGACACAAGAGAGAAGATCTAAAAAGTGACAAAAGGACTCTTCACTTTTGGCCTCTCCCTTCTTATAGGCGCCTCCTCATTCTTTGGAAAGCCAAAATTCATAGTACATGGGTTCCACTTGGCACCTTGGTTGAAAAGGCTCTTCATCTTCCTCATGATAGAGTTGTGTGGGGAAACCAAAAGTCCTTTGGACAAGTGGTGCCGAAACCCTAATTTCCACATATACCCTCATCGATGTGTCTAGGTTTATTGAACTTGGTGGTAAAAAGGTAAAAACCCCAAACCCTAAATCAATCTTGAACCACTACACGTGTGCATGCTTGACATGTGGCAAGTGGCGTGTGAGTCTTGCCTTAGTCGTCCACCCCTTACACTTCCCCTCACAAAGATTCTTCCAGAACTTATGTGAGTGTGTGCATGTGCCTTCCCCATGCGTATCTTCTTGGAACTCTCATGCTTTCCCTCCATGCATGACAGGTGTCAACAAAGGTGGTTGGCATTTCATGTGGGGCATGCAACCCTATGGCCAAAACTCTAGAAATCTTTTAGAGTCTCGTGCCTCTGACTTGTAGTGTCACTATGTGCCTCTCCCTTTATCAAATCATTGCACATAATTCTTGGAACTTGCCAAAATCCTATGGGTGGCGTGTGGGTCCTTTGGGGTTACCGAAACACTAGTTTCTCGCGCTCCCGTTGCCCACTTCCACATCCAGATTCAAAATAACCTAAAGGTGATTTGTGCATGTGAGACACATGGCATGTGGTTGGTGAGAATGGTGTGTTCCCTATGTGTGGCCAAACCTTCTCTCTTTTTCTTACCTTTGGTGCATGTTGGCCAAGTGTCATGTGTGTGCTACTCAAGATGCTACTTCCCTAGGTTTCCAAATGATGAGCTTCTATGGAAACTAAAAGGTTTTCCCTTGCCATGTAGCGCTTCCCTTCTCAACCCTAGACCCCAACTTAAGGTTTCAAGCCCTAATTCATTTCTAGTGGCCAAAAATCCTATGGCCTCTTGGGCCTTTTCTTTTGTGTGCTTAGATGCCTAATGCATCCAGTCCAAAATTCTTAAATATTCTCTACCATCTTGCTTGACCCAACAACCATACATAGCCTGATAACGAAAATATGAATGAAGACTTCACTAAGTCTGGGTTATCATAGAATAGCTGTTCAAAAGAATTGTGAATCGTGCACTCTATGACTCTAGTCATCCTGTTTATTAGGGCGGATAGAACCTTGCATTGTGAATACAGATAGAATGGTGACTAGATAATTCCATCATTTTAGGGATAAGTCATGTTGTGGCTAAGTCTTATGTGAAGTTGATCGACTAATAGTAGTAGTCCAATATTCTCTACGCCTATATATAAAGATAGTAGGTAGCTGCCTAACAGATCTGATTGAGCATTCTTAAAAATAGTAAGTTACTATCCCTCATTTGTTGCTAACTTAGGTATCGGAAGTGTCTCAGGCACATAGTACCGCTAATGTTACGAGTTGCAGGTGAATGGTCACATTTGGTGGTGAGACACGTCCTTTACACCTTCAGCCAATAAGCTGCAAATAGGGGTAGACCTACATGGAGGCATGACAACAACATTCAAAAACGAATAAGCAGTTCTATTTATTTCCAAGTATGAATTGAAGAAATATTTTTTATTGCCTGAAAAAGTTTAAAATTCTTGAAAACTATAAAATCACTTCCAATTCTATCTAAAATTACCGAGTTTCCATAAAAAAAAAAAAAAAAAACAATGAAATGAGATTTCTTGACCATTTTAAAACCCAAAAAGTTGCTTCTAAAACCTAAAAACTAATATATATATATATATATATAGATTTTGTCCTATAAAAGTATGAATCTTTGTACATTTGTATATATACTCTTTGTAAACTCAAAAGCCTTCATTTTTTAAAAGTTAAAATGTATTGTTCAAAGAAAAAACCCTATTCGAAGCCGGCGTGAAAGATATACTCACTATATGGCTAACTTGGAATGATTTGATTTGCATGAGAAATTTTAAAATCAAATACCTTACAAATAAGATTTTACCGTGTAGACGGCATGGACGATGTGTCTTAGACCAGAGCGTAACTTTTTTTTTTTTTTATTTCTTTTTAAGAAAAGGAAACTCTATTACTCAGAAAATGGATTACATCAACTCATTGAAAATAATGCACTGAATAGTGAATACAATTAAGAACATCTTCAATTCCTATACAATCTTCAAGATAATTGAATGCATCCTTTGCTAAGTTATGACCAGCAGAATTAGCCCTGGTTTGGATTGATAGATGAGTTGATCTCATACAGTAAAATACTCTCTAATCCAAATACTCTTTTATCCAACATTGAGATCATGGTTTCTATTAGTTTTTATTATTATAAAAAGAAATTGGCCATTTCCCATTAAAAAATTATTATTAGTCTTATTTATAAATATACATAGTCTGATAAAGAAAATATGAATGAAGAATTGGCTAAGTCTGGGTTACCACAGAATAGCTGTTCAAAAGAGTTGTGAATCATAGACTCTAGTCGTCCTATTTATTAGGGCGGATAGAACCTTGCGTTATGGATATAGATAGAATGGCGACTAGAGAATTTTGTCATATTGGGGATAAGCCTTATTGTGGCTAAGTCTTATGCAAAGTTAATCGACTAATAGTAGTAATCCAATATTCTCTACGCCTATATAATAATAGTAGGTAATTGCCTAACAGATCTAATTGAGCATCCCTAAATTACTATCCCTTATTTGTTGCTGACTTAGGTATTGAAAGAGTCTTAGGCACACAGTATCGAAGACGTTACTAGTTACAGGTGAATGGTCACAGCTAGTGGTGAGACACGTCCTTTACAGCTCCAGCCTATAAGTTGCAAATAGGGGCATACTTGCATGGAGGCCAAGGGAGCCATGATCACAACTTTCAAAAATGAATAAGCAGTTCTATTTATTTCCAAATAAGAATTGAAGAAATATTTTTTATTACCTAAAAAAGTTTAAAATTCTTGAAAACTATAAAAAGCTCTTTAAATACTATCTAAAATTACCGAGTTTCTATTAAAAAAAAATGAAACGACATTTCTTGGCCATTTCAAAACCTAAAAATTTGCTTCTGAAATCTAAAAACTGATATATATATATATATATATATATATATATATATATATATATATTATATTGTCCTATAAAAATGTGAATCTTTGTACATTTGTATATATACTCTTTTTAAACTCAAAAATCTTCATTTTTTTAAAGTTATGATGTATTTTTTAAAGAAAAAAATCCTATTTGAAGCCGGCGTGAAAAATATACTCACTATATGGCTAACTTGGAATGATTTGATTTGCATGAGAAATTTTAAAATCAAATACCTTACAAATAAAATTTTACCATGTATACGTCATGGACAATGTGTCTTCTAGACCAGCACGTAACTTTTTTTTTTTTTTTAATTTCCTTTTAAGAAAGGGAAACTCTATTACTCAGAAAATGGATTACATCAACTCATTGAAAATAATACACTAAATAGTGAATACAATTAGGAACATCTTCAGTTCCTATAAAATCTTCAAGATAATTGAATGCATCCCTTGCTAAGTTATGACTAGTAGAATTCTCTAGTTTGGATTGAGAGATGAGTTAGGATCAAATATCCAGTAGAATCATCTCAACTCATCTAGTACAGTAAAACACTCTCAAATCCAAACACTCTTTATCCAATTTTGAGATGGTTTCTATTATTATAAAAACAAATTGGCCATTTCCCTTTAAAAAGTTATTATTACTCTTATTTATAAATATACATAGCCTGATAACGAAAATATGAACGAAGACTTGGCTGTGTCCAAGTTACCATAGAATAGCTGTTCGAAAGAGCTGTGAATCATGCACTCTAGCCGTCTTGTTTATTAGGGCGGATAGAATCTTGCGCTATAGATATATACAAATAGAATGGTGACCAGATAATTTTGTCATATTAGGGATAAACTTTATTGTGGCTAAGTCTTATGTAATGTTGATCGACTAATAGTAGTTATCAAATATTCTCTACGCCTATATATAAAAATAGTACGTAATCGCCTAACAGATCTTATTGAACATTCTTAAATTACTATCCCTCATTTGTTGCTGACTTTGTTTCCTCTATCGCTAATCCAATTCGGTTCCGATCCCTCATATCATTCTTAAGGGAATTCACTACCTGTAAAGCATCAGCCTCAAGCGAAATCTGTTTAAATCCAAGATCTTGACAAAATTTTGAAGCCATTATCACTATATAGGTTTTGCTAAGTGAGCTTCAGCTTTAAGGGCTCGAGTTGCTCGTAGGGTGCCTATGATTTGTCCTTCAAAGTCTTGAATAATAACACTAATACCAATTTTATCTCTGGTTTTGTCAATAGCGCGCAGGTCCCAGTTCACTTGAATCCCTGCAGCATGATTCTCCCATAAGCTACCATTTTGTGTTGCACTTGCCCTTGGATGATTGTGGCAGCACTGAACATTTTTAAAGTCTTAATATTTATGATTGTGGCTGCACTGATATTTAAGTTTGGGGAATGAGACGATAATTTTTTATTTTAGATGAAATTTTAAAATATTATATTTTAATATTATTATAGTTTTAAAATTTAAAAAAGTTGAATTGAGATTTGAGAAAGTTAAATTATTTATTATATTTTATATGAAAATTTAAAAAAATTATAATAATGAGATGAGATGTTTCATTCACGTAACCTTCAACTGCCAGATTGTCCAAGAGCCATTAGACCTTCTTCCTTCGGAGCGATGCAGGAGATCTCTTTTTTTAAAGTCTTAGATTATGCTTGGATAGTAAGATGAGAATTTTTAGTTTTAGATGAAAGTTTAAAATATTATTTTTTAATAGTATTATTATTTTGGAATTTGAAAAAATTGAATTGAGATTTGAAAAAGTTAAATTATTTATTATATTTTATGTATGAATTTGAAAAAGTTGTAATGATGAGATGAGAATTTTGTATCTCATCTTAGTTACCAAACATAACCTTAATATTTATTATTCCTATAACCAATTATCAAATTGATAATGATTTTTTTAGTATACATTGAATGGGTATGAATGAAATTTCATCCCTAATTATAAATAAAAAATGCATAATACAAAAATATACGTACGTAAATCCAAATAATCTGCATCATGATATAAGACTGGTCCCACAATTAAATTTCTGATGCCATATGAAGCCCGCTCCCTAGCCGAAAAAGATTGGACTTACAACCTCGAGACAACAAATATCTTAAACATTATCGTTTGGAAAGTCGCCTAGGAGGAGATACTTCCAACACATGACAAGCTTGCACAATTTTTCCTACTGCATTGATAACAGCTCCACAGTACTATGTATGCTCCTTTTTGACAATGTAGTCGCAAAAAACTCGTGAGCTTTTCTTTATACTACCGTCAGTACTCCATAATCCTCGGCCGGGGTGAGAATCCAGTTAATTCCTAACCATTCAAATTTTTGCGACAAACAACATCCTTAAGATGGTGTGTCGGGACCATTAATTTATAAGAGCATCTATATTGATTTATGTATATATATATATATATGTAAAGTTATATTTATATAATATAACCTTAAAATCATCTATATTAACTTATACATATACATAAATATAATTAGTTATAAACAGTTGTTATCTAAATTTAGATAACAACTATTCATTCTTCAAATGTTATTTTTCTAATTATTTATCTCTCCTCTCATAATCTTTTTTTCTTCTCTCTCCTTTAACAACACAACAAACATTCATCTACATATTCATTTTATTATTATAATATTATATATATATATATATTATTATTATTACATTTGTATTATTAATGTCAAATGTATATAGTAAATGTTAATTGTAAAATATATATATAAAAAAAAATTGATTTTAGAAAAAATTAATAATAATAATAAAATTATTATTATGTTTCAAATATGTATAAGTCAATGTGAAAGTTTTACTTTAATAGTAAAATAGATATGTAAAAGAAATGATTTTATGTATGTATATACATAGATCAATACTAATACTCAAAATGATATAAATTGATCGTCTTTTTTTTATTTTTTTTAAATACTATTCATGATGATCTTTTCAATATTTTCTGATGTGATGTCAAATTATTAGTTTAAGCACGTACACATTAATTATGGTACAAATTTAAAAGAAGATAAAAGGAAATGTCTTTCTTGTTCCATGTTCATCAATCAAAGATGTGAAAGCATAGTACCGCAGATTATTAATTTGTGAAAGGGTGACGATTACATGCAACAATTGACAAGGATGGAAAAAGAAGATGTGGGTGGTGAACGGTTCGCAATTCTAGTGTGGGGCCTGTCTTTTAGATCCCAGCACAAAGTTAATTACATTAATTATGTAGTCGTTCGATTTAAACCGCTCATTGACAGTGACACTCGATTATTAAGACTACTCATTTTGGATGGCAGTGCTATGCGTGCTATTATGTTAGTGATGGGCTACTTTCCTTAGCTCGTGCCCCATATTTTTATTAAGGTTTGTTTGAATTGAAATCAACTAAACTCATTTTATTTTATTTTATTATTATAATTTTTTTAAAATTTTATATAAAATATAATAAATAATTTAATTTTTTTTAATTTAAAAATAATAATAATATTAAAAAAATAATATTTTATTCAACTTTTAATTTTTATTTAAAACTATCTCATCTCATCTCATATCATCTCATTGACTAAACGATCAATTTCAAAGAATAATCCTTCTTTTTGCTTCTCATTTATTAAAATATAAATAAAACGTGATCTGAAAATTTCTAAAATACAGCCATTACTTTCGGTCATAGTTAGAAGATTATTTAAAAACGAACATGGGTTCTAAATATAGGTATAGAATTTAACTTTCTCCTCCTTAAGGCTTAAGATATGGAAAATGCTATTTTGACTAACAAATGTGACCAAAATGGATTTATTTATTTTGAAAAAAAAAAAAAAGCTTCTATGAATAAAAGATTACTTTTATAATCAATTTTCCAAAAAACCAAATTTCAAAAAGTGAATAAAACCGAAAAAGGTCACATTTTCGATCCCTGCAGCAGTGCCCGTAAGATATACCTAAACTTCGTTTAACATAAAAAAAACACGTTTGATGCATTAAATGACCATTTCATTAGTAAAAGAGTTTTGCTACACAACCTCCTCACACTCCACACTCCACACTTTTTAATATTTTTTAATATTTTTAAAATTTTTTTTTTGAATTTATTTTTTTAAAATTATTTATAATTTTTTATTCACTATTCATATAAAAATATATTTGATAAAAAAAATTAAAAAAAAAATTAAAAAAAGATGGAGTGTGGAGTGTGGTGTGAATAGTAGGAAGTTGAGTAGATTTTTTCTTAGTAAAAGGAATAATGTACAATAAAAAGTATGAACATTCCTCAGAATGAAAATTAGAAATTTACTTTTCATTGTTACGGTTGTAACACATGGATTGAACTGTCAATATGCATTTTTAATTTTCATATAATAATAACTAAAATTTATAATTAAAAATTCCAAAAAAAAAAAGACATTATAATAATTAAAATTTATAATTTTTTATATGGATTTTTCTTAATTTTTGAACATTAAAATATCCGATTTATGCTTTAGACTGATCAACATATTCTGACGCCGCATCATGATTTTATTTTTACTCAAAGCAGAAGAAAATTTTTGCAAAAAAAAAAAACTAGAAGAAAAAAAAAATTTTAATATCTAAAACAAAAGCTTGAGATATAGAGCTTAAAAAGAATAAGAAATTAGCTAGAATCTTTAGAAACCAAAACTCAAACTAAAAACTAGAACAAGACAAAACCCTCTTATTTAAAAAAAAAAAAAAACATAAATTAATCTGTTATTCAAAAAGAAAGAAATATGCATCCTCTCTATTTTTGGAGGAATAAATATTATCTCATTTAGATGAATAGTTTTTTCCGAAAATAGAAAAAATAACCAAATCTATATATGGAATATACCTCTTTCCTAAGAATAATTATTTAATTCCCGTCGATTAATCCACAACCAAACAACTAATCCTCCCAACATTTTGTATCAAGGGAAAGAAGTCTATCAAGGAAAGAAGTGATCTCAAGTAATTTATAAATATAAATAATAAATAATAACTTATAATAAAAATAAAAAATAATTTATAAATAATAATAAAATAAAACGAAACTACTTCACTTACTTAAGCCTTCATTTGATTGTGCAGTTTAAATGAAAAGATATAAAATGTTTTGTTAAAAATTAAATAATTAATATAATTTTTATTTTAAAATTTTAAAAAATAAATTTTTTATTATGTTTTGTATAAAAATTTTAAAAAAATTATAATAATTATATAAAATAAAAGACGCTTTGGTATTACTGATAAGGACATTGGTGTGGCTGTTGCTTTGTCAGTCTGATAAACCAAACTTTGACCTTTCAACTGAGTTCGATGAGAATAGAAAGAACGCCTGACCTTTTCTCACCTATTTGTTTTGGACGCGTTGCAACCGAATATTCCTGAGACGCGTGAGTGATATAATCACGTTTAAAACCATACCCCAAACTCTCAAATTAAGACCATTTAAACAGTAATAAAGTATATATAACCTATAAAAAATTTCAACTACCAATACAGATAGACAGTTTCTAAGGCCTATTTCTTTACTTTTGTTTATTTTTAAATTAAGGAAGCCAAGGTCAAGTTTAACTGTTTTTCTGTTCTTACATTTATTTAAGAAGGAAAAGGAATTAAAAAAATAACTTTTTAACTCTCCTAGACTCACTGTAAACTATAAATGTCAGCGTTGAAATTGCAGTTTCATACTTACTAAACAAGGCAACAAGAAGTAGTTAAAAAAACTCTTCAATGTTAGCTCACCATCCCATTCCATCACTCTCTCTCTCTCTCTCTCTCTCCAAAAATAGCAACCACATCATCTTCCATGGAGTTTGGGACACACTGATATATCTTTCACTTTGAGTTGTCTGTCTCAGCCCCACACTGCAAAGCCACTATTTCACAGTACATTGGTAAAGTAAACCTCTCTTTCCTCTCCCTCATATCATTCAGGCAACTTTAGTTTCCCTTTCTTTCAACTGAATAGTTTTCTCATTCAGTATCTGAAATGGGTTCTTGCTTGTATTTGTCTCTAGTTTCCACTGTTGAGTCCTTACATTGGAAACTCGTCCTTACATTGGAAACTCTTACCTTTCTCCTGCTTGGATTAACGTGGGTTTCTGACATTTCTGTAGCTTTTGTACTGTTTGGTTATCTGGGTTTGGGTCTTTTATATTTAATGGGTTTTATTTTTTATTTTTTTCAATCTAGTTCGTTTTTCAGGAATTGAGCCTCCCATGAATATAAAGCTTCAAGAAGGGGAATTTGTGAGGGCTTTCTCTTTGTACTTAGATTGGCTATGTGGGTCGTGTGCAGTGCTTGTCAAGATCATCCAATGGTCAACCGTAGTTCGTGCTTATACGCATTAGTCGATTTTGAGGTTAAAATTCAACTCGGTTTATGCGTAAAAGTACTGTATAAAAAAGTGATTTTTTCCTATTGTGCTGAACTATAGTGGGTTTTTGCGATCTCGTGAAACTGTGATCCTGTTGCATGAAATGGAGCCTTGGAATTACGTTTCTGAAGGGAAGGGTTTTGAATCCGATGAAAGAATATCGCCAAACATTTCACTCTCGAGAAACAAAAATGCCTTGTTTGGTTGGCAATTGAGAACCCCATGTAGTTTTGGCAACAACATGTTAGTCTCTGGAGGTCAACAGGCTGTTGAGAATCAAGGTTTTGGGGAATTGGGTTTTCCAGAGATAGTTGGTAAACAGTTAGCGGACAACTCGATGAGTGAAGTTTTGAGCGGTCAGTTTGGCGGTGGAAGATTTTTTAATCCAATTATGGCCAATCCAAATGCATTTTCTGCTGAAGATCATCATGACTACACTAGTCCGAAGCTCTCAACTTCTATGGTGGACTCTAACAGTCGGGTTTCATCCTTGTTTGATTTGAATCTGGGGCGGCTTCCTGATCAGAAAGATGCCCAAAATTCTAAATTCCCAAAAGGAGTTCCGATTTTATCTTCGTTTGAGTCATCTACAACTGCAAAGAGAGTGCGGACATCAGGGTTGAATTCGCAATCTGCATTCTGCCAAGTTTATGGTTGTCATAAGGATCTCAACTCCTCTAAAGACTACCACAAGAGGCATAAAGTTTGTGAGGTTCACTCCAAGACTGCCAAAGTTATCGTCAATGGCATTGAACAGAGGTTTTGCCAACAGTGTAGCAGGTGATGATTTCTGTTCCAATAATCAATATAAAAAGCTGACATCCATCTAAGAATGCATGCCTCAAGAATTCATTTCCCTTTTCATGTCCTTTTGGCAGCAAGGAGGAGCATTGATTAGGAATTTTTTAAATACAATCATTTTTCCTAATGATCTAGAGATGATTTTTGCAATGTTAAACCTGCATTTTTAAAAGTTGAATTAATTCTGTAAGCCATGAACTTGAGGCTGTTCTAGTGTAACAAGTTTTGTTGCTGCTATACAAATGATCCAGGTTTCATTTGCTGGCTGAATTTGATGAGGGTAAGCGTAGCTGCCGCAAACGCCTTGCGGGTCATAATGAGCGTCGCAGAAAGCCTCAAGTGAGTATTCATTCTGGACGGGCCGGGAGATTGCTTCGGTCATTTGATGGTATTTCACATCTAACTTCAATTCATTCTTTATTATTGATTCCATTTCCTTTATATGAAAAGAAAGAAAAACGAAAAAGAAAAGAAAAAAGAGAATTGTGATTTCTATTGTGCATAATTTCGTAAGGGAAATTCTACCTATACAATTATTTTATAATTTTTATACAGATCTTGAATAAAATATAATTATTTTTTAAAATCAAATCTATCAAAGTAAAACAAATTTCAAATAAATTTAAAGTAATGGTAATATTTTATTAAAGATTTTTGTAAAAATCGTGAAATAGTTGTGTTTGCGTCAGTTTTGATTGCATTAGATTTCATTCTTTAATTAGGGACTTCCTTTTTGCGCATAGGTTTTATTAAGTGATTATGATTGTTTTGCACTTACTGATTTGTATGCGATAAGTATTGCTCAAGTATCTATGCTTATTCCGCATTTGATTGACTTAATAAATAAATAAATAAATAAATATATATATATATATATATATATAACTTCACAAACATATTGTTGATAATTGATATCATTTCTTTGAAGTTTTTTTTATCCTCCAAGAGAAAACTTAATATCTAAATGTAAAGTACTAAGGAATGATAAAATGCAAGGTTGTTTATTCACTTAGGGGGTTAATTTGACACGATTGGGTTTGGAATACACACATTCCGAGTACTCTTGACTCGATGGAAAACAAAACCTAAAAGTTTTCTACTACCTCTGCCAAACCCTCACAAAATTCAAAGTAGTAGACTTCTAAAGGCAACCTTCCATCTTCCAAAAATCACTAGCAGCTTCAAAATTCAACTTCCAATCTAAAAGGGGCTTGAGATCAGGGAATTGCTCCACTCCCCTCACCGTTGGATTTAATTGAGGAACTCCCAATTAGGGTTGTGATAGCTTCCCCCTCTCTTTACCTTGTTCATATATTTGTCACACCTCAAATCGTTGGCTCTATTGCCCTTCGATTCCCTCATCATGTGACTGGTTGCACCATGATCAACAACTATGGTGGTGATCGGAGGAGTCTCAATTCGTAAATCATCACAACCTAACTTGACTTTTGACCCAAATTGAAGTGGAAGGAGAAAATACTTCGACCAATTGAGCCAATACATATTGAATATGACAAATTAGTGGACTCAAGTGGAAAGTAATGGGTTGGGTCAAGCTTTGTTCATTTCATAATTAGTCGAATAGATGAATATGATTCTGTTTAGAATACAATATAAATAATTAGATTTACCTCTCCCCATCAATTTAAGTTTTTAGGACAAGTGGTGATTTTATATGGTATCAAAGGCAGGATCTGAGTTCGAACCCTGACTCTATACTTTACACAATTTAATTAAATATTTCTCTTGTTTGTCTCACTTATTGAGGTGGAGTGTTGAGAATATAACATAAATAATTAGATTTACCTCTTTCCATCAGCTTAAACTTTTGGAACAAGTGGTGATTTCACAAATTCAAATTTGATTTTGTCAAAATTTATATTTATATTCTTGAATGGTTCGTTTGTTTTTCAATGGGTTCAAGCTTATTTTGAGCTTCTTAATTTTGAAAAAAAGAAACATATTATTAGTACTATATCTTATTGCTTTATCTATGAATTTTGACAAACTGATGTTTAGTTTTTGTAAAAATCTTTATATAAATTATATGTGTGTGTGTGATTATACTCATATTTAAACTTGTATCGTATTAGGAACATGATTTCTTTTTATTTTTTTTTAAATACTTAAGATATTCTTATTATAAAGTTAAAAATAAAACTATAAAAACTTAGACGAGTTTATACAAAATTATACGAGTCAATTAGAGTTTTATACAAATTATATCATTTAATAATTTATCATAATTTTGATTTAAAAAAATTTTCATAACTTTTTATATTTATAAACAGTTCTTTTACTATACGAACCAAGTCCGATTCTAATTTGGTTGAGCCGGGTTTGTCTGTTTTTCGTAGAATTTTGTGTACGGCCCTATGTATGCATAAGGAAAGGTACTTGATACTATTTGGAGGAGAGTGCAAGTAAATCTTGCGACACCTTAGATTATGTGGATTAGGAAAATTTTTCTAAAGGAGATGCCAAGTCTTCTATTAGGTGTAAGTTAGGTGAAATTGGCCGGATTACATGGATGGTTATGATAAAAATTAACTCAAGTTCCCTATTGGAACTAGATGATCAAATTTCAAATTTACATTCAAACAATTTTTATTCATTTGTTTTTTCTCTTTTTTCAAAATCTAATAGAATATTTTAACTCAAACTATTTCACTACTATTTAGACACCCTACATTGAATTTAGACCCAAATTGAAGCAAAAGAAACAATATAATTCCACAAATTGAGTAGGCACTTATCACCCAAGGGTGGGGTCACACTAGTAACCCAAGTGGTTTGGCATGTACTAGGTCTTGGGTTAGAATTTGAATATGAATTCACTTTAGACTATTAGTACTAGTCGCCTAAGGATTCAATGAATTCCCTAGTGGGACAAGGGTCTAAGCTATGGCCCAAACCCAGCTTGTGGGAGCACCTGTGGCTTCTGCCATCTAGGGCACTAATGTAAAACAGGTCATGCAAAGTGCACTAATGTTGTTGCATAATAATATCAAGGCTAGATAGATTGAGTGACCAATATTCTGAAGTAAGTTGGTGACCAAAGCGAGTTTAAAGGTGTTGTGGCCATAACTTGATATTCAACTTCAGCATTGAATCGAGACATAATAGGTTGTTTCTTTGGAAATTACTCGCTTATAAAAAATTGAAGTAGCCAGTGGTGGAGCGAAATGTGTGGAGACAATCAGCTCAGTCAGCATCAGCAAACCCATTTAGATCGAGCGCCTATTGAGTGATAAATCTCATCCCATTCTTGATTGTACCCTGAATATAGCAAACAATGCGTTCAACAACTTGAAGAAGATGAGAAAGACTGAGCTTATGCATAACATGCTTGAGATCGAGTTTGGTCAATGCATGTGAGATATCCTCGGGTACTGTGGTAATAGATTGTATCTACTGGAGAGTCATTAGCATTGTAGAGCTTGAGCTTCTGGGAAAGGGCTGTGCCCACATAATTATAATCTGTCATAGATGCCTTGGATAGAGAATCACGAACATGCTTCTGTATAGATAAAAATAGTCCACTTGAAAAAGTAATAACTTCAATGCCTAAAAAGAAATTCAAGGGCTCTATATATCTTTCATGTGGAATTTAGAATGTAAAGTACCTACTAAAAAACATAGAATGTAGTAATCATAGGATGAATATTGAGGGATGCTGGGTACAATGACTTGGTTCCATGGAGGAAATAGGGAGATCAATATTTAATTCTCATAGTTGAATTAGTATGATATGTGAGAATGATTGATCTAGAGTCTAGTGTACTCATTACTTGAGAAGAGGAGCCCCATATGTCTGTTGGAGATAAGAGTGTTGTGCTTCGTGTGTGAGAGAATCATTCGGTGGAGAAAGTTGAGTGAGTGTAAGAAGGGGTGTGTGGGGGCTATTGGCCTTTGGTATTAACAGATATAAATGATTCCGGACTAGTGGGATCAGAGGCTAAGGACTGGTTTAGATTTAGAAATGAAATGAGATAGTTTTAGATAAAAGATGAAAGTTGAAAAAATATTATTAGAATATTATTTTTTAATATTATTATTATTTTTTGATTTGAAAAAGTTGAATTGAGATTTGAATAAGTTGAATTGTTTATTATATTTTGTGTGGAAATTTAAAAAAATTGTAATGATGAGATAAGATGAGATGAAATAATTTTTGAATTCAAATGAGGCCTAAGTGACATGAACACATATATAGCGTTGTGTGTTTGAATAAATCCTTGAGCAAATTCAGAAAAAGGTAGAAAACATCTGTTTGATGGGCGGGGAAAATAATAACTTGGGAATAATTTAGGGGAAAATATTTTCATAAAAAAACAAGTATCGTATACTCTTAGTTGGTGGATGAAGGCATCTATATTTTTTGTGGATTAGACTAGATATTTTTTCCAATTCTCAGTTTTAATTTGATGGTCCAATTAAAAAATAGATGAAAAGGATATGTTGGAATCCAAAGTGGTGTGTGATCTTAGAGGATGTTTGGAAACAATTTCCATCTCATCTCATCTTATCTCATCTCATCTTGTTTCCTTTTCAAATATCATTTAAATTCAAATACTTTCAAACTGAACATTACAACTTTTTAAAACTAGTTATTATAATTTTTTCAAATTTATAAAAAAATAAACAATTCAACTTTTTCAAATTTCAAAATAAAAATTATATTAAAAAATTATATTCTAACAATATTTTAACTTTATAATATTTTTTATTCAATTTTTTCTCTCTAATTTCTCAAAATCCAATAAATACTTAACTTGAATCCTCTAACTATTATTCATAAAATTTTCATTTCATCTCACTCTCTAAACATCCTCTTAGGGTTATTAGATTTGGTTTCTACAGGGTTTCCTATGTTTGTAGTGTCTCCAAATTTGATCTCATTGACTCATTCACTTACATTAATGATAATTTTTTTCTTAAGGGTTAGCTTAAGTGGTAAAGATTTTGATCTTGAGAGTATGGACCTCCCAAGTCTATGATTCAAACTTTGGGTGTAAAGAATTTCTAGAACCCTTATACGATTGGTGAAAAACCAATGATTTACGTGATCTATATGATGTGGATGCTACACAAGTCTGGAATTTAACTGGGTATAATTAATACATGTCGTGTGTCCATGATCTCATGAGTTCCTTTCATAAAAAAAAAAATAATATATCAAAGTTACCATTTTATCTACATTAGAGCCTAAATATCTGAACAATGGGTCTTTGGGTTTGACAACCCAAGCTTCTTTAAAAGCATAAAACATGTCCGCGACCAGTTAAAAGGAGTTGGAATTCGGTTGAAAGAGGTTTGGAAGCCATAGAGGTTTGGAATTCTTTCTTTTTCTCTTTTTTTTTTTTTTTAAATCGAAAACTGGTTTCCTCTCTCTTCTTAAAATCAAATTTTCTTTGTGAAGGAATTAATTCTTTCTAATAAAGAAAAAAGAACATTCGTTATTCAAAATAGGGCATTATATTGTTTTTGTCAATAATAAATAATTATTCGTAATGAAAGTTAATTATATAATCGAAACGGGACCTCCCTCCACTTTCTATTTAATTTATAGAGTAATTAATCATTTTTCCACATGTCAAACATCACTAATTGTTGATTATTATTTTTTATTACGGTATTTGAGGTTGTTTGCTTCTACTAGTTCTTTGGAGATGTTAAGTTCGTCTGTCTCATACACATGGGCTTATTAGGGAGCTAGTTATAGAAAATCATCTTTTATTTCTTATCCACATGGTTCACAGTTGACACGCAAACACATTCTTAATCCAATCTCTCCACCACACATGAAACTGCTTTCCAATCAGCCTCCTACACGTTCTCTTTAGCAGCTTAAAGTAAAATAGGGAAAGTGGTCGTCCATCTGCTGAGCTTTGGGATCTGCACCCATGACATCTGCCTCCTGTTAAACATGAAACAATAATACTAGTCTAAATTAATTAAAATATGAGTATGGGAGAGATAGAATTTTAATAAAATTCTTACATTTCCTTCTCTATTTATGTATTTTGCCGCTGTGATCTGTCTGTCTCATGCGCCTTAGCTAGGCACCTCAATCAATGATGCGCCACATGCATGCATCTCGATCGAAATCGCTGCTGCGCCCCATGCACATATGCGCTTTAAATTTTGGATGTGCTCCACACGAATTAATCACTGACACTCTACTGCCCAGGTGTGTACTCCCACGCATCACTAGCCATCCATGCTTCCCACCTCCTGGCGGATTGTTGCCTACTCCAATTTTTACCTGGTTTCTACCCAGCCTCAGCCAGCTTCCACCTGACCCACCTAGTCTCGTCCTGTTTCGCATGCTGAATCAAACCTTTCCAGAGATCTGACCTGATCTGCCTGCGAAAAGTTTATATCCTTTTTGAAAAAAGTAATACTTACTTTTAGTTTCATTAGTGCGTCTGGAAAGGTCAAATTTAACAAATATTGTATGTCACGAGGCCAGTGACTTTGTCGTTTATAATGACTCGAGTACACGCCTCTTTTATCTGAGTTTTACAAAGAACTTCTTGTTTCCTACTGTAATTTGACTGTTGTCCTCTTTTGTGTGTTTTCAAAATCATATTTATTGTGTTTCTCTAACTCTGATGATCTGACTGGCCTTGTAGGGAGTGATCAGGGATATCAGGTGGGAACTACATCCTTTATTTGCCAAGAGATTCTCCCTAGTGGCCTCTTGCATCCTGAGAAATATCAGACCAGTGAATGGGGCAGGCATGTGAAAGTTGAAGATGGGACTGACTATAGGCATCTGTCAACCTTTCCTGTTACCAATGGCCATCTCCATTCCAACTCCCTCTTCCCTCAAGATATTGAAAAACAGTACTTCCACCCTTTTCATGACAATGGAACTCGGACAGCAACCGGGAACTTTTTCATTGAAAATACGGATCAATATATACATGATATAGGAGGAGGCCCAACTCCCAGTTCACAATCTTTTTTCCACAACACCTCGTTAGGTTGTGAAGAATACAATGTTTTTGATGCAGCAACAACCGTTGAAGGATTATCGAGAGTACCAGATCCCTCCGGTTGTGCTCTCTCTCTTCTGTCATCTCAATCACAGAACTCTTCAAGCCAGCGGCCAGCCGGAATTCCCATGGTTCGTCCACTGATCATGCCGAGTAACCATCCCCCTTATGGCATGGGTCGATTCACCGAGAAGTTGATAGGAATAAGATCGCAGCATTCGTCTGGTGGAGTTTCAAATAAACACCCTTTATCAGAAATGAATTCTGCAGAAGAGAATGATCATCACTTGGGTCCCATACTGATATCGGATACTGGTGATGCAGTCAACTTTGATGGGATTTTCCAACAGTTTGATATATGGAATTCCAATGATCGCCATTCCAGTGATCAAAATGGGCCTG
Source organism: Cyclocarya paliurus (assembly GCA_029856935.1). Classification (NCBI taxonomy): domain Eukaryota; kingdom Viridiplantae; phylum Streptophyta; class Magnoliopsida; order Fagales; family Juglandaceae; genus Cyclocarya; species Cyclocarya paliurus. The sequence continues at coordinate 4,856,203 of CM056960.1, read as the reverse complement.
ACTTGCTTCAACTGTCATCACAGCTTGAGCGAGTGGAGCATCAGAGGCAATCCTTGCAGGTGAAGCGGGAAAATGACTCGTCCTGCCTCCGGATCTCTTGAATTATATATGCAATTCTTGGGAATCAATTTGCTGTGCTTCTATATGACATATATGGCAACTTGAGAGTTTCCTTGAAAACGAAAGGAAAAGAAAATTAATATATGCATGCGTTTATCTGTTTACGCTCAAGCTTATATACCTGTTGCTTGGATATATGGAAAGTGATATTCTGAGCCGATCACGTTTAAGTACTCTATATCATGATCTTACTGATTTTCCTCGCCGACCTATGATCTGATTGAAGTATTTGCAGCACTGCAGTTAAACCTAATTGTTATAAATTTGAGAGTTATCAAAACGATCAATAATGATTAGAGATCGAATGAATTATGATTGCACAAGGTGATGACTCTACTATCCATTCGACTCGAAGAACTGAAATCTATAATCGCATTTGGATTAGAGCAGGATGGATGGGATTGGCGCCTGTACCAAACATCCTGCTGCCTATATAGGAAGGAACAAGTATATGTCATACTCCAAAGTATATATATATATATATATATATATATGTCTCTTCCAGATTGTAGTTGTTAAACTATATCATGGTGCTATATACTAGGGTGGGTTATGAAAAGCACATGTCCTAATTTTGGTTTTCTTTTTTTTTCGAGTCATTCATTTCATATATCCATTTGTTCATTTGACACAACCGATGATACAGCCCGTCCCCCTAGGATTAAAAATGATGTTAATTTCAAAAATCTTGGGGTCCGAAAAACTACTAACTTTAAAAATTTATTCTTACTTGAGCACCATGCAAGTATAAAAGATTTCATTACATAAATAAAATATGCTTTATTAAAATTGAAAGAGAGTTTAAAGAAGCAATTATTAAATTTGTTCAAGTCTTGTGCCATATAAAACAACTTAGTAGAAAAAACCATGAATAAAGAAATTTCCGTAAAAATTAATATACTCAAGGCTTTTGTCTCCTGTTCATGAACTTAGTCTTATCCAGCAACTTCATCCTCACACATTAATCATTATCTAGTATAGTCATGCTTTAAAACAAAAACAAGTTGGATATTCAGTAAGAACTACCTCATACCATAAACATATAAGAAGATAGGTTTTTCATTCACGAAAGGATTATGGTACTCGGCCCCCCAAGACTAAGGTGCTCATAGTTACCACCTTAGGTGGCACAGACACGTGGAGGCCCACGTGTTATATTAAAAAGAAAAATTCAGTTGCAGCGTCCAAGCCCTTTTGAGCCCTAATTTGTAATACCCTTCAAGCCTACATAGTAACATTGTCAAATATTAAGAATTTGACAATAATAACCCATGACTTTAGCTAAGTGAAAGTTATGATCCTTAATGAAAATTGAGCTTTTGGATCATAATTTGATAAAATAACTTCCATCCTTGCTTTAGTTAAGATTCCTAGAGCGATGAAAATTTGTGAAAATGAGTTGCCAAGAGACCAATAGTAGGATGACAAGTAGCATGAAAAAGACTTATCACCTTAATGGGCTTGATAATTGGTCACAGCAACACATGAAAGTTAGATAGATTTGAAGAAGGCCCAAAAGTTGGTTAAAATGAGAGTCCAAGCTTTATAAGGGTAATAAAAAGGTTGAAGACAAGCACCAATGTGAAGCCCAAGGCTAAGGCCCAACTTAGTAAGCTAGTAAGGTCCAAGGAAAGGCCCAACAAAAACTAAACATGAGGCCCAAGGGAAGGCTTGTTTCAAGGCCCACATTAAAGTCTAGCTCAATAAAAGTTTCATGCCCAATAAGAGTGCATTACTTCGAGAAGAAGCCTAAGATTCTCATCACTATGCAAATTGGACATACCACTATCTACCAAGTTTTCTTTATTTTACAAACCTCCAACACGCCCATAGGATTTATTTTTCAAACATGATTAGCCCTCCATCATGAGTCCAAGTTCAAATTTTCAAAACCCTTCATCATGCCATGAAATAGTAACTTTGATCATCCATCAAACACCATGCATGCCGATTTCTTCTAGTTCTTTTCTCCATCATTTTTTTTTGCTAATTTTCATCTTTTTCCTATGATTTGGATCAATCTTCCACAGCTCTAGAATAGTAAATAAATTGTAGCTCATGTCATGAAGTGTGAAGGCATTTCAATGCCAAGAAATAGCACCAATCGTATGCACTAGGTGCAAACCGATGCACTCCAAGAACAAGCCAACAAAACCTTGTTCTTTCAACAACCTCATCAATTGATTTTCTGCATTTGATTAACCCCCTCTCATGCTACCTTGCTCTTGAAAATTTAGAACTAAGATGATGTCAAGAACAACTCCCATAGTCACTCCAAAAATCAGACGTTTTCACCTTACAAATGGAACATGTTTAAGCCAAACTGCACCCTTGTTCTTCAAAATTTTTCTGCAACAAATCCAAGCCTCTTCACATGCCTATAGCACCACATCTAGGTCTAAAAAATTGTCTTAAAATCACACTCATGTTATCCTAAGAACTAACCCTAGAAATGATCAAAACCGATGGACACATTGGAAAGAAACCATCTGCAAAACTCTCGGTTGAACCCTTCTCCGTTCAACTACATTTCTTTTGCTGCACAACCAACACTAAGTGTCCAAAATTAATGTGTCAATACTCCTCTAGAAAAGCTACTCAAACAATGTGTAATAGTGACCAAGAACTTGCCACATGCATAGAATAAGAACTGAAAAAAAAGCTAGACAAGTTTGGAGACCAGAAACCACCAGCATTCACTTGGCTTCCCTTGGGGAATGAATTAATTTTTGTCCCAACTTCTGAAACCACCTAGATCATGCACCTATCACCCTTATTTGGTCCTTGTTCATGAGTCAATAGTGTGATATGTTTAACTGTACAAATCTAGAAACTCAAGCATGCACTCCACCAAAAGCCAACACACCAATCACCTTCACTTCACTTCAGTCAAATCGTGCACCACTTCCCCCACTTGCACCTCTTGTTTCCTCACTCAAACTCTATAAATAACACTGCCCTTCCCTCACTTTCTCGCATGCCATTCTCATGCAATTCCTTAGCTTCCTTGAGAGCAAAACACCCATAGCGTTAAGGAGAGTGAAACCGAGGGTGAGAGTGAAGTCATTGGTGTGAGTTTGATCTTGAGAGCTCCATAAGACATAGATTGGTGAGTAGTATGGTTGCATTTGGGTAGTGAAGTATTCTCAAGTATTCTGTAAATAGAAGTGAAAAATTAATGATAGAATATTAACTAATAATGAATAGTATGTGAAAAGTAATAATAAAATAATGAATAGTAGTGAGGTATTCTCAGAATACCTGAGACTACCTCACTACCCAAACTAGGTAAGTCTACCATATCTCTTTGTTGGAAGTCAAAATCACATGTCAGGCTTTGATTTATGGTATGAGGATTATATTTCAAGTTATATGAGTTTAATCTTTGGGAAGCATGTTTTAGCTCAGATTTGGAGTTCTTCATGAATAAGTTGTTTTGATGTGAACTTTTAACCATGGCATGTCTTGATATGATGGTATAAGCTTAGCTAATCTATTTTTTAATTAATTGAAGTTTTATATTTGAGGAAAACAACATGTCATGATAGGTTTATTAATCAATATCTTGGGTTGATCATCTAGCATGTTCGGTTTTCACTTGTTTGGAGGTTATCTTGATATCATGATTAAGTTTCCCAAAGCATGTGTTATAAGCATCTAGAAGCCTATTACCATCATAATTAGAGTTAGAATGCATGATTCTGTGTAGCTATAGGAATTCATTTGTTAAAGAGAAGTTAGATGCATCATGCTAGGTACTCGGTTTTGGTGATTTGCATGATGCCTTGATATTGTTCATCACATGGATGTTGAAATGATTCCATATGGCTTAAATATAAGATTTTAGCATGTTAATAAGTTCAAATCCAATGCTTGGTCTTGTGATTAATTTTCATATTAAAGTGCTCATGGAGATTATAGGCTTAAAATCACATATAATATAAATTTAGCCACATGCATGCCACGGGTTGGACAAATTTCTCATAGTGGATGTTTGATTCATGAAACTATAAGGTCATATATGGAATTAGGATATTTAATACATGAATTTTTTGCAATTTGGTGAAATGCGGCCAAAATGAAAATAGTGAAGTTTAGGGCCGAAATGGCAATTTTGGAAAAATTAGGGGCAATTTTATAAATATTGATTTAAGCCCACTTGAATCTTGAAATTTCCCATAGTTATATGATCCTAACTTAGAGTATCTCTTTTTACAATTGCATCGATTCCTAAAAATTCGATAAGTTTGTAAGTTATCCTCTAACTTCCTCTTAGATAATTTATCTATGATTCTTGTATAGACATCACATTCATGTTATAAATGCTATTTTGATCATGAAATGGCATATGATACATCATTGAGCTTTGGTTACTTGCATACATGACATGTGAAGTTTGCATTATTTTAGCATGTTACATGAAAATGTCATTTTCGCATGGAGCATACTACATGTTACAAAAGAGCACATGTCATTAAATATTTTTGACACGACCCAATGCTAGGATGGGGGAATATCATAGTGGAACACCTATATTCACTATTGAGTGATTGAAAATAGAGTGGTAACCCCTATGTTGATGAAAAACTGTCAACGAACTCCAATTGGTTCCTCTTAAAGGATTCCAGGGCGAAGTTGGTTTTAGCATTTAACATTGGTGGGTGCATATGTTATAAAATGTTTACAATCAATGAATTGAGTATTATATCTGTGCAGCTCTGAAGACGTAGTATCAACCTAAGTTGTACTACGGTGACCGGTAGGTACTTACGGTGCAAAATGGAGAACTGTGATTTTACCATATGTTAATGATCGCTCTAATAAAACAAGAGATGATATGTTTGAAAAAATGAAGTACGAAATATTCTTGTAATGACCCGACCAATAATTCTAAGGTCGAAATATTGATAATTTTTTTTGGGTCTAAATTACATTTAATGGGCCATATTGGATAAGCCCATGAGCGATAAATTATTGAGATTGATTAGAAGTTTTAATTAGTCTCAATAACTATGTTAAATCTCATTTATTATTTATTGAATGAGTTAGACTCCTTTTAAAATTTACATATCGGCCATTAGAGATTTATTTTAATTTAAAATATCACTGATTGAAGTCCCCTACGCAGTCTCAGACATTGTCAATCCTACATTGAATGAACAAGTAGATCATGTTTTTAAATTCAAACTCTCTTCTTGAATGATTGCTACCGAGTCCAACTCCAACTCAAACTCAAACTCATTGGCACCCTTTCCTAAATCTCTCTATAAATATCTCCATTCTGTGTATTATTTGAAAAAAAAATCATAAACCTCCATAAGGCAACGATTGAATCCAAGATACCCAGTACAGTACCGTGCGTGCGCCACATTCACCACACCAATAGCCGACTACCTCATTCCTCTCACAACATCCCTCACTTTTTCTCTTTCATTCTAGTTCATGTGATTGATTTTATGCTACAAATATTAGATTAATGCTGCGAGGCAAATAGCATGATCATACCCTTACATATCCAAAAGTTGTAAGGGCATGGTACCATAAAACTAATCATACACAAAAGTTATCATGTCGTAACATTTTTCAAAACAACCCAAATAAGTGTTTAAAATTTTTCCCAAAACAAGGGATCATTCCCAAAAAGAAAAAAAACTTAAACCTTAGTTCATTTCTAGTATAGGTAATATGGTTCTTTTCAAAATAGTAGGGCTTTCTCTTTCTTTGTTCTTTTTTTTTTTTTGATCCTTTCATTTATCCTTGCCCTGATGAAGCAACCTCCTTAGCTCCTCAAAGAGCTGCAAAACCTCAATGACAAATTAGTTAGCGGCTTCTAGCCTATCTACCAGAGAGGGCTCAGATGAGCTCTCAGTGCTCTTCGGCACCTCCTTGACAAGAGGGGGTACCGACCTCTTGCGATTCTCCATGTGGGATATTTTTTTGTCCTGTCACAAGTTCTACCATTCTTGGTGGGGAATGGTAGTGGAAACTACCATAATAAAATTTTGAGAAATCTCAGTAAGTAAACTCGCAACATACAACAAATAATACAATCATACAATGGTAAACCATGAGATAAATGTATGGACATGTACTTAATATAAAACTTGACATATGCAACTAGACCTTTTTTAGAACATGAAACGAAGATCCTTAGACTTTTTAGAAAACATCTTTTACATCATTTTCATGTTGATACTTACACATATCATATCATATCATTTGTGTTCGTGGCCTTGTTCATTTCATATAACAAATGGGTGGACACATCACGACTCCCCTATGCATCGTGTGTTCCTACTAGTTACAACATTGCCAACACTCCGAATACCGTGCTGATAAATCATGTTCATATTTATTATAATACGACAATACTTCGTCGAGTTATTTGTCTTATTCTTGGCACCCACTAGTGTTAGGTGCTACTTTGCTCCAGCACCCTTTCCAAAAAGATTCATTCGAGGTATGCCAACGGTTCTTTGTCGACTCAAGGGTTGTCACTCCATTCTTATGCAATCCAGAGTGGACAGAGGAGTTTCACTCTTAGGAAAAACTTAGAGTATTTCAAAGGTTGAAACAACCCTTCATATGAGTGTGTTCTTGGTGATCTCAAATCCTTTTGAGATTCCTATCACTTTTGAGTTAGGCCTGTATGTGTGTTTGGAGAAAAAAGATGGATGAAAGTGTGATTCTCGCCGTGTGATTCTTTCTTGCTCGGAGTCATGACTTCTCACTTGTGGGAAGAAAATAGTGTTTGTTTGCTTGAGGAAAAAGTGTAAGAAAATGGTGTTTGAAAAAAATTCTATGTGGCATGTAGGGGAGTGTGGAGAGGAACACAAGCATGTGCAAGGATGCCCAAAAATGCCAAGGGAAAACCTTTGGGTGTGTCCTCTTCCCTTTTTATAGACCTCTTCAACTCCTACCTAATTTCCCCATTGGATGCTAGACCACATATGCATGCGTGCCATGTGGCGGATTCTTCTCCCCTTGGCCGAAACTCTCCCACTTCCTTGTGCATCATTGCCTTGCTGAAGACCAAGAGTCCCTTGGACAAGTGGCGTGTGCCTTGCCCAAACCGAAACCCTAATGTCCTTTGGAGTCCTTTTAGTGAATTCAGGTTTAGTGAACCTTAGGTGCAAAGGTGTCGCTTCACCAAAAACCTTTCATCTCCTTAGAGAGTGGGCGTGTGCATGCATGCCACGTGGCATAGGCGTGTGGGTGAGTGTGAGTGCCGCCCCTCTCTTTTTTCCATAAGGATCCTTCACCTCCTTGTGTTACCCCTTCCCTAGGTGACCCTTCTACTACCTGGCCTTCTTGAAACCCTAAATAATGACAAGTGGGGTGTGAGTGTGGTGGCCGAAAACCCTAGGGTTAGAGTTGCCTTCTTCTAGGTGCCTCTTCCACTTCCAAATCATTGCCTTTTAATAAAATGGAGGCCCCATCTATTGCATGAGTGACACTTGGTAAAACCTGGGTAGGTGTGAGTGTGTGTTCCCTAGGCATGTGGCACGTGGCATGTGGGTCTTGCCCTAGCTATCCACCCCTTCCTCTTCCTCTCACAAAATTCCTTCTAGAAACTAGGTACTTGTGTGGCGTGCAAGTCCCCATGAGTCTCTTCCAATTCCCAAGCAAGCCTTCTTCTAGAATCCCTCATGCACTCATTACATATGTGTCATAAGTGGCAAAAGTAGGTTGAAACCCTATGATGGGCGTGCAAGTCCCCATGGTTGAAACCCTAAAAGTCTCTTGGAGACTTGTGCCTTTGATTTATAGCCTTCCCATGTGTCCCTCCTTCTTCCTCAAATCATTGCAAGCCTTGGAACTCTCCAAAATCCTAAGGTGGCATGTAAGGCTCTTAGGGTTACAAAATCCTAAGATCTCTCACCCTCCTTTCCCCATATTGCTTCCAGATTCATATTGTTTTTGCATGTGTGACAAGTGTCAAGGAGTAAATGGGTTGGATGTGTGCCCTAAGTCTCACTAGGTTCTCAAAGGGTTAGCCGAATCTTATGGGCCTTGTGGGCTTCTCCTATGGGCTTTGGATGCTAACATATTGGGACTATAATTTAATAATTAAAAAGCCTGATGACTTTAAGCCTTAGGCATGGCCCAATGTGATGACATAAGGCTGATGGAAAATTGGATAAATCTAGGTTATCATATTTCTAGACAGTAGTCATGTGATAAATTGTCTAGAAATTGGCCCAATATTTCTATAAACTAATTCCCTGAGCCATTCATGTAGCTCAACTATTATATCCATACTAACGTCTAGAAAAAATGGGGGATAGACTCCATCAACCGTTTGTCTATGCGTCACATTCTATTTAACCTCGTCCAATCTCCCATGCGTGGGTTCTCCAGATCCTAACACATCGTCTACCATTTCGGGAGAAATTGTAGTTTGGACTACCACAATGAGATTTGATTACAAATCTTAGCAAGTTAACAAATAACTTAAACTGACAGTTTAAAGAAGCATGCATAACAACAGTAAAAGCATGAATGCAAAATGTGATAATAAATAAGCTTAGCGTGACTTGACAAATAATATGACATGTGTTGATGTGACTTGAACTGTCATGAGAAGAACTGGACATGAAACTGAACATAAATTGAACTTGAGCTAAACATGAACTAAACTGAGATTGAAAATGAATTGAACTTAACTAAACGTGAATAGAACTAAGACTGAACATGAACTAAACTAAATGTGAACTAAACTGAGTTGGAAATGCTAACTCGTGTAACTAAAATTATGCATTCTGATTAAGAAAATGGGAGTACTCAAGTTGCTCCTACACCTTCACCATGAGTATCCTTTTTGCATTTAAGGTAGATTATATTCCTTCCGTAGTATCGAGCAGATCATAGTCTTGACCATAGTACCCAGGTAGATCATATACTCCTTGATCATAGTATAAGTTAACTAATAATAAGAATTCGAATTGAACATGAATTAACATTGCATGAAACTGAAACTTGAAATTGATTTGACTAACATGAAACATTGTTTTTGAGACACACTTAGTACTAGCGACATGATGTGATATGAAGCGAAATGATAGATAACCTAACATAATATTACATGACATGTATGTGAGATGATTGACATGGCATAACATCAAACAGATAGACATTTCATGACATGACATAACATGTAACGGATAACATTTTATGATATGATATAACAGGTAACAAATGAATAGACATGGCATAATGTATAATAAATAAACATTTCGTGACATGGCATAACATGAAACAAATAAATATTTTGTGGCATGGCATAACATGAAATAGATAAAAAAATTGCATGGCAAAATATATTGTGTGACAAATAATTATTTCATGATAGAGTATAATATGCATAACCGACATACATGATGTAACATAGCATATAGGACAACATAAGTACATAAACAGTAGTTCCCTCACCCATCACTCATACATAATATTCTGACAGGGATTAAGCACAAAACATGAGAAATTATAAGTAGGGGTTCTAAAAGTTAGAAATTTTATCACTAATAATTTAGTAACATGAAAAATGCCAACTTCGAGAAAAATCGTCATTTTACCCTCTACATGTGAGAAAATGACCATTTTATCCCTAACCTAAGGATTTCACATCCTAACTCCAAAAATTACCAAAATTTACATTCCTCATATATATATATATATATATATATATATATATATATATATATTGTGTCCTAAACTCAAATATCAACTTAGAAACTCCCTTAGGCCATTTCTCTTTGATTTTTCGTTGTGAATTGTGTTAGGATCTCACCCATCCTAACACAATTTACAACCATAAAAATCATACAAAGGCCAAAACTCCCTTAGGCCATTTCTCTTTGATTTTTGTTGCAATTTTATCCAACTTCAACACTCATACTTAAACCAAAATATTGCAACATAGATCATCAAATCCTATACTTAGAAGCACGATTAAAAAAACCAACAAAAATACACTTCACATAAATACAAAACTTTTTAGTAAAAAGATCCAAACTTTTTAACTGAAACAGAAACCCTTGAATCTCAAGGTCTTGACTCTTTTTAAAATATTTCCAAAAACTCCAAAAATTCAAAACTATTATCAAATATGTTCATAACACACTTCTAAGAATTAATATGCTTTGAATTTTCAAATACAAATCACCAAAAGTCACAAAAATCCAAATTGGAGCACTCGTCTCCAACACTTCATCAAAACAGAATTTTCTCAACTTTGGTTTTGATCAAACCACTTGATCCGAGACATACCATGATAAAAATCACAAACTATCAACATAATATGGTTTAAAAATATGTCCTAAAGTAGATCCAAGCATTAAACTTAAAATCACATGTCTAAAAATAATCCAAAACACAGATCTAGCCGAAATCATCTAACTTTTGGCCTAACCGAGTATTCCAATGTATAAAAATCAAATATTCACAAATCAACACCTAAAATCTTCAAAAACAATATCCTAACATGTACATCCAAGGCTTATAATCATCAACTAAAAATATCCAAAATATCTTAAAATAGAAATTATTTTTCTCCTTCTAGTTTCTAAGTTTCGAGATTTATGAAACTCCTTCATCAAAAGCTTTTATCAAGCAAATAATCCTTCACAAACATTGATATAAACATTTTAGCAACACTCCATTAAAATTTCGGACCAAGATCTGTCCATTAGCTTGGTCAGAAACTCCAAAATATAAAACATTATCTAGTTTATCACCTAGACAGACCTATCCATGGTTAAAACAATGTTTGACAAATCAAACAACCATGAAATGAAACAAAAAAGGTACTCATGAAAACTAAACTTATAGAGGAAAAACTTTCATGAAGCTTAGGGAGATAATACTTACAAGGGCTTCGAAAACTAAAGGCAAGAAAGCTCAGTAAACTGCCGAGAGAAAATATAAAGTATTCTTTCCAAGAACTGAAATGAAAGGGATGAAATGAGAAATGAAATGGCCTGAACGCCTCTTACACATTCTAAAAAGTGAAGTGAGGTCCTTGAGTGACATTTTAATGGTGGAAGTCTTGGCCAATGTGATGGGCAAACCGCCAAGGCATGGGCTACCTAGAGGTGCCTTGTAGATGGTTGTGGTTAGGTGGCCTTTGCTTTCCCCCATCAAGGACTATTTGAGGGCTATCGTGAGCAGTGGGTGGTCAACCTTGGGTGGGTAGAAATTGCCTCAAGAATCTTTGCCAAGGTGTCCAAAATTCGTGGGCTTTAATGGGCCTTAAACAACTGGGCTTCATTTTGGGGTTTAAAGAGAGCATAGTTAGGGTTTGAGATGCTATCAAGTATAACTCTATTTTTTTTGGCCCAATCAAATTTTCAAGGTTTAAAGGATTGAATAATTATGACATAATATGAATTTGAGGGATTAATAACATGTGGAAGTGATTAAATCAAGTAATTAAACACAATGCTAAAATCGGGTCCATTAGGGTTTTGAAATCAAGTTTTGGGTTTAGGGTAACCGTTTAGGGTTTCGGCTTGATCCAAGATTTTGGAGTTTCAATTGGATTCTAAGTATTTAGGGTTTCACTACGATTGAAACCCTCTTTGGTTTGGCACAAATTGGTTGGTTGGATGGAATAGTGTTTTGCTTAGGTGACATGATCTCAAATCTTGATTTCCTTCACATTTTCATCTTATGGTTCCTCTTCATGCCAAGTGTCCATTGATTGAGGTGAATTATTGTATATTTTATATATCTAGAACCCATATATTTGAATTATTTCATTACATTATTATTAATTTTAGATGAAAAAATGGTTAAGATGCATAAATCACAGTAGTGATTTAAATTGGTTAATAGCATGGTTTATACTTAATTTTATAACTTGTAATTTAATTGTATAATGTTCCTTCACATGCACAACATATTTTTGATATTCTATTCTTCCTTTTTATTTTATTTTATTTTATTTCTTTTCTAATTTTTTTTTTATATAGGTCAAGAAATGCATGAGAAAAGTCAAAGAAAAATGCATGTCAAAGAAAAAAAGAAGCAAGTCAAAAAGATTAGTCTTTTGGCATGGGACGGACTTTCATGGAATTAGCAAAGAAAAAAAAAAAAACGTACGCATGCCTAAAGGAAAGAAACGGTGGTTAGCAACGGTGTAATTAGAGTTGAGTGCCTCTCTTTCTCTTGGGAGGAAGAGTGAGGCTTAGTGCTCTTGAGTGATCAAGAGTTTTGTTACTCACTTTTTGTGAGTTTTTTTTTCTCTTTCTTTTCATTTCTTATCTTTTGTCATCCTTTTCTGTTCTGGAATCGGTCTCAATGGAGGCAGATGAATTAGCAAAGAGATGGGAAAGACTACATCTATCAAAAGAAGAAAGCTCTTTCTTCCACGTTACTGAGGAAAGTCTCAATATAGAAGACTGCCATGGAAAACTATGCATAGTTGGAAAGGTGCTATCTGAGAAAAAAGTAAATGGTGAAGGCTTCAGAATCAATATGTCTCAAATCTGGAGATTAGAAGGCTGGGTGAAGTTTAAGGAACTTGAAGACAATTGCTTCTTAATTGAATTCCAGAATATGGTTGACAAAGAAAGGATACTAAGTGGTAGACCATGGTTCTTCGACAGAAGCCTTCTCACTATGTTGGAAGTGGATGAGGCAGTATCCATCAATGCTCTTCATTTCAGTTTTGAGCCCTTCTGGGTCCAGCTGCATAATCTTCCACTTGCTACCATGACAGAAGAGTTTGGGGTGAAGTTTGCAGCATCCATTGGCCATGTTATAAGAGTGGAAGCAGAGGCAGATGGTCGTGCTTGGGGAAGATGTCTAAGGGTGCGGGTTGCTGTAAATCTTCACAAGCCTTTAATGCGAGGTAAGTGGCTCATGTTAGATAGCAAACAACATTGGATATCTTTCAAATATGAAAGATTACAAAATTTCTGTTTTCAATGTGGGGTGTTAAATCACAAAGGAAAAAGTTGCAGTCGAACCATCTATGATCAACCAGGTGAAGAGCAAGCACAAAGACAATTTGGTTCCTGGCTCAGAGCTCAGCCCAAAAATACAAGTCTTTTTGATAGCCGTAGATATGGTGGTTCAGATAGTGCTAAGAATCACTCTTGGAAGCAAAGGAAAGGCAGTGCAGATGCAGATGGGGAGCATTCCAGGCAATGTACCCAGACAGATCCCATGCAGGCTCCAGCAGTAGTCCAGGAGACGAAAACTGTAGCACATCAGGCACAAGACACTCATGATACAAAGGGACAAAATGACATGATGGAAACATCGATCCCCAGTGAACATATTGTTAAAACTTCTGGGATCCCGAACCAAGTCCACTTTAACAGCCAACCCACTGCTACACAGTGTGCCCCACCATTGTTTGAGGTGCCCATATTTGGGGTTTTCAATGGGATCCAAGGTGAATATGAAGCTGAAAGGGGAGTGGAACTAGACCCCACTAGAGCTCTATTGGACACTGCCAACCAGAACGCAACCTTGTCAACTTTACAGAATCCTTGTGTGGGATTGACTTCTCAACAGGAGTCTACAGTTGCAGCTCGACCAAGCTCCCAACCACAATGTTTTAATTATGCTGTGTCTCCTGGCCCATGTGTCACAAAAGAGCTGGTACCCAACAAAAGAAAGTGGAAGAGGCAAGCTCGAGGCAAGGATCAATCTACAGGAGGCAAGGGAGGTAAGATATTGGCTGATATTACAAATAATCCCCTCAGAAGTAATTTCAAGTGTAGCTGTAAAAAACTACCTCATGAGGAACACATTGATACTAAGAAGATCAAGCTTTACAATGAAAATATTGTGGCACCCATATCCATGGCAGAGGCTGGTTTCCAGCCCTGCCACTCACCATGAGTATCTTAGTATGGAACTGCCGAGGGCTTGGGAACCCTCGGACAGTTAGTGTCCTTAGAAGTTTAACTAAGGAAAAGTGCCCCCACTTAGTTTTCCTTGTGGAAACTAAGAGTAAGAAAAAAAGATTGGAAGAAGTAAGGAGAAAACTGAGCTTGGATGGATGTTTTGCAATTGATAGTATGGGTTTAAGTGGAGGTATAGCTTTACTATGGAAGGAGGAATGGCAGGTCAAAGTGCTCAACTACACTCGATGGCACATAAGTGCATTGGTCCAGGAGAAAGACAATGCTGTTACATGGCAATTTACAGGATTTTATGGCCATCCAGACTCTGCCAAAAGATATAGCAGTTGGCATCTACTAAAAATGTTAAAACCATCCAATACAATGCCTTGGCTTTGTGCAGGTGATTTCAATGAAATTCTCCACCAACATGAAAAAGTGGGTGCAGCAGTTAGGCCCTATAAGCAAATTGAGGAATTTCGACTTACTTTGGAATACTGTGATCTGAATGATATCCAAGCCTTTGGCCAGAAATTCACATGGTCAAATAATAGGTGTGGCAGTGATTTTACTAAGGAAAGAATGGATAGAGCAATGGCCAATATAGAATGGATTGATCTGTTCAATTCTGCTACATGCACAGCACTTCCTGCAGTCAGGTATGATCATTCTCCATTATACATCAACAAGAGCAATGCCATACACGAGGTCAGAAGGAGAAAGGATATTTTCAGGTATGAGGCAGCTTGGGAAACTCAGGAGGCTTGCCAAAAAGTGGTGGCTGATACATGGCATCAAGATTCTATAGACTCTTATGAAGCCAAAACACTGAGACAAAAACTGGGAGTTTGTCAAAGGGGCCTCATGAACTGGAACCAGGAAAGTAGAAGAACTAACCACCAGAAACTCTCTCATAGGCTGAAACAGATAAGCTCCCTTCAAGATACTGGAGAAGGAGATCACATACTCCCTATGCAAAAGCTACAACAGGAACTGGAAAACTCTCTGGTAGCAGAAGATATGAAGTTGCGACAGAGGGCAAAACAACACTGGTTTCAGAATGGAGACAAAAATACTAAATTTTTTCACATGCAGGCCAATCAAAGAAGAAAGACTAATGCTATTACAAGCATAGAAAACTCTCAAGGTCAAAGCATAAGTGAATAGGCAGGAATTGGAGAAATCTTTACTCAATTTTTTTCATCCCTCTTCACTTCTTCCCTCCCTACACACACTGGGGAATGCTTGCAGGCTATGGACACTACTCTGAAAGAAGAAATGAAAGAATGGCTGCTGGCTCCATTCACTAAGGAGAAAGTCAAAGCTGCTGTGTTTGAAATGAACCCCTTAAGCTCCCCTGGCCCAGATGGTTTTCCAGCACAATTCTACCAAAAACATTGGGAAGTGGTGGGAGAGGCAGTTTGTAACTTTGCATTACAGGCCCTTAACCAAGGTGGATCTCTCACGGAGGTAAATGATACCTTCATATCCCTCATTCCTAAAGTTAAGAGCCCCAAGAGAGTGACTGAATTCCGACCTATTAGTCTTTGTAATTTACTGTATAAGATTGTCTCCAAGACCATTGCTAATAGGCTAAAGGTCCTGCTCCCTAATCTTATCTCTTGGAACCAGAGTGCTTTTGTCCCGGGAAGATTAATCACGGATAATACACTTGTTGCATATGAGGTTCTCCACTCAATGAACTCAAGAATGAAGGGTAAAAGAGGATACATGGCCTTAAAACTTGATATGAGTAAGGCCTACGATAGAGTAGAATGAAGTTTTGTGGAAGCAGTCATGGTTAAGATGGAATTTCCTCCTCACTGGATTCAGCTTATACAAACATGCCTCAAATCAGTGTCTTATTCACTTCTAGTTAACGGGGAACCACAAAAACCTTTCATGCCATCAAGGGGACTTAGACAAGGGGATCCAATCTCCCCATATCTGTTTATCATGTGTGCTGAAAGTCTCTCTGCCCTACTACATCAAGCTGAAAGGAATGGTGACATCAATCCAACCCCTATTGGTCGAGGTCCAGTAAAAGTTAATCATCTCTTCTTTGCTGATGACAGCATCTTATTTTGTCAGGCCACTACTGCACAACTCAGCTGTATTCTTAATTTACTTGACCTCTATGAAAAGGCCTCAGGACAAGCTTTGAATAAAGATAAATCAACTATCTTTTTTAGCAAGAATACACTGCAGACCACTAAGCTACAAATACTACAATTGGCAGGAGTCAAAACCTCAACCTCCTCTGAAAAGTACCTGGGACTTCCTGCTCTGGTGGGTAGATCAAAGATAGCAGCCTTCCACTCACTGCTGGACAGAACATGGGCTCGGGTGGCTAACTGGAAAACCAAGTTTCTGTCAAATGCAGGAAAGGAAATCCTCCTCAAAACCGTGCTCCAAGCTATACCTGTCTATGCTATGGGTATGTTTATGCTACTAGTTTCTATAACAAAAAAACTCAATCAGATGTTAAGAAAATTCTGGTGGGGATACAATGAGAACAGCTCAAAAATACATTGGGTTAAATGGGAACAACTCAGCTCTAGCAAAAACTCGGGAGGTCTTGGTTTTAGAGATTTTAGACTCTTTAATCTAGCACTACTTTCAAAGCAAGGATGGAGGATCCAACAAAATCCAAATTCTTTGGTGGCAAGGGTCTTTCAGCAGAAATATTTCAACAAAGCTGATTTATTAACAGCTAATTTGGGATCTAGGCCTTCTCTAGCATGGAGAGGCATCTATGCAGGTCTCGAGGCCCTAAAGAAAGGACTGATGTGGAGGGTGGGGAATGGTTCAAAAGTTAACATATGGTCTGATAACTGGATCCCCTCCTCACCATCATACAAGGTCCTGTCACTTAAACAGGATGGCTGCAATTATGAAAAGGTATGTGATCTCATTGACCATCAGCTGAAAATGTGGAAGACACCTATTCTCCAAGAGCTTTTCTCAGTGTGGGAGTGTCAAGCTATACAGGAGATTCCAATTAGTTTAGGAAGAAAAGAGGACATGTTGGTATGGCAATTGACTAGCAAAGGTTTATATACTGTGAAGAGTGGATATCATTTCTATAAGGAAATGGCAAGGGGTATTGAAGGAGAAACATCAAGAAGGGCTCGGGAAACTCTAATGTGGAAAGCTCTATGGCAGTTACAAGTCCTACCCGCCACTAGGATGTTCATATGGAGAGCTTGCACTGATGCTCTTCCCACTTTTGCCAATCTGAAGAGAAGGAAATTAATGGATCATTCCCTATGCCCAATCTGTCAGCAGCAGCCTGAAACAGCAGGACACGCCTTGTGGGGATGCTCTGCAGCCCAAGATGTTTGGACTCAAAGTGCAAAAAGAGTGCCATGGTGGCTAACTTGGCCATAGCTGAAGCTGCTGCTTTCAAGGAATTACAGAAGAAGGAAAGGGCAGGAACAATTACACATCTGCAGAGTAACCATAAATGGACAAAACCTGCTGAAACTTGGTACAAAATTAACTGGAATGCAGCTGCTAAAACAAATGAAGGGAAGATTGGGATAGGAGTAATAATAAGAGATCATCTTGGACAAGTCATTGGTTCTTTTCGGGCCAATAGGTTGTTTAGGGGTACCTCCTTAAATGCTGAAGCTTATGGTTTACTTTTAGCTATCAATTTCTGTAACAACATGGGAATGCAGAGGATCTGTTTTGAAGGGGATTCCAAGCAAGTTGTGGAGCTACTAAGATGTGGTGGATTAAATTGGAGCTTGGGAGGTTGCCTCATAGAGGAGGCTCGACAGCTATTGACAGCTGTGCACCAATGGTCTGCTTCACATGTTTATAGGAATGCAAATATGGCAGCTCACCTTTTAGCAAAAGAGGATCTGGATTGTGCAGAAGACCTATACGCGTTTGAAGATTGTCCTTCTAGCATTTTATCCATAGTAACAAAAGAAATGTTGTAATGCAGTAGCCTTCTGTCATATGTGATTGTGCTACCTGCTATGCTTGCTCAAGTTTGTTTCTATCTATCTATTGTAAACTTTGTTCATGATTAATGAAACTGAGATTTTCAAAAAAAAAAGGAAAGAAACGGCAGCGTGGGCAGCACACGAAAAAAGAAGAAGAAGAAAACTACACACGCACGCAACAGACTGAAGGAGACGCTGCAGCAGATTTTATTTTTATTCTTTTTTCTTTTACTTTTTGAGAGCACAGAATAACGCTGCACATAGAGACATTGAAGAACTTTAAGGGCAGGTATAGATATCAAGATAAAACACAAAATTCTCATCTCATCTCATCTCATCATTACATATTTTTTAAATTTTCATATAAAATATAATAAATAATTCAATTTTTTCAAATTTTAAAAAAATAATAATATTAAAAAATAATATTTTAAACTTTCGTCTAAAATAAAAAATTATCATCTCACTCCCCAAACTTACCCTAAGAAGTCCAACGTCTGCTGTTGTCCTGCCTCCTCCACTGCTTTCCATCTTCATATCCATTCATTTACCTTGCTCTTTTCATTCCCTAATTTTTATTTAATTTCAGTTTAAATTTTATGGAGTATTTTCGAGATTTTTGGCTTAGAAGTTTGGGCAACTTATTTACTATTTATTTTACTGAATGTTATTCTTTTTCTTGCTCTTTTAAACTTTCATTTAACAGTGATTATAATTGCTATGGATTGATTTTGAGAATTTATGATTTGAATACAAGGATGAATCTTAAAATCTTGATTTTGGGGCTTTTCAATTTTCAATTCGTATTTTGTCAATTAGTTTCTAATTTAGTTTAATTCTTAATTTGGTTTTATTAATCTCTTAGTTCCATTGCATATTAGATTGATTAAAGCTTAATTAAGACTTAAATAATTTATGTTCTATTAATTAAAATTTCTGATTAATTCGGATTGTTTAGCTTAGTTAGTTCCTTGATTGTTAATTTCAATTTATTAGTCTTTTCCATTTCATTTCGACACTCAAAAATCCAAAAATATGAATCTAGTCCATGACTAGTGCCTTTTATTTTTATTCTCGTTGCACTCTTCCATTCATTGCACATACCACCACTTTTATTTTCTCTTTGTGAATATTTTCACCATTTTAAACGAGTTTGATTTTAAGTAACTTTTCCTGATGAGACGATCTAGGAATTTATTCCTAATTATTACACAACATCCTCCTGCACTTGGGATAGCATTTGTGTTGCTCATTTTTTAGTAAGTCATCCAATACTATTCACCAAGTGTGGTTAAGCTCTTACCAAGCGTCCAAATAAAACTTCTCTAACCTAATTTGGCATTCCACATTGTGATTTTGAAAACACTGCACTTGGTGCTACTATCGAGGTTACTATTCACTCCAAAAAAGTGAAAAGTAAACTTTTCACTGAAAGATCCTAAATAAACATACTAACCTCATAGTGCAAATTGTTTATTGAAAATCAACTCCGAAGTGCATCAAAATAATCAAAATGGATTTTCAAACAAGCTTTTCATCTAAAAATTGAAAATGGGTTTATTGTGCCATAAAATCCTAAATATTCCACTGAGTCTAATTCTAACACTTCTAACTATTTCAAATAAATAAAAATTGCATTTTTTGCACCATAGTGAATGGCTACACTGACTATGCTGACAGACTAAAACCTATGCGATTAAGTTGATTCGTAAAAAATTTTAGATTTTCACGAGATTCCTAAAACCTATAGAAATTCTACCATTGAATTTCCAGTGGACTGTTACACAAAACGTGGCTTTGATGCTCCATGAACAAACTCTCAACCTACTCGATTTCTCACCTTTCTCACACTAAGATTGTATAGCTCTCAAGAACACCAAGAGAATGCTTGAGGGAGTTGTGTGAGGAAGTGAGGAGTGAAGGGGGGTACTTATAGGGCTCAATAGAGGGTGAGAAGCAAGAAGGGGCATTGGTCTTGGCTGAAGGGAAGTGTTGTGAGTGGTGGAGGTGGGCGGTGTAGTGTTGAGAACCTTTTTCAAATTTTTTATGGCTTGGTCAATTGACTAGTGGCCTAAATTTTCATGATTGAACCTTGCTAGATGGTTTCCATAGGTGTAGGGGGCTGCAATGGTTCGGAAATTAAAAATAAAAATTCCCAAAGAAACAAGCCATGACCAACGGTTTTAGTTCTACAAAGGTTTTGATTCCCTTCTTGTCCCTTCGTCTTGGTCTATTTTGAGGGCATCATTACCTCTTTTCAGTGGCTTTTCCAGGTGAGGGAAAGAGGCATTAGTGGTGGTCAATTGATTGGGTTTGAGCAAAAAATGAAGGACGGTGGTTTGGATGCATATGAGTTTCGGTCAATGTGACGAGCTTCACCTATGCAATTGCCAATCGATTTGAGGTACATAAAAGGGGATTGGCCAAGTATAAAAATTACATATTTTGAAGCATTTCTAAGGGTGAATTGGGCATACATGGTGATTGAGGTGAATTATTGCATATTTTTTACGTATAGAACCAATATATTTTAATTATTTAATTTCATTATTATTGGTTTAGATGGAAAAATGGTTACGATGCATAAATCCGAGTTGTAATTTAAATTGATTTATAGCATAGTTAATGCTTAATTTTATAACTTGTAATTTAATTGGGCAATATTTCTTCACACGCACAACACATTTTTTATCTTCTATTCTTTCTTTTTATTTTATTTTATTTTATTTTCTGATTTCTATTTTATTTTATTTTTATTTTTCTTTTCAAGCCAAGAAATGCAAAAGCATATGAGAAAAGTCAAAAAGGCACAAAAAGAAGAAAAGGCACAAAAGCTTCTCAAAAATGCATGTTGATAACTCACACGAAAAAAGCGGACGCGATGGGGCATTTTGAAAAAGCAAGATTTCTTCATAGAGTTAGATCCAACAACCATGCCAGCATGAAGATCTATCCACAGGAAGAATCTGTAACATCTCAGATTTTAGTGTATTTTTAATGAAGGATATATTTAATTTATTTTGTGATTAATTATCTTGTTTTAAAATTTTGGGAGTTTTTAAATATTATTTCATGATATTTTATGTTGTGAAAATTATTTTTATGTGCTTTCTAGATTTTATTTACTATTTTGGCTTTTAAAATGATCTTTAATTTAAATTGATTTATTTTTTTGGGTTTTAAATTTTTATTGTTGTATTTACATTATTTCACTGTGTTTGGATTATTTTATTTAGTTTTCGGTTTTAAAATCATCTTCGTTGGATTTTTTCGAGACTCAGGTTGAAAGACTGGATCTTCCTTTTTTCCTCTTCTTTTTCTTTTTCTTCCTTTTTCTTCTTTTTTTTTTTCTTTTTCCCCTACTTCTTCCCCGCGTGCCCGACCTTTCTCTCCCTCTCCTCTCTCTCACATGAAACGGCCTAACAACTGCAGCTCCGCCTCCGGCCCGCTGTGCACGACACCGCCGGCATCATCGGCTCCCCCGTGCGCCGGCGACCTCCCCCATAAATTCTCAGACCACCTTGTGCCGCCGTTAGCCGCCACGAGCCGCTTGAACCCGCGATGGTTTTCTCTCCATTCCGCCGCTGTCCGGCCACCTCCGGCCACCATTTCTTCACCACTTCATCACCGGCCCATTACCAAACTTTTCCACCCAAACCCGGCCCCGATCCGTCGCCGGAGCCAGTCATACGAACTCAAAATCCGATTTGAGTTTTTCGGCCTAAAACCGCCCATTTCCGCCGCCATCCACGGCCAAAAGCCACCACCATTAGATTCCCCACCTTCCATAGGCCCTACCCTATCAATTCCAAGTCTTCGTTTGAACCCGTGTGAAATTTGAAATTCACTATGAATTTCAGTAACAGTGTTTTTGCACTATGACAGTTGCTGTTTTGGTGCTTCCAGTTCCTCCGTGATCCTCCATAAATTATTTTAAAACACTGTAAGTATTTCTCCAAAAGACTTTTAAGATTTAAATATATTTTTTGCAATGACCTGTTTTATAAACTGTAAATTGGTATCTGTTTAGACTGTTGGTTATTTGGAAATTACTGTGAAATGTTGGTTGTTGGTAATTGGTCATTTTCATGGCATTGTGCACGCATGCGTGGGTGTGTAATTTTGAAAAGGCTTTTCGGGTGTGTGCGTATCACCCCCAAGCCGAGATGGGTTATTATCTCGGTGGAGCTCCTCTGGGCACTCGGGAGTGGAATATACTGAGTGTCGTCCCCTGGAGCTGTTGCTCGGGACTTGAACGGGATGGTAGCGCTCTCGATCCAACTCCGTGATCTCTCAGGCTGGCAGAGATCAGAGGATGCTTGGCTATGTACGCGGTGGGCGCGGAACTGGGCATCGCTCATGTTTATTACTCACACGGCCGTTACCCGTGGAGTGAATAAAGAAGTCAGGGTATGTGGATGGTCCCTAGGGGAGGCCATGGTACATACGGATTAAAATTGGAATTAATGTATTTATTCCTGTGTTTTTAAATTGTGCCAAATGGTGATTTTGGCGTGCGTGAAAAATTATGATTTTCGAGAAATGGTGTTTTTTCTCGGGTTTGGTGTTTTGGTCATCATGTGCATGTATAGTGGCTATTGTATTTATATATTTGTTATCTTGGAGTATTTTTAGATTTTACTTACTTGTGGTACCATTTATTAGTACTGCAGATTTTGATGCAGGTTTTGAGGAGGTTGAGCCCGAGGATGCGGCTCCACCTGAGGATTAGGGACATTTGGCTAGGTTTTATTTGGTATTTGTATTGTATTTGATGTCGTTTTATGAACAAAAAAATTGTATTATGTTGACTTGTGGATTTCAATACTATTTTTGTATTGTATTAAATTCTGGTACTTAGTTATCTGACTTAACCTTCCCGCTGCATTTTATTTGTTGTACACGTGTTGCATTTCACACACTCGGCACGTGTCGTTGGGGTGCGTGACCGTGTTGTCATCATCCCAAGTGTCTCGATTTCCGTGCTTGTCCGTACATGGAAGTCGGGGCGCCACAGAATCCCAATTCTCGTATTAACTTTCCTTGGGTCAAAGACCATGTCTCCTCTCTTGTAGAGGTCTTTTCTGGCATTTGTGCAGGGGTCCTCACCTCACATCTCGTGGTAGTTTTCTTTCACTAACATTGGTTTTTGCACTCGCTTATAGAGGTCTCTCTATGGAAGACAGCATTGATGAGCTTTGTCAAAGACTTTCACTGTCTAAGACAGAACAGGAGGCTTTACAGGTCGATGACAGTTTGTATGAAGATTCAAAACTCAGAGGTGAAAGGTGTCTCTTGGTCTCTGTGGTAACAGACAAGTATTACAATAAAGAGGCTTTCAAGTACACTATGAAAAAGGTCTGGCGTCCCGCTAAGAAAATAGCTTTCAAAGAGTTGGGAAACAACTTGCTACTAGTCGAGTTTGAGAATGATGCAGATAAGAGAAGAGTGCAAAGGGAGGGTCCATGGTCTTTTGACAAGAATCTGGTTCTGATGAAAGAATATGAAGGTGAGTTGCAACCTAACAAAATAACTATCTTGGAAGCAGCATTTTGGATCAGATTGTATGATCTCCCTCTTGTATGATCTCCCTCTACATGCAATGAATGAGAAAGTGGCGAGACTTATTGGTGCAAGTATTGGTTGAATTGAGGAGGTTGATGTGGATCAAGGAGAAACTGCATGGGGAGAGTTCATCCGCATTAGAGTTAAAATAGATATATCCAAGCCTCTGATGAGAGGTAAGTTCATTCATTTGGGGTCTCAAAAATCATACTGGGTGTGTTTTGTATATGAACGTCTACCAAATTTTTGTTATGCATGCGGTAAGTTGGGGCACAATCACAAAGACTGCAGTTTATGGCAGTCAAGCAAGCAAAACATCCCTGAAGAAGAGCTTCCCTTTGGACAATGGATGCGCCAAGGCGGGGGAGGAGGAAAGGGGCAACAACACCGTGAGTAGGGGGTGGCAAATGCTCGGAATACAAGGCCATCTCGAACCAATAACCAAGAGCAGGAAATGGTGCAACAGCAGGCCGGAAATGAGGAAGTAGAGCTAATATAAAAAAAGGGTGGGAAAAGAATATGTCATTTCCAAGGGTAGCAACATGTCTCACGTCCAACATACCCTTGGGACTTTACAGGAGAAAGCTGACATCCCAACACCTAAAATGGTAAGCATGCTCAGGGATGGGAATGAGATATCTGGTCAATAATCAAGGGAGCAACTTTCACCAAAACCAGGAAAGCTATCTGAGAGTTTAAATAATGGAAGTGTGGGACCAAATCCTAATGAAAAAGGGCCTACGATGCTTGAAAGATGCAGTGGGCTTGAAGGCCCAAAAGAGAGGCATGATGCAGGCCCACAAGATGAACAAGAGGAAAATACCATGACTACTGCAACAAGATGGTCCAGGAGGCAAAGGAAGGCTGCTGAAGAGGAGAAAAAAGCTATGACAAATAATCCATCAAAGAAAAGGAAAGAGACGGAATCGACAATCAATGCTAACATACCTGTTAAACAAAAGCAGAGAAAGGTAAGTATAGATGTTCTTGAAAATCAACCAAAGATATTAGCGGAGGCTGAATTTCAGCCCCGTCGGCCGTCATGAAAATCATAAGTTGGAACTCTCGTGGGCTTGGGAACCCACGGGGAGTTAGAGCACTTCGTGATATGGTCATGAAGGAAGGTCCCGAGATTCTTTTCTTACAAGAAACAAAATTGATGGGAAGAGAATTTGACAGATTGAAGTACCAACTGGGATATCACGGTTGTTTGGCTGTGGATAGGGTGGGTTTGAGTGGTGGGCTATCTTTGATGTGGAAAAATGAGGTGAATTTGACCATATGTAGCTATTCTATTAGTCATATAGATGCTATGGTGATGGAAGATGGAAGACATAAAAGAGAGTGGCAGTTAACTGGAATATATGGACAACCTAATGCAGCCAGAAGACATGAAACTTGGGCACTGCTCAAATCTTTAAGAAGAAATAAGAATCAGGCTTCGCTTGTTTTTGGCGACTTTAATGAGCTACTAAGCAGGCAAGAAAAGTATGGAGGCAATGCAAGACCCGAGAGACAGATGATGGCATTCAGAGATGCTATTAATGAATGCCAGCTTACTGATTTGGAATATACTAGACAACCTTTCACTTGGTGGAACAATCGAGATCAGCTGGCAAATATTTGTGAAAGACTAGACAGATTTCTATCCAATACGAAGTGGAAAGATCTGTTTCCTTTTGCAAAAGTGGTGCATGGCTTTCCTGCTCATTCAGACCACATCCCAATTATACTGCAGAATGATGGTGTGACTTTTGTTAGAAGAGGACCAAAACCCTTCAGGTTCGAAGCCATGTGGGTTAAGTCTACTGACTGTGAACAAGTTATCTCGAGGGAATGGACTAATAATCAAGAGCAAGAGGGTATGGATGATGTTATGAGGAAGATAGTTGTGTGTAGCAACAAGCTGACTAGGTGGAATAAAGCTTCTTTTGGCAATGTTCAAAGACAACTACAGCAAGCAAAAACAAAGCTACATAGACTTCAACAAACAAATCCATCTCTCTTTAATAAACATGCAGTTCAAGAAGCCCATAGGGAGGTGCACTGCTGGTTGGAAAGAAATGAGATCCTATGGAGGCAAAGATCAAAGGTCTTGTGGCTCAAACCAGGGGACCAAAATACTTCCATACCAAGGCTTCTCATAGAGGAAAAAAGAATTTGATTTGCAAATTAAAGGATGGAGAAGGGTGTTGGAAAGAAGGGGAAGCAAAAGATCATCTAATACTACAATATTTTGAATATCTTTTCACTGCTAACCCACAGGAAGGAAATTTGAATTTCTTATCTGCTTTGCAAGGAAGGATTACAGGTGAAATGAACCAAGAATTAGTCAAGACTTTTACTATAGCTGAGGTGGAGAGGGCCCTGCACCAAATGAACCCTACCAAAGCCCCATGTCCAGATGGTATGGCACCCATTTGCTTTCAAAAATATTGGCATATTGTTGGAAAGTCTATTACCACTGCTGTGTTACAAGCTCTGAATGAAGGTCTTTTTCCAGCATCTTTAAATCACACCTTCATAACTCTGATCCCAAAAACCAAAACACTTGAAAGAGTATCAGAATTTCGAACCATTAGCCTATGTAATGTGGTTTACAAATTAATTTCCAAAGTCCTAGCAAATAGACTCAAAACAATTCTCCCAACTATCATTTCTAGCTCACAAGTGCCTTTGTACCTGGTAGAATCATTTCAGATAATATACTGGTTGCCTATGAAATGGTAGATTTTTTTAGAAAGAAAAGAAAATGGAAGGAAGGCTTCATGTCTTTAAAGCTTGACATGAGTAAAGCCTATGATAGGCTCGAATGGAACTACTTGAAAGTAGTCATGAGGCAGCTGGGGTTTGATAACAGGTGGATCAATTTGGTGATGCTATGTGTACAGTCTATTTCCTTTTCAATCCTTGTAAATGGGGTACCAATGGGACCTATTATACCATCAAGGGGTGTCAGGCAGGGGGATCCCTTATCCCCTACCTTTTTCTTCTTTGCACTGAAGGGCTTGTGTCTTTATTACATAAAGTTGTGCAATCAAAGGATCTAACAGGAATCAGAATATGTCGAGGAGCTCCTGTTTTAAGTCATCTGCTATTTGCAGATGACAATTTTCTATTTTGTAAGGCAACTCTCAAAGAAAGTGAAGCAGTACAGAAGTTGTTAGAGACCTATAAGCAGGCATCAGGGCAGAAAATTAATAGAGAAAAGACTTCATTAATTTTTAGTAAGAATGTCCATCCAACTATTCAGGCTGAAATACTATCCCACTGGAATATCCAAGATTTCCATCAGTATGATAAATACTTGGGGCTTCCACCAATGATTGGCAGGTCCAAAAGTCAAGCTTTCTCAGATATAAAGCATCGAGTGTGGAAGAAGCTGCAGTGTTGGAAAGAGAAGCTCATGTCACAAGGTGGAAAAGAAGTGCTACTTAAGGCAGTGGCCCTATCCATCCCTACCTACTCAATGAACTGTTTTAA
This sequence comes from Cyclocarya paliurus, assembly GCA_029856935.1. NCBI lineage: Eukaryota > Viridiplantae > Streptophyta > Magnoliopsida > Fagales > Juglandaceae > Cyclocarya > Cyclocarya paliurus. Next base: position 4,829,223 of record CM056960.1, on the reverse strand, counting down.
ACTCCCGACTTCCTTTTGTCATGAACTGGAACAAATGGGAGCTAAGTTCTGGTGGGGACAGCAGAGGGAAGAAAGGAGAATACACTGGGTCAGCTGGCAAGACATGTGCAAGCCTAAAAGTGCAAGTGGCATGGGGTTCAAGAAACTAAGTTGTTTTAATGATGCACTTCTTGCTAAACAAGGATGGAAACTCATGCAAATGGATGATAGTCTCCTATACAAGGTATTCAAGGCTAAGTATTTTCCAAATACTACCTTCCTGGAAGCCAAAAGGGGTCACAACAGCTCGTATGCATGGAAAGGAATTTGGGCTGTGAGGTCAAGACTGGCACAAGGCTGCAGATGGAGAGTTGGGACTGGGGAAAAGATCAACATCTGGGATGATTACTAGATTCTAGAATTTAAAGACTTTAAAGGCACATAGAAAAGAAGAATGTGAAAGAGTTCAAGAGCTAATTGATCCTCATAGCAGATGGTGGGGTGTCCAAAAGTTAGAAGATTACTACCTCCCACAACAGTAGATGCAGTCCTAAAATTGACTATAAGCCATTCAATTCATCAAGATAAAATGATTTGGGATAGGGAGAGAAGTGGAAAATTCAGTGTGAGAAGTGCTTACAAACTTTTCAAGGGTATGGAAGAGCTATCACAGGGAGAGACCTCAGAAGCCAGCAGACAAAGGTTGTTCTGGAAGGGCCTATGGAGCATGAAAGTTCCAAACAAAATTAAAATCTTTGCTTGGAGAGCATGTAGGGATAGTCTGCCAACTGCATCAAATTTTAAAAAGAGAAAGATTGTATCAAATGACCCATGCCAACTCTGTTCTAATTCAAGTGAAGATACAAATCATGCTCTTCTTAAATGCCCTCAGCTGCACACGAGTTGGAAAAAGTTTCTCCCAGTCTTACAAGTCAATGATAGAGGCCAAACTTTCAAGGACATAGCCAAACAGATTCAAGACAGCAAGAAAGAAGGAGCTATGGAGAGTTTCTTCCTGTTAGCATGGGGTAGCTGGTATAGAAGAAATCAATGGCTATTCCAAAACAAAAAACTCTCTGCTGAAGAAGCTTTCAATCAGGCATTGAGTCTACAAAAAAGCTTTGTGACAGTGATTCGAATCAGGCATTGATGACTTAGTTGTTTGGTGGGACTACATACCCCTATGTATTCAAAACCTCATTTGGACTGAGAAGTCTATGTATTTTTCTAGTTCATAATATAAAGTTCTGAATTTCCTATCAAAAAAAAAAAAAAAAACAACCATGCCAGCATATAGAGCACCTTATAGAAAGGCTCCTATGGAGTAAAGGGGCTAAACACCCAAATTAAGGAACTATTGGAGAAATGATTCATTCGCCCTAGTTCTTCCCCATTGGGTGCACTAATATTGTTCATAAAGAAGGACGGATCTATGAGGATATGCATCAATTACCGACAGGTAAACAAAGTAACGGTCAAGAATATGTTTATGTTACCTCAAATTGATGACTTATTAGATCACTTGCAAGGAGCATCAGTGTTTTCAAAGATAGATTTAAGGTAAGAAAACCATCAACTTAAGATTAAGGAGAAAAATATCCTAAAACTCCTTTCTCTAAACTCATTAGACCTTTTACTACATTAACCAAGAAATGAGCTTTTAGGTGTGGAAGCATAGATTGACTACAACTCCAGTTTTGGTTTTGCCCAAATTCTATAAACCATATCTAGTTTATAGCGACGCATCAAAGATGGGTCTTGGATGTGTGTTGATACAAGAAAGACAAGTAGTTGCTTATGTCTCTTGTCAGTTGAAGGATAATGAGCAAGATTACCCCACTCACGATCTGGACTTAGCCGAGGTAGTATTTGCACGAAAGCTTTGGAGGAATTATTTGTATGGAAAAAAGTGCAATGTTTTCACTGATCACAAAAGTCTAAAGTATCTTTTAAGCCAAAAAAACTTGAACATAAGGCAGAGGAGATGGATCAAAATGATTGTTGACTACCAGTATGAGATAAAGTACCATTCTAAAAAAGCCAACGTAGTGGCAGATGCCTTAAGTCAAAAAGCTCAAACGAAGGGATCAATGGAGATGGAATCCTTGCTAAGTAGTATGAGAAGTTTGTTGATCAGAGGACCTACAGGGAATGAGGCTTTGGTCGTAATTCAGGGAATTGTGCCCTTGAATGACGAGGAAATTAAAGAGTGTCAATTGAAGGATAGTGGACTACAAAGCATACGACAGAAGATCATGAAGTCCATAGGACCACTTCATTTTAAAATTTGAGATGATGGAATGTTGTGCTATAAGGATTGGAAGCTAATTTCAACAAATGCAAAAATGAAGGAAAGGTTATTGAAGGAAGCACACAACATGCCCTACATTGTACATCCTGGGAGTACAAAGATGTATTGGGAGTTGAAAGGACACTTTTTGTGGCATGCAATAAAAGAAGATGTAGCGGATTATGTCAATAAGTGTTTTGTGTGCCAGGTGAAAGTAGAACATTAGAGGCCAGTAGTAGAATTGCAGCCATTACCAATTCTAAAAGTGAAATGGAAGGACATTTCCCTAGATTTTGTGATTGGATTGCCCATGAATTTAGTATGAAAGAATTCATATGGGTTATTGTGGATAGATCAATGAAAATCGCTCACTTTTTGCTAATCGCCAACACTGATTCTATGAAAAAACTGTCCAACTTGTATTTCAAAGACATAGTTCAATTGCATGGAGTACCGAGGTCGATTGTGTCGGATAAGGACATTCGATTTACCTCACAATTTTGGCAGAGTTTGCAAAATCTAATGGGCACCAACTTGAAGTTTAGTAGCACCTATCATCTACAGAAAGATGGATCGACAGAACACACCATACAAATGCTAGAGGATGTGTTTAGAGTTTGTGTGTTGCAAACAAAAGGTTACTGGGAAGGGCGCTTACCTTTGGTGGAGTTTGGCTACAAAAAAGGGTTTACAAGCCACGATTAAAATGGCACCATATGAGGCATTCTTTGGAAGGAAGTGTAGGTCCCCATTATACTATGATGATGTTGGAGAAAGGAAAATACTTAGCCTTAAATACTTACAAGAACTAAGGGAGTAGGTCTTTTTGAATAAGAGAATGGATGCAGGCAACTAAAGATAGACAAAATAGAGATGGAATGTGAATTAAACTTGTCACCATGCCTCTTACACCAATCACTATTCCATCCAACCAAACATTATTTGGTCACCCAAAAGAGGGTTTCAACCCTAATGAAACCGCAAACCATTGGAAGCCAACTCAAACCCTAGAACCCCTTGAGGAAACTAAAACCCTAAATTGGTTCTCGAACCCTAAAAGTGGCCCGGTGCAACTATGTGATTTCTCACTTGGTTAAATCACTTTCACATGCAATCAACCACACAATTACACATCCTTAAACACATAACCACTCTCTTAACTCTTGGTAATTACCTATGACCAAGAACAATTTCATGGGAACCAAACCCTAACCGAAACCATAACTAAAACCCACTCTCTTAACTAGCCCACAATCATTGAACCATCTAGGTTCATGGTTCTATGGTGTCTGGGTACTTGTAACAACTTCTACCATTCCGGGTGGGGAATGGTAGTGTAAACTATCATAGTGAAGATTTTGAGAAATCTCAGCAAGTAAACAGTAAACACATAGTAGATATCAAAGGGCATTGCATATGAAGTTTGCTTGGTGGTTACTATCATTAGATAATTTGTGGACTCAATTTTTTAAAGCTAAGTATTTAAAAGGGAAGCATTTTCTAGAAACATACGTGAGGAATTCAGATTCGATGTTTTGGAAATCCATTTGTAGGGTGATGCCAGAGGTGATGGAAAATATGTCGACCAAAGTAAGAGAGGGAGTTGTTTCCTTTTGGTTTGATCATTGGTTGGCCAAGGGGGTTCTTGCAGCCTACGTTTCTAATATTATTCAGCCAAGGTTGGACGTGAAAGAGTGTTGGGTGGATGGTTAGTGGGATCAGGAGCTGTTGGATTCACTAGTGGCCTCCAGTGCGGTAGACGACATTATGAGAGAAATTCCAGGGAGAAGATTGGGGAATGATATTCTGGTTTGGCACCCTTGTGTGGATGGGAGTTTCTTGACAAAAATGCCTTGGGAGGTTACGAGGATTAAGCAGTCACAGGTGGAAGGCTTGGAGTCGATTTGGTGTAATCTTATTCCACAGAAGATGTCAGTGTGTATGTGGAAGGCAAGATTTAATTGTCTACTTGTTGAGGAGAGGGTACAATTAGTGGGTGTTTTGTTGTCCTCAAGGTGTGTTTGTTGTTCCAGCGGATGGGTGGAGGATCGAGAACACATTTTATGTAAGGGGAATGTGGGTTTTGAAGTGTGGCATCAAGCAGCTTGCTTGCCGGGCATTCCATACATGGCTTTCGAAAACTAGTGGTCGAGATAAAGATGTTGGTTCCATTGTGCAAAGAAGTCAACTCAGCGTGGTGTTCTAATTGGGATCATGCCAACGCTAATTTCTTGGAGACTCTGGAAGTGGAGGTGTGACACACGTATGTAGTGACAGCATGATTCTTTGGACCCGATTTGGTGTTCAATCAAATTTTGGTTACAGGTCTTTTTGTCCAAGTTGCTGAAGGTAAGAGCTTTATCTAATATAGATTGTAGTAATCTTTCTGAGTTGGGAATTCCAGTGAAGGAGGTGGTAGTAAAGAGGCCAAAAATAGTTTCGTGGTGTAAACCACGAGAATGGTGGGTGAAATTAAATGTGGATGGATTGTGTACGGGAAATCCAAGTAGTTGTGGAGGGGGTGGGGTCATAAGAGATGATAGAGGAAGAGTTTTGGCGACCTTCTCTACTAATTTTGGCTTTGGACCAAATAACGAAGCGGAGTTAAGAGCGCTCAATTGTGGTTTAGTCCTTTGTAAGGAGTTGGGATTCCAGAATATTGTGATTGAAAGTGATTCAGCGTTGGTGGTTAATTGGCTTAGGAAAAAGGAGTGCACAGTGTGCTATCTATGGGATTTTTGGGATGAAGTTATGAAAGGGCTGAATGGTATTCAATACATGGTGACGCACCAATTTAGGGAGGGGAATAAAGTTGTTGATTTCCTCGCTAGGCGGGGCGAGGAGGGGATGGATTGTATTTATATGGATTCTATTGAATTGCCTCGTCGTGCTTGACGTTTGCTGCGGTTGGATTTTCTGGGTTTACCTAGTCTTAGGCAATGAGTAGTTTGTAGTCGTTTATGGGTTATTGTTGGTGTCCTGGTGTATTGGTTTATTTGTTGGTTTGTTATTCCTTGGTCATAAAGTTGAGTTTGGTTGGACTTGTAATCACGGTTTCCCTCCACCATAAGCGAGGATTTATTAATAAATATAGGGAGGGGTCACTCTTGGACAGGTGACCCTAACTCTAAAAAAAAAAAGCATATAGTAGATATCACAAGCATATGCAACTAAAGCACAATGAATGCATGGACATGAACTTTGACGAAAAAATTTTGAAATATGCAATATAGACATTTCATAAAACATCTTTTCATTGTTTAGACTTCTTATCACATGTTCATATCATCTGAGTTCGAGTACTTGTTCTTGTCATAACATATCATGTCATTCTTATCATTTCATAACATATCATGCCATTCTTATCATTTCATAATATTTTTATATTTTGATTTTATCACATCATAACATATCATGGCAGGCCATATCGTATCATAACATGGAGTTCAAATGCCTTGTTCATTTCTTGATTCACATGGATTGATACTTCATGGCTCCCCTAAGCACCGTGTCTTCCTGCTAGTTACCACATAAACCAATGATCCACTTGATCGAAATGACTACATCATAACATAAATATATTCTTTTACGACAGTTCACTTACTTCGCCTTCACCATATGACACCCACTAGCTTTAAGTGCAACCTTGACTTGCTAAAAAATGAGTAGCACAAAGACTCTCCCAATGCATGGGGTTGTCCCGTAATAATTACGAATAAAATTCCTAGATCGTCTCCACAGGGAAAGTTGTTTAAAATCAAACTTTTGTGAAATAGTAAAAATATTCACAAAGAGAAAATAAAAATAAAAGTGGTGATATGTACAATGAATGGAATAGTGCAATGAAAATGAAAAGAGCACTAGTCATGGACTAGATTCATATTTCTGGATTTTTGAGTGTAGATAAAAAGTAAAAGATTGAAATGCAAAATAGTAAATTAAAATTGTTGAAATTAATTAACCAAAATTTAAAGGTGCAAGAAAAAATAAATGACATTAATTTAAATAAGTAGGAATTAAAGGTGCAAGGAAAATAAATGACATTAATTCAAATAAGCAAGATCAAACTGAAATCAAATAAAAGCAAGAATTGTAAAGAATAAACTAGATGTTTGGAAATGGAGAGTGCGTTCTCCAACCCAAAAATTTGAACTCCCAAATAAAATGATCTATCAAATAAAATAAATATTCAAACTAAAATTGAACTTAAATAAAATAAACACTCAAACTGAATAAAGAAATTATTCCCTACAAGAGCTCAAAGAAACTGAAATTGAAGAGTGAATGAAAAACTGAATTCTAACACTAACTCCAACTCGAAGAAAACTAAAACTAACTAACTTGATTCAACTGCCTTACTCTCTAACTGCACTTCCATCTCTCTTTTTTGGTTTTGCAACAATTCCAGTTCTAGGTTCCAGACCTTTAACATGACCCTCCAAGCCCTTTATTTGATCTGATGATTCGTTCTCATGCACCCCTTGCCTCTCGGTGAGATGCAAACAACTCTACATGTGATGATAGCTCATGGTGGAATGCTCTGTTTCGGGTGCAATAAAATAAAGGCATTTGGCTTGGCAAAACCATGGGTTGCTGGTGGTAGAGCATGGTGCAACTGGGTTGGTGGTGCAGGTATGGTCGCGAGTGGAAGAGCATGGCAGTTGCTTGAGGTTGGCAAGGGCTGAACATGGATTTGTGGCATAGTGGTTGGAGCCTCTTAAAGTCAGTTGTTTCCTGGAGACAGTGGCTGGGTAGCGTTCCTCTTCTCGTGGTCCGTCCAGGCGCAGCAACAGGTGAAGGTGATGGCGTTGCCATGTGGGTGGCTACTGTTTGGTCACTCTTGGTGGTTCACGACGCGTCAATGATGGTGGCAAGGGAAGGCCGTGGGCTGTGGAACAAAATAGATAAAAAAACAAAATGAAATTAAATAAATAAATAAAAACTAGGCAAATAATGAACAATAAAATATTAAAGGTGTATTGTGCACGTGAAGAAACATTACCAAATTAAATCACAAGTATTAAAATTAAGCACAAACTATGCTATTAATCAATTTAAATCACAATTCAGATTTATGTCTCTTAATCATTTTTTCATCTAAAACTAATAATAAAATAATTTAAAATATATTGATTCTAGATATAAAAAATATGCGATAATTCAGCTCAATCACACCCCCTTGACTAGCGTTTTGCTAATTCTAGAGCAAAATAGTGAAAACTAATTGAGATGGATATTGCATGAAGATCGAAATCCAAACAAAAGCAATCAACTACAATAATGAATTCTCACAAAATATGACCCATGACTACTCAACCCCAGTAGCTATATCCACCAAGACTGTCTCAACAATCTTTCACAAAGAATTAGGGAAAATGCTTCAAAACTCAGATGTGTGTGTAGCTCAAAGGCTGTGTGTTCCTCATTACTAGCCATGACTTATCCTAGGATTTTTCAACCTTAAGATTAATCATTGCTAATTCTAACTACCTCAAAGCCCAAGGGTCTAGAAGTTTTCATGCCAACTTTATTTTAAGGTTGAAGGTTGAACATTCAACCCCCAAAATTTTGGGTAACTGTTTCTAGCCCTTTGCTTAGGAAAGCTTCATAAGCCACTTCATCCTTTTTTTTCTATTCAAGTCTCTCTTTTTTCTTTCTTTCTTCTTTTTTCTTTTTGTTGTTTTTTTTTAAAAGGGCTCGATAGTCCTACAGTTTACTTCTCCAATGTTAAATCAGTGAATAGTAATGAAGAACACTACAAGTGCAAGCATGTGCAAAATGTCCATCAAAATAAATTTTCCCTTCGTTCTACACAAATCTTGTCAAGTCTCATCTCAATAAGTATAGCATCATGGGGTTTCAAGCCACACATCAACAAAATATGATGCATCAGAAATCATGCTCTATGCAAAGGCTTGAAAATAAATCTTCACAAAAATAATTCCACTCAACCACTCCACCAAGATGCTCAAATTTCACAAAATGCTATAAATGGAGTGTGTGTTAATCATGTGTATCAGTGCATATCACATTAAGGCAAAAGTTGTGTTATCCAGTGCACACACGCTAATCACAATTTTTTTTTTAAACATAGATTGGCACAGTGGGGAAAAGAACCCAGGACCGTGCACCTAACCCACACATTCCCAAGTTCGCCCTTAAAAAATGCAATTCCTTCCCCCCATCTAAACAATGCAGTGTCCTCAATGCTAACAAAGAAGAAAAGCAATCTAAAGAGAAAAATGCAAAAAATAGAAGAAATAAATAAATAAACAAAAAAAAACACAAGAAATAAACAAAGAGAGTAAAAAAATAGATAGATAAAAATAAATAAATAAACAAGAAAAAACACTAAAAAATCTAAAGAAAAAATATGTAAGCGAGAGTTGTAAAGAAGAACTTCTAGGCCAAGTGTGAAATGCTCTGGGATGAATTTTTTTATCATGCAATATTTTTATGCGTTCATTTGCCAGCTAAGCGTTGTCATAGGCATCTCGACGAGCTTCATCCAATTCATAGATCTGCAATTTTCTCAACCCTGAAGCTGTATCGAGTTGAATAATTGCTGTAAAACCTGGAGCCCAACAAGTGTCGTAAAACCTAGAGTTGCTGGGTCCGTGAAGATAGTGTGGCAAAGCCTCAAGCCTTTCCCCGAGTCCCAAAAAATAAAGTAAAATCACGAGCCCCGCCTCGGGTCCTACCTGGATCAACTTTTGCAAGATTTGAATGCTCTAGATTTCTATTTAAAAGACCATTTTCACCCTTTGAAATACACACAAAACAATTTCTTACATTTAGCAATTTCTCACATTGCTCATTGACCTAGTTTTTGTTTATCAAGAATGATAGCATGGCCAAGCAACATTCTTCCAATAATGTTCCAAATTTGAATCATGAATCATTTACGCCTCAACCACTAATCTTTTCTCCTGAGACTGTCGATGCCATGATAGGAGCAGAGATGCATTTTTCTAGCAGGATTGATGCTAAGGTTGTTGCAGGATCGAGAATGCTCAGTGCTCAATATGCTGCCATTGTTACGACCATGTCTCAAAAGTTACTGTCACGGGTGAGTGAGGCTGATCAGCTTAAAAATCAAATATCTAAGTTGTAACAAAAGCTTGCTAATAAAAGTAGAAAGAATAAAAGATTAAAACAAGAAAACAAGGAGTTCAAGAAATTTTCGAACCGGTACGTTCAAAACTTGCAACCATGAATAAAGGAGTTGGAGCGAGAGAGAGAACAAATACAAGGTCAACATTAGGAGTTAATAGTAGAGGTTCAGCATTTACGAGAAACATAGAGACAGTCTACAGTTAATATCGCTGGCTTAGCTAAATAAAATATGCATCCAACATATCTTGTTATCTGATAGCTTGTCTTATTCTTATTTCCATCTCTATAAAATTGATCTTGAGTTCCATCTCATTTGCATCAAATCTTCTTTGCTCTTTGAAATCCATCTGCATTCTCGCTCTCTAAGCTTTTTCTTTAATGGCTCAGTAATCTTCTTCCAACAATCTCCTTGTTCACTATATGGGGTATTCTACATCTCGGCCACCAATTATTTTTACATCCACCATAGGTGTCATGATGTAGCATCAGAATGATCCAACTAACAAGTCAGATGATGATGTCATTTATGAACTTGTGAGTCTAGGTACTCAATACTCATCATTCATTGTTGCATTTTCCTGGCGATTGCAATCCAGAACTCGTGAGGTTGAAAAGCTTAATGAGAAGATTTATGAACTTCAACAACTTGTTCATGAGTCTAACAAAAAAATATTAGACTTAAAGTAGGAGAATAAGGTTTTAAAATCCTTACTTGCCTCTTCATTTCGACTTCCTACTCCTTTATATAAGGATAACATGTTGATATATAAAGAGTAAGAGCGTTTCAAAAGTGAGGCTAAGAGTCTCAAGTTTTTGTAAGTCGCTTGAGATAATGAAATGAAAATATTTTCATGGCATGCATCATCTCTATCTACCTCTAAATTGTGTATACTCCTTTCAATGCTCGATACAACTCTACTCAATCTATTTGACCTGTCGAGACCTAAGACATGAAATGTGGCGCCCTCGACCCCCACGTGTTATTTTAGTGGAGTTCGTGACACCGAGATGTTGACCACACGGATGACGCACCCCAACGACAAATGCTCAGAGTGTGTACAATATGCAATAAGTGTACAATATAACATTCACAGCGCAATAAAAAGGATCATTCTTTATTAAGTACCAGAAAGATAAAATATTCTTTACAAGGATTTACAGTCATCCGACAAGTAATTTAAAGAAAACAGATAACATAAAGGGAAAAAAATCCCATAATGCCGAACAACATAACGGCAAATCATGTCTCCGGCAGAGCCGGTCCTTCAGGCTCATACCCAGTCTTTGTGTCAAAATCTACGACACCATAAGACGGAACCGCAGACTAAAACACCACATGAGATTATGATATCTCAGCAAGTATTTAACCAAAATAACATCCCAAAGATTTAAAATGCATTAATATAACCAACACCACCACGTACGGTCAAAGGATCAATTTCCACATATTTCTCAAAAATCCGCATTTAACCACTCACGCCAAAATCTCATTTGGCCCATATATATATTCATTATTATAATATGCATGCACTACGGCCTCCTCTATGGACCATATACACACCCTGGCTCTCATTGTCACACCACGGGTAACATCCGTGCATGAGACTTCATAACGAGCGATACCCAGTTTCGCGCCCAGCGTATACATGGCCAAGCATCCTCTAACCCCGCCAGCAAAAGGCCACGGAATTGGTACGAGAGCGTTGTCATCTCGTCCATTCCCGTCGTCGCCCTGCGACAACTCAGAGGACGTCACGTCAGTCTGTTACGCTCCCCAGTGACCAGATGAGCTCCACCGAGATAATGCCCCATCTCAGCTTGGGATCGTGATACACACGCACCCACACCATAATACCATTAATCCAAATTTTCAAACAGACGGCGTAACTTCATAGCACAATTAAATTAAAGACGATAAATATGAATGAAAACAAATATTGGATGACATAGTAATTTATTCATTTACATAAAATTACAATAATTACAAATTCACAGTTTCACAACCAACTACACGCGTAATCCCATCCTCCAATCCGCCCAAGGCTCAGATCCAACATCAACTACAATTTAATTCCCAACATTTTAACAAATCCAAAATAAATTCTCAACACTTCAACAAATACAATTTAATTATAATAATGCTGTTTAAATCACATGGATCGCACTTTGGAAAAATTACTCACAATCGAAGACGGAAAAAATTTTGGAAGATCACGAGGATGAATATACACTCTTGGCAAACACCAATAATTTTCCCAAGAACCGAATGAAGCTCACGGCTTCTATAGAACAAAACGCCAATTTACTACTTCAAATTTTCGGATTTATGAGAGAGTGATGAACTAATTTAAGAGATGAATTTAATTGGAGAAACTCGGCCTATTTATAGGCCGAGTATGGCTGTTCAGCCATTGAAGCTTCTCATTGAAGAATTGTCGTGGAAGTAACGTGTGGCATTGTAGATCACATGGTGCAGTGAAGGGTTGATAGCAATTGAAGGGAACACACCCGATCGACACGGGCACAACCTGGAAGCTCAGGTGGAGGGTGGAAGTGGCTGTGAGGGTAGCGACTTGACATGGTGGTAGCGAAATACTTCACCGGTTGACATGAGGAAGAAGGAGGTGGTGGTTTGATGATGATACGAGGCATGACCGTGTGTGGCTATGGTTAATTGGAGGACGAATCGGTGTGGGCAGTAGCTGGAACAATTAATATGTAGGAGAATAGAAGAAGAAGGAGGAAGAGAGTCGGTGCAAGGAAGAAGAAGAAGAGATGAAACCCTAGGTCACTAATTAGAACGGCGTCGTTCCGGATAGGGGAAGAGGCTGGGTTTTAGTTCACACGGGCTGGGCTTCAAACTACATGGGCCGCTTCATTACTTCACGTGGGCTGAGTTACACGACTGGGCCATCACTTCACAAAAGGCCTGGGTTTCTCTAATCTCACACACACACGGGCTGGGCCCGATTAACACACGCACTATACCCACAATTAAAACACTACAAATAAAAAGTCCAAACTGAAAACACATTAAAAATAAAATAAATGCACAACAAGTAAAATAATTTACAACTAATAATAATAATAATAAATTGAATTAATTTAGCCAAAAATAAAAATAAAATCACTAAAAAATTTTAGAGATCTCACAACCTCCCCTCCTTAAAAGAAATTTCGTCCTCGAAATTATAAGGCCAAACATCAGCATGAAGCACAATCCAATCATCAATCCAAAATACAAAGCGATGCCATTTCTAGCACAAAATTGTCTAACACCTGCCAATGCCTTTAATCAACAACACCATTTTAATTAAGTAAAAGAAAAGCCGACAAACTTCACCAATAACATCGCCGTCTTCTTTCACCCAAATCTAGACCGACAATATGCGCGAATCCATACGACAACTTCCACAATTTTCTGAGATTGGTTCCGTGAATTCCAATTATTTATCCTTCCCTCTCAGACTGAAACAAACGATCTCAGAATAGCTAGTTCAGATTTTTCTTGTGGAGCTTGCAAATTCCTAAGGAAGAATGTGCTAAGGAATGTATTTTTGCTCCTTACTTTTGCCATAAACATGGAGTGACCAATTTCTCCGCTATTCATAAAGTTTTTGGTGCAAGTAATGCATCGAAACTCCTTTCTCATCTCTCAGTGAGTGATCGTTGTGAAGTAGTGGCCACGCTATCATAGGAAGCACATGCTAGACGTGAAAATCCTATATATGGCATTGTTTCACATATCTATGCTCTCCAGCAGCGGGTCATTACTCATTAACTTTCTATTTTTATCTATAGTGACTAAAATCCTAATTTGGATAAATTCCTAATTAATAAAGGATAATCTACTATGTTTTTCTTCAGGTTCTAAATTTACAAACGCAACTAGAATCTCTTAAGGAATTACTAGCAGCTCAAAATTTTCCTGATGGTTCTCTCAATGCAAACCCTAATGGAAACAGTTATGGAAAACCTTCTTACCCAGAGGATGTCGAAAGTCGGTTTCAGTCAGAAATTACTAATTACATGATGCCACAACTCAGTACAAACTATATCTCCAATAATGCCTCAACAATTCCAAATAATGAGAATGTGTTTATGCAAGACTCCTTTGGGGATTATCCAAGTTCACTCAATCTTGAGGAAAATGCCTTAGATGTTACCTATTTTTAGTTGTAAAGTTTTCTATTTGATGTTCTTGTAATTTGAACTTTGTTGAACCTGTTGTAATAGAACTTGTAATTTGAATTTATAATTCTCCCAACTGGACGTCAATCTTCAAATGAATGTATATCCTCAAAAATTAAATTCCCATGTGACCTCAAGTCATAACTAATTCATTATAACAATTACTAACACTCATCACTTCACTAAGTAATCATGCTACTACTGTAAACTCTGATCTTCTCATTAAAACCTAAGATTAAGTTCTCTTGAATTTAAATATTATCATATCAAACCTAATTCAATATCTACCATAAACATCCCAAATGACAAAACAGTAACAATGTACTAAAGGTGAAAACTCAATGCTTACAAGAGTCTATTCAGAACATATATCCAACATTTTTCTTGAAATTGACAAATTTCTTTATTGATTCTAAAACAAGATACATCACAAAGCTCAACATAAGTGAAAGAAAAACAAACATTCAAAATTACCCAAACAAGTATGGGTAAAATTTTCTCATGTCTGCCTCTCTCTCCCACGAGAAATCCTAAGCCAAAGGATCTCCCCATGATATTAAAACTAAAGGTATTATCTTGGTCCTTAACCTTTGCTCTTTCCAATCCATAATCTGTGTTGGAACAACTTCATAGGTAAGGTTAGGCTGAAGTTGAATGTGTTCTGGGTCGACAAAACGTGGTTCTAGTTGTCCAAAACTCTTTTTCAATGATGACACATGGAACACATCATGAACATCCCAAAAATAATTCGGCAATACAACTCTATAAGCAACAAGCGCAACCTTCTCCACAATCTAGAAAGGACCAACATACCTTGAACTAAGCTTTCATTTCTTACCAAAGCGCTTTACGCTTTTCATAGGAGAGACTTTAAAGTACACCCAATCACCTTCTTCAAAGGATAAGTCTCTTCTCCTCGTATGTGCATAACTTTTCTGGCGATTTTGCGCTTCCGCCATTTTATTTCTTATTACCTGAACTTGATCTTTCATCTCTTGAATCAACTCAGGCCCAATTAATTTACTCACACCCACTTCATCCCAACACACAGGCGATCTGCACTTCCTTCCATACTAAGCTTCATACGGGGCCATCTGAATGGAGGTATGAAAATTGTTGTTGTAAGCAAACTCTATTAGCGGCAACTATTTTCCAAACTCCCCTGAAATTCCATGACACAAGCCCGTATCATATCCTCAAGAGTCTGAATAGTACGTTCCAACTGACCGTCAGTTTGAGGGTGATAAGCAGTACTGAACTTCAACTTAGTGCCTAAAGCTGCCTGTAAAGTCTTCCAAAAATGAGATATGAATCGTGGGTCTCTATCTGATACAATACTCTTGGGTACTCCGTGCAAACGCACTATCTCTTTAACATACAACCGAGTCAGTTTTTCCAAAGAGTCAGTATTACTGATAGGGAGTTCCACTAGGGCATTTCCTCATCCTAGCATTTGGGGTCGTGATAAAACATACTTTGACTCTTTTCATTTTGAAAACATAGACTCTAATACATGAGACATGAACACATGATGTAATACCCGTATCCTACTACGTAGGTCCTTACGTCACTTTATTAATTCATAAGTTAAATATTTTGAGATAAAGATTATTTTTATTACTACTCTCAATTATTTTATTTTGAGGTGAGTATGTCTTATTTTTTTTTTTAAAACTAAGATGAGTATGTTTTATTTTTATTTTTTAAAAGTATGATTTATTAAAATGAGTCAAGAATATTATTTTCAAGACTTTGAAATATTTCTCTTAAGCCCTTTTATTTTTATTTATTTAGAAAATGGCCCAATTAATCTCTACCATTGGATTGGTAGGTGAAAAAGTATTTTGAGGTGGATAGATCCCCACCATCCATTTCTTATCTTGCAAAAGAAGCCTTGATTAAGACCAATTGACGCATTTCCTTCTTCCATCCGTAAAGCTCCCAAGGGAAAGAAATTAAATTCTTTCTCCATGCATCCTTCGGTCAACTATCACTAAAGGAAGAAGTTGAAAATAACTTTCCTTCTCTTCCTCATAAGCCATCGGTCAATACCCCAAGGAAGGGACAAAATCCCATCTCCTTTATAAGATAAGCCATTTGACTTATCAATTCACCTTCTCACCCATTGAAACAATCGGCTTCCTCAAGAAGCCATTAGACTTTTTCTTCTCTTCTTCATCTTACACGCCAACTTCAAGCTTCCAAGACAAGCCAAACTATTTCTTGTTCCCTCCAAGCACATATTGGTCAAGAAGACTTCCAAGAGCTTCCAAGAGAAGCTTTTATTTCTTTTCCTCCAAAGCCCCCATCATCCAAGCCATCTAAGCTTCCAAAGGAAGCCTTGACTTCACTTCCACCCACCCAATCGTCCAAAGCAAGCCAACCAAAAGGGGAGAAAATAAAATAAAATCTATCCTAAGGCTTTTCCCCCCTTAGCCGATGGCTCACCCAAGGAAAATAATAAAAAGTTTTCATTTTCCTTTCTCCAAGCCAAAGCCGAATGTACCCCTCTCTTCATCTCCTCTCTTTTGTTCTTCAAGGAATCAACTCCTCTCATCATCAAGCTTTTGACTCCATAGCAAAGTAAGAGCATCCTCAACCCTCTCCCTTGTGTATTTCAAAAATTAGCCATAGTTTAATCAAGTGGATTCTCTTGTTGATTTGTGGGGTTAAAATAGTGCTATCGTCTTGCCTTCATCTACACGGGTTTATCACCTTTTGATCCTCTTTCTTGCCTCTTGAAAGGAGCTAAGAACTTGAGGTAACAATCCTAATTTAACTTATTTACTTTTAATGTGATTTTGGGAAGCCTATTGAGTTGTTTTAGCTCATGTTTTGATGTATTTAATTTTCTATATTGCAAATAAGTATGTGTGCTCTATTTTTAGCCCAAACTGAATATGTTAAAGTGGGTTTTTGCTATGTGATTTCCTATATTTCGAATTTTTGCTAAGTTATTCTTAAACTTGGTTTAATCATAAATGATGATTATAATGATTTTAATTTATGTATATATTGGTACCATGTGTCCTTTACTAATCTTGGTTGGTAATCTATTTTAAGATGCTAGAGGTTTGGTTTAGAGGTTTTGCTTGGTTCTATAATTTTATATCTTGCTTTTAAGGGTATTAAATGAGTAAAACATAAGCTTAAGTCTTTAAAAGTTTTAAAGTTTATTAAATGGGTAACCTTGTATTATTTTATGCTATGTTTAATTTTAGAGAGATGGCAAGCATGTTATTTACTTCTATGAGTTTCTTTAAAATGTTTGGAATAAAGATTTTAATGTTTTGGCTTAGTGCCATGCTTGGTGGGTCGACGAACGGGTTAAGGGAACGTTTAATTCCAAGTTGGAATTTAAGTGAACGTGTGAGCGTATCGATTAGTAAGACTTAAAGTAAGGTGGATGTTAATATGTCTATCTCATTTTATTGGATAGGACGAGGAGTCTACTTTCATGTTCAAATGGACTCGCTAGTAAAGATTGCAGGTAAGTAGCTATGACCATGCTTTTTACACCATGCTTTCTTTATGAAAGAATATCTCTCTCTTATTGCAAATGTTTCTCTAAGTAAATGAATATAGTATGTACAGCCCTTCCTTGATAGCCCCTGTTAAGTACCCTATTGATTATAATTGTGTGTACATGTATAAAGTAATGCATGCATGTAGATTCTAAGTCATGAGATTTTCATGCATGTTCTCTCAAGAAACTTATTTATTTCCTATATGTAATATAGCATGAAAAATGTATTTTGTTCATGAAAATGCATATGCATTGAACTAAGACAGATGATGAAAAGGTTTAAATGCAAAGGAAAGGAAAGGAAAGGAAAGAAACGTCTCATGTTTTATGCTTCAAATGATGCTTTAAATGTGTTTTAAAATGTCCCTATGAACTGATGCTTTAAATGCCCTTGAGAACTGACGTTTTAAAATGCCCCTAAGAACTGATGTTTTAAAATGTCCCTAAGAACTATCGTTTTAAAGGATGCCATGAGCTGGCATCTTAAAAGGTGTTTTGAAAGATGATGCTTAAGCTCTTGTTTTCAAAGGATGTTTATGCTCATGCTTTTAAATGAGGTTTATGCTCGTGCTTTTAAATGATTTTAAGCTCATGTTTTTTATTGGGGTTTGAGCCTATTCTTTTAAATGATGTTTAAGTCTATGCCTTCAAATGATGTTTAAGCCTATGCCTTTAATTAATGTTTAAGCCTATACTTTTAATTGATGTTTAAGCCTATGCTTTTAAGTGATGCTTAAGCCTACACTTTTTAATGATGTTTAAGCTCACGATTTTAAATGATGTTTAAGCTTATGCTTTTAAATGATGTTAAGTTCATGTCTTTCAATGATGTTTAAGCGCATGCCTCTCTCAATTATGTTTAAGTTCATGATTTTAAATGACGTTCCTTTCCTATGAATGAACTGTTAAATGAAAAGGACTAAAATGAATGAAAGGAAAGAAGGGAAACGAAAGTTTCAATGTATGAAAATACGTAACGGCCACATGAAAGGAAAGGGGTACCCAATGAATGAATGGGCAGATTGCAATGCCGGGTAGTAGTATCTGGTAGTGCACCAGTGCTGCACCCTGACGGAATGGGATTCCAACCTATGGCCACAGGCGAATCCATTGGCCATAGGGCCGCTAACCCTAGCACGCGGGGCGTAACAGTGTGCAATGGCCTATGAAATTGAAAAGATGTAATGCATGAAAAGCATGAAAAGAATGTTTATGCATGAAAAGATGAAAAGCATGAAAGAATGTTTATGCATGAAAGCCTAATTATTTCTAAGAATGTTTATGCATGGAATGAAAGTCAAATGTTTATGTATGCATGTTTTCAAAGGAAAAAGAATAGATGCCTAGTATGTTTACTGCATGGTGTACTACCTACTGAGTATTAGACTCACTTTTATTTTAATGTTTTAAACGTCTAGGAAATGATGAAAAGGCTGGGGAGCAAGACATTACTGCAGAGAGAGAGGCAGACGCTTAGTGTCATGCCTGTTGATGAGCAAAGGAAGAAAGGACGAAAAGAAAGTATGCAAAGAATAGGTATGTACACATGATGCTACACTTTATCTTACTCATGCAACATGTGATGCCAAACTTCCATGTACGGACATGCATGGAAATTGAGACGTCGAGATGATGAAAACACGGTCACGCACCTCATCGACACGTAGAATGGTTAAGTCAAATAACTAAGTACCATAAGTTAATACAATACAATAGTACTGAAAATCCACATGTCAACATAATACAATTTTTGTTTACAAATCAACATCAAATAAAATACAATAAGCATAAGCGAACGATTAACTTCAAAAACAAAATAGCCAATGTCCCTACTCCTCAGGCGGAGCCACATCCTCGGACTCAGCCTCCTCAAAACCTACATCAAAATCTACGGTCCCACAAAATGGTACTACAGATAAGTAAAATCCAAAATGCTCCAAGACATAAATATACTAAAACAACTAACACTATGCATGCACATGATGACCAAAGTGCAAAACTCGAGAAAAATACCATTTCCTAAAAATCACCATTTTTCCACGCACGCCAAAAATCACCAGTTGGCACAAAACTAAAATCTAGGAATAAATCCATTAATTCTAATTTTAACCGTATGCACCATGGCCTCCCCTAGGGACCATCCGACTCCCTTCGTCACCCCACGGGTAACGACCGTGCGAGTGATGCACAACGAGTGATGCTCAGTTCCGCGCCCCCCGCATACATAGCCAAGCATCCTCTGACCCCCGCCAGCACAAGGGGCCACAGAGTCAGATCGAGAGCGCTACCATCCCATCCAAGTCCTGGACAACAATCCCAGGGGACGACACTCAGTATATTCCGCTCCCGAGTGCCCAGAGGAGCTCCACCAAGATAATACTCCATCTCAGCTTGGGGGTGATACACACGCACCCGAAAAGCCTTTTTCACATTAAACACAATTTCCAAAACACACACCCACACATGCGTGCCCAATGCCATGAAATCGACCAATTACCAACAACCAACAATTATCAGTAATTTTCCAACAACCAACACAATCAAACCAGATAACCAAATCACAGTTTATAAAATAGGTTAGTACACAAATATACTTAAGTCTTAAAAGTTTTTTGGAGAAATACTTACAGCACTATAACGTAATTTTAGGAGGATCACGGAGGTGCAAAAGGCGGCTGGAAGGCAACATAACAGTGTAAAAACATTGTGGCTGAAATACACAGAAAATCCAAATTCCAACGAGGTCAAAAGAAAGCTAGGGAACGGTAGGGTAGGGCCTATGGAAGGTGGTGAAGCTAGTGGAAGCAACGGTTGGCCGTGGGTGGTGGCCAAAATGGCGGTGGAAGGGAAAAAAGGTGAAATTGGAGCTTGTGCTCGTGGAGGCAGCTCCGGCGACTGATCGGAGCCGAAATTGGGTGGGTTAGGAGGGCAAGAGGCTGGTGAAGTGGTGAAAAGATGGCGGCCAATGGTGGCCGAACGGCGGCGAAATGGGAGGAGAAAGGCCGCGGCTTCGAATGGCTCGTGAAGGCTACCGCTGGCAAGGTAGGGGCTGAGATTGGAGGGGGTTGGTCGCTGGTGGCTAAGGAGTCTGATGATGCCGGCGGTGATGGCCACAGACGGCCGGCGGCGGTGGCTGGAGGAGAAAAGCCGAAACGGCGTGGAGGAGAGGAGAGAGAGTCGGGCGTCGCGCGGGAGAAAGAGAGACCGAAAGGAAAAGAGAAAAAAGAAATAAAGAAAGGAAAAAGAAGTGGAAAAGAAATGAGGTCCAATTCTCACAACTTTTGGATCACAACTGATCCTCAAAATAACTATTTTTAAAATATTAAATTAAATAAATCAATTTAAACTCAAAACTAGTTAAAGTAAAATATTAAACTTCAACAATAACATTCTTTAAAATAAAATGCAATTAAATTGTAGAATACTAATTAAAATTATGAAAGCACATTAACATAATTTCCGATTTAAAAATCATAAAACAATCTCACGAAAATACATTAAAATAAATTAAAAGGCTCAAAATCAATTATTTAATTAAAAAGCCCTTCAATAAAAAAGCACGTAAAAATCGAGATGTCACACAACATGTACAACCTAAAACACATATGGTCCAATTCACAATATGCATCTCACAATATGGCTTGAAAACATTAGAAAATGCAATCATATGATGAATACATGTAAACCTAGTCGAATCATACTTGTTTAGCCACAAAACAGATTCGGATTCCCTTGACATAACCTTGGTCAAATCATACATGTCCTCCAAACATGGATTTTCATCATCACAATACATATTCTCATGCTTCTATACATTCATATATCCAAACAAGTACACATATTACGTATAAATGTCAAAACCAAAACCCTAACATGGCATATTCGAAATACACTTCAACAAACCATCATGAAAACATAGCATCTCATTCTTTTATCAAAACCAAGCATACATATAACAAGATAACAACATCCAAGCAATTATAAATAAACAAGAGTTCAAGAAATATATGCAAGCATTATCGAAAGTAAGTTGGAAGTTTATTTACAAAAAATCCAAAGTATTAAAATAGCAAATCTGAAAAAAAACATATGAGACACATTAGAAGTGTAGTCTCGGAATAAGGGTGAGTGTGAGTGTCTAAGGTTTTCAAAAATGTTTTCCCATGGAATAAATCCTAGAATCCAAAACCAGTGTCAGTTTTCCTTTAATTCTATTGATTTTTTTTTATTTCTATATTTTTTTCTTTCGTGAATTTGAAGGAATGAGAAGATTTAGTGCGAAATAAGAGCATTTTGGTACAAAAGAAGAGATTACAAATCCAGACTGATGAGAGGCAGCAAAATTTGAAGAGAGTTGAGAAGATTTAGGCAAGGAGACTTAAGGGCGACAAGAGTTAGATGATGAGCAATATATGTTACCTTCTGGGCAAGAAGACTTGGCGACAAGGCTCTGGGAGGTTAAATTAGGTGACTAGTCTAACAGACCAACTTAAAAGACAAACCTAAATGCCATCGTGGGCAACAACTAGTAAAGGCGAGCAGCTTTACCACTCAGTAGGTTGGCGAGAGGGTTCTATCATCCCGATCGGGAGTTTTTCCTCTCGATAGGCAAGGAGACCAGTTATATTCAGCACACACGGCGTCTAACTTGTGGGACCCTTCTGAGTTTCGCAATCAATCTATGGACCACCAAATCCTCCATAGCTCCACAATTCAAGCAGTATATCACTGAATCTTCCATTTTAGATAATCCCGTTATTCTTTAGATAATATTATTTTATGTTAACATTTATCTTTAGAAACTATTTTCCAAATCTTTAGGCTAGATTGCAATTGCATTTATCTTATTCTCGGATTTGAGTTTTAACATCTATTTAATCCTATCTTGTGAGATGAATAGAAGAGAGTCTGAGTTTAGAGTAAAAATATTCCAGAGTTTATTATTTGAGTTTCTTTCAAGGAGGCGAATCTGGAGGGCAGAGGCGAGAGCCGCCTGCTTCATCAACCGACTTCAACGAAAAATACTAGTTTTATGTTTTTCTTTCTAATTTCATTATGAACTAATTTTATTTTCTAGAGTTTTGATATAGTCTAGCATTGAACACACAATTTATATTTTAAGTTATCGTAATTTCAATATTTCCATAATTGAGTGTTTATTCCTTGTTCTTAATGTTTGCAATTTTCTAGCTAATTATTGTTCGATCAATTGAATCACAATGAGACCAAGAGGTGATTTGTGATTTGAGCTCTAGGATTAAGCACCATTAGTTGAGCGAAAGTAGAGATACTTTACTGCAATTAGTGTGATTTATAAGAAAAATCTAAAGAACTTAATGAGTCTCCAACTAGTTAAATTCACAAAGAGATATGGAGTTATTAGTTGAAGATATTTTTTGAGAAAAAATGTTGAATAGTTAAGGAATTTTTATCATCAACTTGGGATAATTGAAATTCTATAACAAGGAAGAATAAATTATCTGGGATTTGCTAGGTGAAATCAAACGCTCTAAATCTATTCTTATTATCTTTAAAATCTAAATTTTAATCTTCTTTTCTTCGGTTTAATTTAGATAATTTATTCTTCAAATTTCAGTTTTCCAACTAGTAATTAATTTAGTAAATTTCAATACTCAATAGCATAATTATTTCCTGTGGATTCAACATTCATTTTCTTTAAAACAATTTACTACTTATTACGATTCTATGCACTTGCAGATATTTTTATGTGAACACCTGGAACTTTCTTAGGCATACCGCTTTCATTAGACCATTGATAATTGTTAGAGACTATTTCTTCTAACAACTCATATGCCTCTTCTATTGACTCATATGCCTCTTCTATTGACTTACTCATTAAATTATTTCCTGCAGATGCGTCTATAGTAGTCCTAGCTAAATGTGTTAATCCATTATATAAAGTCAATAGAGTCAGCCAATTAGGAAGAACATGGTGTGGACACTTCCTCTGCAATTCTTTAAACTTCTCCCAGGCTTCATACAAAGATTCACCATCAAATTGAACAAAACAGGTAATATCACTTCTAAGTTTGGTAGTCTTACTTGAGCGAAAATACTTACTCAAAAAAGTTTGTGATAAAGCATTCCAGGTGATGAAAGAGTTTGGCCCTTTGGAATTCAACCAGGCCTTAGCTTTATCCTTTATAAAAAATGGAAAAAGTCGAAGCTGAATGGCATCATCAATAACTCCATTCATCTTAATTGTATCACAAATCTCCAAGAAATTGGCAAGGTGTGCATGTGGATCCCCAGCAGGTCCTCCACCAAACTGCTCCTGCTGCACTATCTGAATGAGACAAGGCTTAATCTCAAAGTTATCAGCATTGGCTATAGGTCTCGCAATACTGGATTGAACACCATTGACATTCGGCACGGTAGAGTCACGTAACATCATCTAATTATGGTTATCTACCATGACTACTGCTTGTTCTCCAACTCCAATCTTTGTTTTCTCCTTAGTGCACGTAGGGTTCTCTCAATTTCTGGATCAAAAAGCTCAATTAGCTTACAGCTACATGGCATACACTAAATATAGAAAACTTAAATTGACAAACAGAAACACAAAACAATCTGAAAATCCTAGAAAACGATAGAATTTGGCCTTGAGAGCGTGGGTCCAGTCTAAATGAATAAAAAAACAAAATAATACAGTTTAAATTAATACAAGAATTTATTTGTATTAATATTGAAAACAATCCTCCCCTACAACGGCGCCAAAAATTTGATAATCCGTAGACTCTACCACAAGTGCATGGGTCCTGACAAATAGAACAGGGAAAAAGGAGGCATTGCCACAAGGAGGAGATTCAAGTACCAATTATAAAATTTCCTATATTATTTAGACGATCCCAAATTGATGTGACTAACTGTAAATTCTTATCCTAAAAAATCAAATATGAAAGGTTCCTAGGGCTTGGATTTCATCAATTGAATTCCTTCAATGAGTTTAAACCTTGTTGCTTGCATTAATGTTTTGCTAATTACAATGACCAAATTCCCTTTTTTATGTGATATCCTCTTTCAAGGTATAACACCTATACCTATATTAATCTTATGTCTATTGTCGTGATCACAAAATTAATATAAATTCATTATGCTCTGTGGAATTCTTGAATGTAGGTCACAAAGGTGTGTATTTATTTCTAAACTACACTACCAAGGTCTGATAAATTCATAAACTAATATTGAACTTTAACTTTCATTACTTTATTCAACATCTTAAGCATGCAATTCATGGCTAGTAAATTGCAAGAATAAAAATCGAAATCATCCAATTGCAATTAACGAAGGGTATTCAATACAACCATACTCAAATCATATCCAAAATTCAATGACTACATCCTAGCCCTAGAATAAGAAAACTAGCAAATTATAACTAATCAAATTATTTCTCAAACATAAATTTGAATTCAATATCCTTAATAACAATTCAGCAACTAAAACAATTAGAGAAAGAGGAAAGAAGTCTGTAATTACAAAAATCATGAGCTTCGTTCTTCCTTTTGGAATTACTGCTCTTCCTTCAACCATCCTCTCTCAATTTTTGCCAATGATATGCTTATATAGGGTAGAAAAAAAACCCTAATGTTTTCATGATTCCCCCTAAAACAATCGCCTAACTTTTAGAACTTATCTTGTCAGGCATGTACATGCTCTAAGTGTCCAAATTTCAAAATCCTTCTTAGAACTGTTGTATCCCTTTAAAATAGCTTTCCAACCCATGAAAAATGGCATCAATCGGATGTGAGTAGGAAGTTATGGTAAAAACAATAAAGTATGTCCAGGCTGTCTTAACGCATTTCAGATTTTCATTTCTTGTGGATTCCTTCTATGATTTCTTTTTTACTCTCAAACCCTTTGGAACTTTTTCATTTTAGAAACCTCCTTCAATATTTTCAGGTCATCCAATCCATTCAAAATTGATTCTCTTTTCAAATTTTAAAACAAAAGATTTCTCCTATATCTACTACTGAAAATCTGAAATTCTTGGTTGAACGACTTTCAGATGGATTTTGAGCATAAAAAAGACAGTTTGGAGTTGAGTCCTTCACGAAAGTTTTAGATCTCGTTCTCAACTTTCAAATGTACGTGGCATGCTTTATTCTAACTTTGGAGCCTCCAAATCTAGGCTCAAAATTGAAACCAGGTCTGGGCTGCAGTAAACTTCTAGACAGATTCAAACTTCTATATTTCTGCTAAGTTTTGAATTTCAAAAAGGCAGAGATGGGTGTAATGCCCGTCCTTGTGGTAAGACTTTTTACAAAATATTTTAGAAAAGAAAACAGGAATTACCGTTCGATTTAAAACTTTTACTTTCGTACCTAGGGTGCAAGAATCTACGTTATAAAATAAAATGTGCTTTTATAATAAAAGAGATTTACAGCGAAAAACATTGATCTTAAAATAAAAGGCCTCTCATATGTTTAAACTCTTATGCCTAGACTTTCGTGCTCCTCCCCTTGGGTCGTGTCCGTCCCGACGCGTACTGCTCATTTAGCTTCCTGTGGGGGGAGGGGCACACATAAAAACTAAAATGAGTCTAATACTCAGTAAACATTACTTCATCCAGTTAAAATATAGCAACATAGGTTTTCAGTCATGCACTTATCATTCCATACATACTATACGTACATGCATACATGCGTTCTTTTGGAAACATCACTGGACGGGGTTTTCTTCTTTAAAAGAAAAGGGTTTTTCTTTCGTAAAACGTTTCTCTCGCCAGTGCATTCATTTCTTGAAGAATGTCATGCATTCATACATTGAAGAATATCATGCATTCATGCATGAATGCATGGTCGATGCACACTATTGCGCCCCGCGTGCTAAGGTTAGCAGCCCTATGGCCAATGGATTCGCCCATGGCCACGAGTTGGAATCCCATTCCGTCAGGGTGCAGCACTGGGTACACTACCATATACTACTACCCGAAATTGCAATCTGTCCATTCATTCATTGGGTACCCCTTTCATTCATATGGTCGTTACGTATTTTCATACATTCTTGTTTACATGCCTTTCTTTCTTTTCATTCATTCATTCATGTAAACTCTAAAGAGCTGGAGCTTTCATTCATTTCATGAGCATGAGCATGAGTTTTCATTCTTTTCTTTTTCTTTTCTTTTCATTTAACAATCTTTTCATGAGAAAACATCTTTTCATGAGAAATGTCGTTTGGGGCGCGAGCCAGAAAATCAACTTTCATGACATATCTTTTCATTGAAAGTACATACAATAGATACTACGTATAGTCATCCATTCACATGCATACAATTAATACTTTGGTTGCGTGAATAGGGTCTGTCAAAGAGAGCCATACATACTTATACTTTAAAACGTTATGCTTTTCGTGCTTTTTCGTAAAACGTTTTCTTTCTTTTTGTAGAGCATCGTAAGGGAAAAAGCGTTTCCTTTTCTTTTTGATATCTTTTGGAATGCTCTAGAAGAGTATGAACATAATACTTACCTGGACTCCATGCTACTTTCATACCATGCAGTCCATTCATGTGCGTGTCAAATGGCAACCTACATGCACATACATATAACCTTAGCGTCATTCTCTATCTAGTACATAAGCAACTGAATTAGAAATAGAGTTATGCTTTACTTAGAACACTCTCCTTCTATCTCTTGCTCTTACGTGTCCCTTACTACGATAAAACCTTTGGGGACCCATTTAAGGTCACTGCCTCTTTCAACCTTAACATTTTACTTCGAGTGCTTACTCACTAGGGTGAGCTCATGATTCACCTTAGGATTAAGACACTAAGACCTCTATCTCATTCTTCTTATCAATCACATCCCGACGCATGACTCAGACCAATTAAGTCACGCATCCCACTCTTAGACAGTATACTCATCATTACCTTCATGTATCTTAACTCACTCTAATCCTCATGACCATCCATGCACGTCACACGGCTTTAAACCACCCCAAGGCTTAAGCACCGTGTAACCATGATTAGGATAGATTACCCATTACGTACGGTGAATCCGTCCGTTACATGTGTTTAACCAGATTACACACGTACCTTACCCCTTTATCACCTAAGACCAACATATAACACATTGGTCACAGGCTCGTACGTCCAAGCGTCATACTCTGATACCAACTTTCTCATAACCCTGCAGCAGGACTCTTCATGCTACCCGTCCTTTTAGACAGTTCATCCCAACACTTTACGTCACGCCATATAGCTCGAGACCATTCCTAAGCTACACCGTGACCTTGTCAGGTCACTTGACATTCCGTTATGTCACCTATATGCCAACTCCTAACTCATCATGTCACTTCATAACGTTGCCCAGTCATGCTTCTACTGCACTACTCTGATACTTCCAGTCACTTCGCACATACTCCCGGCCATAAGACGACTACACGGCGATACTCGTCACCTCAGACTATAGCCATATCACTACTACAACACATAAGCCACAACTACACTTCATAGCATAACCCACAACACTACACAGCACACTTCCCAACTACGCCCAACACTTCACGTCACAGTACACCACATCACCCACTACCTAGATAACTCCATAAAACTAACAGCACAGTCCACAACCTAACCAATAAACTAACATCTAACATAAATAATAAGGGATAGAGAGTTATATCATCGATGGGATAACCTGTGTGTTGCTCGCTAGGCGTCACTGTCGAAGACGTATGAAGGGTCGTACGTGGCGGCTAAACCCACGTACAGTGGCTGTTTAGGCGTTTGCATAGTTAGGTGTGGTCTTGGAAGGGCTCATGTTGGCCTTGTGGTGGCGGCAAAGGGCATAACACGGCAGATCTAGTCGTGTACAGTGGCGGTCAGCCACGTGCAGTGGCTGTCCACTGTGAGTAATGGTTGTCCACTACCTAAAGTGGTGGTTAGGGCTTAGGGTTAGGCCAAGGGAGGCTACTGGTGAAGCCGTGGTGGTGGTACGGTAATCCACGACGATGGATCTAGCCATGAGGTGGAGGAGAGCCCGTGAAAGAGTGAGGGAGAGTGTGCATGCATGGGTGGCAGATCGGGGTTATGGGTGGTCAGGATGGGTCGGTGGTGGCTGGAAGAAGCTGGAGATGGTGGTAACACGCTGTGGGTGGCTGCGTAATATGGTGAAGGGGAGGAGACCCGTGCTTGTGAGAGGGGGAAACAGTCAAGTGAAGGACAAGGTTTCCAGCTGTGGGTCCAAGGGAGGAGGAAGGGGGAGACTCAGGGATGCTCGTGGTGGTGTCCAATGGCCTGGGTGGCAACCCACGGCGATGCTAGGGGCATGCACAATGAACCCGTGCATGGAGGAAGCTACGTGCGTGCATGGGAGGAAGGTGGCTACGAGGTGGAGGCCGAGCTTGCTGGAGGATGATGGTCGGTGGGAGGGGAAGCTACCCTGGAGGTAGTGGTGCCGAAGGGCGGCGCATGGTGGTGCAGCAACCACCAAGCCCATTCGGGTTGTGCACCGTCGAGAGAGAGAAAGGGAGAGCGTGAGAGAGAACAGCCGGTGTGGGGGAACTCACCGGAGTGAGGTGGAGCTGACGGTGGCGACGGTGAGGCCTGTAGGCGCACGGCAGTGTTGGGCTGTGAGGTGGAGTGGATCAGTGAGAGGGAGAGGGGCTGCGTGCAACACAAGCTGAAGGAGAGGGAGGAGAGAGAGAGGGCTGGGAAAAAGTGAGGGACAAAGAGAGAGGGGCTAGGGTTTTATCCTAAAACCCAACATCTAGGGATCTACAAAAAAATCTAACAATGGACCTTTAATACTTATTTGAAAATACGTAAACATTAACTTAATTAAAAACACTGAAAGGAATTAAGATAGAATATTATTTAAACTAAACTTTAGTTTATAAAATAATATTCCTTCATCATTAATAAAATGATGAAGTCTTAGTTAATATATTTAAGAGAATAAAACCATTAAATTAAATTAAAGTTCTCAACATAATTTAAATCATGTAATATTTTAAATAACTGAAATCATTTATATTAAATAATTTTTCACAATTATAATATTTTTGGAGCTCTTCAAAGATATTATAATTGAGTTATTTAAAATATTACTTAGTCAAATAGAGATGGGAGAATCCCATTTAAAATACACATAACTTTAAAACATAAAACTAGTTTTAGAAATCACATAGTATCTTTAAAAACACGCCATTGGGATCTGGCACTCATAACGGGGCTCATAGTCACTAGAGAGAAGCGGACAATTACGTCCTCTCCTCATCCTAATAAATTCCATTCCTGAAATTTGCTTACATTAGAAGAAAGAAAGGAGCGGGATATTACAATGGGTTTTGGGATCTACATAAAAGTTTATGGCCTACGTCTTAGATTTCCATCAAGATAAACAACACCTAAGACCGAGTTTTGTAGCTCCAGTTAGAACCCAAAGAAAAAATTGTGTTTTGGTTTGACTAGACCAGACCAACTAGGATTTGCTCTCTAGGCCTAGCCTGATTTCTGCCTCTTCACATCATCTCAATTTTAACCTAATTCACTAATTAAACACCTGAAAAATACCAAGAGTTTCTAAGAATTAAATAAATGTAAAAGACACCTAAAATTCTAGAAAAATGAGCAAAGAAACATACAAAACGCTATGAATCAAAATAATTAGAACTAAGAAAATGTGTGAAATAAATTCCCACATCAAACATGTGTGTGGCGCCCCCAGCCCCCGCTTGGGATTGGACAGTGACCGAAACGCCAGGACATGTAATACAAGGCTACACACCCCTCGTACATGACAGGTAATATGCTATACACCTAAGTACACTAGCAGTATACAATATCGTAGCAGCGGAAAAATAATAAAAGTCGGATGTTCTAAGCAACACAACAAGCAATTGCAAAGTACATGGTACCATACTAATAAAACATTACCCACATTGTCTATAACCGTAAAACTGTACCATAAGATATAATATCCCAAAACAACATGTAGTAAAGTTTAGTCTCCCGAAACACCAAACCTCCTCAAAATATTTTTTCTTAAAAGATCTAAACCATAAGTTCTTTCTCAAAATAGCTAAGTTCCGTTTTTCTTCATTAGGGTTCGTGCTTCACACGCTCCTCTAGAGTCTTATCTTGGTCCCGGTTGTTACGCCATCTGAATTTTGCAATAAACTTTAATATGCCAGAGATCTCCTGATCAATAGCCTCGAGTCACTCCAAATTGGAGGGCTCAGGCAGACTCGTGACCATCTTAGGCACAATTCTCTCCAGAGGAGGAGGTGTCGTTCTCTTCCTCTTCATCATAGGTATTGTCTTCTATACCTGTAACAACTTCTACCATTCTGGTTGAGATGGTAGTGAAAACTACCACAATAAGACTTTGAGAAATCTCAGCAAGTAATCACACAACATACAATAGTTAACGGAAGCATACAAGAGGTACATCATGAAATGCGTGCATGGACATGTATTTGACTTAACCAGAAACTTGACATATGCATTTGATCATTTTCAAAAGACTTGTAACAGAGACTTTGACATTGACAGAAAACTTCTATAACTTTCTTTTTCATGTTGATTCTTAATCAGAACTTTTCTTATCAGAACATATCACAAGATTTGCATTGAGTGATCCTTATCATATGAGCTCTTATTCTTGTTCATAGGGTGGACTCAACATGGCTCCCCTCCTTGCACCGTGTGTTCCTGCTAGTTACCGCACCATCAACGGTCCGTACACCATGATGAATACGTCATAAACAAAGAATCATGTTAACTCGACCTTACTTCGTCAAATTACATGCTTTATGCACCCACCAGCATTAGGTGCTTCCTCGCTCCGACATTCTTTAGAAAGAATCCATTCAAGACTCGTCGACTATTATTTGTCCACCCAAGGGTTACCACTCTATTCTTAAGCACTCCAGAGTGGACAGAGGAGTTTCATTAGGACAATCCCTCATCCTAGCACTTGGGGTCATGATAAAATATTTAGACTCTCTTTGTTTTTTGAGAAACACTTTTCTTTAAAAACATTTTCTCCAAATGCATGTGACATGGAACTTATGACATACGTACTTATACTTGACATGTAACATAAGGAATGCCATGCATGAAGTAACCAAGCATAACATGTTCAATTCATGGCATGAAAACATGAAACACATAAAACATCCAAATACATTTATGGAATCATAAGAACTTTCTTAGACCGAAACACATAGGGGCAAAAATCATGAAATTCATCACTTAAACATGTTCCAATCTTCAAGCATATAACATAGGAATCAAAGCATAGTGAAACAAAGCATGAAATCATAACGTTTGGCTAAGGTCCAAAACATCCAAGACATATTCAAGTCGAAACATCATGTTGCATAAACCATCAACCTTAATCAAGTAAAAACCCGAAACTTATATGAGTATTTCATGGCATTTTCATCACAAATTCAAAGCATATAATTCCTTCCATAGATTTATACAAGATCATATTAGTATAATCAAATAAAAAATCAAGAAATAACAAACTAAGTAAACATGGCAATGAAAGGATTTACACAAATATATACAAGTATTAACCAAGAGCAAGTTGAGTGTATACTTACAAAAATCTGCGTAAAGAAATACTAGCAAGTTTTAAATCCGAACATACCATATTAGAAAGAGTAACTAGAAACCCCATCTCATGTTCTTGAGTGTGTGTGTGTGGATTTCTAGGGCATCACTTGCTTTTAATCCACTCAGCTTCTAGGGGTTTTAGGTTAAAACCCCTTCATTTCATGAAGTAAAACAAAACCTTAAGTAAGCAAAGATACATGTAGTGGTCGAAATTATGGAGGATGAACTTCCCCTTACTAATCGGCTTCAAGGGTTTTCTTAAAAACCCTAAGTCATTTTCCAAGAAAATATTATATAGTGTGGGTGTTTTATCATTCTCAAATTCTAATGAGATTTGAATCTCATTTTCGGATTGAGAAAGCGACATGTGTATGCAAAACCTAAGAGGAAACCAATTCTTACCTTGTCTATCCTTTGTGGTGCTGAAATCTCTCCTTGAATAAGAAGTCCTCTTGTTTGGTTGGAAAGAAAATACAAGAAAGTGAAGAAATCTTCAAGAGAATATAAGAGAGTTGTGTGGAGAGAGTGAGAGCATGCAAAAATCCAAAATTGGAAAAAAGAAAAGCCTTTGGGCGTGTGGCTTTTCTCCCCTTATATAGAAAATTCCTCAATCCCTCCTTGGTTGTTTGAAATCTATTGCATGCAAGAGAAGTGGCATAGGTTTCTTCTTCCTTTTCTCTTTAGCCGAAAATGCCTCTTAGAATTCTCCACTTGGATTACATTGGGAAGAGACATCTTGGGGGTGGCGTGCAGGGTTTCTCTTCCCTTGGTCAAAATTCCCTTCTTTTCCTTTTATGCCCTTCATTTCCTTAAGCAAGTGAGTATTTCTTTAAGGGTAGCTTGGTAAAATATTACATGCCTCTTCCTTTCTCCAACAAGTAACCTTAGCCATAGGGTGACAAGTGGTATTGGGCATGTGCCATAGCCATAGCCTTAGCCATCCCCCTCCTTCTTCTTTTCCCAAGTTGATGCTTCATTTTCCTAGTGATCCTTCCCTAGGCGACCTTTCATGTACCATTGGTGCAAAATAGTCTAAATGACAAGTGGCAAGTGAATGGGGTGCTTGGGAGTGTGCTAGCCGAAATATTAAGGGCGTTTTTGTCCTCTGATACAAAAGTCTCTTCACATATTCATCTAGAAGGTTAATGCATGCTTGGCACTTGGCAATGTCTGACAAAAATTCGAAATCTTGTATATCTCCCTTTGGTTTCCCAGACAAATCTTTTAGAAATGCTCCATTTCACTTCCCTAAACTTCCCTTTGCAAAACATTTACCTTGGAACTCGAATTTGGGCAAGACAAAGGGTCTAGGCATTTGAGAAATTGGTCTAGCCGAAAATCTCTTAGTCTTCATAGGTTCCTTTTGTCCTTTGATCCATCTCGAAGGTTTCTAGCTTGCTAACAAGTGGCAATTTCTCTAGCGTAGGCCTGCAAACCACTTCTTGGTACTTTCTTACACTTCGCTCTCTCCCTTAACTCATTATCAAGTCTAGATTTGCAATGTAGTACCTACATGCCACATGGCACTTGTGACTAAAATTTGGGTCATGGGCCTAAAGCCATTGAGCCAGGGTTTCTAATCAAGGCCAAATTCACGAAGCATTCTGGGGTTCCTCCTCTCTTGGGCTCAAGTTATCATTTCAAAGATTCTAAGGCTTTCTATAGAGCTCCCAAAGAAGTCATGGCAACTAAGAATAAACACTATGGGTCATACTTACGCAAGTTCGAGTGTGACGCCCTCAGATTTCGCTTGGGATCGGACGAACATCTGAAGCGTCAGGACATGCAACACAAGGTTACCTGCCCTCGTTCATGACATATAAGATGC
Organism: Cyclocarya paliurus; assembly: GCA_029856935.1. Taxonomy (NCBI): domain Eukaryota; kingdom Viridiplantae; phylum Streptophyta; class Magnoliopsida; order Fagales; family Juglandaceae; genus Cyclocarya; species Cyclocarya paliurus. The sequence continues at coordinate 4,795,709 of CM056960.1, read as the reverse complement.
AATGTTCCTAACATGCATCTAGCATTATGCAATATTCGCAGCGGATAATTTTTTTTTTTTTATAGCAATACTATGCACCAAAATTATACTATCTCAAGTAATTAAAGCGTAATCCATTCATACTCATCAAAATAAACATTCATGATTACAGTACGAGTCTCAGAAAACTATAATCTCAAAATATGGGAGACCAGACTCCATTACATTACCAAAATACAATATTGAGCCAGTTCGTCGATGTGACGCCCCCGATTCCCACGTACAAAAAGCCTCGAGAATCGTGACGTTAGGATGATGACAACCGGTCACGCATCCCAACGACAAGTATCAGTGTGTGCAACAAATAAACAGTGCACAAATAAAAACACAGCGGAAGGTATAAAGTCTACTAGTACCAGAATTTTAATTAATACAGAAATCCAAAATACCAAATACCTTAAAAACAAAGCCAAGTTCCAGAAAATAAAATACAAGTCTGAAATTAAAAACTACAACTCGAGTGATCCCAGATCACTCCTCCGGCGGAGCCAGATCCTCAGGCTCGGCATCTGCATCATCAACAAAGTCTGCAGTACCATGAAATGGTACCGCAGGTAAGTTATAACCTAACCAAGTCCAGAGATATAACCATATCTAAACAACTAACCAAGCATGCTCATGATGCAAATGAAATAGTGCAACGCACACCAAAAATCTCATTGGCTCAAAAATCATTTCCAGTAAAACAATTTCCACCATTTTCCCAGAAAATGGCATACAAAAATCATTATCCATCATTTTCCCAGAAAATGATACACAAAAACAATTCACTCTATTTTTCCAGAAAACAGCTCTTTTCCATTTATCCAATTAACCATATGCACCATGGTCTCCCCTATGGACCATCCGCACGTCCTGGCTACTTTACGAGCGATGCCCAGTTCCACACCCAGTGCGTTCGTGACCAGGTCATCCTCTAGCCCCCGCCAGCAGAAGGGCCACGGAGTCGGCACGTCCAACGTCCGATTGTTAGGGACCCCGGTCAAGTCCCTAAATACTATGATCTCCTCGCCTATGTCCTCCTTGTATTGACCGAGTGCCAAGTCCTCTCTTGCTTGGATATGGCGCAACAATGGTGATGATGGCAACTTTAGTATGGTGAGGTTAAGTGTTTAGGCTAGATGAAGTGTATGGAGTGATGGGAAATGATGGTGATGAATAATGAGTTCGAGTGATCTAAGTGATAAATATGCGTGTTTGATGCAATGTGGAATGGCTTATGGGTTGCCCTTGATGTTGGGACAACTTGGATGATGATTAGGGTTGGTATGGTGAAGATAGGCTAGGGTTTGGGATGGTGGCTATGGGGAATTTCGAGATTGGAAGAGTTGGACTAGGGTTGGAGTGTAAGATGAGTTGTTAGGGTTTGGAAGAGATGTGGATAAGTGGGATTAGGGTTTGGGAGATGGTTTAGGGTTTAGGAGATGGAAGATAGGTTTAGAGTTTGGAGGTGGGCGGCTAGGGCTTGGCCGAAATGTGGGAAATGGAGATGTTTTAGGAAAGATTCCTAAGTGGTAGGAATCCTTATGGAAGAATGAGATTTCGGTTTTGGCTTGTTTAGGCAAGTCAAAGATTGTCTTGAGTTGTTTTAGAAAAGAGAGATTTAAGGAATTGAATGTGATTGACAATTCCTTAAATCTAGGGATTTGATTTGGAAGAGATTTGGGATGATGGGTAAGGTGGCTAGGGTTGATCCTAAATGGTAAGAGGCATGGGAGTTGTTGGGAATTGGGAGTTTGACTAGGCCAAAGGATGGATTTCGAATTTGAAGGGATTGGAAGATTTGTGGGATTTGGCTAGGTCAAAAGGGGATTGGATGAAGGGTAAATATGGTAGGTGGCCAAATAAGGAAAGTAGGGCAAGAGTGTTGGGCGGCTAGGGTTAATTCAAATAAGGCAAGAGTGCCAAAATTTGAATTCAAATTCAAATGAAAGTGAGAGTTCGGCTAGGGTTAGGTGGAAGAAGGGAATTAATTATGGAAAGTTGACAAACAAGGTGGGTGGTCGAAATTGAGGATGAAATGGATTGAATGAGCTGAAAATGTAATGATCTCCAAGAACCAAGATGAACACTCAAGAACAAAATGATGAACTCGAATGAACAATGAAATAAATTCAACAAATGATTCACGAATTGCACAAATGTTGAATAAACCTCATATATTGATAAAAGTAATAAAATAAAGATAAACACAACTTGGATTCACGAATTTCACCAAGTTGTAAAACAAGATAGTTGAATCACTCCAATTCACGAATTGCATGGAATGATCCTCTCTTTGGGATTCACGAATTTCACCCAAAAAGCCCAAGTGCTAAGTACCGATGGTGATCTCTCAAACAATAGTTCTCCCTCTAGGGTTTTTGCCAAAAGATGTGAAAGAAATGACTAAGGGTCCTATTTATAAAGGTTACAACTTGGAAACCCCCAAAAGGTCTTTTGCAATAAAAGAAATAAAATAAATAAATAAATAACATAAATAAGATAGTGGCATGGACCACATAGTCGTGGCATGCATGAGCTAATGGTTTGGCTAAGGGGTGCATGAGGGTCGAACTCTAGCTTGTTCTCATGCTGAAAATGCAATTTTTGAGGTCTGGCTTGACTGTGGCTCGACCCTGGCTCGAGCCAAGTTTCGCTCGACACTCCGCTCGACTCCGCTCGAGCGAATACAACCAGAGAGCTCTGCTCGAAAGTCGCTCGATAGTCCGCTCGAGCCAGTATTCGCTCGACACTCCGCTCGACTCAGCTCGAGCGCAAACAACCAGAGAGCTCCGCTCGACACTCGCTCGACACTCCACTCGAGCGATATGTGTGCGTATGGCCAAGGTGCAACTTTTGAGGCGATTTTACTTGGGGTCCTAACACCGATCCCGTTGTCGCCCGGCGACAACCTAGGGGACGTCACTCAGTATCTTACGCTCCCGAGTGACCAAAGGAGCTCCACCGAGATAATGCCCCATCTCGGCTTGAGGTCGTGATACACACGCACCCACCAATCCAATTCTCATGAAAACTCAGTTTTCAAAATAATCACATGATCATGCATGCAACACACGAAAAACCCAGTTTTTCAGTTTACAAACATGTCATGCGTGCAATATGAAATGAAACAATATAATCAATTATCAACTCCCAAAATCACAATACAACCAAATCCAGAATATCCAACAATTGATCAATCCACAAATAATTCAATTTCCAACAATTAATAAATCTACAAATAATCCAATCTCCAATTCACAACCAGATCAAAGTAATCACACACAACAAATACTCCGATCAATCCAACCACCCCCGAACTCCTCGGACTCAGTCCGAAACCAACCAGGATACATATATAAAATATAGCAGTTAATTACAAAAATATAATTAAATCTCAAAAGAATTGTTTAGGAAATACTTATAGTGCTTAAAAATGCAATTCCTGAAATTCCAAGCTCGCGAACACCAAATTTAATGCCAAAAGTAAACTTGAAATAAAATCACCAAAAATCATAATTTTTTTTTGGAATGAAAAAGAGTTTCAAAAACAAAGAATTTTTTGAAACAAAAAGGACCGATTAATGGAAATAAAACTAGAATAAAATTAAAGATGGAAAGTGAAACACACGGCAAGATGGGTAAATAACTAAAGCACAACTAAAGAGTAAAAATGGTGCTTGGCAATGGCTAAAATAAACAAAGCTTGAAGACCAACCCAAGGGGAAAAACGCCGAAAAGAATAGAAGAAAAACAACAAGAGTAATATATATTCGGGTAAACCTGCAAATGAGAAAAATAAAATAAAATAAAGTAGATGAAACAAAAATGATTATAATGATTCGAAATAATGAGGAAGAACCAAAAATAAACCAAAAACAAGAAGAGAGTGTGCCGAAACAAACCTGCAAATACACTGTTTTGAGGAAAACCGAAACTGACAATGGAGAGGAAGAAGGCTCAGCAGACAGCACAGTGAAAATAGTGGGGAGAAATGGAAATAAAATGAAAGAGAAGTGAAGTTGGGGTGTTGAGGCACGGCTTGCTTGAGGAATGAATGAACCAGAGAGGGATATGCAGCAGAAAGGAGTGTCGGCGCAACAGAGGAAATGAAGAAGAAAGAAGAGAAGAAAGGAAGAAGAAGGATGAAGGTGCCCTACCGCTGGAGCTAAACGACGCCGCATGGGTTAAAGGAAGGCTTGGGCTGGGCTGGACCTAAGGGTCCGAATGGGCTGGAGTCAAACGGGCTGGGCCCAAAAAAATAAATAAAACTAAACCAACAAAGCCCAATCCGAAATAAGCCCAATAAATAAATAAAAACACAATGAAAATAAATAAAAGTCAAATAAAAACACTACAACACTATTAATAAATTAATTAATTAAAGTCCAACAATGAAATAAAATAAAACAAAGTGCAATCTAAAAGTAAACAATAATTAATAATAGAGAGCACATTAAAAGGTAATGATCACAATTTAAAATATTATAAAATAATATTCTAAAACTCCCAAAGTTCTAAAACAAGAGAATCAATCTTTAAATCAATTAAAATAATCTTTCATAAAAAAAAACACTAGAATACGGGGTGTTACAGTCGAGTAACTCGCATAACTCGACAATGAGGCCAGAATACTGTCCAAAAAACTAACTATGGTAGCTGCATGCTCCTCGTCGTGTCTGTGGCATCTAGTCAACCTCCTCCAGTCTACCCATGTCCGCTCCTTGCTCTGATCCTGACACATCGTCTACCATTCGGGGGGAATGGTGGTTAGGACTACCACGGTGAGATTTGATTACAAATCTCAGCAAGTTAACAGGAAACTTCCACACAGGTTAATGATGCATGTATGGCAGTAAAAGCATGAATGCATAATCAAAGTCGTAAGTAAGCATAGCATAACTTGATATAACAGGGCATGAAATAATAAGCTTAATGTGACTTGACATAACATGGCATGAGCTTACATAACTTGAACTGAAACTGAGACTTAGCTTGACATGACATAAACTTGAAACTTGACATGAACGTAACTTGAACGTAACATAACGTGAAACATCACTTGAACATGAAATACATGAACTTGGAATCTTATTCAATAAACTTAATCATTAAAGTGACCATATGGGGGTGCTACACAGGTCCCCTTGAGCCGTGTGTCCCTGCCGATTATCGCATCACAACACAGGTATCTATACCAGATGTGAGTGCATTAATACATACTCCACAGTTGTTATGGCCCCACATATTCTACGTGTCACAATTGTTCTGTCTCACGTAGTGTATGCTCTATAGTTGTTGTGGCCTCATACTTCATGCTCCACACTTGTTGTGGCCCCATGAATTGTTTGTGCCACACTTGCTGTGAACACACATAAAATAAAGTATGGCTCCATCGGCGTTAGTGCTTGGCACGCTCCGGTGACCAGCTAGTTAGGCCCCATTCGCAACCTGTTGACTGTACTTCGTCAACCAAGAGAATTTCACACCTATTTAGACACTCCAGCGTGAACAAAGGAGTTCCTCTAAGATATTACCATATCCTAGCGCTTAGGGTCGTGATTGACATGAATAACTTAAAAGACGTTCTCGAGATACAGAGACTGTATTCGAGACGGGATGACGTGAATACAAAATGACAGAAATCTTGACGTAAACGTAGGAGGACAGACATGACATACTTTGAGACATAAATATAACAGACAACATTGCATAATATGGCATACATGTAACAGACAATATTTTATAACATGGCATAACATATAACAGACAATATTTTCTAACATGGCATAACATGTGACAGTGAATATTACATGACATGATATACGTAATATGACATACTTGCAACAGATAGTAACATATGACAGATTATATTATATAACAGATAAGTATTTTATGACAGAATAATTCGTGCAATATTTAAACATGAGATGGCATGGCATATATAACAACATACGAATATAATTGCAGTTCCCTTACCCATCACACATACGCAGTAAACTGATAGTAAGTTAAAAGCTAACTTATCTCGATAGTCGCGTTCTACAAGAATAAAGCGCGAAACACGAGGAACTGTAAGAGGGTATTCTAAAAATTAAAAATTTAATTAGTAACAATTAGAAATGTGAAAAGAGACAACTTAGAGTAAAATTACCATTTTACCCTCGACATGTGAAAAAATGACTATTTTACCCCTAACTTAAGGATTTCACATCCTAACTCCAAAAATTATCAAAATTTACATTTTTCATGTAAATTTTGTCCTAAACTCAAATATTAATTCAGAAAAATTTAAAATCATCCACAACCATTAAAACTCTATAAGGCCAAAACTTACATAGGCTATATTTCCATTGATTTGCTACAATTCTTTCAAATTTTAAAAACTCATGATCAAACCAAATTTTTTTGCAACAAATATCTTTTTATCCTAAGTTAAAAACACACTTAAAATATCCATTAAGAAAAGCTAATCATCAACACTAAACTTCTTGTAAAAAGATTCAAACTTTTTAACAAAAAGTAAACCCTTAAATAACTAATTTTAACCTTAATAAGAACATCTCCAAGAATTCCAAAAAATTCAAATCTTACTCCTAACATATTTATAACATCATCCTAAGATAAAACATGCTTTAAATCATCAAAAAAATTCATCAAAAATCACAAAACAACACTTGGAATATTTGGTTTTACACTTAGTCCAAAAACAGAAACGTTTCTCTAAACTAACTTTGCTAAATCTCTTGATCCATGGCTTAAAGACATGTGATCTTCAAACTAAAACATCAAATGGTTTAAAAATATGTCCTAGAGAATATCCAACTATCAAACTTAAAATCACATGTCTAAAACTTAATAAAGTATGGATCTAACTCAACAACATCAAATCTTAGGCCTAACTGAAATCTTTTTGCATAGAAAATCATATCTTTGGAACTAATACTAAATATCTTCAAAATAACATCCTAACATACAAATAAGAGACTTAGAATCATCACATAAAAATATCAAAGCTTTTGGAGTAAGATTAAACCACGAAATATTCAAACTTTCTCAAAACAGAAACTGTTTTTCCACTTCCAGTTTTCAAGTTTCTAGATCAAAGGAAATCTATCATCAAAAGCTTTATTCATGCAATAAAACCTCAATGAAAATTCATACACACATACTAACAAGACTCCATAAAATTTTCGGACCAAGATATGTCCATTAGCTTGGTCAAAAATTCCAAAACATAACATACTCTCCAGTTTAACGCCGAGAATGACCTTTCTATGATTAAAAATACTTTTAACTAATAAAACGAGTATGGAATAAGACTAATAAGATATCCACGAAAACTTGACTCAAAGAAGAATAACTTTTATGAATGAGTCATCGTGCAAAAATACTTACAATGGGTCAAAAAGCTCCACGTAAAACTTTTGAGTTTCTCTCTAAGAACGAGATGAAGAAGTGATAAAGTGAAACAAAGAGTGCCTTGCACGACTCTAGACTTCTGGAGGGTGAAGTTATGGGCTTGAATGACCCTTGATTGCAGGTGGCTATGTGACATAAAGTGGAGAATAGAGAGGGGAAAAGACTACCTGCAGCAGCTGTGAGATATGGGAGTTAATGTGGTGGATTTCTCCTTCACATCAAGGCACTATTGGGTGCAGCCAATGGTAGTGGATGGTCTACCATGTCGGGGAGGAAAATTCTTAAAGAAGCTTTGCCAAGGTGGCCAAATTCGTGGGCCTTGGTGGGCCTCAACCAAGTGGGCTTCAATTTGGGGTTTAAAGGGGGTTTGGTTAGGGTTTGAGATGCTATCAACCCCAAATCCAATTTTTCTTGGCCCAATCAAAATTTTAAAGTTTAAAAGGTTGGATAATGATGTCATAACAATAATTTGAGAAATTAATAGCATGTGAAAGTGATTTAATCAAGTGATTAAACACAATGCTAGAAATCGGATCAAAAGAGGTTTGGAGGCCAACTTTAGGGTTTGGGGAAACCGTTTAGGGTTTCGGTTTCAACCAAGCTTTTGGGGTTTCAATTAGATTCCAACCATTTAGGGTTTTGCTAGGGATGAAACCCTCTTTGGTCTGGCACAAAAACAGATGAAAAAGAATAGGGTTTCACTTAGGTGGCATGGTCTCACACTTTGATTCCTTTATAATCCAACTCATGGTTCCTCTTTGTGCCAAGTGTCTAATACTATTCACTATGTGTGACTAAGATCTTGCTATGTGTATAAATAAAACTTCTCTAACCTAATTTGGACATTCCACACTATGATTTTAAAAACATTGCACTTGGTGCGCTTATTGAGATTATTATTCACTCCAAAAAAATGCATAATAAACTTAGTACTAAAAAATCCTAAATATTCATATTAACCTATAGTGAAAATCGTTTACCAAAATTCAATCCCGAAGTGCTCCTGAAAATAATTTCGCAGTTTCGAACAGGTGTTTCGTCCGAAATTATGAAAATAAGTTATTACGCCATAAAATTCTAAATAATCAACTGAGTCTAATGGCGTAGACCATAACTGAATTTGACACTTCTAACTACATCAAATAAATAAGGACGCACTACTAGCACCATAACGAATGATAACTCAGGCTATACTGATAGACTAAAGCCTATGCAATGGTCAAATCATGAAAACTTACGGTGTTTTCATGAGGTTTCTAAAGCCTATAGAAATTCCACCAATGAATTTCTAGCGGGCTATTACATCGAGTCATCACGTAGTATGCGTGTGTTTGGCCAATTTTCTAGAGGATATAAGTCCTCAAAGTGTTTTTACACTGTGGAGTTGCTGTTGTTGGCACTTCCAGCTTCTCCTTGATCCTCCGAAAATATTTTTATAGCACTGTAAGTATTTCCTAAACAATCTTTTGAGATTTAAATATATTTTTGCACTAATTGATTATACTGTGTTCTGGTTGGTTCCGGACTGAGTCCGAGGAGTTCGGGGGTGAATGGATTGAGGACGGAGAATTTGATGTGGATTTGGTTATTGGGTATTATGGTTGTGGTTTGGTACACTACATATTGCACACATGTCATGTTTGTAAATTGAAAACTAGGTTTTCGTGTTATTGCATTCATGATCATGTGGTTGTTTTGAAAACTAGGTTTTCATGTGGATTGGACTTTTGGGGGTGTGTGTATCACGACCCCAAGTCGAGATGGGGCATTATCTCGGTGGAGCACATCTGCTCACTTGGGAGTGGAATATACTGAGTGACGTCCCCTAAGTTGTCGCTGGGCGACAACGGGATCAGACGAGTTACATGCCGACTCCGTGGCCCTTCTGCTGGCGGGGGCTAGAGGATGACCTGGCCACGAACGCACCGGGTGCGGAACTGGGCATCGCTCGTAAGGTAGCCAGGACGTGCGGATGGTCCATAGGGGAGACCATGGTGCATACGGTTTAATTGGATTAATTGGAAAAATGGTTGTTTTCTGGGAAAATAGCGTGACTATGTTTTTGTGTATCATTTTCTGGGAAAATGATGGATATTGATTTTTGGGCCATTTGCTAAGAAATGGTGGAAATGTTTTTATTGGAAATATTTTTTGGGCCAAAAGAGATTTTTGGCGTGTGTTGCATTTATTGCATATTGCATCGTATGCACCCATGGTTAGTTGCCTAAATATGTTTTTATTTCAGGATTGGTTAGGTTATAACTTACCTATGGTACCATTTAATGGTACTGCAGACTATGTTGATGATGATTTAGATGCCGAGCCTGAAGATTTGGCTCCGCCGGAGGAGTGATCTGGGAGCACTCGTGCTATGCCTTTATTTTTTTCAGCCTTGTATTATTATTTATGGGACCTTGGCTTTGTTTTTATGAGATTTGTATTTTGGATATTTGTATTAAACTAAAATTCTGGTACTAGTTAACTTAATTACTTTCCGCTGTGTATTTTATTTGTGCACTGTTTAATTTGTTGCACACACTTGACACTTATCGTTGGGATGCGTGACCGGGTTGTCATCATCCTGATATCATGATTCCCGAGGCTTTTTGTACGTGGGAGTCGGGGCGTCACAGTTGGTAGCAGAGCAGTTCGGCTCTGGGTAAAGCCACATGTCCCATAGGTGCAGTACCAGAAAGTTTTAAAGTTGTGATTTGAAATTGTTTTGTTTAAAGTATGTTATTTTTATTGGTTTCATTTATTTTATTGTTTGTCATTTTATTTTAATTGTTTTATTTTATGATCGATTATTTTGTTTATTTTAATTATTTATTGTGTACTTCTTCATTGTTTTATTCATTTTGTCGTATGTTATTTTATTTATGAAATTTTATTTTATTTGAGAGATTTTTGTTTTGTGTTAGTTTTATTTTGTTTGAGGCATGCTACTTCAATCGTTTTAATTTATTGTATGTTGTTATACTTGGTTGGTTTTATTCTATTTTATTTCGTGGCATTTGGTTGTATTTTAACTTATTCTGCTATAATTATATTTTAATCGGTTTGAGTTAAAAAGGGGGTTAAGGGTTACGCTATGGCAGGAAGATGGTACGACCATGAATATCATTGTTAGGCTTGAACATTTAGTGTAGTAGGCCTGAACTCTTAGCAATTGGTTTGTTTTAATATCGAAACTTGAAGGGAACGACGTGGTCTAGGTGAACTCTATGGAGTAGGAACTCAAGTCGCAGCTGAGGTGGGAATAACTTTAGTTCGCCTAGGATACTTGAGGTCTTAAGTTCCATAGAATTATGTGTTGAGCCTATGGAGTAGGAGGTTGTAACTTCAACGAACCTAAGGATAGATTTATGAGAAGTTATCTAAGGTTTGGGGCCCTATAGTTTTTAGGAAATAAATTTATGGGTTGAAGGTGGTAGGTTCAACAAGCAATTGAGGGACTAATTAAATTAGAAGTTTTAAATTTTCTCGATTCGGTTAAGCACTTTGGTATCATTTGTGGTTTTAGAATTTTGCAAGTTTTAAAAGGTGAGTGTTTTAGATTTAAGGTCATCGATATTGAGGATTTTGAAAAACTGATTCTTATCTGGTTTAAGGTTTTAGAATTGCAAATTTGAAGGACTGATTTATAATAGGATTTGAGTTCTTAGTTTGGTAGACTTGGTACGCTAGCTTGATCTATTCTGGAGGTTGATTAGTCTATAATCATATAAGTGGGGTTGATTAGAGTTGAGTTACTAATATGAGAAATCTTTTCAAGGGAAAATTTCTTTAAAGATGGAAGGTAAGGATCTAGTTCATGTATTTTCTAAGGATTGAAGATGTCGACCTAGTTTGGTAAATGATTGTTATTAGTTCGAGGTTTTAGTGGCAAGTTTTAGAATTAATCCATATCAATTTTAAGGATGATAGATGGTGTGGACCTAGGAAAAGATTCTTGTTGTTTTTCGAGAATATAGGTCCAGATGAAGGAAATGATAATGATAAACCACTTGCACGTTTGGAGGATTTTTGGGTTCGGCTACGGGTGCGTGAGATCAATGCGTAGTAGTGGTGAGTGTGTATGGATTTTGGAGAGTACATGTCCTAATTGCATTTTTGTTGGAAGAAGTGGTTTTGGTAGGTGTTAAAGAGAAGATGACATGACAATAGTAAGTTTTAGAGACCTTGGCCTTGAGTTTTTGTGGAGTTGATTGTAGTGTACAACCGAAGCGGGTTACTCGATGAAATGATGATTGGCAATATTTGTTGTGATTACTTTCAGGAATTAATTGTGACTTGAGGTCACATAGAAATTTAAATTTTTGAGACTATACTTCCCTCTGGAAATGGAGCACCAAGTTGAGTGAGTTAAGGCCATTGTTATTTAATTTGAAGAGAGTTGATGGGTTGCCATGTATGATGTATGATAAAATCTTGGAAGTTGAAGCTTAGGCATTAACGGTGGATAGCATAATCAAGTATGGGAGTTAATAAAGCATTAGGATTCTTGGATGTTGTGCAATAGTTTTTGGTGGATTGAAGGGTTGAGCAGTATGACTTTCCTTGAGGTTTAATAGTGATGTGCTATTGAATGAGCTAGTTGTGCTAGTACTAGTTTATGGGAGCAGAAGTAGGTGGGCGAGTTACCAAGAAGGTTTCGGCAATGTTTTGGTGAAGTCAAGGGTAGTTCATGATGAGTTAGTCACCGCTAGATTAGATAATATTTAGAATTTAGTTGATAAACTTTCGGGTTTAGGTTGTCGGGTAGAAGTTTATAGGTGCTCTTATTGGTTGACTGGAATGGATTTGAGCCTTTTAAGGTAAGTTTCTTATCTTGAGATGAGCGGGTGTATTTTGGAATATGTGTGATAATTCATGATTTTGGAAGAGGGTATTTTCTACCGTTTGTGGTAAGAGTTTCTTGGCTAGTAGGTATGGAGCTACCTTGTACTCAATGGTGTTATTTTATGAGGACATAAATTTTCGATATGTGGTGATTATCAGAGTGCGCAGCAGGAGCATGATTCTTTGGTTGTAATTAGGAGTTTAAAATTTTGTGTTGATTTTGAGGAATTAGTGGTGACTAGAAATTTTGAGAAGATACGGTATAACCATCAATTTCGTTATTGCTTGTTAACTTTGGAAGTGGCCATTAGGTTACCAAAGTGTAGTATGAAATGAAGGTCTGGAAGTTATACCATAGGAGTCGATTGAGGTTAGTACAGATTATCGAATGAAGCTTTTAATCATTGGGATTCCTTGAGTGTTGTATTAAGTTTTGTGGATATGGAGATCTTGGATTACGTGGCTGCTCTAGGAGTAAGAGACGAGATGTGCCATTGGGAGATTAGTGCGAGTATGATGGAATCGCCTATGGGAGTAGACTTGGAAGAGTGTGACTCATGCTTGTTTGGAAGTTTTGATGGTATGTTTTTCTCAAGCATGTTCTGAGTTGTATCTTGAATCCTGCTTTGGGCGCTAATGTTTGACCTTGCCAATTTCAACGACGAAATTTTATTTAAGGGGGGAAAATTGTAACATTCTGGATTTTAGTGTATTTTTAATGAATGATTTATTTAATTTATTTAGTGATTAATTATCTTGTTTTAAAATTTTGAGAGTTTTTAAATATTATTTTATAATATTGTAAGTTGTGAAAATTAATTTTTATGTTGGTTTCTTAATTTTATTTGCTGTTTTGCATTTAAAGTGATTTTTAATTTAAATTGGCTTGTTTTTGGATTTCAAAATAATTATTGTTTTATTTAAATCTTTCATTGCGTTTGGATTATTTTATTTATTTAGTAGTTTTAAAATCCTCTTCGTTGGATTTTTCGGGACCCAAGATGAAAAGACTGGATCTCTCTTTTTCCCTCCACTTTTTCTTTTCTCTTTCCTTTTCTTCTCTTTTTTTTCCTTCTTTCCCGCGGACCCTCTCTCCCAGCCCGACCCTCTCTCTCTCCTCTCCACCATGCGTTTCAGCCATCCCCACACAGCGCCGCCTCCGGCCGCCCGTGGTCAACACCGTCGACACCACCGCCTTCCCCGTGCGCCGGCGAGTCACCCCACCAAAACTCAGGTCGGCTAACGCCGCCGTTAGCCGCCGGGAACCGTGCGAAGCCGTGAGCTTCACTTCGCCGTTCCGCCGCCGTCCAGCCACTATTAGCCACAATTTCTTTACCACCTCTTCACCGACCCTCAAGCAAACTTTTAGACCCTACATCAGCCCCCATCCGTCTCCGGAGCCTCCCCATCGAACACCACTTCCATTTTGCACTATACGGCCTTAAAACACCCATTTCCGTCGTCACCCATGGCCAAAAGCCACCACCACTAGCTTCACCACCTCCCATAGACCCTACCCTACCATTCCCAAGTCTTCGTTTGACCCTGTGTGAAATTTGGGTTTCACTGTGTATTTTGGCCACAGTGTTTTTACACTATGGAGTTGCTGTTGTTGGCACTTCCAGCTTCTCCTTGATCCTCCAAAAATATTTTTATAGCACTGTAAGTATTTCCTAAACAATCTTTTGAGATTTAAATATATTTTTGCACTAATTGATTATACTATGTTCTGGTTGGTTTCGGACTGAGTCCAAGGAGTTCTAGGGTGGATGGATTGAGGACGAAATATTTCATGTGGATTTAGTTATTGGGTATTATGGTTGTGGTTTGGTACACTGCATATTGCACGCATGTCATGTTTGTAAATTGAAAACTTGATTTTCGTGTAATTGCATTCATGATCATATGGTTGTTTTGAAAACTGGGTTTTCATGTGGATTGGACTTTTGGGGGCGTGTGTATCACGACCCCAAGCCAAGATGGGGCATTATCTCGGTGGAGCTTCTCTGCTCACTCGGGAGCGGAATATACTGAGTGACGTCCCCTAGGTTGTCGCTGGGCGACAACGGGATCGGACGAGTTACGTGCCGACTCCGTGGCCCTTCTGCTGGCGGGGGCTAGAGGATGACCTGGCCACGAACGCACCGGGTGCGAAACTGGGCATCGCTCGTAAGGTAGCCAGGACGTGCGGATGGTCCATAGGGGAGACCATGGTGCATATGATTTAATTGGATTAATTGGAAAAAAGACTGTTTTCTGATAAAATAGCGTGAGTATGTTTTTGTGTATCATTTTCTGGGAAAATGATGGATATTGATTTTTGGGCCATTTTCTGAGAAAATTGTGGAAATGTTTTTATTAGAAATATTTTTTGGGCCAAAAGAGATTTTTGGCGTGTGTTGCATTTATTGCATATTGCATCGTATGCACGCATGGTTAGTTGCCTAAATATGTTTTTATTTCAGGATTGGTTAGGTTATAACTTACCTGTGGTACCATTTAATGGTACTGCAGACTATGTTGATGATGATGCAGATGCCGAGCCTGAGAATTTGGCTCCGCCGGAGGAGTGATCTAGGATCACTCGTGCTATGCCTTTATTTTTTTCAATCTTGTATTATTATTTATGGGACCTTGGCTTTGTTTTTATGAGATTTGTATTTTTTATATTTGTATTAAACTAAAATTCTGGTACTAGTTGACTTAATTACTTTCCCCTGTATATTTTATCTGTGCACTGTTTAATTTGTTGCACACACTTGACACTTGTCGTTGGGATGCGTGACCAGGTTGTCATCATCCTGACGTCACGATTCCTGAGACTTTTTGTACGTGAGAGTCGGGGCGTCACACGAAGTGTTTCTCTAATTTTTGTAGAGAATTTGGAGTCAATAAATTTGTCAGTGGGGTTTCTTATTTATAGAGAATGAAATGGCACTTGTGAAAAGTCACAACTTATTTAAATAAAATGGTACTTGTGAAAGGGTATTTGTGAAAAGTCACAACTAAAATAAAAGAACACTTTTGAGAAGTCACAACTTTTCAAATATTAGAGAATACATTGAAAATGTTTCTAATTCACCAAAGGACACAACCTTTTGTTTGGTTGTTAAGCGATTAAGGCTCCTATCCCCAAGAGGTATGCATTGGTTCAAGTCACCATGACACCTTTTCATTTAAATCTAAACAAACGAACAAATACATTGAACAATGGTAATGATTCACATTATTTTTTACTTAACATTAAATATTTCAATCATTTTTTAAGTTTAAAAACCAACAATCCCCCACCTGATTAAAACATTTTAAAAGACAGAATAGAATAAAATTTTCTTTGGGCTAAGTACTATGCATCAATAGAGGAAGCTTGTGGCTTTGAATGTCTACCTAGTGTTAGCATGTTTCCATCTGGAAGATCTATGGTGAACCAAGTCTTAAACCAAAATCTTTTAACTCAGGCTTCTCCACACCACACACATATTACAACATATATCAAGTTCCTTTTAAGGTAGTGCATAAAGGTCGTGCTCCGTATCTTGGATTCATGAGCGCTCTGGGGAATAACCCAATTACCAAAGACTGCGGCCCCGCAATCACACTCATATAGGTGAGTCATCTAAGGGTACCTGCAATTCAATTCCTCACCTTAGTCTTGGACTCATTCAAAGCATTTCGATTTTTCTTTGCCATTGCATTTGTAGCACTCACACCCTAGAGATGGACCTATAATAATATTTTAATAGTGCTATCCAATCACTCAAATAGTTTGTTCTTCCTATTGAACCTTCTTCTTGGGTCTCCAATCAGAAGGTTGGGTTGTCGCTACCGGTGAGTTAATTAATGGACTTCAGTCCCATCATCCTTGATGTACGTATAACCTTCAACTTTGCCAGTCCTTTCGTCTAAGGACCTACTAGGTTATCTTCTGACTATACATATTCCAAAGTCAGGTATCCTGATTGTCACAAAGAATAGAAATAACTAGCATTGGTTTTTTAACTAGTAGAATTTCTGATAATAAATTCTTAAGCCACTCTACCTCATATCCAGTAGTATCCAAGCCTAGCAATGCAACCTCCATAGTAGATCGTAAAATCATAGTTTGCTTGGAAGATCTCCAAGCCACAACTACTCCACCAAGAGTGAAAATATATCCACTCGTTCCCTTACGATCTACTGTGTCAATTATCCAACTAGCATCATTGTATGCTTCTAATACAGTGGGATACCCAAAATAATGGATACCATATGTTATGGTTCCTCTCAAATATTTAAGAATTCTATCTAATGCCTTCCAATGAGAATTATCAAGCCTGCTAGTATATCTTCTAAGTCTACTCACAGCATATGAAATATCAGGTCTAATAGACTTAGCAATATACAGTAATGTACCAATAATCTGGAAATATCTCAGTTGTGACATAGGATCTCCAAGATTCTTACTTAAATGCAAACAAGAATCAAGAGGAGTACTGACAGGTTTGCATTCGAATCTCTCAAACTTTTTAAGAATCTTTTCAAGATAATGAGATTGATTTATGCTAATACCATCATGAGATCTCATTAATTTAATACCAAGAAATTCTTGTGCCTCTCCAATGTCTTTCATGTCAAAATTCTTAGATAAAAAATTTTTAACATCAAGAACAATATCTATATTGGTACCAGAGATGATAATATCATTAACATAAAGACATAGCATTACGCATGCACCATCAACTATTTTAGTGTATAAACACTTATCAGATTCATTTATCTTGAAATCATAAGATAAAATTATTTCATCAAACTTTAGGTGCCATTATTTAAGGGCTTGCTTTAAACCATAGAAAGATTTAATAAGTTTACAAACTTTCCTTTCCTGTCCTGGAACCACAAACCCCTTTGGTTGATCCATGTAGTCTTTACAAACTTTCTCTTATTCTAGATCGCCATTAAGAAATGTAGTCTTTACGTCCATTTGGTGGACCTCAACTTTATGGATCTCTGTTAGAGCAATTAGAACAAGAATTGTGGTTATTCTAGTAACAAGAGTATACGTATCAAAATAATCGATACCTTCTCTTTGTGTAAAGCCCTTTGCAACCAGCCTAACTTTGGATTTATCAATAGTACCATCAAGTCTCAATATCCTTTTAAAAATTCTCTTACATCCAATGGTTTTACGTTCAGGAAGAAGATCACATAAGTTCCAAGTGCCATTAGTCTTAAAAGGTTCTATCTCATTATTTACTGTTTCTTTCTAGAAAGCAGAATCAATGGAAAGCATGGCATCCTTGAAAGTCAATGGGTCTTCCTTCATAGAATAAGTATAAAAATCATGTCCAAAATCTTTTTCCTTTCTAACTCATTTTCCTCTTCCAAGTTTATTTTCTAATCCAGATGCACTCTCAGGATTAGATATAATGGTAAGTTGACTACTGGTGGAAGAAAAACTGACTGTAGGTAAAGATATTTCTAATTTATTTTTGAAAGGAAATAGATCTTCAAAAAATGTTGCATCTCCAGACTCCATTATGGTGTTGGGATCAATACCATGGGCTTCTGATTTAAAAATCAAAAACCTATATGCAGAATTATGTCTAGCATCAATGAATACTACATCTACTATGTTGGAACCTATTTTTTTTTCTTAACTTTTGAAGCATTAACCTTTGCAAGACAACCCCAAACTCTAAAGAAATTCATATTGGGTATTCTACCCTTCCAGAGTTCATACGGTATCTTTTCAGATCCTTTAAATGGTACTGATTACACCCAAAGAATAACGCGGTAGTTGTAGCACAACTTTGGAGTGTCGATTCCACAAAGAGACAAATTAAAAGAATAGTAGAAGGAACAAAGAAACTAAAGAAAAATATTAAATGATTAATGGAGAAAAAAGATTAATTATAAATGCAAATTAAAGTGAAGCAAAGTGAATAAAGGAAAAAGTACTCAAATTTGATGAACAGTAAAGCGTTAGGAGTCCCTTACACAAATCTGGTTTTTTAATTAGTCTTAATTCATTGAATAACTCAATTGGGAACTTAATTCCCAAAATTCCCAATTGGAAGGTATAGATTTATAAACCAAAATTAAACTAAATGTAAACCTTTGAAAAATCATTTACCACTTTTAAAATACGTAAATTATTATCACTATTGAGAAAATCCAATGACAATGATCGAATCCATAAACAGAATAAATTTTATGATTATTCGGAGAAGAAAACATCAACAATGAATTGAGAATGATAAAACAAAATAGTTTTAGTAATTGAAAATCAAATACATAAATTAAAAATACCATCTAAGGTGCAAGTTCATCCCTAGCCCAACTTGAGAATTTAATTACCCATAAATATAATGGACAACAAAAATCTCAAGAGAAAAAATAATGCAAAACGGCAGCCATGGAAATTAATTTTGTCATTTTGTTCTTCAGTACTAATCCATCTCCCTCTTCTTCAAAAAATCCCAATTTCGTGCTAATGAAATACTTATATAGGGTAGGAAAGAAACCCTAATGTCTTCATATTTATGCATATAAAATGGCCTAAATTTTAGGACTCATCTTGGCAGCCACGTATGCACTTCAGGAGTTCAAATTTAGAAATCTTTATTAGCGACAAATTTGTAGCCCGTTAAGATATCTTTCCAACGCATCAAGAATCGCATCAATCCGATATCTAAGTGAAAAGGTACAATCAAAATACTAAAGTATATACTGGCTGTCTTCTAGCAAATTTTTGACTGACTTTTTCTCTTGATTCAAATTACTCTCAAACCCCATCATTATCCTTATTTGAAGAGTCCTACAATCGTTGAAAGTTCTTAAATTGTTCCAACGTCTTGCCCACTTGAAAGTCTTTTGAATTTGACTGGGTTTTGACTTGCTCTTTTATAGACTTTGAAATTAGACATAAAAATCTGCTCAGGAGTATCCCAAAGTAAATAGAAACTCAATTCAAAAATATACATTAATTCCTATAATTTCTATTCACATTTAGCATTTTATTCCAATAATAGGGTATTTAGAGTGCACTTTCATATACTCATCAAGTACTCTATTCAAAATAAAACAAAATGCAAGTATTGCTTCCCTCCACCATTGTTCAGGTAGGCCAGAACTAGAGAGTATGCATTTGACCATATCTAGCAAGGTTCTATTTTTTTCTTTCAGAAACATCATTGAATTGAGGAGAATATGGGGTGGTTTCCTCATGTGTAATATCATTTTCCTCACAGTATTGAACCAATTGATTAGAGAAGTATTCACCTCCTCTATCAAGCCTGATAATTTTAATCTTTCTCTCCAATTAGTTTTCATCTTCAGTTTTATAAATGAAAAATTTACTAAAATATTAGTCTTTTGTTTTCATCAAGTAAACATAACAAAATTTAGATATATCATCTATAAAAGTAATGAAATATTTATTATCACCTTTAGAGGAGGCACCATTTAAATAGCAACCATCACTATGAATTAATTCAAGTAGCAACGAATTTATTATAACATATTTAAATGGCTTTCTAGGCTGTTTTGATTGAACACAGATTAAACATTTTTCATCCAAATTAACAAGAACTTTAGGAATAATCTCTAAATCCATCATTATTTTAACATTATGATAATTAACATGGCCTAATCTAGCATGCCATTTTGAATGCCATATTGAAGATGAATGTGTAGAAAATGTAAATTTATTATTAGAATCAAATTTTTCTACTACATTATTTTGAATACTTATTACAAACAAACAATCACTCACATAACCTTTCCCCACAAATTACTCATATTTAGTTACAATAACTTTATTGGATTGAAAAAATAAGGTGTAGCCTGCCCCATTAAGTAAATCCACTAATTAGGTTTCTCCTCGCCTCTAGTACGTAAAATACTTCTTCTAAAGGAAGAGTATTTCTAGACGTTAATTTGAGTTCAATTTTTCCTACTCCAAATACTTGTGCAGAGGTGGAGTTACCCATATTTGCGGTGTTTGGAGACCTTCCCCTTGGTTTCGCTTAAATATTTGGCTTGTCGCTCATCTGATCATGCTCCAATGCTTCTTGGCCTGAAGGCCCCTTTCTTGAGGTATGTACCGACTTCTTTTAAGTTCCAAAAGATGTGGACCTTGCATGAGGATTTTTGGAGGTGTGTTTCTTCCATGTGGTAGGAGAATTTAGGAGGGTTGGGACTGTGGAAGCTTGCCTCAAAATTAAAACGACTTAGAGTAGTGCTGCGTGGTTGGAACAAGGAGATCTTTGGGTGGACGGGAGCGCTTATTAAACGTCTAGAGGCATGTGTTGAGGATGGGGAAGCAAGTCTTCAAGAAGGGTTCTCTGAGGAGGTTGAAAGAGATGTTTTAGCCTCTAGATTGGAGCTCTCTGTTTGGCGAAACACGCATCGCACAGCAAGTAAAAAATGCTTGAATTGATCATAGTGAGATTAACTCTTCATTTTTTAAAGCATTGCAGATTAGAAGGGTCAGCACGGTTAAGGAAATGAGGTAGGGCGATGGCCGTGTTTTATGTTCCCTGGAAGAGATACACGAAGTTGCAGTGGAGCATTTTCAGGAATTTCTGCAATGCCATCCCAGTAGCTCCCTTCCAGACTTGTCGGCATTAATTTAAGAGGGGGTGGCGCAAGAGGAAAATCTTCTGTTGTGTCGTGTGCCTACCGAGAAAGAGATCAATGATGCTTTATTTTCCATCCCAGAAGATAGCAACCCAGGCCCTGACAGATTCGGATCTAGTTTTTTTCAGCATTGTTGGGTTTTAGTGAAAGATGACTTGATGGAGGCGATATGGGATTTCTTTAGGGGCTCCCCTCTGTCAAGGTTTTATACTGCATCCTCTATAGTTCTAATTCCAAAAGTTTTAAACCCCACATCTTTTGATAATTTTAGGCCATTCAGTCTTTGCTCTGTAGTCTACAAAATCTGCTCAAAAATTATGGTAGCCCGTTTGACATTGGTTTTGAATCGTATTATTTCATTGGAGCAAGGTGCTTTTCTTCCCGGGCGTTCTATCTTTGATAACATCAGTCTTACTCAAGAGCTCGTTCATGACTTAAATAAGTCAGTTAGAGGGGGAAATATAATGGTGAAAATTGACACAGCCAAGGCATACGACACTATTGACTGGAAGTTTTTATTTCATGTGTAGAAAGGATTCGGTTTCTCGGTTGAAGTTTGCAACCTCTTATCGCAGTGTGTTACTACTCCCTGGTACTCTGTTGACATGAATAGGACAGTTAAAGGCTTCTTCAAAGGTGGTAGGGGACTTCGCCAAGGGGACCCCCTCTGGCCTTACTTATTCATTCTTGTGGAGTAGATTTTTTCTAGACTTTTGAAAAGAAAGTTTGAGACTGGTAAGATTGGTTTTTATACTCATCTGCGTAGGGCACCTCTCATAACACATCTACTGTATGCGGATGATATGGTGGTATTTGCAAATGGGAGTAAGAAGTCGGTTAAGGAGATCAAGGATGTTCTTAGCCTTTATGCGCAATGGTCGGGTCAGTGGGTGAATGAGGGGAAATCTTCTATTTTTTTCTCTCAGAAAATTTCAGTCTCTCGACGTCGTGAACTGCTGTTATTTACTGGTTTCTCTGAAGGAAAGTTTCCAGTCAAATACTTAGGGGTGCCAATTATTTTTGGGAGGATGAAGGGGATTTATTTGGAAGAGTTAGTTCAACGTATTCGGCAGAAAATAGAAGGATGGAAGGCCAGGCTTTTGTCCTCTGGTGCTCGACTAATTCTGCTAAAACATGTTCTTGCAGGTATGCCTGTCCATTTGTTGGCTGTTTTGAGTGTTCCGAAAACAGTGTTGGCATGCTTGCACAGGTTGTTTAGTTTTTTCTTTTGGGGCTCGGTGAATGGTAAATCAAAAAGGAAATGGATAAAGTGGGACACCCTTTGCAAGCCGTTTGATGAGGGGGGAGTAGGTTTGAGGAATCTTTATGAGGTTCAAACGGATATGCACACTAAGTTTGCTTGGAATTTGTTGACTACTAACTCTTTGTGGACGAGGTTCTTCCAATCAAAGTACGTTCAAAATCAACACATCTCGATGGTAACTCCAACTAAAGGATCTTGATTCTGGAAGATGGTCATGCGGGTAGTACCGGTGGTACTTCAGCACTCAAAATGGCTTGTGAAAGTTGGCAATGTCTCCTTCTGGAGGGACAAATGGCTGGAACAGGGGCCTTTAAATGCACAAGTTAGTCTTGCAAATCACCCAAACCTGATGGTTAAGCAGTGCATGGTGAATAATAGCTGGGATGTGGAAATGCTAGTACAACTCGTCAGTCAGGAGCTAACGGACAGCCTTGTGTCTGAAATTAGTGGGTTAAGAAAAGGGGCTGATATTTTGGTTTGGCTGGGCAATTCGGATGGGTGTTTCACGGCCAAGAGTGCATGGAACATGGTTTGAGTCACAGCCCTGAAAATACAATGGTCAGAATGCGTATGGCATGCTGCTTTGCCAAGAAAGTTCTCAGTGATCATGTGGAAAGCCTGGCATCACAATCTCAGTGTAGATGATCGAGTTAGGCGAATTGGCATCCCGTTGGTATCCAAGTGTGAGTGCTGTGAGGAGGGGAATTTTAAGGATTTAAATCACGTGTTATATGGGGGGAGGATTGCAGTAGTGATTTGGAAATTCTGCTCGAGTCTAGTTGGAATTCCGTATGTTGCAAATCGCACATGGAGAGAAATGGTGGAGGTGTGGTTCAAAAGCACCAAAAGGTCATCGCAGGTGGGCAACCTAGTTGGGCTAATTCCAAGCATCATCACATGGAGGTTGTGGGTCTGGAGGTGCACAGCAAGGATGGAAGGAAAAAGGGAGTCCATTACAGCGTTATGGCACTCTGTGAAGCATTGGATTAGTTGGGTTGGAGTGAAATTACAGGTAGCTTCTAGACTAGAAAGAAGGGACATTGGGATATTGAAGATGCTGAAGCTACCGATCAACATTATACAGAAGAAGCAAATAGTAGTGGCTTGGACTAAACCAGGTACGGGTTGGCTGAAACTAAACATTGATGGAAGTAGCTTACAAAATCCAGGAGATCTGGGTTTGGGCGGAGTGCTGCGGGATGAAAAAGGAAGACTTAAATTTGCATTCACTGCTAGCTCGGGCAGAGGCACTAATAATGAAGCTGAATTTATGGCTCTACTAATGGGTGTTAAGAAGTGCATGAACATGGGCTTTAACAATGTCATTTTAGAAATGGATTCGCTGTTGGTGGTACATTGGTTAAGGGAAGGCAAGTGCAGTTTATGGTACTTGGAAGACTTTTGGGAAAAGCTGAGAAGAATGCTAATGCAAATGAATGTTCAAATCCTACATGCCTATAGGGAAGGTAACATGGCAGCAGACTACCTGGCTAGCCTGGGCAATAAGGGTTGCAACAAAGTTTGGCTACCACATGACGAGCTTCCGCATTTGCTAAAGGGGATACTTAGAACAGACCATTAAGGGTTTACCTTACTTAAGAAAAGTCTGAAGATGAAGGGAGGCACAGTTTTCTACAGAAGTAGTGTTTTAGGTTGTCTTAGGCGTTAGGCTTTTCTGTTTTATGTCATTTTTTAGCAGTTTTACGTCTCATGTTTTATTTTACGTTTCATGCGCCGAGGTCTTGTATAAGGTTTCCTTGACCAAAAGTAAGGACTTTAATAATAAGGAGACTTGATCTCCGACTTTAGTTTAAAAAAAAAGAGGTGGAGTTACCCATCATCACTTTCATGTCGCTTGTATCCTAATATGTTGAAAAAATATTGCGGTTAGAAGTGACATGTACATTAGCTCATGTGTCTACTATCCAATCAGTAGCACTACAAGCCAGATAAACTTGAGGACTTATGGTTACATACCGTTTATCGGTTCCAACGGAGTCAATCCCAGAAAGCACCATATGAGCTTGTGGGTTAGGCAATCTTGGTTATTCATTGCCTTGATTTTTCCTCTTCTTATATCAACAATTTCTGGCCAAGTGACCCAGTTTGTTACTGTTAAAATAAATGGGTCTCTTATCTTTGTTGATATAGGACTTTAGTTTCAAATTATTTCCATAATTAGTTTTACCCTTATTGAATTTGGACTTCTGATGTAATGGGTTCTTATGTGTTTTATGATCTTTTACAATATGTGATTTAGACTGGAAATTAGAAACCAATGGTGGAACAGGATCATTTTCCCAGTGTTGTTCTTAGATCCTAATGGTAGAGATCAAGGTTTCCATGGTCATATCTTCATTCTTATGTTTAAGAGATAGGCCAAAATCCTTCCATGAAGAAGGCAACTTGTCTATTGTACAAGCAACTTGGAGACACTCGGTAATACTCATTTCTCGTTCGACCAATTTATGGTAAAGGATAGTTAACTCATGGGATTGCTCTACCACAGATTTAGAATCATCCATCTTAAAGCCAAGAAACTGGCTTGCGGTGTACTTATCCATTCCGGCATCTTATACATCATATTTTTTATCAAGAGCATTCCAAATATCTGTAACATACCAATCGTAGTTTTGGGGGTATATTAGTAAATCAATTATTATTATTATTATTATTATTATTATTATTATTATCAGATTTTACAATTTTTAGTTTTAATAATTATTAGTATTGGTATTATTATAACTATCAAATAATTTTTTTATTATTGATTGTTTTAATAAAATTTTTATCATATTTTTAGTGTGAACCGATTCGTGCAACCATTAGAATCCTTCAGTTTTTTTTCTCTTCCCATCTCCACCTGTAGACTTGCAGTGCTTATCCCCTATCTAGTTGAATAAACTCCTAATGGGAATCCAACTCTCAACCTCAAACTTGAGTAGATCTCCTTATGGCTCACGTCTTTCACCTCCCCCTTGCCTATAAAAGCAACCTGAGACCTCCTGAATTACACACACAAACCATATAACAGAGCGACCAAAGCCTCTGATTTAAACACTGAAATCCTTTAAGCCTTCGTAACAAGTCCTCCTGTTGCCAACACGTGAGCTTCACTCATCGGCATCACCACTGCCCAGCAGCCACCCACACGGAAACTACCAAACTCCTCCACGTCTCCTCCCCAGCACCAACCATCACCCACGACATCTCCACTCCCCCAGCCAACATGAAACCGCAGCCCCTATTTTGTACCCATAAAACAGAGCCACCAAGCAAAGAAACAGTAGCAAATCGAGAACCCACCTCCCTTAGCCAAGTCAGCCACCTCACCGGAAACGGCCATAGAAACCGCCGACCATCTCTACCTCGTCGAGCCCACTTCGTTTCGGTAAGCCGCTGCCGTTTGCCACCCTCTTCACCCTTTGTTGATTTCAGTTTATTAATTCTCTCTCTCTATCTCTCTCTCACTGCATCGAACCCCCATGTTAGAGAACCACCCAGTTGCACTCAGAGGACCCCTCGCTAGTCGCCTGAACCACCGCACGTCAACTCTTCCCTCAGTGACAAGTTACGACTTGAGATTTAGGAAGAAGCGCAATAACGTAAGTTATTTGATCACAAGATTAGGATCATCACAGTTTAGCTTATATATAAGTATTATTCAAGCCAGTTCATTGATAGCCAATTTTTATGTACCACTCATGTCATCCAACATAGCACACGATCATGTCATTCCGCATTATGTTCAGATTCTGAAATTATAAATATGTATGTATTATGTCATGCATCTCATGGGCATAAGACACATAAGCTACCTTAACTTCAAGTGCAAGATAAGATCAGATCAGTTAATCAGATGGCCATTCAGATACATGGTACCAATGCAGTTCAGTTTCAGGGTGGATGTGCAAGCCACAGACTCAAGCGTGGTCCACCATAGTATGCCAGAATACTATCAGCGGCTCCCCTCGCGGCCACAGGATGTGGGGCCGGTATACAACCTCACACACAGGGTTAAGTGTGTTGACCAGTCAGTTAAGTCAGAATAGTCAGTTAAATCAAATCAGTCAGTTAATTTAGATAAATCAGTCATGCACAGCATAAACATTAGTATGAACAGTCATGAATTTTAAGTTCTCAGCATGAAAACTTTTATGAAAACCTTACGTTTAGTATGTTAACGTTGTGATGGATTTCTTAATGAGTATTCGACTCATTTTAGTTTATTTTCATGTTTTTAACCACCCAGGTGAGGATGATGATTACAAGCAGGCAGGTCATGATTAGAAGGAGCAGTTATTTTAGTTTCAGACCTTCTAGAATGAAATTTATTTTATTGTTTTTATGACATAAATTATTCAGTTTATTCTTTTAAGTTTTTTTGAAGACATTTATATCAGACAAAGTTTTATGCCTAATTTGTTTTCTTAAATATGAGATCTCTTGCCGGGTTTATTTTATGAAAAACATGTGACACTCCTAGCCTACGGGAATGGGGTGTTACAATATCTTTGGCAGATTTAATGTGTAGGTAAACATCAAAATATGTATCACTTAAATTATTTAAAATCCTACATCTACACAAATTATCTTTTTCTACATATGTTTGCAATTCAATAGTACGTGCGGGCTCATGTAAATCATCAAAAGGAGGATCATTTTTAATAAAAAAATATAATCCAAGCATTATAAGAAAGATTTTCATCTTTTCTTGCCAACGCTTAAAATTGACTTCCCAAACACTATTCTCTCTCCCCCTTTTCCCACTTACACGTCCAGATTCATAGGCTTTACATGTGTGACAAATGGCACGAGTCTTATGGCTTAGGCATGTCCCTATGGCTCTTCTAGGGTTTTTGGGCTCAAGTCCACTTAGTTGGCCGAAATCTAGGCATTTGAGTGGCCCTTTCTTTTGGACTTTGGATGCTAAATTACAAATCCAAGGCCTCTATCCAACTAGACCTAATTTCATGGCCTTAAAATAATATTAAGGCAACGAAAAATAAATACGGATGAAATCTAACTAGGTTCGGGTTATCATGCTTATAGAAAGCAATCTCTAGTATTTGTTTTGATTTAGACTTATTGTATAACTTTGGATTTGTGAATTTTTATGGAATTATGATTATGTTTTGGCATATAGCATTTTGGTACATTGTGTACTACTCAAAAAAGAATTATCCGTTGTGCATACTGCATACTGTTAGATGCATACTGGGTGCATTGCATCTTTAACTATCATAAATGGGGGTATGTGATCTTGTATTCTATGTCCCCACACTTCAAGCTCCATCAAAAACACATTGCAATAGTTTAGAGGTGTGGTTGGTGGTCATACACCCTATTTGCTTCAATGAAAAGATTGAGAACATATTGAAAGATAGTAGGGTAGCTTTGGACATAAATGTTCAAAAATGTGGCATAAGCTTGGCCTCCAAGTGTAGTAGTGGTTGCGAGGCTGTCGAGTCTGATTTACATGTTTTTAATGATTGTGATCTTGCTATATCTGTATGGCATCACTTCTCACAGATTTTAGGCATCTTAGATCTTTCAGCTTTGGGATGAAGAGATAAATTGCTAATTTGGTGGTCAATTTTTCATGGGAAAAATCATATTCATATAATTGCTCAATTAGTTCCTTGTTTAATACTTTGGGGATTGTAACTAGCAAGAAACTCAGCCAAATATGAAAGTATAATCAAGCCTACTTCTTGCATTATTTGGAAAGTTGTGAAATGATTACATGAATTAAATTTGATGATTAAACCATCAAGGGGCATTAAAAGGTTGGATGATGTTTCTATTTTAAGTCTCTTGAGAATTCCATTGCTGAAGACTAAACTGAAAAAATTTAGTTTAATTCGCTGGTTGAATCCCCCTACTGGTAGAATGAAACTTAATATCGATGGAGCCTCAAAGGGCAATCCTGGGCTTGCTGGCTGTGGTGGTATTATTTGAAATCACTATGGGTAGTTTATACATAGATTCTCCATTCATTTGGGGGTTGGTACAAATGTTTTTGCAGAGATTTCGTAGTTAGAGCTGGTCTTTTTTTGTGTTACCAGCTTGGTTTTTATGATGTCATTGTTAAATTTGATGCATTGCTGATAGTTAATTTGTATAGAGAAGGTAATGGTGTGACAGATGGATTAGCTAATCTTGGAGTTTCAAGTATTATTTTATCTTTCTCTTCTATTTTATAATTATCTAGAAGTTGGTATGGAATTTTTGTTATTGATAAATCTGGTTTATCAAATTTTAGATGGAAATAGTTCATTTGGATATTTGCTTTATTTCTATTATTTATACTTTGGAACAATTAATGTTAATAGTTTCTTTTCTTAGAATGAAAGGTTTTTACAAGAGTTTTGGTTTTGATATTTATGTAACCTTCAAAACTCTTACACCGATTGTAAAGGGTATTCCTCCACTATAAGATGGCTATTATTAAAATTGGGAGTACTGTACCTTTTGTAAAAAAAACAATAATAGCATGGCCACACCAACCATGTGCAACTAGTAGATATATTCTGGCAGGGGCCTCTTGCTATGGTATGTTACGAAGGCGGTAATGCTTGAAATTATTGCTTTTGGGCTCGCGAGGCGGTAAAATGCACTTGCGAGCCCAAAAGATGTTTTCTTGACTAGATAGAGCAAACATTTGCCAGATGCCCTACGAGAGGCTCAGGACAAGAAGGTGAAAGCTAGCGTTTTTATACCAGGAAAATAGTTTTGAAGGTTACTAATCATGTCAAAGAGGAATCTGCCTAGGGTTAAACTATGAAAAATGGTTGACCAAGTAGCTTGTCCAGGGTTTTTTCTTCCCCTTGTGATTTTGAGGAAAAAATGAAAACAAATGAGCGATAGTTTAGTTTTTGATTGATGTCATTTTCATTCGTTGTCGAGAGGGGCGATTTCGTATAATTTTACAGTAGCCAGCGACGAAGAAGTTGCACCAAGGGTAATTTATAAACACTGTTAATCCCCCGTACTGCAACTTCACCGTGGCAAAAGTAATTTCCATTTTACAGATGACAATGTCGCAATGCTAGAGACACAGGCAAACCAACAACAAAAAAATGTCTTCTCTGCGTACTTTAGGCACTTTTGGCCTATCTATTATGAACATCTCCGTATGAGTGATTTTTCAATTTTTCATGATACTTTTATTCGCTCTCTCTCTTTTGGCATTGTGCTTTACTTCCAAACGTCGTCCTTAGCCCTATGCATGTGTTCATTGGCTTTCCTGTCACTAACATACAAATCACACGCTGCAAATGTGCTATTACGTTTGTTGTCCATCCATAGTAATATAGGAATCTTCTTATCCCTTTTTCCATGAACATGATCGCTCAAAGTTTTCTGAAATTTGCAAATAACACTAAGAAATACAAAAGAAATCTGACATCCAACTGTATCTGCAGTAGGGCTCGTAAATAGTTTGTCTTGCCAGCTACTACACCACATTGAAGGGAAAAAAAAAATACCGAAATCTAACGGTTCTCAGGAGATAAGTTTCTGGGGCAGCCACAGCCTCGCATGTGGATCATATTGAGGTAGTTTCTGTTTCAATACTCGGTAGTTGGGAGCACATGGAACATGTATTTCAAAATACAAGACAACTAGAGATTATCAACAACGTACGACAAATAACACCGGCAATGTAAATATCTATCCTATATATAATACAGTAGTTCTAGGGACAACCGGCGTTGCGTCCCCGCCGCGTCCCCGGCTGACGTGGCCTATGCCACGTTAGCTGATTTAAAAATTAAAAAAAAAAAAAAAAAAAAAAAGCGGCAAATGAAATGAAAATGGGTTTTGGTTTCTTCTTTTTCGGTCTGTATGCTTTCAGTCGGTCTGAGAAGTGAATTCTCAAGTTCTGCAGTTATCCTACAGCAAGCGCTAATTTTTTTCCTTCTTGTTCTACCACAAGTTCAGCCAAGTCTTCAAACAATTAATGTAGGGGATTGCTTCAAGAATTAAATGATGAAGGTCTTAATTGCAACTTTAGGCTGAAAGTTCCTGCTAGAGCTCCCACTAGTTTTTTACTGGTGTTTTTTCAAGTCCTGCTAGCAGCCCACCAAGGTTGAATTCTGGGGGTCTCTTTCATTCTTTTGTGGCTTTTCAAGAATTTCAGGATAGCCTTGTTATATGTTCTTCGAAAGTGTCACCAGCTAAAGCCATGCATAGTCCCGATCAGTACCCTTCTAGACCCAAAATCGTAGAGTTTTTCTTCGAGACCAGACACGAGTTTTTCTTCCAGACCAAACGTGAATGATTGGATACCTTGGATTTGCAGAAAATTATTGGAAAGGATTAATCGAACCCATCAACAACTTCCTCTATAAAAATACCAAAGACATCACCAACCAAAAAAAAAAAAAAAATGAGGCATTTATTTTCTCCTGGATGCATCCTGGAAAGCAAGTCTGCAGCTTTTCTCCTGCTTCCAACGACGACTCGCACAGACCTATCTCTGCTTCAATTTCTATAGACCTCTCTTTAATTCTTTTCTCCTACCCACGCCGAAGACACAATCGAACCAGTCCATCATTCAAAATCAAACCAAACTTTACCCAAATCCACAACCGACCCATCATTTCGAAAGCGTTTTCTCCTACCCACGAAGACAACCACAGATCTTAGTTGTAGAAGACGACACCTCGCTTTGCTTTTTCTCCAAACAAAGTTTGCAATGAGGGAGACTTGAGGATGAGACTCGGACCCCCCCTTAAGACCCAAACCCATCAAAACAAAAAACGACACCGTTTATTTTTTTGCCACGTTGGACGCGAGGTCGCAGCGAGGACGCGAGGCCGGTTGTACACAGCGAGGAACATGTATTTCAAAATACAAGACAACTAGAGATTATCAACAACGTACGACAAATAACACCGGCAATGTAAATATCTATCCTATATATAATAAGTGTGAATAGCTGTGAACAGTATTTTATCGTCTCCGTGCAAATTATACCTTTTTTGTGTGTTTTGTTTTTTTTATCCTTCTACTCTAACATTTTGTGTCCGTTTATAAGAGGGTATTTTAGTCTTTACATCCTGTGATGTGAAATTATGTCAGTGATATTTTTCCCGAATCACACAAATCCTCTCTGTTTGTCTCTTCGTCTCCCTCGAGTTTTCTCTCTCAACTCAGACCCCGTCTCTTTTCTCTACATTTTTTTCTCCATTTTTTGTTCTCTTCTTCTTGTTCCTCGTCTCTATGTCGTTGCCTTTGAAGAAAAGGATAAAATTCTAAAATTTTATTTTCGCAGGAGTATTTTTTTTTTCTCAAGAGGGAGTTTATGAAATCAAATCAAAGCAAAGCAAAGCAAATATATAATTTCTACAAAATGAAACTTTATTTTTCCAAAACAAAAGGTAAAATTGTAGATCTGAACAATAGACAAAAATAAAAATAAAAAGATTTACCCAGGTACATCGACATATCTAAAGTAAAACTTCTCAGATCTAAACTAAAACGTCTAAATCTGTTGAAGTTTCTAAAGAATGGAGGTGAAACAGGGAGCTTCCAAGAGAGAGAGAGAGATGAAAAGCATGGAGAAATTAAGTGAAATGAAACGCCGAGATCTTGTTGGTGTTGATTAGGCTGAGAGAAGAAGCAAATCTTTGTGTGTGGTGTGATAGTGTGGGTGTGAGACAAACAGAAGAGAAGAAAAATTTGATAAATCGAGAAATAGATGAGAGGAAGCCTCTGGAATGTGGTTCCTAGGATAGAGAAAGAGAGAGAGGGGGGTGAGGATAATGTGAGTGTCGGCAGAGTTAAATAAATGAGTTTGTCTATAGAGCAGCCCCTGTAGCGCATAAGCCGTTGCACACCTTACGTGGATTTACTTCTTTTTTTTTTTCTCCTTCCTGCTGAAACTATTTGAATTTGAACCATATTTCCTTACGAACCCATCCCACTCCCGCGTCCTCCTCTCTCCCGTCGCCCAGCACCCTCGAGCGTCATCGTCCAACATCGGCGACGAGATTGGCCTACCTCTACCCATCGCCGCCCAGCTTTTTTTTCCCCACAGTCCATTTCGAACAAGAGGGAGGAGTTCACGGGGATCACTCGTCGCCCAGATCCCGCAATGCCCTCCCTCCATCAGCGCCACCGTGCGACACACCTCGAGTCATCGTGGTCCCTCTCGTCGCCCAGCACCCGCGGCTCGTCGACCTCCCTCTGCCCTTCACTGCCCAGCACCCGCAACTCCTACCTCTGTTTCTCTGCCCATCTGCTCAGCAACAAGAGGTAACTCCACATTATTACATTATTTGTACTGAAAGAGGTAAAGTTTGGGGCAGATTTTATCTTTCGGAGATGGGTATTAGGCTTAGGGCATGGAGATATAGAACTCCATTTATGGGTATTGATGAAAATGTTAGTGAGTTGCAGAAAATGCTTCTTAAAGTTAATGGTTGCTAGTGATGATCTTTGTTGGTTTGAAGTCTCGGGTTCTCTCCGTTTGTGAAAACTGAGGTGATGCTACCTGTCATTTTACAAATTTAAAGGCACTGTAAATAGTTTTAAAATTGTGTCAAACAATGGAATTGAATTGGAGACCTTCGTTTCATGGTGGTTGCAAGTTCATTTGGACTTGTGATTAGTTTTAAGTTGGTACTTTCAGGCTCCATTTGTGTGCTTGCTGAAATATAATGACCGGTATTGTTGGGTGGTTTACAGAGTACTTACACTACTTTGGATGGATTGGTTGATCTTATTTTACAGATATAGATATAGACACATAGTGACAACAGCAATATCAGCAAGATTTAAAACATGATCAGCATCTACTTCCCAGCTAGTAAATCATGTAATTGCATTCCTTCCTAGATGAACCCAAGTGGATGAGTATTTTGTTAACTTGAGTGTTTGGGTAACAATTAATTGAGTTCTTTTAAGATGAAATGTCAAAATCTACTTCGATCTGGACAAAGGAAGGTGAAGGTCCTATTTTAGGATGCAGATTTGTCATCCATACATATTCACAGATTTGTTAAATTGATAGAATTTTTCTGTTGTGTTATTTCCTCTTGATTTGCTTTAAAACTGAATCTTTAATAGGGATAGAATCAGACGAGGTATGATAGATGTATGTATTGTAAACTGAAAAATCTTGTTGGCTGATGAATCTTTATTTTCCAAGCTAATTATATGGTTTCCAATTTCGACCTTTAGTTTCTCATGGAGTTTCTGCTTCATAGTTTTGGAGTTGCAAGTCAAAATGATGTCAAGCATTGGAATTTTGTTTCTGTTAGATAGGTAGTTGGGAGTTGAGCACCTTTAGGTTTAAGTCTTGTAAATTAGTTAGATAATTTCATGTTTACCCAATTCCCATCTGCCAAAAATTGTCATGTTCTCTTAATTAACCACAATAAAAGGAAAATAAACACAAATAATATTTTTTCAAAAAATTTTCCAAAAAACTTGATCAATACTATTTACTTCTTATGGATATCATCAGTCTTTTGATATTTATTTTATTTTATTTTATTTAAAGCTTGGTTAAATCTGTAAGGAAGCTTTGTAGAAGACCATCTTCCATTGAATTTCCTCAAGTGGTGTAATATCTGTATTGATAAATTATATGCCGACATAAGAATGGGATTCTTGGAGTTGTAAAATCAACACTAAGTGGGTTTGTGATATCTGTACTGATTATTTCTAGAAGAACCAACCGCAATGATTCTGTGTCTCAATCTCCAGTACAGCAGCTCTATGCAACTTCTCATTATATGTAATTAATTGTAGTTTTATTGGGTATAAATTAGTGGGGCCTCATGTATTCCTTTCTTGTGGATGGCCTCAATTATGACCCACCAACCAAAATGGCCATGAAAGGTTGAGTAATCTCTAAAGACTCGATATGTACTTTGTATTTAAAATAGTTGGATGAGTTGGATTGTCTTTATTTTTTTCTTTTTTCTTAGTAGTTGGGTAAATTCTACGTCACCTGCAAAAATGCTTTTGTTCAATTTCATTTTTTTCATTAATTCTTTGTATGCACCACTGGCATTTAGAATTTAATTAGTCTCTTGGTGGAGATCAGATACGATGATTCATGTCCATTTATGAGTTTTTAAATGCACATATAGGTTGTACGTAATGCTTGTAACTGTCCATTTAGAATTTTGATTGATGCTTGTAAATGCAAATAGCTTAAATATTAATAGTCTGTCTTCTTAGTACAAGCATTATATATTACTCCAGCCTTGCTATTTTCTTGCTTAATCAGACTAGAAAAAACTATCAATCAAAATCTCAGTTTATAATTATTGCCAACCAAGTGCAGTCGAGATTAGAATGGGAAAGATGTAGGAAATTGAAAGGGAGAATATGAGCTTTGAAGTGTTTATTTATTGGTTTACAGAGGAAAATATGAGTCCCTTTTGGGACATGACGAGGTGGGGATTTTTTGGATCCATATAGTGGAAGGTATGTGGAAGTTTGTGTTTGAGTTTTTGTTTAACTTTAGAGTTCGAGGAAAATGAAATTTGTGATTTGAAAATTCTTTCAATTTAAAGATTTGCTTGTTTGTTGAGAAAATGGATGAAGTAAAGGAAAAACTTTGTTTCTGTTTATTTTTAGGTGCCAGATGAAGTGTACTCCACAGACTGTAAGGCTATCATCTCTATGTCGGGGGTTGAGAGCTTGGAGGAGTTGAAGCCGTTATGCTGGAGAAAGCTCAGAAATGACAGTGTGAGTTGATGTGGGATTTCAAAGGAAAATCAAGCATTTTTGCTGTTTGGTTTAGAGGCCTTTCCATTGTTTATATAATCTCAATGGTTTGTAGGCGTTCAAATTTGTGTATGAATTTTGTGTATGGGTGGGTTGTGGAGACCCTGTGTTGTGATTCCTCATGAATTGGGAGTACATGAATGTGATTCCTAAAGTGTACCTTTGCTTTTGTGCCACGAAATCATGAATGGAAGAGAGGTGTCGGACGATACATTCAATGGAAAATTTCCTTTTGCTTGATTTGGACCTTATGTATGGAAGCAGTGTTTATACATTAAAAATTTTGTTTATAATATGTTTTTGTCAATCCATCAGGTTCTTTGATTTGTTTGCCGAGGAACATGGTTCTTTTTTGGTTCTTTGATAAGATATTTATTCTTTGGTGTTAATCCCAAACTATTGGGTTGGTTGTTGTGACGCCCCCAAATTCCGCTTGGGATTGAACGGACATTTGAAGTGTCGAGACATGCAACACAAGGTTACGTATCTCCGTTCATGACATATAAGATGCAATGTTCTTAACATACATCTAGCATTATGCAATATTCGCAGCGGATAATTTTTTTCTTTAGCAATACTATGCACCAAATTCAAATATCCCAAAATGCTTAAAATATACTTCATACATAAAGGCATACTAAACATCAGAGATCACAATACTAGTCCAAAATGATTGTGATCAAATGAGTACTGAAGATGTAACTTCATAGTACATATAGTAATTTTAAGTTAACTACTATATTAACCTTGAAGCCGCACTGTCGCTTAATCGACCGTGTCCAGTTGGCTGTTTCCCAGTTCTTCTTTAGATCCTGTAACAAAATCTACCATTCGGGGGGAATGGTAGTTGGGACTACCATAGTGAGATTTGATTACAAATCTCAGCAAGTTAACATAAAACATACACACAGGTTAATAATGCATGCATGACAGTAAAAGCATAAGTACATAATCAAAATCGTAAGTAATCATAGCATATGGCATAACTTAAACTTGAAACATAACATGAACATGAATGAACTGAACTTGACTTGCTTGTCATAGACTTGATCTGACTTGACTTAACATGACATGAACTTGAAACATAACATTGTCATGGATTTGATCTTACTTGACTTAACTTGACATAAACTTGAAACATAACATGAACATGAGCTTGAGCATAACATGAGTTTGAATTCTTTTTCATTTAACTTGATTAACGTAACATGTGGGTGCTACATGGGTCCCCTAGAGCCATGTGTCCCTGCCGATTACCGCATCACAACACAGGTATCTACACCAGCTGTGAGTGCGTTAATACATACTCCACAATTGTTGTGGCCCTATGTATTCTACGTGTCACAATTGCTGTGTCTCACGTAGTGTATGTGCCACAATTGCTGTGACCCCATATTTCATGCTCCACAGTTGTTGTGGCCCCATGACTTATTAAAATAAAATGTGGCTCCATCGGCGTTAGTGCCTAGTGCGCTCCGGTGACCAGCTAGTTAGGTCCCATTCGCAACCTGTTGACTATACTTCGTCAACCCAGGGAATTTCACACCTATTTAGACACTCCAGCGTGAACAAAGGAGTTTTACTAGGATATTTTCCCATCCTAGTACTTAGGATCGTGATTGACATGAATAACTTAACATGATTGTTCTTGAAATACATAAACTGTATTAGAGACAGAATGTGACTTGAATATGAAAGGACAAAAGCCTTGATGTAACACAACATTACATTTTTAACATAACATGCTTGCAACAGTGAATATACATTACATGACATACATGACATTTCATTTTTTTCTGATAATATCTTGATGAATTTTTATCGTAGAAATGAATAGTACTCACTAAGTAAGTTCCCAGGAAAGATCAATCTTTCCTAGACAGAACTTCTAGATTCCCAGGAAAGATTGGAGGGTCACGATGGACACACTTAGGAATTTCCAATCTCCTTAGACAGAATCTCCTTAGATTGTATGTATCCATACTACTTGCAATATTTAACAATACGTGACAGAATATCTTGTGTAGCAGATGAATAATTCATGACAGAATAAATTATATGTAACATATAAACATGTAATGACTTGGCATAGCACATATAATAACATACATACATATACTGTAGTTCATTTACTTATCACCCATACATAGTAAACTGCTAGTAAGTTAAAAGCTAACTTACCTCTGTCTTCGCGTTTCTAGGCAAAACTCAAGTGCGATCACGAGAGACTGAAAGTAGTGATTTTTAAATGTTATAACTTAATCACTAATAATTAGAAATATAGAAAAATATCAATTTAAGAGTAAAATTATTAATTCACCCTCTACATGTGGAAAAAGACTATTATATCCTTAACTTAAGGATTTTGTATCCTAATTCCAAAAATCACCAAAATTTATATATCTCATGTAGATTTTATTCTGAACTTAAATATGAATTCAGAAAAATTTAAAAACTAAACACAACTATTAAAATTCTATAAAAACCGAAACTTATATAGGCCATTTCCCTTGATTTTTGTTTCTAACTTGTTTTGATCAACCTCTTGATCTATGACTTATAAAGATGTGATCTTCAAACCAAAACATCACATGGTTTAAAAAGGTGTCCTAAAATAGATCTAAGCTTTAAACTCAAGATCACATGGTTAA
Organism: Cyclocarya paliurus; assembly: GCA_029856935.1. NCBI lineage: Eukaryota > Viridiplantae > Streptophyta > Magnoliopsida > Fagales > Juglandaceae > Cyclocarya > Cyclocarya paliurus. The sequence continues at coordinate 4,758,140 of CM056960.1, read as the reverse complement.
AAATCAACCAAAACATTAATTTAGCCAAGAACATCATCACTTGGCCTATTCGAATATCTCCTTACATAAAAATTTCATATCTTTGAAACTAATATCAAATATCTTCAAAGCAACATTATATCATGTACATAAGAAGCTTAGGATCCTCAAATAAAAATATCAAAGTCATTGCAATAAGATTAGACCATAAAAGATTTAAACTTTCTCAAAACAGAAACTGTTTTTCCTCTTCAAGATTCGAAGTTTCTAAATCTAAGAAAATCTTTCACCAAAACTTTTAATCATGCAACAAATTCTCAACCAATAATCATATACCTATGTTAAAAATACTCCATAATAATTTCGGATCAAGATCAATCCATTAACTTTGTTAAAAACTCCAAAATATGACATACTCTCTGGTTATCGTCCAGAATGACCTTTCTGGGTTTTAAACAACTTTTGACTGACCAAATGATCTCCAAATGGAACAAATAAGATATCCACGTAAACTAGACTCAAAAATAAACAACTTTTATGAAGGAAAGTTTATGAGAAAATACTTACAAGAGCTTCAAATAAGGCGTGCAAAAGAGTTCATAAAAACTGCCCGAGAGTATTTTTTTGTATTCTAACAAAGCAAAGTGTAAATGAGGGATGATTTTCGTTGGAAGGGGTAGAGGGCTATTTATACAAGTTTTAGAAGATGATAGGTCTGTAATGGAGCTTGAGTAATGATCTTTTCTTCCACTAAAATATACAAGATATTATTTTGTTTTCAAGGTGGAGTCTATAATTGAAAGAGTGGGATGTCCACTTAGTCATCCACTTCAAGAACATTTTAAGTGCTCTTGAATAAATCTAATAAGGTAGGTGGAGGGTGAAATATTATAGATAAAATCATTGCTAAGGTGGCTAATTTCGTGGGCCTTAATGGGCTTAAACCGAAAGGGCCTAAATTCATGGGTTTTAAGAGGGTTTGGGTTGCTATCAAGCCCAAATCTGATTTCTATTGGCCCAATCAAATATCCAAGGTTAACTAAGTTGGATAATGATGTTCTTACACAAATTTAAAAGATTAATAGCATATGAAAATAATTTAATTAAGCGATTAAACACGATGCTAGAAACTGATTCAATAAGGTTTTGGATAAAACCATATAGGATTTTTGGTTTCTAACACGTTTATGGGTTCTTAGTTGGATTCCAACCATATAGGATTTACTACGGTTCCTAAAGATAATATAAATTCCATCATTGAATTTTTAGCGGCTGTTACAGTTGTCCTACGCAAATGTCTATGTGAGATCTTTTAAACATCATTGGCTAAATAGAGAGGCAGTCTAAGGCGAAGCAAAAAGTCTTCAAAATCACAAATGCAAAATTCATTCCAACAATTGTGCAAAAAAAAGTATCTGCAAAAAGTCTATAGAATCTCAATTGCAAAATTCATTCAAACAGTTGTGTAAAGGTATATTTCACTTGAACAAATACAACCAAAACTCACAAATTTGGGGCAGAAAAATGCCGATTAAAAATGACAACCTTCTCAAATGTCATTTGAGAATTAATATAAAATCAATACTTTCTCCCACTTCGGTCAATCATATACATACAAGGTTACACCCTTATCAACAAACACTTTGTTTATACTTTGTTCAATACATGATAAATACTTCACTTCCAGACAAATTAATCCGTTTTTGTTCCAAGTGAGAATTGAGAAATCTACCTTACAATGAAGATGCCATTTCTTCATTCAAATGCCTTACAATGAAGATGACCTATCTATTTAAGAAAATAAAGAGATACTTATATAGGAACAATATAGTCCCATCACTTAATTCACTTAATTGCACACAACATCGGAGTAAAAACTGATGGTCCTCCTTTGACAGTCCTGAACATTAAGTAGCTCCACATCAAAAACTTTAGACTGTTTTGAGCTGAAGAAGGTGGAAGGCCCAACCTGGAGAAATGAAATATTCTTATCAACAAACTTAGTTCAAAAAATGATACTGGACATGAGGCTGGAAAAAGTTGCATACGGTGATCATGAATTTGATTGTTGGGCATTTATTCCCCCAAAGTTTAGTATCAATACCATACATGAGACATTTCAACCTCAACTGAGGAGTGGTAAGCATTTATTTTATCTAGGTATCAACTTCAGGACGAATATCAAAATCTTGGAAAACGCATTGTATAAAAATCTAACTACAAGGCTGGGCAATAAGAAAACTTGAGAAATCAGTTCTTGCTCAAGCAATATGATCATGTTATGCCTTTGGGCTCTATTACATGTCCTGACCCAAGCTGGAACCATAATAGTGATAATCCTATTGTGCCAAAACACAAATTTTCTCTACGCTACAAAGTTTCTTAGAAATTTGATTGAAAGATTTGACTCTTCTTCAGTTTCTATCTGTTGAAATTATTCGGGCAACAACTAATTCAGGCTAATTCACATTAAAAAAAGGGAAAGGAAACTAGGGATTTAAGAAACTGACAGGTGGTCCAAGTTCTGGTGGAATGATTATTCTTCTCTTCCCCCCAGGTCTCATTTCTTGAATCCCTTGCTCAAATCCTGCATAAATTTCTGTTTCTTAGCCACTCCCACAAATTTTCACCTTAGTAGACAGTCATAATGAAGATACCTTATGCCTCACCATAGATTTACAAAGAAAGCAGGCAAGATAAGTATGATCTCCAGAATAAATTTCTTCTCACCAGAGACCAATGCATTATTGCCCAAGCGGATTTTCGCCTGGGAACCTTGTAGGTATGTGATGTCAATACGCGACCTGACTCATTGTAGCCAACATAGTTAAAAGTCACCTGCAAAGGACCTCACACCAGTTCAGTCTAAGATCAGAAGAAAAGATTTCAAGAAATATATGAATTTCCTTAAAAATACATAGCTTTATAGATTAGAGAGTTTGGACTCATTACTGGGTCTGAAAAAGGCAGTTTTTTAATAAATGAATGACTAGCTTACAACATAGAATATATTAAGAGCAATTTCATTTACAACAGTAGCCATGACACAAACCTTCTCTAATAAAAGTTGGAAAGTCTTCAGGTGCATTGTTTTCTTTCTGTACCGCTTATTTTGTTCTAGCAAGCGTTTTTCATCATAGGGATTTTTACTCTGTCTTTCTAGAAGAAGATAAAGAGGGAGAGAGAAGCCCTAGAATCACAGAGTGATGAGAGACTTGCAAAGAGGTGGAGTCGGGCAAGAGAGAACTAAAAGACAAGTAGAGGAGAGGAAGGTTTTGGGAGATGAAGCACAAGGGAACCAGATTTTGGGAGAAATCCTCTAGGGCTGAGAAGAGGGGTGACTGGTGAGAGAGGCTTCGGGCGAGAGAGTGCTTTAGGGCAGAACCGGTTCACTTGATAGTGAACTCGGTTTGCCACGTAAGGTGTGCAACGGCTGATGAGAACAGTAGGCTGATGAGAAGCTTTTTCCTAAATAAATAGGGGAGAGGAAAATTAGTAGGGTTTCTATTATTATTTTTAAGGGGTTAATAAAATTGTTTAAAGTAAAAAAAATAAAAAATAAAAAAAGGTCATTGAAGCAAAACTATTTCTTTCACATTGACAGAAATCTAAACATATTTAACCAAGATATTTAGACCATATAATTCTGTACTGTTAATTTATTTTGCATCAAATTGATATTTCTTGCATATGAGTAATTGACATATATATGATTAATAGTTACGTATAATAAAAAAAATTCATTGCATAACAACAATATTCCTTAAATAATAAATACATTCATACGAACAGTACAACTTATAAATGAATTATTATTTTGATCAGAAGAAAATATATTTAAATTTATAATAAAATACACAGCTTAAACAAACTATAAACTATATATTTAATATTTGAACCATACCATATAAAGTGTCTAAACACTTAAAAAAAACAAAAATTCCAAATTAAAAAATATTATATTCATACATTTATATCTTCTCATTATTTCATACAATATCACCTACCATATTTCCAAAATATTGTAATCAAAGTTACAGAAATGAATGGATCATCTATCTTGCTGTAGAAACAAATCAATTTAGACAACTGTGTCAAAACAAACTAAACATTCTCTCCATCAACCCTATCGGTGAAATAACGGCATAATGCTTCAAAATTTGTTATTATCAAACTTTCGAATGTTCTAATTATATCTCTAAACAAAACACTAACTTGTATAAATTTATAATTTATATTAATTATTATTAAGTTTACTATAACTTCTATAAATTGATGACATGTTTTAAATTTTTTTAATTTTTTTTGACACAGCTTTTTATTTCTCATTTAGTATATTTTTCTATTTTTATATTTTTTCAACTGGGCAGACGTGCAGTAGTGTACGTTGTGTCCTTATTAGTGTATATATATATATATATATATATATATATATATCTGCCATTGTTGAGGCAAATTTTGTCAGATTCTATTCATCATTGTTTCATTCGATGGGCCCCAAAAAACAAAAAAATTCCTCAATTGTCAAACAAATCGGCTCCTTCGAGAAGAAAAAGAAAAGAAACAAAGGCGAGGAAAAAGAAAAGCTTCTGTTTATTTTTTTCTTTTTTTCTTTTTTTTGTCAGTTGATAGATCAGATTTAGGACAAGTTTTAAAACGGGATTTGAACTGTTAGGATTCTCTATAATCCAACCTGCATGCTCCATTAGTAATTTACATAACTGTCTTCTATCTATTTTCAGCTGCAATGATAGAAATTAGAAACCACAACCGAGAACGATAGAAAACCAGTTGATTCTGCTGCAGGTTTTATAGGGAGCATCCCACCAAAAAGCTCAGCCATAAACTTTTGCATTATATTAGAAAGCATCTCCCATGATCTCAATTGGGGCTCTTTGGAAACCATCCCACAATACTCTAATCAGTTGGTAGGTTTTTCACCTCCGCAGTTAAAAATTTAACGGATAAGATACTCAATCAGGAACCAAAAGCAAACGAATGAACCAACCAAATATGCCATTAACATTCATGAAGACCATAATCTCAATCATTTTCAAATAAAAAAGCCAAGGCACAATCTATAGACATTCAAAATCCATTATCTTCTATTGTTCTAACGTCATATAGTACCATGCTGAATAGAAGAATCCCCCCTCCAAGCTAAATAAAAAAACTCAACTATCTTCAATGCAAAAGTTGGATAAAGGTAGAAACCTTGGGCTGTCAACAGTGATAGCAAGGACAGCCAAAAATCTATTTTCCAGGAGCATTTGGTACAACTCCTTCGGTAAGGTTCTGCTCATCCCAAGCTTCAATCCATGTGACCATGGCATCAGCCAGCTTGTTAAAGTATTCATCCACCTTACCAAGTTTAGCCTTGACTTGCTTGGAGATTTCAACGTAGCATTTCTGCACAGTGGTGCAATCCTTTGGAAGGGTAACAGATTGGAAGAATGGAATCAGCTCTTCTTGCCAGTAGATTCCCTTGTATTCTTTCTTCAGGTTCACAAAAGGGTTACTTGCTTTGCTGTGCCAGATATATGGCAGACCAGTCTTGACTCCAAATCCCAAATGATCACATATTACCTGCATATCATTAAATCAACTTGTCTTGTGCGCAGCTTAATAAGAAGGCATGAAGGCATAACATAGAAACGAAAAGAAGGATAGAATCATGGAAAACAAAGACAGTATTAAAGTAGATACCTTCATGCACCAGCCAGCCCACATATCATCATAGCGTCCAATTGGCTGGCCATCACCCATGAGTCCAAAGTACATTGCAGGGCCAATCAATTCACGGTTGAATGCCAGGTTCATGCCACACATGGGGAATAGAGTTCCCTTAGGTATTGTCAGAACTGCATCCACATATCTAACAAACAAAGGCTTTGGATAAAGAGTTCTGTAAACAGGAAACAGAGATTCTTGTATGCAAAGGATCTTTCATACCTTGTGTTTCTCTCACGTGGCTTGACAAGCTGGGTGGGAGCATCATAATCTGGGATATTGAGCCAGAGACCATGAGAAACGGCTGTTGGGGCACCTTCACGTAGACTGAATGGATACCCACGGACAAAATCTGCACCTTCTTGGTATGGGTCATACAGGGTGTTGAAGAAAAATGGAGTTGATGGAGTCAGAAGGTTCTTTATGTGCTTTTCAAGTGCATTAATGTCCTTCCCAGATGGATTTTTAGCAACCTGCAAATCATACAGAATTGACACTTGTGATCCAACTGGGTGACCTTGAACTAAAACTGGACAAAGATAAAATCATAATAATAAAAAACAAAAGAATAAGATCAAACAAGGCAAAACAATGTGTGATTCCAAATCATGGTGTGATATGAGGATAAAATCCATTGGCAGATGTCAATAGATAGTGTAAAATGTTGACATCTGTGCCCTAAGGAGCACGAGAAAGTTTAATACTTGCAGAAAATGAATGGATATTTTATTAAATCTTGATTTAGTTAGAACACAAAAGAACAAAGACATCTCTGCTACATCTCATTCACTGCCTAACTTAAATAAAACAAGCTAGATAATAATTTTCAAAGCAAATCTAATAGATAGCATGGAACTGAAGATCTAAGAAGGTGTTTGCAGGAAACATAACTGGCAGAACGCCACTAACATTATAAACCTCCTTTAAACAAACAGATCCGGCCACACCCACGCATAACCTGTCAAGATCGCTATCAGAAAATAAGAAAACAAGAAAAGCGATCCTATTGTGAAAGACATCATCATAAAGTAACGAAACAACAAATGTCATTTTGATGCTATTCCAAATTATTTCATTATATAGATGTCATCAAAAAAACAACAACAAAAACCCCATCTCCAACTCTTGCAGATTCAATTTATTGCTAAGACTCCCTAACAGATACGTGCACCCACACCAGAATTAATCTTAGTAAACAATGACTTCATTTCAATTTATCTAATTTATCTTTATACCCAACTACCTCACATAACTAAAGCAACAGAAGCACCAAACCCAAAATTCAAACCCGACAAAAACCCAAATTATCAAAACCGACCATAAGCCAGTCAAATCAGAATACAACTATTCAGAACAGGACCCAAAATTCAACCAATAAATTCACGACAAGATCCAAACTTCCTCTCCCTAATATCATAAACCCACATCCAAAACCTCTCAGAAACACATAAAAGCACAAAAGACTACAATTATAAGAACAGATCTAAATATTTCGAAATAAATACTTACAAAGCAATCATCGTCGATTGTATAGATGTACTTCTTCTTGGAGACCATGTAACCGAAGCAGCGGCAGGCGGAGTCCTTGAACGAAATGCAGGAAGCTTTGGGACCCAGAATCCTGTTGATATCGTTGCGGTTGTAGAGCTCGTAGTCGAAGCCTTCGGGGACTTTGATAACCTTCGACGGGTCCCCATCCTGGACTATGATCAAGTGGTAGGGCTGGAAGAACGGCCTCCACATCTCCAGGAAGTCAAGGTTCCGAATAGTGGGGATCACGATGTCTAGCTCATCCTTCAGCAGAGGCGTCGGTGAGACTGTGGTTCCAGCCATGGTCAGAGACTCAGAGCGAGGATAGAGAGATTTCAAAGGCAGCGGAGACGGATTTGTACTTTTATAAGGAACTTATTTTTTGGCAGGCTATATACACTAGAGTTTTGGAAAGACGAGGAAAAGGTCAAGCATTTTTCTGGCATAGATGGCATATAATTGCTTGGGTTTTGCTATACAATTTCTCAACACTCTATAATTCATTATTTTTAAATTTTTTTTTTAATAATTTTTTAAAATTTTTTTTAAGTTTATTCTTTTTAAATTATTTTAAATTTTTTATTCATTATTTATATAATAAATATTTAATAAAAGAAAAAAATTAAAAAAAATATAAAATATAGAGTATTGAAAGGTTGAAAAGATTTATTATAATTGCTTACCCTAACGAAAAAATACCATTATTGTGTGTATATAATATTTAATATTGAATAAATCTCTACAACCTCCTCACACTCTATTACCTCGTTTGTTTTTAAAGATGAGTTGAGTTAAGTTGAGTTGAATTGTTTATTTTATTTTTTATTAAAATTTGAAAAAGTTGTAATGATCAGATAAGAGAAAATGAGATGAATTTAAAGAAATTAAATTATTTATTTTATTTTGTATTGGAATTAGAAAAAGTGTAATGATGAAATTGAGATGAGATGAGATGTTTTTCGAAAACAAACGAGGCCTATTTCACATTTTTTTAATTTTTATTATTTTTTTATCAAATATTTATTATATGAATAATGAATAAAAAATTTGAAATAGTTTAAAAAAATAAACTCAAAAAAAATACTAAAAAATTTAAAAATTTAAAAAAATGTGAAGTGTAAAATGTGGAGGAAATTGTGTAGCAAAATCCATTAATATTAAGGTACATTGTACATGATAATAATTAACTTAAATATTAAAATAATAATAATTTGTACAAAAAAAGTCTTGAAATTATTTTTATAAAAAAGTAGATCTTATTTTCAAAAGTGTAAATACTAATTTTTTTTTAACAAGATCCAATTCTTTTAAAAAAAACTTACGTGGAATTTATCTATTTTAAATTTGTAACTAATACTATTTACTTCTACACTTTTTAGTACACAAGTTTTGATTATTAGTTTTCTACTCTTATACTTTTATTTGATCAAAATTAATCTTCTATCACTATTTTATTAGTTACCTGTTAGAAGTGATATGCCAACACTAATATAATATTTGGCACTTATGCATCACATTTTAGATCTTAAAAGAAATACCGCAATGATATAAAAAAAAAAAAAAATCATTGAAAAAAAAAACAAGTTTGGATTTAAAAATAATATTATATTAAGATTAAATTTTAGTTTAAATTTTAAACATTTTTAAAATTTTACTCTCTCTCTCTCTTAAAAAACTAAGGCTTTAAATCTAATTTTCGTCAAAGGAGAAGGAGGAGGTCTCGGCTTCCTCCTCCTTGTCCCTCTCATTCCCCCTCCTTCTTTCATTCACTCATTTTATCTATCAATATAATTCTTTTTACTTAATTTTATTATGCTTCCTTCACGGTTGAAAAAGACAGATCTATAATTTTCTGACAACTCTTGAGAGACATATGTGGCACAAACAGACTCCCAAACCACAAATCGTTTAGAGAAAAGTGACAGTTTTATGAAAATCACCGCGAGTGGTCCTCACGCGCCACCCCTTCTAATAGCTCTTCTAGCCACATGCACTAGATCATTGGACTAGCCACCACCATATTTCTCAGATCTGACCTTTGTGGTTGAAAAGAGACAAGCGTGTTGCTTTCACACACCGTCACAGATTTCAAAATCTACTGGAGTTGGTTCGAACTGTAATCCATTTTTTTCGCTTCTAACTTACTACTTTCCTTTTTAGTTTTCTTATTATCAATAAAAATACAAAAAGAGTGTATCTTTCAGAATTTTGTCTATAGAGGTTGAGTCATCGCCTTCTATGAAGGGTGAGATTGGGCTGTCTCTTGGGCCTTTTATTGTAGAGAGTATCAGCAGTAGTGAAGACCAAATCAGTCACAAAAATAAATAATGTACTACTGGTGGAGCTCCAAATACATTATTTTGATTTATAATGTCATGTTTAATATAGGACATCCAACATGTATCCGCTCATTGATGTAAGTTTTTTTATAATTGAATGATTACAATTTCCCTTAAAAATATATATTAAGGTATAATTTGAATTTAAAAATTATAAAAATGTATAATAAAAAAAAACTTTTTCAATGTCGACTTTCTTGTAAACAAAAATACAAATCATAATAAACATAGTTATTCATTTTAAATTGGAAATTATTTCTTAAAATAGTTTTTTGAGAATTCTTAAATGAATTATTTTTAAATTGAAAATATTTTGTAAAAGTCGTTTTTAATGTTAAATGACTTATTTTTATATTATTTCTGTGTTTATTTTTTTGTTTGTTTTGACATAGCACTTTTAAAAATTGACTAATGGAATAGTGTTGGAATGATTAATATGATCAAAAATAAAAGTATAAGGATTAAAAAGTTCAAAATTAAAACATGTGGACAAATCTGCCATAGCGGCAAACCACAATAACTATTTAAATATTTGACCCCGGTAATGATTATTGTGAATTTATATATTATGTCAGCCTCTCCTAGCTGAAAAGGATTTCTACAAAAAAAAAAAAAAAAAAGTTTTTTCTACATATAAATCTTATACAAAAAAATTTATAAAATGATGTAGTTTTTTGAGTTCTAATAACAAAAACAAAACACTAATGTCCCTATAAAAACTCATAAAGGACAAAGAATAAATTAATATAAGCAATTTTGTCGCTCACAAGTCTATATGTAAAACACATCACTTGTTGTGAAATTCATAAAATAAAATAAAATTAAAATATTAGTAATTTTTTATGCTAACTGATGTGTAAGACTTTCATATCATTAGTATGCTAAGAGTTTCAATAAACCAATTTACGGGCATATATTTTTCTAACATTAGCCTGAAAAAATAAATTACAAGATAAATTTATACTTTGCCGATTTTTAAAATTTTTTGTTAAGAACTCTATTTACTTCTTCACTTTAAACAATATGTTTGATCAATCTTTGCAAAATTCCATCTTTTAAGTTGTAGAGGAGATTTGAATAGTGAGTTGAATTGAGATAAAATAAGATAAGATAAAAAGTTGAATAAAATATTATTATAATATTATTTTTATTTTAAAATTTTAAAAAATTGAAATTAGTTGAGATGATTTTTAAATCTAAACAAGACTTATCCATTTGAAACTAGGAATATACTGAGATCAATTCAGTCCAGTCTAATTTTAAGCCGAGTCTAACATCCAAACACCTAACTTCTAAATCACTAAATATCAGTCAATACAAAATCTCTTTACATGTGAGATTCATAATTTTTATCAATTCAATACATTTTTACACACGAAACCCACAACTTTTTTTAACTTCCCATAAATATATCTAAACTTATTTTAATATCTAAATATATATAAACCAATCTTAAATAGACGTTATAAAACTCAATCAAACATATGAACTCACCACTATTAATCAAAAGAAAAATGCTATGTACAACCGGCCCGTATCCCCGCTGCGGCCTCGCGTCCGATGTGGCTAAAATGAAAACTACGTCGTTTTGCAAAAATGAAAAACAGAAGGGATTCTTTTTTCCATCCCCATTTCCAACAAAGGCTTTCTTCATCTTCTTCATCCATCCCCCACGATTACATTTCAAATTCGTGAAAGCCAGAAAGCCGCAGACCTCTCTTGTCTTCATTTCGCCCCCCATTTTCTCTTTTATTTTCTCCATCTTCTTCCTCTCTTTGTCTTCTCCACGTTACAGCCGAACCCACGATGGTTTTGTTTTGGGTCTCTTCTCTTCGTCCTATCCCCTTCACATCGGACATTGCACAACAATGAGAATATCGCAAGCCTCCACGCATGCCCAGCAAGCCACCATGTCTTCTCCACAGGCGAGCAACAAACGGCAAGCCACAATGCCACCAAACTGACAACCACCGTCTACTAACGTACACAGCCCTGTTCTTATACGAAAAAAACAGAGCAACGCTATCCATGATTCCTCCACACCGCAATAATCATGGACAACCACCTTCCTCTAACAGACCCTTCACGTAGCTCCTCCGGCTCCCTCCCCGTCGGGACCCAAACAACTGTAACCCAACTCTTTCCTACAACCATCAACCGACGCTAACAAGTGGAAACTAAGAAATCGAGTCTCAGATCCGTCGCACGCAGATTTCCTCGTATCCTTCTGAAGCTTTCGTCACCGTCGATGTGGCGCCCCCAACTTCCATGTACGGACCAACACGGAAATCGAGACACCCGGGATGATGACAACCGGTCACGCATCCCAACGACAAGTGTCAGTGTGTGCAACAAATAAACAGTGCACAATTAAAAACACAGCGGAAGGTAATAAAGTCTACTAGTACCAGAATTTTAATTAATACAGATATCCAAATATACAAAATACCTTAAAAATAAAGCCAAGTCCCAGAAAAAATAAAACACAAGTCTGAAAATAAAATTACAGCATGAGTGATCCCAGATCACTCCTCCGGCGGAGCCAGATCCTCAGGCTCTGCATCTGCATCATCAACAAAGTCTGCAGTACCATGAAATGGTACCGCAGGTAAGTTATAACCTAACCATGTCCAGAGATAAAATCATACTCTAACAATTAACCATGCATGCCCAATGATGCAATATGAAATAGTGCAACACACGCCAAAAATCTCATTTGGCTTAAAATCATTCTCAGAAAAATATCCATTTCCACCATTTTCCCAGAAAATGGCACACAAAAACATTTCCATCATTTTCCCAGAAAATGATGCACAAAAATCAACTCACGCTATTTTCCCAGAAAACAGCTCTTTTCCAGTTAATCCAATTAACCAATTAACCATATGCACCATGGTCTCCCCTATGGACCATCCGCACGTCCTGGCTACTTTACGAGAGATGCCCAGTTCCGCACCCAGTGCGTTCGTGGCCAGGTCATCCTCTAGCCCCCGCCAGCAGAAGGGCCACGGAGTCGGCACGTCCAACGTCCGATCCCGTTGTCGCCCGGCGACAACCCAGAGGACATCACTCAGTTTATTGCGCTCCCGAGTGACCAGAGGAGCTCCACCGAGATAATACCCCATCTCGGCTTGGGGTCGTGATACACACGCACCCACAAATCCAGTCAACACATGAAAACCCAGTTTTCATGAAAACCACATGAACATGAATGCAATACACGAAAACCCAGTTTTCAATTTACAAACATGATCATGCGTGCATATGCCATGAACCAACAATAACCTCAATAATCACAACCAACCCAGATCAAAACACAGTTCCAACAATTAACCAGATCACAACCAGAATATCCAATAACCAACTCCAATTCACAACATAATCAATCCAACAATAAATCCAATCTCCCAAAAATCACACACAACAATATACTCCGATCAATCCAACCACCCCCGAACTCCTCGGACTCAGTCCGGAAACCAACAAGAGTACAATATATAAAATAAAAGCAGTTAATTGCATAAATATAATTAAATCTCAAAGAAATGTTTAGGAAATACTTACAGCGCTTTAAAACAATTTAACGAAGGTTCCAATGCACTGGAAATCACCAAAGCTGCAAATTCGCACAGTGTAAAAACACTGACCGAAATGCAGTGAAATGGGAATTTTTCACGGTTTCAAACGGAGACTTGAAATTGATAGGGTAGGGCCTTTGGAAGGTGGTGAATCTAATGGTGGTGGTGGTTTTCCGAGAATAGTGGCGGAAATGGGTGGTTTTTGGCCGGAATACCCGAATCGGGTTTGGTACTCGTTCGACCGGCTCCGGCGACGGATCGAGGCCGGGTTTGGGTGGAAAAGTTTGGTATTGGGCCGGTGATGAAGTGGTAGAAAGTTGGTGGCCAATGGCGGCCGGACGGCGGCGGAAGAAGGAAAAACCCACCGCGGGTTCGATCGGCTCACGGCGGCTAACGGCGGCACAAGGTGGTCTGAGATTTCATGGGTGAGGTCGCCGGCGCACGGGGGAGGGAATGGTGCCGGCGGTGAGGTGCACGGCGGCCGGGAGGCGGCGCAGCAACGGTAAGCCCGTGAGCGACGGTGGAGAGAGGAGAGAGAAGAGAGAGAAGGGAGAGAGGGGGTCGGGCGCGGGAAGGAACTGGGGAGAGAGAAAAAAGAAAGAAGAAAAAAGGAAAGAAAGGAAAAGAAGAGGGGAAAAAGGAAGATCCAGTCTTTCAAGCTGGGTCCCGAAAAATCCGACGGAGATGAAATTAAAACCCGAAGCTAAATAAAATATTCCAAACACAGTGAAATAATTTAAATGCCACAATAAAAATCAAAAACCCAAAAATAAATCAATTAATCTTAAAATGCATTTTAAAAGCTAAAACAGCAAATAAAATTTAAAAATCACATAAAATAATTTTCACCACATAAAATATTAAGAAATAATATTTTAAAACTCTCAAAATTTAAAACAAGACAAATAATCACAAAATAAATTAAATAAAACATCCATTAAAAATACACTAAAATCCAGGATGTTACAATCTCCCCCCCTTAAATAAAATTTCGTCCTCGAAATTGGGTAAGGTCAATCATTAAGACTAAGACAAAGATAAGGTTCAACTAAGAGTAGGCTTAAGAAGCATACCAGGAGAGTCAACCAAACAAATACGGATACTGCTCCCTCATATCGGCCTCACGCTCCCAAGAGAAATCTTGAGCTACAGGATCACCCCATGACACATTCACCAAAGGTATCGTCTTGGATCTCAGCTTCTGCACTTTCCAATCCACAATCTGAGTCGGAACAACTTCATAAGCAAGATTAGGCTGAAGTTGAATGTGCTCCGGGTCAACAAAACGCGGCTCTTGTTGACCAAAACTCTTCTTCAACGACGAAACATGGAACACATCATGCACATTTCCGAAATAATCCGGCAATGCAACCCTATAAGCAACAAGCCCAACCTTCTCCACAATCTGAAAAGGACCAACATACCTCGGGCTGAGTTTACCTTTCTTACCGAAGCGCTTAACACCCTTCATCGGAGAGACTTTAAGATAAACCCAATCGCCTTCCTCAAAAGATAAGTCTCTTCTCCTCATGTCCGCATAACTTTTCTGGCGACATTGCGCTTCCGCCATCTTAGCTCTTATAACTCGAATCTGACCTTGCATTTCTTCAATTAATTCTGGCCCAACAATTCTCCTCTCACCAACTTCATCCCAACATAACGGCGATCTGCACTTCCTTCCATACAAAGCTTCATAAGGAGCCATCTGGATAGAAGCGTGAAAACTGTTATTGTAGGAGAATTCTATGAGCGGCAAATGATTTTCCCAACTTCCTTGAAATTCCATAACACAAGCCCTCAGCATATCTTCCAAAGTCTGAATTGTACGCTCAGATTGGCCATCAGTCTGGGGATGATAAGCGGTACAGAACTTCAAATTAGTGCCTAAAGCTGCCTGCAAACTTCTCCAAAAACACGACGTAAACCGCGGGTCCCTATCTGACACAACACTCTTGGGCACACCATGCAGTCTCACAATCTCTTTAACATACAACCGAGCTAACTTACCCAAAGAGTCAGCATATTCACAGGCAAGAAGTGAGCACTCTTAGTCAAACGATCCACAATCACCCAAACTGAATTCTTTCCACTAGGAGATCTTGGAAGGCCTACTACAAAATCCATAGCGATGTCATCCCATTTCCACTCAGGAATAGGGAGAGGTTGAAGATTACCAGCAGGTCTCTGATGCTCAGCCTTCACTTGGCGACAGGTATCACATTTCTCAACAAACGAGGCGATATCCAACTTTATACCTTCCCACCAAAAATTCTTCTTCAAATCCCGATACATATTCGTACTTCCAGGGTGAACTGAGTACGGAGCTGTATGAGCTTCTGCCAAGATTCGCTCTTTAAATTCAGAATTTCGAGGTATCACTCTTCGATCCCGAAAACGAAGCACTCCATCATTGTCCAAACTATAGTGCACGGGTCCTTTAGACTTCCTGACTCTTTTCCTGATATTTAACAACTTAGGATCCTTTCTCTGGAGAGTCTTCAATTCCTCAAAATCCTCAACCCGCACATCCAAAACTGAAGAGACCAATTCCTCCTGCTGCGAACTCTCAATAAGCAATCTCCTCATTCCATAAAGGAGAGAGTTCACACCTGACGACTCTGCCTCTTCCACTAACTGAGATTTCCTACTCAAGGCATCAGCAACTAAATTAGCTTTTCCTGGATGATACTTGATCTCACACTGGTAGTCGCTGATTAACTCCAACCAACGCCTCTGTCTCATATTAAGATTCTTCTGAGAAAACAGATGCTTCAAACTCTTATGATCCGTGAAGACTTCACAAACTTCACCATACAGATAATGACGCCAAATCTTGAGAGCAAATACCACGGCAGCCAACTCTAAATCATGGGTAGGATAATTCTTCTCATGCTCTTTCAACTGACGAGATGCATAGGCAACAACTCGTCCTTCCTGCATAAGAACACATCCCAACCCAAACTTAGATGCATCACTGAAAACCACAAAAGGCTTATGCGACTCTGGAAGTGCCAACACAGGAGCTGTCGTCAATCTCTTCTTCAATTCTTGGAAGCTTCTCTCGCAACGATCTGACCACACAAACTCAACATTCTTTCTAGTCAACGCTGTGAGAGGTCCGGATAATCTGGAAAAACCTTCAACAAATCTCCGGTAATATCCGGCAAGTCCCAAGAAACTCCGAATCTCGCGCACAGTAGAAGGACGTGGCCATGATAAAACAGCTTCTATCTTACTAGGATCAACAGCCACTCCATCTCGGGAGATCACATGACCAAGAAATCTGACTTCCTCCAGCCAAAAGTCACACTTGCTAAGCTTGGCATATAACTGATGCTCTCTCAATTTACCAAGTACCAAGCGAAGATGGTCTACATGCTCTTCCACGTCTCGAGAATAGACCATGATATCATCAATGAAGACCACCACAAAAGAATCCAGAAAAGGCTGAAAGACTCGGTTCATCAAATCCATAAAAGCTGCAGGAGCATTGGTCAATCCAAAAGGCATCACCTTAAATTCATAATGACCATACCGAGATCTGAAAGCAGTCTTAGGAACATCTTTATCTCTTATTCTCAGCTGATAATATCCTGACCTCAGATCAATTTTGGAGAAAACAGCTGCTCCTTGTAGCTGATCAAACAAATCATCAATACGGGGAAGCGGGTACTTATTCTTGATGGTCACTTTATTAAGTTCCCGATAATCAATACACATTCTTAAAGTGCCATCCTTCTTCTTAACAAACAACACCGGTGCTCCCCATGGTGACGTGCTAGGTTGAATAAAACCCTTGTCAACTAGCTCTTGCAACTGGATCTTTAATTCCTTCAACTCAGCCGGCGCCATACGATAAGGAGCTCTATGCACAGGAGCGGCTCCAGGTTCCAAATCAATTGTAAACTCCAATTCTCTAACTGGAGGCAACCCTGGCAAATCATCAACAAAAACATCTGAAAATTCTTCTACCACTGGAATATCCGCTATAGACTTCTTCTCGGACGGCGAAGACACCACTTGAACCAAAAATGCATCGGCTCCACAAGCTATATCTTTCTTTGCTTGAACTGCAGATATAACTATAGGCTTCGCTTTCAACTTACTCCCCACATATTCCAAATAATCACCTTCTGCAAGCTGGAATCCAATAACTCGACTTCTACAATTAATGCACGCCGAATACCGGTATAGCCAGTCCATTCCAAGAATAATATCAAATCCAAGCAACTTGAATACAATCAAATCCGCATCTAGTGTCCTCCCACTAAAATCCAAAGGACACCCCATCGCGACTTTAGAACACCACACCATCTCTCCATTGGGAAGACTTACTACCAATGGTTGCGATAAGGCTTCCGTGACCAAATTGCACATCCGTGCAAAAGTGGTAGACACAAAAGATTTGGATGCTCCGGAATCAAACAAGGTGCAAGCATAAAAATCATACAAACGAACTCTCCCTGAACCAAACACACACACCAACGAAATCCAAAAGAAACATCAAACCACACCAAACATCAAACCAAACAAACATCAAATCCAAAGAACAATGGGGTCCGGTATTTAAGAAATCTCTCATAAGAACACCCCACTTGAACCACAATATTTTGGTCAACTTGAGGCGGCCTGATATTCTGATGGAAGAGATCCGCCATCCTATTTAACGCCCTAGCAATGGCATTATCCACCTCATTGTTGGAAGATTCCCCCATAGGTTCCTTATCCTGCCTCCTTGGCCTCACCATATTCTGTCAAAGCACAATTCTCAACCCCACTTTAGTCCCGAACAAAATTTAATTAAGGGTAATAGCAACATCCAAATAAAATAAAATAAAACAATATTAAATAAATAAAATAAAATAAAATCAATCAAAACCATCAACAATAAATTAAAACTATTAAAATAACATATTTCAAACCAAAATAATTTTAAATCACAACTTTTAAAAATTTCTGGTACTGCACCTAAGGGACATGTGGCTTTACCCAGAGCCAAACCGCTCTGATACCACCTGTGGCGCCCCCAACTTCCATGTACGGACCAACACGGAAATCGAGACACCCGGGATGATGACAACCGGTCACGCATCCCAACGACAAGTGTCAGTGTGTGCAACAAATAAACAGTGCACAATTAAAAACACAGCGGAAGGTAATAAAGTCTACTAGTACCAGAATTTTAATTAATACAGATATCCAAATATACAAAATACCTTAAAAATAAAGCCAAGTCCCAGAAAAAATAAAACACAAGTCTGAAAATAAAATTACAGCATGAGTGATCCCAGATCACTCCTCCGGCGGAGCCAGATCCTCAGGCTCTGCATCTGCATCATCAACAAAGTCTGCAGTACCATGAAATGGTACCGCAGGTAAGTTATAACCTAACCATGTCCAGAGATAAAATCATACTCTAACAATTAACCATGCATGCCCAATGATGCAATATGAAATAGTGCAACACACGCCAAAAATCTCATTTGGCTTAAAATCATTCTCAGAAAAATATCCATTTCCACCATTTTCCCAGAAAATGGCACACAAAAACATTTCCATCATTTTCCCAGAAAATGATGCACAAAAATCAACTCACGCTATTTTCCCAGAAAACAGCTCTTTTCCAGTTAATCCAATTAACCAATTAACCATATGCACCATGGTCTCCCCTATGGACCATCCGCACGTCCTGGCTACTTTACGAGAGATGCCCAGTTCCGCACCCAGTGCGTTCGTGGCCAGGTCATCCTCTAGCCCCCGCCAGCAGAAGGGCCACGGAGTCGGCACGTCCAACGTCCGATCCCGTTGTCGCCCGGCGACAACCCAGAGGACATCACTCAGTTTATTGCGCTCCCGAGTGACCAGAGGAGCTCCACCGAGATAATACCCCATCTCGGCTTGGGGTCGTGATACACACGCACCCACAAATCCAGTCAACACATGAAAACCCAGTTTTCATGAAAACCACATGAACATGAATGCAATACACGAAAACCCAGTTTTCAATTTACAAACATGATCATGCGTGCATATGCCATGAACCAACAATAACCTCAATAATCACAACCAACCCAGATCAAAACACAGTTCCAACAATTAACCAGATCACAACCAGAATATCCAATAACCAACTCCAATTCACAACATAATCAATCCAACAATAAATCCAATCTCCCAAAAATCACACACAACAATATACTCCGATCAATCCAACCACCCCCGAACTCCTCGGACTCAGTCCGGAAACCAACAAGAGTACAATATATAAAATAAAAGCAGTTAATTGCATAAATATAATTAAATCTCAAAGAAATGTTTAGGAAATACTTACAGCGCTTTAAAACAATTTAACGAAGGTTCCAATGCACTGGAAATCACCAAAGCTGCAAATTCGCACAGTGTAAAAACACTGACCGAAATGCAGTGAAATGGGAATTTTTCACGGTTTCAAACGGAGACTTGAAATTGATAGGGTAGGGCCTTTGGAAGGTGGTGAATCTAATGGTGGTGGTGGTTTTCCGAGAATAGTGGCGGAAATGGGTGGTTTTTGGCCGGAATACCCGAATCGGGTTTGGTACTCGTTCGACCGGCTCCGGCGACGGATCGAGGCCGGGTTTGGGTGGAAAAGTTTGGTATTGGGCCGGTGATGAAGTGGTAGAAAGTTGGTGGCCAATGGCGGCCGGACGGCGGCGGAAGAAGGAAAAACCCACCGCGGGTTCGATCGGCTCACGGCGGCTAACGGCGGCACAAGGTGGTCTGAGATTTCATGGGTGAGGTCGCCGGCGCACGGGGGAGGGAATGGTGCCGGCGGTGAGGTGCACGGCGGCCGGGAGGCGGCGCAGCAACGGTAAGCCCGTGAGCGACGGTGGAGAGAGGAGAGAGAAGAGAGAGAAGGGAGAGAGGGGGTCGGGCGCGGGAAGGAACTGGGGAGAGAGAAAAAAGAAAGAAGAAAAAAGGAAAGAAAGGAAAAGAAGAGGGGAAAAAGGAAGATCCAGTCTTTCAAGCTGGGTCCCGAAAAATCCGACGGAGATGAAATTAAAACCCGAAGCTAAATAAAATATTCCAAACACAGTGAAATAATTTAAATGCCACAATAAAAATCAAAAACCCAAAAATAAATCAATTAATCTTAAAATGCATTTTAAAAGCTAAAACAGCAAATAAAATTTAAAAATCACATAAAATAATTTTCACCACATAAAATATTAAGAAATAATATTTTAAAACTCTCAAAATTTAAAACAAGACAAATAATCACAAAATAAATTAAATAAAACATCCATTAAAAATACACTAAAATCCAGGATGTTACAGTCGATCTCGTTCGGCCTCCCATATCTGCCGTCGGGCATCTTCCTCCCTTGGTAAATGAATACTGCATACTTCCTATTTCCCCTCATCTGCGTGTTCCCCTTCATTTTTGCAAAACGATGTCATTTTTATTTTAGCCACGTCAAACACGATGCCGCAACGGAGATACGGGCCGGTTGTATGTAGCATTTCCCTAATCAAAATATTCAACTCATAAAATTAATATTGGACTTTACTTACACGTCTTCTCAAAATCTTGATTTGTTCCAGCCTGTATAATAAAAGAAGTCTGCTGAATAATAGTTATATAACTTATATTAGTTTTTGTTTTTCTTGTTTTGTTGGGGTTGAATTTTCTAAAGATATTCCAAAATAGAAATGAAAGTGAAATGGGGGGGGGGGAGCGGCAATCACCAGCACAGCTGGAGCTGGGCAAGAAAGCCAATAGGATTTGCGCGTGAACAGGGTGTTTGAGCCCGAGAGTGACGTGCCCTGTCGGGACGTTCTCGGGGTCGTGGGCTAGTGGGGTTGGGGGATTTAAATTTCAAATTCGCTGGCTGGCGCTTCTGGCTCTCATCTATGGGATCTGAACATACCCATTTTTAATGATTTACTTCCTGATTCTTGATGGGTCCCACCGACTCTCACCCACGTATTGCTGGCCTTTAACGTCGTCAACCGACAGCTTGGTGTCAATTTTGGGCCGTTGGATTTAAACTTCGTAAATGCTGGGGCGTGTTTTGACTAGGTGGCTTGGACTCCGTCGCACGATCGATGATATTTATAGTTTTAAAATAGATAAATTTCGTTAATTTTTTTTAAATATAAATAAATCTAAAATTAATTTTTAATAATAGATATCATTTTTTTTAAAATTGAGTGTACTAAATTTACCCAACCTAAAATTATATGTTACATTGCATGGACATAAAAGTTATGACAAGTCAATAGCCTGTGGCTTGATTAATATAATTGCTCTCGGAAACATTCCTATGAATCTTCTCATCAAAGCAATAAAAAACTTCTTATCTCATCTCATCTTATCAAAACATTCATGTGGCTTGATTATGTTTGGAAGATTCATCTTCAATAAAATTCTCATCTCATCTCATCTCATCATTACAACCTTTTCAAATTCCTATATAAAATATAATAAATAATTCAACTTTTTCAAATCCCAATACAACTTTTTCAAATTTCAATTTAACTTTTTCAAATCTCAAAACTAAAAAATAATATTTTAAACTTTAAAACAAAACACAAAATTCTCATCTTATCTTCCAAACATAATCTAATATAATTGCTCTCGGAAACATTCCTATGAATCTTCTCATCAAAGCAATAAAAAACTTCTTAAATATCTTAATATAAAACTATAATTTCACAAGGATTTTTTCCCAGTCCCATAGTATTAAATTTAATAAAATAATAAAAGAGCTATTTACAAACTTATATTTTGATACACCAAGAGGTGTAAGACGCATATGTGATGTGGAGGATGCGAAGACTTGCCACCTCAACTAATAAATATTATTTTGATTTTTTATGTGTAATAAATTTCAAAGCAAGTGGGTGTATTACTTGTATATAATATTACTCATAAATAATATAAGAAGAAAAAATGTAGGCCCATGGTAGATTTGCTAGATAACTAAGTTGCCTGTAAGATAATGAATCTCCTTTCAACTTCACCTCAAATAGCTAGAGGCGTTAATTATATTTCACCCTTTTATTACTTAAATAGTTTTTCCAACCATTAAGAAAAATCCTAGCGATATTTTGTACCATTGAGCTGTATTAGGACATGTGAATTGTATGAGATGCCTTATAAAATTAAAATTCTAACATTGTACCTCTTGTTTTGTTTTGTTTTTTTTTTTTTTTAAATAGAACTTTCCACTTTCATTCATAGAACAGTGTGTACAATACAATCTTTGTCTTTCTATAAACAGGTTAAAATAAAAATAGGTGACTCTTCTATCCACACCTTCTCTACATCTAAATGTATGGTTGCTTTAGCTAAGTTATGAGCTACTGAATTTGTACTTCTATGTGTATACTGCACCTTCCAGTTAGGCCATGCTTGTAAAAAAATCTTCATTTCTTCAATGATGCTTCCATAGTAAGAGAGGTCTTCATTTGAATAATTAATTGCTTTGACAATAACCTATGCATCCCCCTCTAGTATCACTCTATTGAAGTTCATATCACTGTAGATTTCCATTGCTTTCCTCAGTGCAAAACTTTCTGCTATAGCTAGTTGCTCCATATTACCTCTCTGATCACAGTATGCTACCATCACCCCCTCCTTTTCATCTCTAATGATAACCCCTATCCCATCTTCCTTTACTTAATATCAAGGGTTGCATTCCAATTAGCCTATAAACAATTCTCTCCTGGTGGTCTCCATAGTTGCTCCACCCTGTTTGCATTGTTAGATCTCTCTAGTCTCTCTAAAAATTGGTTAGCTAACTGAAACTCATCCAAACTTTCCTTTGTTGATCTAATCACACTACGGGGGTTGTGAAACTTTTTTTCAAAAATGAATGTGTTCCTTTTGATCCATAAGCTTCCCATGATTGCTGTTGTTTCTTCCAATTCAGTCTTGATGAGCTTTCCTATCAACCCTTTTCATAGCTTCAATAGATCATCTTTTGCTATCCTCCATTTCTAGATTGGCTTTAAAGCCATAGTTCATACATCATCCACAGCAGGGCAGTGCCACAATACATGCATACTAACTCTTCTTCTTGTAAACAGATGGGACACTTTGGTTCATCAACAATCTTTCCAACAAACAAGTTTCTTCTTGTAGCTAGCAGATTGTTCCCTGCCTTCCACAGGAAAATTTTCATTTTTCTAGGTATGTCCAGACCCCATATATTCTTCCACCTATTGTCAATCTCAGTCTCTTATGAAGTTTCCTCCTGCATTACTTTTTTCCTTGCTTCTTCCAGAAAGTAGGCACTCTTGACACTAAATAAACCCTTCTTGGAAGGACCCCATACCATTTTGTCCTCTACATTCCTTCTACTTAAAGGGATACTGCATATCTGGTCAGCCTCTTCCTTCATGAATAGTGATCTAATTAGACTTTCATTCCACCCCCTCTTTTCCTCATGTATAAGTTCTTTGACCTTTGCATCACCATTCAACTTCAAAATGGGGGATTGAACGCTATAGATACATTTTGGGAAAGATCCTACTTCCTTTCATTGATGTACAAACATATATATACACTACATACAATTGACACTTATATTAATTACAAACATGTCCTCTAACACTCACATTTAAGCTGGGGGTATATATATCACATAAACCTAGCTTGAAACAAATAAGTTTTAACTGACTCGAACACAAAGACTTAGTAAACACATCTGTGAGTTGATCTGCAGACTTCACAAAAGGTGTAGTAATATCACCACTTAGTATCCTATCTCGAATGAAGTGACAATCAATCTCTATATGTTTAGTCCTCTCATGGAACACAGGATTAGAAGTAATATGCACTGCGGCTTAATTATCACAAAACAACTGAAGAGGGGTAGGAGCTGGAAACCCAATCTCTCGAAGGAAGTGTTGCAATTATGCCAGCTCACTAGTAGTGTGAGCCATTACCCTATATTCAGATTCTGTGATGCTCCGACTCCCACATACAAAAAGCCTCGAGAATCGTGACGTCAGGATGATGACAACTCGGTCACGCATCCCAATGGCAAGTGTCAAGTGTGTGCAACAAATAAACAGTGTACAAATAAAATACACAGCGGAAGGTAATTAAGTCAACTAATACCAGAATTTTAGTTTAATACAGATATCCAAAATACAAATCTCATAAAAACAAGCCAAAGTCCCAAAATAAAAATACAAGTCTGATAAAATAAACAAGCACAAGTGATCCCAGATCACTCCTCCGGCGGAGCCAAATTCTCAGGCTCGGCATCTGCAACAACAACCACATAATCTGCAGTACCATGAAATGGTACCGCAGGTAAGTTATAACCTAACCACATCCTGAGATAAAAACATATTTAGGCAACTAACCATGCATGCATATGATGCAATATGCAACACACGCCAAAAATCTCTTTTGGCCCAAAAATATTTCCAATAAAATCATTTCCACTATTTTCCCAAAAAATGGCCCAAGAATCAAAATCCATCATTTTCTCAGAAAATGATACACAAAAACATACTCACGCTATTTTCCCAGAAAACAGCCATTTTTCCAATTAATCCAATTAAACCATATGCACCATGGCCTCCCCTATGGACCATTCGCACGTCTTGGCTGCTTTACAAGCGATACCCAGTTCAACACCCTGTGCGTTTGTGGCCAGGTCATCCTCTAGCCCCGGCCAGCAGAAGGGCCACGGAGTCGGCACGTTCAACGTCCGATCCCGTTGTCGCCCGGCGACAACCCAGGGGACGTCACTCAGTATATTCCGCTCCTGAGTGACCAAAGGAGCTCCACCGAGATAATGCCCCATCTCGGCTTGGGGTCGTGATACACACGCACCAACAAATCCAGTCAACACATGAAAATCCAGTTTTCAAAATAGTCACATGATCATGAATGCAATACACGAAAATCCCGTTTTCAATTTACAAACATGAACATGCGTGCATATGCCATGAACCAAACATAACCTCAATATCACAACCAACTAGATCACAATACAATTCCCAACAATAACCAGATCACAACCAACCAAACCACTATAACAATTTTCAACACCCAAATCACAACACAATAACCAATCAAACAATTACTCCTTTCTCAAACCATCCACCCCCGAACTCCTCGGACTCAGTCCGGACTAACCAGAATACAGTAAATTAATTAGTGCACAAAATATATTTAAATCTCAAAAGAATTGTTTAGGAAATACTTACAGCGCTTTAAATATTTTAGGAGGCTCGCAGAGGTGCAAAAGGCGACTGGAAGGCAACGCAGCAGTGTAAAAACACTATGGCCGAATACACTGTAAACCCAAAATTCAACGGGGTCAAACGGAGACTTGAAATTGATAGGGTAGGGCCTATGGAAGGTGGGGAAGTTAATGCTATCGAAGGTTGGCTGTGGGTGGCGGCCGAAACGGCGGTGGAAGGCCAAGAAACCCAAATCAGAGTGGGTGTTCGTATGGTCGGCTCCGGCGACGGATCGGGGCCGGGTTTGGGTGGAAAAGTTTGATAATGGGCCGGTGAAGAAGTGGTGAAGAAATGGTGGCGGAGATGGCCGGAAAGCGGCGGAATGGAGTGAAAACCACCGCGGGTTCAAGCGGTTCGTGGCGGCTAACGGCGGCGTTAACCGACCAGATACTTGGTGGGTAGACTCGCCGGCGCACGGGGGAGCCGATGGTGCCGGCGGTGTCACGCACGGCAGGCCGGAGGCGGCGCAGCAACGGTAAGGCCGATTCACGGTGGGGAGAGGAGAGAGAGAAGAGAGAGAGAGGGGTCGGGCACGCGGGGAAGAAGCAGTAGAAAAATAAAAAAAAAAAGAAAGAAGAAAAAGGAAAAGAGAATGGAGAAAAAGGAGATCCAGTCTTTTCATCTTGGGTCCCGAAAAATCTAACGAAAATGATTTTAAAACCGAAAGCTAAATAAAATAATCCAAACACAGTGAAATATTTTAAATACAGCAATAAAAATTTAAAACTCAAAAAAATAAATCAATTTAATTTAAAGATCATTTTAAATGCCAAAACAGTAAATAAAATCTAGAAAGCACATAAAAAATAATTTTCACAACATAAAATATCAGGAAATAATATTTAAAAACTCCCAAAATTTTAAAACAAGATAATAAATCACAAAATAAATTAAATAAATCTTTCATTAAAAATACACTAAAATCTGGGATGTTACAGATTCTGCACTAGATTGAGCTACTATTGCTTGTTTCTTACTCTTCCATGTAACCAAGTTACCTCCTACAAAGGTATAATATCCAGTAGTAGATCTTCTATCTGAAGGGGATCTTGCCCAATCAGCATCTGAAAAGGCTTCAACCGTAAGATGTCCATTTGGTCGATACAGTAATCCAATGCCAGGTGCTCGCTTAAGATAACGAAGCATATGAATTACAGCATCCCAATGTGAGACCTTAGGCGTTTGTAAAAATTGACTTAGTACACTCACTGCATAAGATATGTCTGGTCTAGTAATAGTGAGATAATTCAATTTTTCAACAAGTTTTTGATACCTACCTGGATCTCCAAACAACTCCCATTCCTCTTTCAAGAATTTACGATTTGGATCCATAGGGGTGTCAATAGGTCGTGCACTCAGCATACCAGTTTCTTCTAAAAGATCAAGTACATATTTCCTCTGAGATAGGTTGATACCCTCTTTAGATCTACTAACTTCAATTCTAAGGAAATATCTTAGCTTGCCCAAGTCTTTTGTCTGAAATTGATCATGTAAACACTATTTCAACCTAGTAATTCTAGCAGAGTCACTCTCAATAATTACAATATCGTCCACATAAACAACCAACAAAATGTGACCTGCATCACTATGTAGGTGAAATACCAAATGATCTGTTTAACATTTATGGAGACCAAATGCCAATACAACATCAGAAAACTTCCCAAACCATGCTCGAGGAGATTGATTCAAACTATATAATGTCTTTTTTAACTTGCATACAGTACCTCGATACTCCCCCTAAGCAACAAATCCTGGTGGTTACTCCATATAAACTTCTTCATGCAAGTCGCCATGCAAAAATGCATTCTTAACATCCAACTGAAATAAGGGCCAATCTAAATTAGCAGCAAGAGAGATCAACACTCGAACAGAGGAGATTTTGGCAACTGGGGAGAAAGTTTCCTTGTAATCAATGCCATATGTTTAAGTGTAACCCTTAGCAACCAAGCGACCTTTTAGACGTTCCACAAAACCATCAGGATGAAATTTGATTGTATATATCCATTTACAGCCAATAGGTTGCTTACCAGGTGGTAGTGGAATAAGATCCCATGTCTCATTATGGTGAAGGGAATCAATTTCATCTTTCATAGCTATCCTCCATCCTAGATCAGATAAAGCATCCTGAACTGTCTTAGGAACAGAAAGTTTTGAAAGTTGAGAGGTAAAACATGAGAATGAAGGAGATAAGTCATGATATGAGACAAATTGACTAATCGGATGTTGAGTAACACAAGATCGAGTACCTTTGCGGAGAGCAATAAGTGGAGAGTCTGAACTACTAGATAACTTAGGATTTGAAGAAAGAGACACAGTTGGTGAATGCATGGAAGCTGGTAGTTGCGAGCAACGTGAGTAAACCTGTAAACAAACTGGGGGAGGGGGTGGAGGATTGGCGACAGGAGGGGAAAGTGTAAGAGTAGGTAATGGTAGAGGATCACACTCAACACTCGAAGTTGTGTCAGAGAAATAGGGTATGGACTCAAAAAAGGTAACATCAGCACTCATGAAGTAGCGTCTAAGAATAGGACTATAACAACGATATCCTTTTTGAGTCCGAGAATAACCAATAAAAAAAACACTTGGTAAAACGTGGATCAAACTTATCAAAACCTGGGTCAAGGTTATGAACACAGCAAACACACCCAAAAATTTTTGGAGGAAGGGTAAATGGTGGAGATGAAGGAAACAACATGGAGAAATGAGAGGAACCATCGAGAACTAATGAAGGCATACGGTTAACAAGGTGACAAGCAGTAAGAACACCATCACTCCAAAATTGTTTAGGAACATGCATGTGCAATAAAAGTGCTCAGGTTATATCTAACAAATGACGATTTTTGCGTTCAGCTACCCTATTCTGTTGGGTTGTATAAGAACATGAAGTTTGATGAACAATTATTTTGCTACTTAAGTAAGTAGCAAACACACTAGATAGATATTTTCTAGCGTTATCAGAACGCAAAATCTGAACCTTCTTGTTAAATTGAGTTTTAATTTCTTTCCAAAACACTTTGAATATGAAAAGGAAGTCAGATCTTGCTTTCATCAGAAACACCCATGTTACACGAGAGTAATCATCAATAAATGTAACAAAATACTGAAATGTGCTTGATTCAATGTTGATTGGTTCCCATATATCAAAGTAAACCAATTCAAAAGAATTCAAGGCTCGTTTATCAACTCGAGATATAAACGACACACGATGATACTTACTAATTTGACATGCTTCACAAGGAAAAGGAGACACATTTCTTAAATTCCTGACCTGACGCTTTAAAAGGGAAAGAGAGGGATGACCAAGACGACAATGACATTCATAAGCAGATGATGTGGATGTAAAGGCTTGAGTGGGTGACTGTTTAACATCAAGATAATACAGGCCACCAGCTTCATGCCCCGTACCAATCTTGTTTCCTGTCTTGAGATCCTGAAAGACACATGAAGAGGGATAAAAGGCTACTGAACATTGAAGACTTTGAGTAATTTTACTGATGGACAACAAACTAAAGGGACAGCTATGAGCATATAGAATAGATGACAAGGATATAGAGTCAATGAGTTTAGTGGATCCAATGCCTGTAACTTTAGTAAGATAACCATTAGCGAGAGTAACACTTTTTGGAGATGTCACAGTATCTAACTTAGATAAGACAAAGGATAGACCAGTCAGATGTTCATTAGCTCCTGAATCAATGATCCATGGATCTTGAATGGATGAGGCAAGACATGCGGATGCTATACCTGAGTGGGTAAAAGTAGCTGTGGTGGATGAAGCTCGTGTGTGATCCAAAAACCTCTCATACTGATCCTTTGATATACTAATCATACCTGAGTTGGAGCTAGTTAATTGTGATGTAGTATCTTGGCAAATGGTCTGATGGTCTATCATGTAGATCCCAACAATAGTCCACCGAATGGTTAGTGAGACCACAATGGGTGCACTTATGAGGCTCTCAACCTCGAGTGCGATTACCTTTGGCATCACATCCCCCACATGCACCTCTACCACCTCGGCCTCTATGCCTACTACGAGCAACATAAGAGGTAACCGCATCATATAACTGTGACTCAAATTTAGTTGTCATATTTGAGAAACTCCACACAATATCACGACTGAACTTGGAGATTGAAACTCCACACAATATCTAAGAAAAATCACAATTTAACTTAAATTATCCAAGAAATGCAATATGGAAATGTAGATACTTAGCCCAAGTACCCGAAAAACAACTCAAATACCACAATTTTAGTCATGTATCGGCCTGAATTGGTCTAAACTGAATTGTTTCAGGTCTGAACCGGGACATTTCGGGTCTGTATCGGCCTGAACCAGTTTATTTTGGAATGTATCGGCTACATTTCTGGTCCGAATCAGTATTAGTTAAAAATTGAGTTGAAACAAGAATAAGCTATCCTAAATGAGGATAAGAATACCGTATAGATGTTACCAAACAGGTGTTATTCCGGATAGGAATACACTTTTATTCCAAGTTTTGGCTATTCAAACTCAAGGATCGGATAGCTTATCCCTGCAACCAAATATTCTGGACTTCAACCTTTTGCCAATGACGGAGGCTCTTTCTGGCGGTGACAACGATGCCAGTACCACAGACAAGGTTGGCGAGTCCACCCCTAGTGCCCAATACCGGGGAAGATGCCAGAGAGTGGCTGGAAACCACTTCAAACACTTTCGGTCCCGATGACAAAGGGAACCACCGTATCACTTCCGGCAGCGAAGATGATGCTGGTAACCACAGACAATGCCGGCGAGTCAACCCTTGGTGCCCAGTACCAAAGAAGATGCCGGAGAGTGGTCGGAAACTACTTCAAACGGAACCATCGTATCGATTTGGGCATGAACCACCATACATGATCAATCCAACGTACACTACGCTCAGATACCATGTAGATACATATTGGGAAAGATCCTACTTCCTTTCATTGATGTACAAACATATATATACACTACATACATTTGACACTTATACCCTCACACACTTGTACTAATTACAAACATGTCCTCTAACAAACACAAAAGGATGAAGGAGTTGACAACCACTTTTGACCCCATATATTAATGTTATTGCCATTCCCCACCCTCCATCTATGTGATGACTCAAGCGACATTTTCATAAATTATTTAGTTGTCATAGTTGTTCAAGGGCCTTAGAATCTCTAGTTTGAATGAGAGCCTTAGATTTTTGGATTTAGCAACTTAAGCCTAAGTGAAACTAACCCTAGAAAAGCCTTGTAAAATTCGGCCCCTATAAGGAAAACCTAGACCCAACAGCCCAAAGCCCATGACCCAATCCCTTGACACTAGTGCCATGTGTCACACATACATACCACTATGTACCTAGTCAGAATAGTGGGCTAAGGGGGGGGGGGAGAGGGAGAAGTGTTGGGAAGCCAAGAGAAGGCTTGCATGCCAACCCTAGTGAGCATGCCACTTGTCATTCATGCATGAACTTTCTAGAAGATGGCATGACAAGATGACCTAGAGAACACCAAGAGGCATTTGGCCAACTCACCCAACACGCCCACACCATGCCATTTGGCACATGTTTGAGTTTCAAGATTGATATCTATTGGTAGTGGTGCCTAGGGAAGACAGAGAATATTTTGCATACAGAAATCCAAGGGAAAAGAAGGGATTTCAGTTTTTGCCAAGGCCACACGCACACTCTAGTATTTTCTTCAAAATTGCCACTGTCAACCATGCAAAGAGCTTCTAAAAGAAAGGGGAAGGAACTTTTGCACAAAAAGACTAACCTACTCCCATTATTTCAGCCACTACACTCACAAGCACACTCACACATGCCACTTGTCACTTTAGGATACAAAAGGGACCTATGGCAAGTGAAGAGTCACCTAGGGAAGTAGCAATAAAAGATGAAAGATCTTCATGGGATTTGGAGTAGGAAGTGGACAGCTAGGGTAAGGCACATGCCGAAGCCATGTATCACGCATGCAAACTTTCCCTTTAGAAGATGAAGAGATCTTGTATTTGTTTTACCTTTTTTCCCTAAGGTACATTGCACCTAGATGGAAGTGGAATAAGAGGGTTTCAGCGAAAAGGGAAGAACCCCACACGCCACCCACATGCCATGCACCTTCCCAATGCAATCCAATGATGAGAACACCAAAAGTCATTTTCGACCAAGGGAAGAGGAAAGAAATAAGGCTACTTGTCCTTCATGCAATGGGTTACTAGCAACCAATGGGATTTTGTTAAAAAACTCTATATAATGGGAGATGAGTCACACACCCAAGGGCTTTTCTCTTTTTTCATTATCAGATTTTACATGCTCTCATCCTCTCCACACTTTCTTACATGACCACTTAGAGATTTCCTCCACTTCAAACCAAACAAGGGAGGCTTGTTTCAAGAGAGAGATTTCGGCATTTACAAGGAGGAACTATGACAATAACTCGGTTTCTTTTTGGTTCTACACACACATATCACATTTTCAACTCAAGATGAGATTTGAACTTCAAAGGAGTTCAAATATGGTGAAACACACATGATTTCCACCCTTGTTCATGAGAAACGAATAGGGTTTCTTAGAAATGGTCCACGCCGAATGGTTGAGGACACAAATCCTCCATGTATACAGCCAACCTCTTACATTTTCACTCTATTTCAAGATATGGATGAGATACAAGGAAGTTGAAGGGTTTTTTGATTCAAAACCCTAGAAGCTAATTGGTTTGGGACTTCTTAAGCCCTAGTGATAACCCTAGAAACCCTCACACACTCAAGAACATAGATTAGGGTTTTGGAACTTTTATTTTAATGAGTTATATTTAGATTTACAGCTTGCTATTTGTTTCATTTCGTGGATTTTTGTAAGTATACACTCAACTTACTCTTTGTTAATGCTCTTATATGTTTGTGTAGATCCGTCTCATGTTATCATTGTTTTGTTTGTTATTTCTTGTTTCTTTATTTGAATACGCTAATATGATCTTGGATATATCTATGGAAGGAATTATAATCTTTAGATTTGTGATGAAAATGCTATGAAATACTCCTATAAGTTTCAGTTTTTACTTTATTAAGGTTAATGGTTCATGCAACATGGATATTTTGGTTTGAACATGTGTTGAGAGTTTCGGACCTTAGCCAAATCATATGATTACATACTTTGTTTCCCTATGCTTTGATTTCTATGTTATATGCTTAAAGTTTAGAACATGTTTAAGTGATGATTCTTTATGTTTTTGTGCCTATGTGTTTCTCAGCTTAAGCAAGTTCTCATGATTCCATGTATGTGTTTTGATATATCATGTGTTCCATATTATTGTGCCATGAATTGAATATGTTATGACATTATTATTCAATCATTTAAACGTTTAAAATTTTAGTGGGTCAAGAAAAATTAGATTTGGACTTGATAGCAATCCAAACCCTAGCCAAACCCACTTTAAACCCGAAATGGGAGCCCATTCGGTTAAGGCCCATTAAAGCCCACAAAATTGAGCCATCTTGAAAAGGCTTGTGGAGGAATTTTTCTCCTGTCACGACTGACCAAACACTGCCCAAAACAGTCCCAAGTTGTACTTGATGAGAAGGCCAAGGCCACCTCAATACCTCTCTCTCACACGACAACTCTAGGCACCAAAACCATGGGCTGGTTTTACCCCTTGTTTTGGCTAACATAATCATCACTCAAGTGTCATTCACTGCCCTCTCATCACCCCTCAATTGTGTAAAAAGGCGTCCAAGTCCCTTCCCCTTCATTTCATCCCTTTCTCACACTTTTCTTGAAGAGAAACCTAAAGATCCTCTTAGACAGTTTTCTTGAGTCACTTTGCTCACAATTTTTGAAGCTGTTGTAAGTATTTTCTCATGAAGTTTTCTTCAAAAAAAATTTTCCTCTTTAATTCTAGTTTTGGATATCTTTTATCTTATTTTCAGGGTCATTTGGTTGGTCCAAAGTTGTGCTAAGCATGAAAAGGTCATTCTAAGTTGTAAATTGGATAGTGCTTGATATTTTGGTGTTTTTGACCAAGCTTCTGAAAAGATCTTGGTCTAATTTTTTTATGGAATATATTTAACATGTTTATATGAAAGTTTGATGAGGATTCGTTGCATGTTATAAGCTTTTGATGAAATTTTTTCTTAGATCTAAAAAGTTGGAGACTAGAAGGAGAAAAACAGTTTCTATTTTGTAAAAGTTTGGATCTTTTGTGGTAAAATCATGCTCCATTAGCTTTGATATTTTTATATGATGATTCTAAGTCTTTGATCTACATTTTTGGTGTTAGTATGTTAGTTTGAAGATCTTTGATCTATATTTTTATGCATGAAGAGACTCAGTTAAGTCATAGATTTGAGGTTTTCGGGTATGTGGATGTTTTGATGCTAATATGACTATGTGATCTTGAGTTTAATGCTTAGAACTACTCTAGGACATGATTTATAACCATGTGATATTATTGGTTTGTAATTTGTGTCATGGTATGTTTCGGATCAAAGGATTTAATCGAAACCTCATGTGAAGGAAATCCATTTTGAATTTGAATGTTGAAGCCGAAAAATTGGTGTTAGATCTTGTGATTTTGTGATGTTTGCTTAATGATTCAAAGCGTGATAATTCTTAGAAGTTTGTTATGAATATATTGGAAGTGTATTTTTTAACTTTTGGAGTTCTTGGCAATGTTTAAAAAAAAACAAAACCTTGAGAATCAAAGGTTATATTTTTAGTTAAAGCTTGGAGTTTTGTTTTAAAAAGACTTGTGATTTTTATAAAGTGAGTTTTGTTGGTTATTCTTGTATTCTTTTTAAACATAGGATGTGCTAATCTATGTTGCAATATTTCAATTTTAAGCACGAGGAATGAGGTTGATAGAATTGCAACAAAAATCAAAGTATTTTTGCTTTTGAAGGTTTCGACCTAAGCAAGTTTGGGATAGTTGTGATGTGTTTTAAATTTTTCTAATTAGATATTTGGAAAGTTATATAAGAAATGTAAATTTTGGTAAGTTTTAAAGTTAAGGGTAAAATAGTCATTTTTCCATATGTAGAGAGGTAAAATGGTAATTTTACTCTAAGGTAGTATTATTATATTTCTAAATGTTTAGTAATGAATTTCTAACATTTAAAAATCCTCACTTACGGAGAAAGGGCTTCAGACGAAAAGTCTTCCTAGTCTCGTTCGAACCACACCCTCTCTCTCAAGAAGCCCCCTCGTCCGATCACAGCTGGGGGGAGGGGGAGCTCCGGCTCCCTCCTCCCTCTCCTCTCCTCTCCTCCCTCCCTAACGTCGGCCCTGTGTCTCCGACGGTTTTCTCTTCTGTTCTTTGGTTTTTCTAGTGTTTTTTCAGGTTTCGACTAAATAAGGGGTTAGTTGATTCGAGTTGATCCGGTGACCATCTATATACACGCGCCCCACCAGGAGCCTTCTCTGCCACCAATCTGCAAAACCTCGTAATGCGGCCTCCATTGGAGCGGCGCGTAGCCCGCACGTGCGGATCGAAGATTCGGAGCTCGCCTGCGCGTTGACCCCACGCACCACCATGCAATCATCTGACGCTGCAACGAGCGGCCGTTTCAGAACCGGCGTCACTGGATCTTCATAACTCGACCGTCAGTTTTCCCTCCATCTGTTGTGTTTTATGTGCACTAATTTTCCGTTTTACAATGTTTTCACATTATAGTTTTCTTTATGTTTTGTCTTTATTTTCTAGGAATCTCAGAAATGGTGTTCCCATTCGGACTTGGTCCGAATGGTGTTTTCTCCCCCCTCAGCGTAGCGGAGATGTCGGGGTGTTCCTCCTCCATTTCCCACTTAGTCGGGTATGGAGTTTGTTTTAGTTGTTATCTGTTATCTCTGTCATTGGACAGAGATGTGCTATCTCTTAGACTTTTGTCTGTAGAGATGTGCCGTGGGGACTAGACCATGTCAGCCACGGGTGTGCGCTGGGGAGCTTTTATTGGGTGTAATTGACTTATTTTTAAGTCAAATTTGTATGTCCTGTTTTAATGAAACGAGGATCGCCATTTTCAAAAAAAAAAAATCCTCACTTACAAATTCTCGTGTTTTGTGCATTTTTTTCGTAACACAACAATCATTGTAAGTTAGCTTCTAACTTATTGTCAGATTATTGTGTATGTATGTCGGTAAGGAACTAGTGGTTATGTTTTTATGTTATCGTATATTTCATGCTATGCCATGTCACCACCACATGTATGCCTATTACATATTATATTCTATCACAAAATATTATCATATATGCCATGCAATACTTATTTGTTACACGTTATGTCATGTCACACAATACTTATCTATTACAAGTTATGCCATGTGATGTAATATTATCTGTTACACATCATGCCATGTCACGTAATATTTATCTATTACATGTTATGCCATGTCACGTAATGTTTGTCTGTTTCATGTTACGCCATGTCATTTGTCTCACATACATATCATGTTACGTTACGTCAAGTTATGTGTCCTTTCATTTTATGTCACGTTATGTGTCAAGTACAGTTTGTGTATCTCAAGAATAGTTTTCCAAGTCAAGTCAAATCTGTTTATGTTTATCATGACCCTAAGTGTTAGGATAGGATAATATCTTAGTGAAAATCCTTTATTCACACTGGAGTGTCTAAATTAGTGTAAAATTTTCTAGATTGACAAAGTAAAAATCAACAGCTTTCGAATAGGGCCTAATTAACTAGTTACCAGAGCGAAGTTAGGCACTAACGCCGATGATGCCACCTACATTTCAATTTCATGTTATACGTTCTCATGCTAGTACAGATACCTGACATAGGATATGTACATTACGTCTTCCATAGTAGGTGCAGATACCTATGAACTAGCATGTACGTTAACGCACTCATAGCTGGTGTAAAGACTTTTGTTATGATGTAGTAATTGGTAAGGACAAATGGATCAAGGGGAATTGTGTAGTATCCATATGTTCACGTTTATCAATCATTTTTATTTATCGAACAAGATTTCAAGTTCATGTTTTTCACATTCAAGCTCATGTTATTCAAGTTCAAGTTCATGTTAAGCTCAAGCTCAAGTTCACGTTAAGTTCATGTTCAAGTCAGTTCACGTTCAAGTTCATGTCATGTCTAGTTTCAAAATCAGTCCATGGTCAGTTTAAACCATGTTAGTTCATGCCATGTGAAATATCAAGTCAAGTCATGCTTATTTATGATTATGATTATCCATTCATGTCTTTACTATCATACATTCATCTGTAAACTGTATGTTAAGTTTCCTGTTAATTTGTTCACATTTGTACTCAAATCTCACTGTGGTAGTTCCAACTACCATTTTCCCTTGAATGGTAGACGATGTACCAGGATCAAGAGTTGGAGAGGACTATGGCTGACTATAAGAGATTGATTAGGTAACGCTGACGTGACACTGAGTAGCATATGTTAATTTACTCACACCTAGTGTAGAAACCTGTGATGTGATGCAATATCGACAAGGGCACACGACTCAAGGGGACTTGTGTAGCATCCACAGTTCATGTATAATCATGCAATTCATATGGGAACAAGATTCCAAGTTCATGTTCAGTTTCAAGCTCATTTCAGATTCGGTTCACGTCATGTTTAGTTTTCATGTCACGTTATTTCACATACAGTCCAAGTTTATGTCATGTCAGTTCAGTTCACGTCAGTTCCAAATTATGTTAGTTCATGTCACGTATTTGCCAAGTCACGTCACGTTATTCATGTTCACGTCAGCATTCACGTTTTTACTGCTATGCATGCATCTATACACTGCTAGTTACTGTTATTTGTTAACTTGTTAAGATTTGTAATCAAATCTCACTTGGTAGTCCCAACAACCATTCCCCCTTAATGGTAGATCATGTATTAGGATCGAGAGACACGATTGACAGTCGACTAGAGGAGGTCGACTAGGCATCAACGCCACAATGTGGAGCTTATACCCTCGACGCTTCAATTCATCGATAGTATGATGGCTGCCTTGGCCTAGTTGTGCAAGCTACTCAAATGATTAACCTAGTATATTTTAGTAGTATTTACATGTACTTAGGAGCGCTGCCTCCAGTACTCATATTGTTACAGGTCTTTGGATATATACTGTAACTTTTGAACATCTGTTATGTAAATTTTATGAAGTATGTTTATAGTTTTGAGATGTTATTTCTGATACATAGTATGGTTCAAAAAAATATTATCTGATGTGAATATTGTAAATTGTTAAATGTATGCTAGGTGCATTGCATCTTTATTTGTCATGAACTAGGCAACCTTGTGTTGCATGTCCCGACGCTTTAGAGTCTACCAAATCCCAAGCGAAAATCTAGGAGTGTCACTCAGAAAGTTCTCATGACTGATTGCATCAATAGTTGTTCATAGTTCTTCTTTGGTGAGTAACCCTTTCTTGCCTTGGGCGGTTAGTGCACAACTCACCCAAACTCATCCGTCCCTCTGATTTCTTGTTCTCGTCCTCATGGAAGGCGACTTTTCTAGCTCGTCTACCGTGACCGAGTTCCTTATCTCTACCTCGCTCTAAGACAATATCAGTCTGATTTCCACATGTTACATGCTCGCCAAGATGCTGGACTAGTTGCATCGGTGTCCCCTGCAGCTGGTTCTTAAGACCAGTAGAGTTCTTCTTTCTTGTCTTTACCTTTCTTTCAACTCCATGAATGATCTGTCCCTTTTTGCATTAGGTAGGATCCTAACAACAACTTTCCCAAACTTCCAAATAAAACACAAAATATATTTTAACTTTTTTAAATTTCAAAATAAAAATGATATTAAAAATTTATATATTCTAATAATATTTTAACTTTATAATATTTTTATTCAACTTTTTCTCTCCTTTCCCAAATTTCATAAAACAGCATAACTCAAACTATTTTACTACTATTTAGAAA
Organism: Cyclocarya paliurus; assembly: GCA_029856935.1. Taxonomy (NCBI): domain Eukaryota; kingdom Viridiplantae; phylum Streptophyta; class Magnoliopsida; order Fagales; family Juglandaceae; genus Cyclocarya; species Cyclocarya paliurus. Next base: position 4,719,847 of record CM056960.1, on the reverse strand, counting down.
CCATTTTACTACTATTCACAGATTTTTCATTTCATCCCATTCTCTAAGCATCTTCACGAACTGTAAGCATTAACTTCCAGACATCTATGGTCTGGCATCTTAAATTCAGCCTAGCCCATTCTGAGTTACACATTCTATTAACATCTGGACTACACGTTTAGGTTTATATCCTAACTAAATTCTATCCTAACTTAGGAGTTTAGTAGTACCCAAATCCCAAACGTGTTTTATGCATTTAATTATTTTTCAAAGATTCTCTTAAGAGTTTTATGTTTGGGGTATAACAATCATACACCATTGCCTCAGTGAACACATCATCTTTGGACTAAAGCATGCACTGGGATGTGGAAGCTCAATTTTAAGGACTGTTGGCGTGTGAAGATTACATCCACTAATTTAACTCTCGGCTGAACTACAAGCTCAGTGGACACTCGCGGCGCAGCATCCCTATCTCGACAATGTTACCCAAGTCTTTAGCTTTGACAGCAAGCCTCTAGTATTTTATTGGAGTTCGAGAAATTAAAACTGAAATTGATGTGTGTGCAGGTTCTGTCAATGGAAGCTAAATGTTCGGTCTAAAGTGCCGTTCCAGAAAGACAAGAACCAGTTAAAGCACGAATGGGGAAGTCTACATATATGAGGATGAATGGAAATCCAACAGCAATTTCAACAGTGACGACGAGGGTGGATAGATAGACGCAGTAATGAAATTTCAAAAGCCGGACAAAGCAAGATGGTTATGAAGCACATAAATCATAACTTTCAGTACTTGAAGAGCGATGAAAAATGATTGTTTAGAATAATGAATCTATCAATAAGTAAACTTAGGGTGGGTTTGGATGTTGAAGTGAGTTGAATTAAGATGATAAAATATTATTAAAATATTATTTTTTAATATTAAAGTTATTTTAAGATTTGAAAAAGTTGAATTATTTATTATATTTTATATTGAAATTTGAAAAAAAGTATAATGATGAGTTGAAATGAGTTAGGGATCCGAACGAACCCTAACATGTAATGTAGCATTAAATCCAATAATGTATTTGGAACTCTTAACAACATTGATATACAACCACGGTACAACTCAAGATAATAAAAATCATACACCAACTATTATATTATAAGTTAAATTTCTTATGACATTGCTGAGAACATATTCTTGAGGAATTAAACAGCTAAATATAAATAAAAATTGCAGCAAAGCCTAACCGCCAACACTTAAAACAGATAACAGAGCAGAATTTTGCAGTGAGATGCCATAACCTGAACCCCGCTTGTACTGCTTGAACTTGAAGCAGCGACACGTATCAACCCCATCAGTTGGACAGCCATAAGCGTTGCTGCAAGCCAAACGGTATGAAAAACTCAAGAATGTCGTAGAACATGTAGCCTTTGTAACTTAGCCCGGGCATTACTCACTATGCAAAAGGCATTAAGAATACCAAAGAAGCCAAGATGGTAAAGGCTGTAAAAACTAGGGAGGTAACTGGCCGGGAACCAGCATTTGGCAACCATGGGTATGCATCTGGAGGTGGCATGACACAGTTATCACCATTGAAATAAATCCTACGTGGGAAAGCCCAACCCTTTTCAAAAGAAAAAGTTGATTTGTCCTTGCGGAAAAGGAGCTCCGACTGCACATTCCCGAAAGGGCCGGCTTGACTAAGGAAATCATTATAAAACTTGACACCCCACAGCATAGCAGTATCATCTGCAAGAGCAAAAGCAAAAGCCATATTCTCAATGATAAATGAGAAATAAGATTATAGAATAATGCAGGAAAAACTTTGCACAGCTAAATTTGGGTGGCAAGGTATAGCTTACTTAAGCCTTCATAAGGAGTCAAGGACTTGTAATAAAAGCTGAAAATCTGGGTTAGATTATCAAAGTTGGGGTGTTGCACAACAAGATTCCATTGTGTATAGTTCATTCTGTAGTTGAAATTCGTGATAGTGACCTTCACCCTCCAGTACTCCTTGTAATTGAGTTTAACATGCCAATGGACTCGGATAGGACACATATGGCTGGTGCACTGAACCAGAGGGGTATTACTAGACTTTCCTTGGCCTGCTACTGCTGAAGCTAAATATGGAGATTCTGGACTGTAAGCATCACCAGAAAGAACAAATATACATATATCAATAAGCTGATTTGTCTCCAATTTTTTTTTGCAACTTGTTTTTTATTTTATTTGTCAAAAAAAAAGGAAAAACAAGCGAAAAGTTTCCAAGAGATAGCAATTAGAAAGATGCAATAAAAAGAAGAAATGAGAGACTCACTTTACACAGCTCCCAGGTTCTGTTATATTGTTTTGACAGCCACAGGTGCAAGTTGGGCAATTTACAATTGTGTCATTATAAAAGGAGGAAAGAGAAACACAACAGGTGGGTGTCTTTTGAGCAAGGAATTGTGAATACGTGCAAGTAACATTCCAGGTCACTGCCACAAGAGATGCAAAGTAAGATAAGATAAACATTGAGTAATACTTTTCTTTCATATCCGGAATTTCTTAATCCACAAAAGAGAAACAATAGATATAATGGTAACTAATTGTAGACCTGGGCATTGCTCAGGAATAGATGAATTATTAAAACCAAAGTGCTCTATATAACTAAGTTAGTATACCTTGAACTATTATAGTTCATTTAAGTAAAATATACCTTGAGCAATTATACAATAAATATAACCGTTAAAAGAGCGTCAATGTTAGAACTTCGATATCCAAAATTCTTTTGTAGCTCTTTTATCTTCTTGTCCTTTACACCCATCATTTCTATGTTAGTGGCCAAAAAACCTAACAAACTTTTCTTGAGTGAAGAGAGGCACCAAGAGTTCTTTATATATTTTGCCAAGTAACTATGATCATCAAAAATCATAATTGATAGGCTCTTTTAACTTCTTTTATAACTCACTAACATTTATTAACCAATCGGAAACAAAATTACAAAGAAAAAAAATTCAGAAAACTAATGAGACGGAGCTAGGAAAATGGGCATGTTTGGACACCATGAGAATTCACTAAACTTCTCATATTTCATTCCCAAATATTATTCAAACACAAAACACTTTTCAATTTTCAATTTTCAACTTTCATCTAATCATTACCTAATCATTATTCAAACATAAAAATCGATACAATTTTTACAAACTTTAAAACACAAATAATATTAAAAACTTATATTCAAACAAGTTTTTAACTTCATAATATTTTTATTCAACTTTTTTTCTCTTTTTCCAAAACCCAATAAAACATCTTCACTTAAACCATTTCACTACCATTCACAAAATTCTGAGATAATACAAGGGTCCAATCATGCCTTAAAAGACTACTTAAAGTTTTTAAAAAATATATTAAATTAGATATATTATTTTCATTTAAATTTTCTCTTATGCAATATTATTTATCTTTAATTTAATAATAATACCAAAGTAAATAAGTGACTTATTTTTACTGCATAAAGTACACAGGAATGTCAATTGCTGTTACCAGATATCACACATTTACATTTTTCACTTAAGATGGTGTATAATGCTACTGGCTTGCTAATTACAACCCAGTATGAGAAGCATGCAGTTATGCACCTATAAATTACCGTAGAAGCCTTTAGCAGGTAACTTACTCAAAGCTTGGGTGACTCTTCGTTTATCTGCAGTCACAAATTTACTTGGTCTCACAATCTTTGCTGGCCCGCAAGTATATCCAGGCCCAGGAGCTTTTAGGGTGAAGTTCTTCGGTACTCTGACAGTTTTGTTAGTTGTTCCAGCTGCACCCACACTGACCTGGAACGAGCTTGCCGCATTGGCTGGGTCCTGGACCCACGAGTTTAACACTCCCCCTTTGCAGCAATTAGCAATCTGCTGGTTGTATGGAGTTCCTGGCAATAAATCCACCACAGTTGGATCCTTCTTACAACAATGTGGAATGTTCCCCTTAAATTTTGAACAATCCCCTTGTTCCGTTGTTTGTGCCCCCATCATGCTCCAAATTACTTCTTTTTTCGCCCATGTCCACCCCAATGTCCATCCTGGTGCTTGAATGTGGCGATATTGCTGGAAGTTATACATAGTAACAACAGCCTGCCAAATCAAAAGAGGATGATATTGTCATAAATTGCCTCAACATGTAGTAAATCTTATATTGGAGAGTAAAGGCATGATCATACACAAATAAATAGAGTAATGAATTGTAGCTGTAAATTTATATATATTGGTGTTTGCAATTCAGTAACTTCTGTCCAAATGGGTACATAGACTCAAGCGGAGGCTTAAGCCCAAGAGGGGGTATTTGGCTTGTAATGGTTCTCGCAAAAGATTAATGATATTCATATAACTCTTTTACAACCAACCAATGTGATACTGCCACTTCATAAAAAAACAACTTTTTTAATTTGAGTTTCAAATTTTACATAGCACCCTCTATTTAAACTAGAGTTGTGAAAAAAGGAGTTGTAAGAAAGTTTATATGTGCATCATTATTCCCGCATAAAGGGAAGTATTGAGGTACTTTTGAGTATGGGAGTGCCATTGGGTGCATTGGTTCCTCCCATGAAAGAATACTGTGGTAGTTCTTTTGAGTGTGAAACATCACCACTAGGTGTATTCAGTTTACACGATGTCCTATGGCTTGTAGGAGTTATGCTGCACCACGTTAAGGCCCTGTTTGGATTGAGAAACACTTTCAACTCATCTCATCATTACAACTATCTCAAATTCTCACACAAAATATAATAAACAATTCAACATTTTCAAGTTACAAAACAATAATAATTTAAAAAATAATATTCTAACAATATTTTATTCAACTCATCTAAAACTATCTCATCTCATTTCATCTCATCTCACATCACTATCCAAATGAGCCCTAAATATTATTGTCTTATTTGGATCTTTTAATTTATTGCTTATGTGGTGTGCTTTCACTAGGCCAAATGGTACTTGTTACAACAAATATATTTAAACTCTAGGAATGAAAATGTAACACTTCAATGGAAGGCCCAAACCACATTGCTTGGGAATGAGAAGTTCTTGCTCTTTATAAGGTTCCAATGAGGCTCTAATTGTATCATTGACTAGTTCTTTTGGAGTATAGGCCATGTGGTTTGGGCATTCCATTGGGGCGTTACAAAATGGTATCAGAGCCTATCCCAACCAGAAATGTCAGACTTGAGCCGTGCCACCTACAATGGATAGGTCTGACGAGGACGTCGAAAATTTAAAGGGAATAGATTGTGATATCCCATATGATAAGAATAATGGTAGGTGGTGTATGGGATCCCACATTGCTTGGGAAGAAGAAGTTCTTGCTCTTTATAAGGTTCCAATGGGGCTCTAATTGTATCATTGACTAGTTCTTTTGGAGTATAGACCATATGGTTTGGGCCTTCCATTGGGGCGTTATAGAAAATAAAGTTTCTGTAAATTTGGGAAAGTAGTTAGAGAAAGTATGATCTCTTCAAGTACTAGCGTGAATATAGGAACCAAAAAGAGCAACACTATGATACACTTCATACTACTTACAACATAGCCATCTGGTGTCCAGCTCATTATATCCCATTTGATTGTGATATTTCCAGTTGGATCGAGTGCATCATAGGCTTCTGCAGAAACATCGATGGAAAAAAGGGTTAAAACTTGAATTGCTCGAACTTTCCACAAATTTTCTGTCATATTTTATATTAACTCAGATGTCTCAATGTCCTTTCCTTGAATTATACTAAAATAAATTCATAACTAAAAACAGGTGGGACGTTGCACTTCTCTGTTTTTGCCATTTATGAGATACCACATAATACTAAAGACAACTGACTTTTGTACCTTGCCACTTCTCCAGATGTTAACGACAGATGCATTTCCTGGTCCAATTAATTGATCAAACACATGAGAACATTTGTTCTTCTTAGGGTGAAATTCAAACACGAGAACTTTTGTTCTTCTTAGGGTGAAATAGATTCAAACTTCGTGAAACGGGAAACTTAGCATTGTTAAGGTCCCTCTACCGCCCAACCAGAACCCCCACCCCAACCATGAAAAAAAAAGATATGGAAATAGAAGAAGAAACTAACTACTACACCTCATATTGTAAACCTAGGACTTCAAGCTTGTAATTGCTTGAAAAATTTACTTCTGATTACATGATAACATTACAAATATGCTCAATTATCAACTTCGCTTTCTCAGCCTCTATACTAACTCTAGTAACCAAATTAACAAAGTTTTCTAAAAGCGGAAAGAATTGAGCTTCAAACCCTTTTTTCTCCAGCAAATGTTTAGAGAGATTGTCAAATTATAATAACATAACTAAAGGATTAAAAACACAAATATAAAAGAACGAAAAAAAAGGCTGAGAGAAGGACAAAAATATACAAGACTACTTGAGAAAACCCCAGAAAAGTTAAAAGAAGAAAAAACTGGAAAACGAGAAGGAGAAGGAGAAGAAACTACTCTTTTCGGGGCAAAAAACTGCTCGCTATGCCTCAGATAGCAAACGTCATTCGAGAAAACCAGTTGTAATCACCAAAAATGGCGGTCTGATTTATATTATCTATATATTTTACAGTCATTGATAGACCAAATAAATGCTGAATCAATGGAAAAGAGTCAGACAGAGAATTTTCAAAGTCTTCATCACTGCCTATATCAGATAATAACCATGTCTCACTCCAATCAACATATTACAAGCCCAAATATAAGAGCATTTTAAACACCCATTTGTTAAATTGATATAAATCCGTAATTACAGAAGCACATCTCCAATCCCACCACAAGTTCCCTACACCAGTCGATCAATTATATATCAAACGGCCAAATTCTTGCAAAATGGAACAGATCTCCAGCGAGCTAACCAATACCCAGCAACACAAAACAATAATTAACACTTCCAACACACTAAAGTAGTAAAGATGGACATGAAAGCCTGCATCGTGAGGCACTGACCTGTAGAACTAAAACTGGAGCAGGAAAGCAACAAAACAAGCAGAACAGCAAAGCTGCTAGGCTTAACGGGTCCAAACGCTGAAGAAGAAAGAGATCCCATTTCTTGAGACAGATTTTGTTATTGGATGTGATGTTTAAGCACTGGCTGAGCTCAAGATCTGCAGAGAGGCTCCGTGATAGAGAGAGAGAGAGAGAGGGCTGGAAACGGAGGTTCGCCTTCTCTGTTTCACATGGCGAGTGGCTTTTCTGAGCTTTTATAGTGTACTGGTTAAAGTCACTCAAATCACCGTTTTGCTAAGCCATCCGGTTAATGTGACAGCTCTTGTTGTCGGTCGCTTACGAGTAATGTACTACTATACCCTTCATTCATTTAGGTAAAAATAATGACGAAGTTATTAGCTATGAAAATTATTAGAGACATAAAAGAAATTATATAAAAGAAATTTATAATTAACGTAATTTTATAAAATATTTTAAATTTATGTTATAATAAAATAATTTTATAAAATATTTGAAATTTATGTTATAATAAAAATAATTTTATAAAATATTTAAAATTTATGTTATAATAAAAATAATTTTACAATAAGACATATTATATTAAATTAATTTAAACTCTACAAATATTTAATAATTAAATATGCCGATGGTTAGGGATATTTTTGGAATGAAAGACAGTATAATTTGACTCATTCCAAGACATCATGTTATAATTTGAAAGACTGTATATTTAAAAAAAAAAAATTTATTCATTATTTTTATATAATACACTACATATTATATATAATGTTTTATTTTTTTGTTTATTTTTTTATTAGGGATATAGTTTACGGTCTCGTTTGTTTTTGAAGATGAGATGAGTTAAAATTAAAGTTAAAAAATTAAATAAAATATTTTTAGAATATATTTTTTAATATTATTTTTATTTTAAGATTTAAAAAAATTGAATTATTTATTTTATTTTTTATTAAAATTTAAAAAAATTATAATTATTAGATAAGATAATATGAGATAAATTTAAAAAAATTGAATTATTTATTTTATTTGATTTTATATTAAAATTTAAAAAAATAAAATAATAAAATTAAGAAGAAATTAGAAGAGATATTTTTTAAAATAATATTTAAAAAATATGTGTATAAAAATTCAATTAATTTAATAAAATTAAAATTAAAATAAATAAATAAATAAATGTAATCATATCAATCAAATGCTGAGAGCAAATCCGTGGAAAATCATCGCAAATGACCATGTGAAAAGACAGGACAAGCCGTGGGCCACAAGGCATCCTAGTGCTGTCGGTGGAGAGAGAGGATTCAATACCTGTTTGTGCACCTGTATTGAGAGTGATGTTCTTTGTTTTGTTGACTGCTCGTTGCATGATGTTCAAATCCTTTATATGTGTGGGACCGATGTATGCGTGTACCGATTAATATTTTATTTATTTTTTAAATATTAAGAAAATACAACATACACCTTCGGTCCATACTAACAATTCACTTAACATTTTTTCTTTTATACTATTCATTCAAGTCGCTATCATATTATATTATTTACGACCAATTATTTGGGCCTTCTTTCGTACCAAATTTTCGTAATAATAATTTTTGTTGTGTTCTTTTATTGGATTTTTTTGTATAAATTATTTAAGCACCAGTTGGGATATCCAAGTATACTATTGCATACGCTGATTATCAATTTTATCTGCCTGGCTTGCCTGCGTTCATGGACTCCGAATCTACCACGCAAGGTGTATTGTATTTTCACGCAGCGTGATTTGGCTAAAAGCAAATCTTGTTTCGATTTTAATTTCACGTCAATTTATCTCAATTTATCTCATCTTATTATTATGATTTTTTAAAATTATTATATAAAATATAATAAAAAAGTTAACTTTTTTAAATTTTAAAATAATAATAATATTAAAAATAATATTTTAATAATATTTTATTCAATTTATTTAAAACCATCTCAACTCATCTCTGAATCCAAACGAACTTTTCAAAATTTTTAAATATAAAATAATTTTTAATATTTAGTTTTTAATCTATTTATTATAATGTTTTCAAAGTTTCAAATAAGATAATAAAAGCAATTATTTTTTTTAAATTTAAAAAATATTAATATTCAAATAATTTTTTAATTCTATAATTTTTTTATTTAATTTTTTTCTCTCATTTTTCAAAACTTTATAAAATATTTTAACTCAAATTATTTCACTACTATTTATCAATAATTTTATTACTATTATATATATTCTAACATATTTGAAGTGTACAAACGAACCTAAAATTTCTTTTTTATTCTCTGAGTAAATATTTGTAACAGCCCGCTAGAAATTTCATTGGTGAAATTTCTATTGATTTTAGGAATCTGGTGAAAACTTTATAAATTTTTACGAATCGACCAATCACTCATGTTTTAGTCTATCAACATAGTCAGTGTTATCACTCACTATGGTGTTAGAAATATGAATTTAATTATTTGAGATAGTTAGAAATGTCAGATGCGTTATGGTTTACGCCATTAGACTCAGTTGATTATTTAGGATTTTATGGCGTAATAATCATTTTTCATAATTTCGGACGAAATACCTGTTCGAAACTGTGATTTTATTTTTAGGGACACTTTAGAGTTGAATTTCGGTAAACGATTTTCACTACAAGTTAATTTGAATATTTAGGATTTTTCAGTACTAAGTTTATTATGCATTTTTTTGGAGTGAATAGTAATCTCGATAAGCGTATCGAGTGCAGTGTTTTCAAAATCACAGTGTGGAATGTCCAAATTAAGTTAGAGAAGTTTTATTTAGACATTTAGTAAGATCTTAGCCACACATAGTGAATAGTATTAGACACTTGGCACAAAAAGGAATCATGAGTTAGATTATAAAGGAATCAAAGTGTAAGACCATGCCACCTGAGTGAAACCTTATTCTTTTTCATCTGTTTTTGTGCCAGAACAAAGAGGGTTTCAACCCTAGTGAAACCCTAAATGGTTGGAATCCAATTGAAATCCCAAAAGTTTGGTTGAAACCAAAACCCTAAACGGTTTCCCCAAACCCTAAAGTTGGCCTCCAAACCCTTTTTAATCTGATTTCTAGCATTGTGTTTAATTACTTGATTAAATCACTTCCACATACTATTAATTTCTTAAATTCTTATTATGACATCATTATCCAACTTTTTAAATCTTGAAAATTTGATTGGGCTAAAAAAATTGGATTTGGGCTTGATATCATCTCAAACCCTAACCAAACTCCCTTTAAACCCCAAATTGAAGCCCACTTGGTTGAGGCCCACCAAGGCCCACGAATTTGGCCACCTTGGCAAAGCTTCTTGAAGAAATTTCCTCCCCCACATGGCAGACCATCCATTGTCATTGGCTGCACCCAATAGTGCCTTGATGTGAAGGAGAAATCCACCCCATTAGCCTCCATATCACAAAGCTACTGCAGGCAGTCTTTTCCCCTCTCTATTCTCCACTTTATGTCATATAGCCACATCCAATCAAGAGTCATTCAAGCCCAGAACTTCACCCTCCAGAAGTCTAGAGTCGTGCAAGGCACATTTCCTTTCATTTCATTACGTTTCACCTCATTCTTAGCGAGAAACTCAAAAGATCTCTCTCGGGCAGATTTTTAAGTCTTCTTGCGTGGAGATTTTTGATCCACTGTAAATATTTTTGCATGATAACTCCTTCATAAAAGTTGTTCTTCTTTAAGTCTAGTTTATGTGGATATCTTATTCATCTAATTCCATGCTCATTTGATCAGTCAAAAGTATTTTTAACCTTGGAAAGGTCATTCTAGGTGTGAAACTGGAGATTATGTTATGTTTTGGAGTTTTTGACCAAGCTAATGGACATATCTTGGTCCAAAAATTTTATGGAGTCTTGTTAGCATGTATTTATGAATTTTCATTGAAATTTTATTGCATGACTAAAGCTTTTGAAGATAGATGTTCTTAGATCTAGAAACTTGAAAACTGGAAGTGGAAAAACAGTTTCTGTTTTGGAAACGTTTGAATATTTCGTGGTTATATCCTACTCCAAAGGATTTGATCTTTTTATTTGATGATTCTAAGTCTCTTATTTGTATGTTAAGATGTTATTTTGAAGATATTTAGAATTAGTTCCATAGATATGGTTTTTCTATGCATGAGGATTTCGGTTAGGCCTAAAATTTGATGTTGTTTAGTTAGATCCATGTTTTATTGAGTTTTAGCCATGTGATTTTAAGTTTGATGGTTGGATATTCTTTAGGACACATTTTTAAACCATGTGATGTTTAGTTTGAAGATCACATGTTTTAAGTCATGGATCAAGAGATTTATCAAAATTAGTTGAGAGAAAAGTTTCTGTTTTTGGACTAAGTGTAAAACCAAACATTCCAAGCGTTGTTTTGTGATTTTTGATGACTTTTGTCTGATGATTTAAAGTATGGTTTATCTTTGGATGATGTTATGAATATGTTAGAAGTAAGATTTGATTTTTTTTGGAATTCTTAGAGATGTTTTTATTAAGGTTAAAATTTGTGATTTAATGGTTTGCTTTTTGTTAAAAAGTTTGGGTCATTTTACAAAAAGTTTGATGTTGATGATTATCTTTTTTTTTAATGGATATTTTAAGTGTGTTTTTAAACTTAGGATAGGAAGATCTTTGTTACAAAATTTTGGTTTAATCATGGGTTTTGAAGATGGATGAAATTGTAACCAAAATCAAGAGAAATAGCCTATGTAAGTTTCAGCCCTATAGAGTTTTAATGGTTATGTTTAGTTTTAAATTTTTATGAAATAATATTTGAGTCTAGGACAAAATTTACATGAGGAATGTAAATTTTGGTAATTTTTGAAGTTAAGATGTGAAATCTTTAAGTTATGGGTAAAATGATCATTTTCCCACATGTAAAGGGTAAAATGGTAATTTTATTCTAAATTAGCTTGTTTTCATGATTTTAATTGTTAGTGATTAAATTTCTAATCTTTAGAATCACTATTTTCAGTTCTTCATGTTTCGCACTTTATTCTCGTAGAATACGACGATCGAGGTAAGTTAGTTTTTAACTTACTATCAGTTTACTGCGTATGTGTGATGGGTAAGGGAACTACAATTATGTTCGTATATTGTTATATATGTCATGTCATGCCATGCTATCTCATGTTTAAATATTGCACGAATTATTGTCACGAAACACTTATCTATTACATAATATAATCTATCATATGTTACTATCTGTTATAAGTATGCCACATTACGCATGCCATCTATTACATATATGTCATGTCATATAAGATTCACTGTCACATGTTATGCCATGTTATGAAATATTGTCTGTTATATGTTATGCCATATTACGAAATATTGTCTGTTATATGTTATGTCATATTACGAAATATTGTTTGTTACATGTATGCCATGTTATGCAATGTTGTCTATTACATTCATGTCTCAAAGTATGTCATGTCTGTCCTCCTACGTTCACGTCACGGTACGTTACGTCAAGATTTATGTCATTTTGTATTCATGTCATCCCGTCTCGAATACAGTCTGTGTATCTCTAGAACAGTCTTTTAAGTTATTCATGCCAATCACGACCCTAAGTGCTAGGATGTGGTAATATCCTAGTGGAACTCCTTTGTTCATGCTGGAGTGTCTAAATAGGTGTGAAATTTTATGGGTTGATGAAGTACAGTCAACAGGTTGCGAATGAGGCCTAACTAGCTGGTCACCGGAGCGCGCCAGGGACTAACGCCGATGGAGCCATATTTTATTTTATGTGTGTCCACAGTAAGTGTGGCAGAAGAAATTCATGGAGCCACAACAACTGTGGAGCATGAAGTATGGGGCCACAACAACTATGGAGCATACACTACGTAAGACACAGTAATTGTGACACGTAGAATACGTGGAGCTACAACAACTGTGGAGTACTTATTAACGCACTCACAGCTGATCTAGACGCCTGTATTGTGATGCGGTAATCGGCATGGACACACGGCTCAAGGGGACCCATGTAGCACCCGTATGATCATTTAAATGATTAAGTTTATTGAATAAGATTCCAAGTTCATATATTTCACGTTCAAGTCATGTTTCACGTTATGTTATGTTCAAGTTTACGTTCATGTCAAGTTTCAAGTTTATGTCACGTTCATGCTATGTTTCAAGTTCACGTTCATATCAGATTATGTTCACATTCATGTTATGTTCACATTCACGTTCATGTTATATCATGTTCACGTTCATGTTATGTTTCAAGTTCACGTTTATATTATGTTATGCTCAGGTTCACGTTATGTTCAAGTTCATGTTCAAATTATGTATGCTCACGTTCATACCATGTTTTAAGTCTATGTTATGTTTCAAGTTAACGTTCATGCTATTATGTTGCTAGTTCATGTTATGTTTTAAGTTCACGTACATGTTATACCACGTCAAGCTAAGTTTCAGTTTCAATTCAAGTTATGTCAGCTCATGCCATGTTCTGTCAAGTCACGTTATGCTTATTATTTCATGCCATGTTATATCAAGTTATGCTATGCTTATTTGCGACTTTGATTATGCATTCATGCTTTTACTACCACGCATGCATCATTAACCTGTATGAAAGTTTCCTGTTAACTTGATTACAAATCTCACCGTGGTAGTCCTAACTACCATTTCTCCCGAATGGTAGGTGATGTGTCAGGATCAGAGTAGGGAGCGAACACTGGTAGACTAAAGGAGGTTGACTAGACACCACAGACACGACACGGAGCATACAACTTCCATTGTTAGTTTTTGGACAGTATTCTGGCCTTGTTGTCGAGTTACGCGAGTTACTCGACAAACTGGACCAATAGTATATTTTAGTAATGTAAATATGGAGTCTGGTCTCCCATGTTTTGAGATTACAGTCTTCTGAGACCCATACTGTAATCGTGAATGTTTATTTTGTTAGGTATGAATGAATTATGCTTTAATTACTTGGAATACTATAAGTTTGGTGCATAGTAAAAAAAAATAAAAAATTATCCGCTGCGAATATTATATAATATGTTTGGAATATTACATCTTATATGTCATGAACGGGGGCAGCTAACCTTGTGTTGCATGTCCCGACACTTCAGATGTCCGTCTGATCCAAAGCGGAATCTGGAGGGAGTCACAATATTTCGTTACAAAAGATGCTGACATTCTCGTATGTATTGTTGTGTGCGGTGCACTCTATGGCATGACTTTTGAGGCAAATATTTATCTTGAAAATGATTGACATGAGTATATATATGTATAGTCATTTCTTTGTCCTATCTTTTTCTTTTTTCATTGATCCAAGTCAAGTTTGAATATAAGTTAATTAACATTAACAAGCTAACTAACATCAGCATACAAGTCTTCGTCTTGCTCTAAAGGGAAACAAAAAAGAAATGGCTTTCTTTGTAAGACTAATATCATATATATATATATATATACATATATATAAATATATATATTAACATATTCCATATATAATAAAGTACGGTGATATATAAAGCCAATTATTCAATAAATATTATATTATTTGATGATATAACAAGTGTTGCATCGTTTAATAAACTGACACCAACATTATTATAATGAAAAGTGATTTATCTACGTATGTATAAATTTTACAAAAATAAATTTATAAATTAACGTAATTTGATATAATCATCTATTTTATTCTAAAAATAATTTTATAATTTGATACACCACGTCATCAAATCATCTCGATTTATGAAGTTAGAGTGAAATTGATAAAGATAAAAGAGATTGACCATCTATTCCATTTCGGGAGAGTCGATAAAGATAATAAATTAATATATTCATTTCAAAATTTGGACCACTTCTAATAAAAATTTATATTCTCAATGCTTTCGATACAACTTTTTTTTTTGATAAATATCTTCGACACAAAATAATGTTAATACAAAGAGAATAACTTCAAATTGGATGTGGAGTAAAGACGAGATTTACACTCTTCAATCATTGGACGACAGGTCATCATTCTAAAACGATTACAATAGAACTGAGCTTAGGTGGTTATCCCATAATGTTGGTGTTATCATTCTAATAAACTGACACAAACAATATTATAATGAAAAATATTTTATCTATAAAGAGATTTTATAAAAATAATTTTATAATTTGATGCACCACATCGTCAAATCATCTTGATTTAAGAAATTAGAATGAAATTGATAAAGAAAAAAGAGATTGACCCATCTATTCCATCTCATGAGTGTGGATAAAAATAAATAAATTATTCATTTCAAAATTTGGACAAGTTCTAATAAAAATTTATATTCTCAATGTTTTCGACATAAAATACTGTTAATACAAAGAGAATAACTCCAAATTGGATATGGTGTAAAAAAAGGATTTATACTCTTCAATTATCAGATGACACATTATCATTTTAAGAAGGTTACAATAGAAGATTACACTTCATCATTCTACTCACATGAAATGAAATGGATTAACCCATCTATTCCATTTCATGAGAGTAAATGCAAACTATTTGTGGAAATGCCTCATACGGCCATACGTATATTAGACAAGGAAATACTTTGAGAGATTTCCAACCTCCTTAGAATATTCAACGTAGCAAATTGTAGAATGACCTCCCATACACTTCACTCTCCTCTTAAAGTCGACGTAGACCATTGTAACAGACTGGGTAAAAACTATAAATTGACTTGTAGCATACTAAAGTAAATCACTAACCATACGCACCTTTTTGTATAAAATACTGCGTATTCAACTTAGACTCAGTCACATAAACACTAACAAAAATGGTGCACTAAATGGTGCGTAGTACCACTAACATTAAATGGTGCGTGACACCTCTAACCTACGACATACTCTATCACTTCCCGTTTCATTGATCTTCCACAGCTGCCTTCCAACTCTTGATACGACACCGCGTCCTCTTCTTACTTCTTAGGTTCACTTCACTTCACACAATCCCAACTCTAGTTCAGATCTCTGTTTTCATCTTCCCTCTTAATTTTGCCTCTTAAACTGAAACCCTAACAGAAAGTGTCGTGTATATCGTGATTTTGATTCCTTTTTTAGGCCAAAAGTTAGAAAACTGGAGCAACGGATTTATATGGCCTTGTCCTCGAAAGGGAAGATCCACGACCTGAGCATTGTAACCTTTCTTTTCCTTGCGTTTGGTAAGTTGTTAAGGTTGTTAAGACAACTATTAAAGAGTAGGGATAAAAAAACAAAAAAAAATGTTTTTTTTTAGCCTTTTTGTTGGGTTTGGATTGATCTTATAAGATTCCAAATATTCAAGCGATTGTCTGTCAGTAAGAGAGAGAGAGGGGAGAAAAAAAACTTCAGAAAGAGAGGGGATTGTGTTGATTCAATCACCTGAGGTTCGTTCTATTACAATCGTTTTAGAATGGTGACATGTGTCCAATTATTGTTTTGGGGGGGGGAGGGTAAACTCCTTTTTACACCATATCCGATTCTAGCCTTTCCCTAATACAGAATATGGAATTGCATTTAAGCGTGTTTGGGCGAGAGTAGTACTAGTATGGGTGACCTCCTGGGAAGTCCTCGAGTTGCACCCCTCATTTTTATTTTTACCATGTTGCGACAGGAATTAAAAAGAACGACTACTATGGGTATTGATCAGATAGCCGATTCGCATAGGGATCAGAAGGGCGCGAGTAGGTCATAGTACAATTATATGAATTTTCGGCAAGTAGGCTGATGGGTGCGATCATACCAGCACTAATGTACCGGATCCCATCAGAACTCTGCAGTTCGGCGTGCTTGGGCGAGAGTAGTACTAGGATGGGTAACCTCCTAGAAGTCCTCATGTTGCACCCCTCGTTTTTATTTTTATCGCATTATGACAGGAATAAAAATGAACGACCACCATGGTTTGGAGTTTTTGTAAAATTGCGGCAAACCCATCACATATCTATGGGCATCTATCAAATAGCCGGTTCGCATGGGGATCGGAAGAGCGCAAGTAGGTCGTACTAGAATTTTATGAATTTACAAGAAGTAGCCTTATGGGTGCGATCATACTAGCACTAATGCAACGGATCCCATCTGAACTTCGCAGTTAAGCGTGCTTGGGCGAGAGTAGTACTAGGATGGGTAACATCCTGGAAGTCCTCTTGTTGCACCCCTCATTTTAATTTTTACCGCATTTTGACAGGAATAAAAAAGAACGACCACTATGGTTTGGATTTTTTGTAAAATTGCGGCACCGCATTGCGTAGCTATAGGCATCGATCAGATAGACGGTTCGCATGGGTATGTCGTCGACTTTATTTAATTGTATTGCTTCTTTCTATATCTAGGCAACAAAAGAACAATAATTTTTCATTTTGATGTTGTTGAATCTCAGTCTTAGGGTTTCATTTTGATATTATTGAGTTCTGGAATTTCAGGCTGAACAAAATTGAGTGTTTTCCTAGTACAAAAAAAAAATAAGGAAAAAAAATGAGGAAGAATAATATGTGGGTTTCACTTTGTTATTTTATAGAATCATGGAATTGGATTTCACTTTGAAAAGGCAAACTGGGTTGTAATAGCAAAAAATCATATGTTTACAAATATGCTTTCTTTCCTTCCACTTCTTCATTTTATTGTTTTTTCCTTTTTCAGATAATATGCATATTATGACTTACCTCTAATAAATAATTTTAATTTAATTTCTTTGCTTTGGGATCTATATGGGATATTATAGAGCCCTGAAGTGAATGAAGTAACTAGGTGTCTTAGTTGAATGCTCCAAAGATGTTGGTGAAAATGGTCCAGAATATGTTGGGTAAGTTCCTCTTCTTGGTTTTCTCATCCCATAGTTTTAGCATGATGTATGCATAGATGATTAAGTTCCAAACTAGATCATTTTTGTTTTACTTTAAGATGGTATTTGTCTACATTAATGGTCTTATTCTTAGATTTGTTGTGCCCATGTGAATGGGTTGTCATGCTTATAAACACATATGGAAGCATTATCTATGGGTTGTCATGCTCACAAATACAAAGACAAGCATGTGAATGGGCTCTCATGCTTGTAACATGCTTTTTTTTTTACCATTGCTACAACTCTCCCTGTGTGGAAAATGTTTTTTAGGGGTGGTTATGGATCTCTACGAGGTGTGCATTCATCGGCTTTCTATCTTTATTTACTCTCGAATTCATATAGCCAGATAGCACCAGCTCTCTCATCTAATGTGTTGCAACTTACTAGTATTACAAATAAAACAGATAGCAACAGCTCTATTTACAAATTCCCCTTTTACAGAGGGAAAGCCAAATGGTTATTTTAGCATGAGGAGATTTCAAAACGCTCTCTTATTTGAGCAGCCACATTTGGACTGATACTGGTAATAATTGAATTGACATGATTCCTTTTTTTTCGATGACTCCTTTGGGTTAGTTCCCCTTATTTCTTTTTGTTTCTTATAAATTTTCACTTATGAATAAAATAGTAGATGATGTTGTTGTTTAATCACTTCAATATATCTATTAATATTTTGTTTCTGAGTGTCTGTTGAGCTTTGTTGTGTGGCCAATTTGTTAACATGAATCATCAGCATCAAGTTGAGTTATCTTCAAAGTGAAGATCCTAGGATTTGTGCACTTTTGCCTATACTGATATCTCCTTGCTTGTTTAGAATTAAGGATTGCCAAAATTGGCTCCTCTCTTACTGAATTAATGGTCATAATTAGACTAGAATCCATCTTTGAACTCCTAGGGGTTGGCTCAAGTGGTAAAGGCCTTAGGTTTGAGATTCTTACTTGTTATGATGGAGAAAGAAAACTTATGAGCACCGTTATTTTATTTTTCAGTGGGACTATCAACTCATTGTGATGCCTTGTTTGTCTTCTTTTTCTTTTCTTTTTATGGCCTAATTGCTTTATATATATATATATATATATATAAATTCAACTAATTGATTTATGATGTTATATTTAGTTTAGTGTCTAGACCTTGGACTCATACTCACTATGAAACTTTTGCTTTAGTGTGGCCTCAAAAGTGGTAGTTAGATGTCACTTTTTTAGTTTCTTATCACTTGAAAGGCTTGGTTGTTATGGTTATCCTGGAAATTTTTTTTATATGTTTCAGTTCTAATTGTACCTTGAACATTGGCTGTTGTATGATATAGAAATACTGGAGCTTTACACACTCAGTCACCCAATTGAACAAAATAGGGAGGCAGTCTTCACATTAGTCTCATAGAAAGCATATTTTTCATCATTTTCACTCTTAAATGATATCATCGGCTTTATCTTTTATCATATTTTAACAATCTAGTGTTCCTTTTTTGTTAGTTGTAGTTGCTAGTGTCAGAAACTTATATGCTTTAATACACACCATGTTAGAAACGTTTGTTATTAGGGAAGTTCATCTTAGTTGATTTGATTTTCATAGCTTTCTTTTGTGTCATAAGTTGTGTAAATTTATGTTCTTATGCAGGGGATACTTATGTTACCTACTTTTCAGTATCATTTGAAGGGTACGCTATCTAATGGAAAAATCTCCTTAATTGAGTAAAGGTACTTCCCATCAGACTTTTTTCTTTGTAGTTATTTTCTAACTCTAAAAAAAAAAGTTATTTTCTGATTTTCTTTTTTTTTTATAATTACTTAGAAGCTATCTGCTTGGTTAGCTTGCAAGAAGCATTTGTTTATAGCTTGTGCTAGGGATTTAAATTATCAACTCTTTCAGCAACAGAAGCTCACCAAACAAAGTTAATGATTTTTATGGGATTGACCTCTTTTGCTATTGTATGAATTTACTTAGAGCACCAACAACTGTAGCATCTATCACTACAACTTATGCTATTCAATCATTAGCTAAATTCCTTCCAAAAACTTGCAGCGTACATATGTTTTTTGGGTAGGCGTAATGCACAAAGGAGGTTTCTATGTATGTTGGTTATGAGTTTGAGCTCGAGAATGGACCAACTGTGCATATTCGTG
Source organism: Cyclocarya paliurus (assembly GCA_029856935.1). Lineage (NCBI taxonomy): Eukaryota > Viridiplantae > Streptophyta > Magnoliopsida > Fagales > Juglandaceae > Cyclocarya > Cyclocarya paliurus. The sequence continues at coordinate 4,699,957 of CM056960.1, read as the reverse complement.
CTAGTAGACTCTATTTTTTTCAATTGGGTGATTTAATATCTAATTTTTTTCATATCCAATTTTGCATGAATAATTGAAATCTAGTTAACATACTAGTATCTAATTTTTCTCGTATCAAATTCTACATCAATAATTGAAATCTAGTACAACATGACAGAGCATAACTGCAAGTTATAACAAACATAATTACCACTTGTATTTAGATGTTCGATTAACAGAACTTTGGAACATTTTTAGGAAACTTGATTTTGGCTTTTTTTGCAGAAGATGGATATGCTGATCAAGAATATTGACTATAAAGTATGCATGCTGCCTTTGTCTTTACTCCAAGTGCTTCTTCTTCAATGTCTCCATGTAGAAATTAAGTATGTCTCGATTTAGTAATTGATTCTCTTTGTTTGCCGAATTTTGGAGGTCATGTTTTGCCATGCAAAATGAGTTTATGTTTGTGTTAAGAAGATTCCAACACAAACATAAACACATTTTGAGGCAAGAGCAATACACCAAGGGAACATCACAAGATTACTGGCAACTATAGACTTTTTTGAAGATCATTCACCTATCATGGTCTTTAATCAATGTAATTAATTATGTTATTTTAGTTTTTTTGAATGGATCAGAGTTGTTTTGATAATATTGAGTTGGTGAAATTGGTAGCACAATTTGTACATGTTTGTTTGAAATTGTTATACGATGGTTTGCTGAATTTGGATCTCTATTGTGTTCATATTTATGTTTTTAGGCTTATATTATGCCATTATTTTTCTACTTTTGATTTACTCATAAAAAAAAAATTATTTTTCTACTTTTGGGCTCATTCTCATTTCATCGGTTCTTTAGTCTATGGTTTTTTCTTTGGATTATTATTATTTTTTTATGCTGCAACATGTTGTGGCCACAAATATTTTTTTCTACCATAATAGGTTATTTATGGCGATAACATATTGTTGCAAATAAATTTATCTTCGAGAGAGCCTTTCAATGTATGTTTCCAGTATAGTAATTTGCGGCGATTGCTATTTGTAGAGAAAAGGAATTATGGACAAAAATTTTTGTCACAAAAAATATTTTGCGTCAATATGTTAGCATGTCAAATAAATATTCACAATAATGATGAATGAGTAGAACTGTAACATCCCGCTCTTTTCTTCCTTCTAATGTAAACAAATTCTAGGGATGGAACTTACTACGATGAGGAGAGGATGTAACCGTCCGCTTCTCTCTAGTGTCTAAGAGCCTCATTATGCGTGCCAGACCCTGATGGCGTGTTTTTAAAGATATTACATGATTTCTAAAGCTAGTTTTGTGTTTTAAAGTTATGTGTATTTTAAATGAGATATTCTCATCGTTATTTAACTAAGTAATATTTTAAATAACTCAATTATAATATCTTGGAAGAGCTCCAAAAATATTATAATTGTGGGAAATCATTTTATATAAATGATTTCAGTTATTTAAAATATTATGTTATTTAAATTATGTTGGAAGTTTTAAATTAATTTAATGATTTTATTCTCTTAAATATGTTAAGTAAGACTTCATCATTTTATTAATGATGAAGGAATATTATTTTAAATATATTCTATCTTAATTCCTCTCAGTACTTTTAATTAAATTAACGTTTATGCATTTTAAATCGGTGTTTGAGGTCCATCGTTAGATCGTTTTGTAGATCTCAGGACGATAGGTTTTAGGATAAAACCCCAGCCGCTGTGATGCTCCCAAATTCCGTTTGGGATCGGACGGACATTTGAAGCGTCGATACATGCAACACAAGGTTACCTGCCCCTGTTCATGACATATAAGATGCAATGTTCCTAACATGCATCTAGCATTATGTAATATTCGCAGCGGATAATTTTTTTTTCTTTAGCAATATTATGCACCAAACTGAAATATCTCAAATACTTAAAACATATTTCATACATAATGACATACTAAACAACTGAGATCAAAACACTAGTCCAAAATAGTTGCGATAAAAAAAGTGCTGGAGATTGAACTCCACAAATACAAATAGTAATCTGAGGTAACTACTATACTATCATCTACGTCGCACAGTCACTTAGTCGATCGTTTCCAGTTGGTCGATTCTTGGTTCTCCTTCAAATCCTATAACAAGATCTACCATTCGGGGGGAATGGTAGTTGGGACGACCACAATGAGATTTGATTATAAATCTCAGCAAGTTAACAAAAAATCCTCACACAGGTTAATGATGCATGCATGGCAGTAAAAGCATGAATGCATAATCAAAATCATAAGTAATCATAGCATAACTTGACATACAACATAACATAACTGACATAACTTAAACTAAAGCGTGAACTGAACTTGACTTGCTTAAACCGAGACTTGACTTGACAAGAACTTGATCTCAAACTTGACTTAACATGAACTTAAAACTAACTTCTTTACTTAATATGAACTTGGACTTTAATTCTAAAACTTAACTTGACATGAACTTGAACTTGAACTAAAGCTTAACTTTGCATGAACTTGAACTGACTTCTTTACTTAACATGAACTTGGACTTGAATTCTGAAACTTAACATGACATGAACTTGAACTTAAACTGAAACTTAACTTTTCATGAGCTTGAGCTGACTTCTTTACTTATCATGAACATGATCTGAGACTTAACATGAACTTGAAATATATTCTTATCTTATGGAGTTACCATGATGCTCTTGTCTCGTGAGGTTACCACAATAGTATAGTCTTATCTCATGGAATTACCATGATGCTCTTGTATAGTGGGGTTACCACGATAGCGTAGTCTTATCTCATGGGATTACTATGATATCGTATTCTTATCTCATGGGGTTATCATGATTGAGTATTCTTATCTCATGGGGTTTCCATGATTACGTATTCATATCTCATGGGGTTACCATGATTTAACAATAACCATGAACTGAACGATAACTTAACTATACGAAGACGTACATGAACGTAAGTCGAAAGACATGACGTGCTTGACAGAAAATATTTTGTAGCATGACATAACATGTGACAGACAATATTTTTAACATGGCATAACATGTAACAGTCAACATAATTAACATGACATGCTTGAAACAGTGAATATTACATAACATGACATATATGTAACAAATGACATACATACATGCAATGTAGTTCATTTACTCATTATACATACACATTAAACTGATGGTAAGTTAAAAGCTAAGTTACCTCAGTTTTCGCATTTTCTAGACAAAATTCAAGCGCGATTACGAGGAACTGAAAGTAATGATTTCTAAAAGTTAGCACTTAATCACTAACAATTATAAATATAGAAAAAATGTCAACTTAGAGTAAAATTACCATTTTACCCTCTATATGTGGAAAAATGACCATTTTACCCCTAACTTAAATTTTGCATCCTAATTTCAAAAATCACCAAAATTTACATACCTCATGTAAATTTTATCCTAAACTTAAATATCTATTCAGAAAAATTTAAAACTAAACACAACCATTAAAGTTCTACAGGGACCGAAATTTTACATAGGCTATTCCTTTGATTTTTGTTTCTAACTTGTTTTAATCAACCTCTTGATCCATGACTTATAAAGATGTGATCTTCAAACCAAAACATCACATGGTTTAAAAATGTGTCCTAAAACACATCAAAGCTTCAAACTCAAGATCACATGGTTAAACAATCAATCAAAACATAAATTTAGCTAAGAACATCATTACTTTGGCCTAACCGAATATCTCCTTACATAAAATTTCATATCTTCGAAACTAACAAAAATTATATTCAAAACAACATTCTAACATGTATATAAGAGGCTTAGGATCCTCAAATAAAAATATCAAAACCATTGGATTAGGATTAAACCATAAAATATTTAAATTTTCTCAAAACAGATCTGTTTTTCCTTTTCCAGTTTCTAAGTTTCTAGATCTAAGAAAATCTTTCACTAAAATTTTTAATCATGCAACAAATCCTCAAAAAAATAATCATATACACATGTTAACATTACTCCATAAAAATTTCGGATCAAGATCTATCCATTAGCTTGGTCAAAAACTTCAAAATATAACATACTCTCCAGTTTATCGCCCAGATTAACCTTTCTGGGGTTTGAATAGCTTTTTATGAATTAAATTATCTCTAAATGGAACAAATAAGATATACACGTAAACTAAACTAAAAAATGAACAACTTTCATGAAGGAAACTTTGTGAGAAAACACTTACAAAAGCTTAGAATAAGGCGTGCAATAGAGATCAGAAAAGCTGTCCGAGAGAGTCTTTTGTGTTCTATCAAGAAAAAGTGTAAGGGAGGGCTGCTTTTGTTCTCATTACAATAAACAAAAATCAGTCTAAGATCTTTTCTCAATGTGGAGTGCAAAAATGAAAGAGTAAGGTGGCCCTTTATATTTTTTTCTTCAAAACCCTCTAGGCCCTCTTTTGGAAAGATCTGGTCAGCCAAGTGGGGATGCAAAACTTAGCCAAGAAGCAATGCAATGAGACCAAATTCGTGGGCCTTAAAGGGCCTAAACCGAATGGGCCTAAATTTTGGGGTTTTAAGAGAGTTTGGGTTGTTATCAAACCCAAATCTAATATCTCTTGGCCCAATCAATTTTTCAAGGTTAACAAGATTGGATTCCAACCATATAGGATTTCACTAGGGTGGAAATCCTCTTTGGTTTGGCACAATTTGATTAGTCGGATGTAAAAGGGTTTTTGCTTAGGTGGCATGATGTCATACCTTGATTCCTTCAAATCTATCAAAAGTTCCTCATGGTGCCAAGTGTCTAATACTATTCACTATGTGTGGCTAAGATCTTGCCAAGTGTCCAAATAAAACTTCTTTAATCTAATTTGGATATTTCAGACTGTGATTTTGAAACACTACAATTGGTGCTCTTACCGAGGTTACTATTCACTCCAGACAAGTGAATCATAAACTTAGCACTAAAAATTCTTAAATATTCATATTAACCTACAGTGAAAATTGCTTACCGAAATTGAACCTCGAAGTGCCCCTAAAAATTTCATAGTTTCAAACAGGCATTTCGTCCGAAAATATGAAAATAGACTTATTACCCCATAAAATCCTAAATAATCAACTGAGTCTAATGGCGTAAACCATAACGCATTCTAACACTTAGAATAGGTTTGGGGGGTGAGATGATAATTTTGTGTTTTGTTTTAAAGTTTAAAATATTATTTTTTAGTTTTGAGATTTGAAAAAGTTAAATTAGGATTTGAAAAAGTTGTATTGGAATTTGAAAAAATTGAATTGTTTATTATATTTTATATGGAGATTTGAAAAAGTTGTAATGATGAGATGAGATGAGATGAGAATTTTGTGTGAGATGTGTTTTCTAAACCTATCGTTATAACTACATCAAATAATTAGACACTTCTAGCACCATAGTGAGTGATAACATAGACTATATTGACAAACTAAAACCTATGCCATTGGTCGATTCATGAAAACTTATGGAGTTTTCACGAGGTTACTAAAGCCAATAGAAATTTCACCTTTGAATTTCTAGCAGGTTGTTACAGCCGCTCTCTCTTTCTCCCTCACTTTTCCCCAGCCCTCTCTCTCTCCTCCCTCTCCTTCGGCTTGCACTGCACAACTCCCTCTCTCACCGATCCACTCCACCTCACAGCTCGGCGCTACCGTGCACTGGCAGGCCTCACTGCTGCCACTAGTGGCACCACCTCCCTTCGGCGAGCTCCCCCATCCCAGTTTCACTCTCTCACGCCCTCTCTCTCTCTCCCCCTGGCCATGCATAGCCCGAATGGGCTTAGTGGTTGCTGCACTGCCGTGCACCGCCCTCCGGCGCCACCACCTCCACGGTAGCCTCCCCTCCCACCGGCCATCACCCTCCAGCAAGCTCGGCCTCCACCATGCAGCCACCTTCTCCCCATGCACGTCCACACCTCCTCCATGCACGAGTTTACTATGCATGTCCCTAGCGCCGTCGTGCATGGCCACCCTGGCCACCGGACACCACCACTAGCATCACTGAGTCCCCCCTTCCTCCTCCCCTGGTCCCACGGCCGGAAGCCCCCTCCTCCACCTCACGGTTTGCCCCTTTCACACGCACGGGTCTCCTCCCCTCCACCACCGTACGCCACCACCCACGGCGTGTGATCGCCATCTCCATTTTCCTCCGGCCACCATCGACCCATCCCAACCACCCATAGCCCCGATCTACCACCCATACATGCACACTCTCCTTCACTCTCTCACAACATCTCTCCTTCTCACACACGGGTTATTCCACCCTCCACCACCGGGGACTGCCGTACCACCACCATTGAGCCACCATGGCTCCACTAGCAGCCTCCCTTGACCTCCCTTGGCCTTGCCCTAAACCCGAACCACCACTTTATGTGGTGGGAAGCCACTACATCTGGCTACATCAGCCGTGCTACGCTCCTTGCCACCATCTTAAGGCCACCATGAGCCCTTCCAAGACCACGTACGTTTCGGCATCATCGACTGTGACGGTTAACAAGCAACACAAGGGTTATCCCGTCGACGGTATAACTCTCTATCCCTCGTTATTTATGTTAGATGATAGTTAGTTGACTAGGTTGTGGACTGTGCTGTGTACGTGAAGTGTTGGGCGTAGTTGGGAAGTGTGATGTGTAGTGTTGTCAGCTATGCTGTGAGGTGTGGTTGTAGTTTATGTGTTGTAGGAGTGATGTGGTCTATAGTCTGAGGTGACAAGCGTCACCGTGTAGTCAACTTATGGCCGGAAGTATGTGCGAAGTGGCTGGAAAGTATCAGAGTAGTGCAGCGGAAGCATGACTGGGCAGCATCACGAAGTGACATGGTCAATCAAGAAGTCGTGTTGTGATGAGTTAGGATGTATGTCAGGTGATGGGACGAGGTCACGATGTAGCTTGGGACAATCTCGAGCTATATGGCGTGACATAAAGTCTAGTTATAAAGAAAGTCATGTCGTGTTAAGTGTTGGTATGAATTGTCAAGAGGTACGGGTAGCATGAAGAGTCGTGCTAGCTGGGTAAGAGAAGGTTGGTATCAGAGTATGGTGCTTGTCCATATAAACCTAAGACCAATGTATTATATGTTGGTCTTAGGTGATAATGGGGTAAGGTATGTGTGTAGCCTGGTTAAACACATGTGCCGGACGGATTTACCATATGTAATGGGTAATCTGTCCTAAGCATGGTTACACGATGCTTAAGCCTCAGAGTGGCTTAGAGCCGTGTGACGTGTATGGATGGTCATGAGGATTAGAGTGAGCTAAGATACATGGAGGTAAGGACGAGTGTACTGTCTAAGAATGGGATGCGTGACTTAGTCGATCTAAGTCATGCGTCGGAACGTGGTTAATGAGAAGGATAAGACAGAGGTCTTAGTGTCTTAATCCTAAGGTGAATCATGGGTTCACCCTAGCAAGTAAGCACTTGAAGTAGAACGTTGGAGTTGAAAGTAGTAGTGACCGTAAATAGGTCCCCGAAGGTTTATCATAGTAAAGGACACGTAAGAGCATGGGATAGAAGGAGAGTGTTCTAAGTAAAGTGTAGTTCTATTTCTAGTTCAGTTGCTTATGTACTAGATAGAGAATGACGTTGAGGTTATATGTATGCATGTAGGTTGCCATCTGACACGCGCATGAATGGACTACATGGTATGAAAGTAGCATGGAGTCCAGGTAAGTGTTAGGTTCATGCCCTTCTAGAGTTTTCTAAAAAGATACGAAAAAGAAAACAGAATGCTTTCTCTTTGAAAAAGAAAAGAAAAGAAATGCTTTCCCTTTGAAAAGGCAGACGTTTTACCAAAAAGCACTCTAAGCATGACGTTTTTAAAGTATAAGTACGTACGACCCTTTTTGGTAGCCCCTTTTCATGCAACCAAAGTATTATTCTCACGCATGTGAATGGATGACTTACGCAGTACCTATTGTACGTATTTTCCACGAAAAGACATGGCATGAAAGATGATTTTCGGACTCACGCCCTATAACTCTCCCAATCCTCGCTTGGGATGGAATGGAGACTTGGAGCGTCGGAACATGCAACACAAGGTTACATACCCTCGTATATGACAATTAATATGCAATGCTCCTTAGGATGTAACTAGCAGTATGCAATAATCGTAGCGGAAATAAAAGGTTAAAACGTAAGATATGCCAGAATAACTAAAAACATCCCAACTTCATTAGAAAATTATCGTCTTCAAAATACCAATGTAGCATAGACTTGTATACAAAGTCATATTATTCTCTTCATCCGTGCTAAAACATGAAGGACTTGGGCTATAAACATCAGCATTAAATCTAACTTCTTCACAAAATCTGGCTCCTCCTCAAACATGTGGATCTAGTGCTCCATCAATCCCGTCCTGGTCAATTCTTGACACAACTTCTATCATTATGAGTGGAATGATAGTGGTCCCATAAAATGGTGGGATTTACTCGAAATATCAGTAAGTTAAACAGCTAACTAGCACAAGGATAAATCGATCATGAAAAATGATAAATATGCAATGCATGAGATGCAGAAAATCAGTATGCATGTCTCCCATCCAGATTTCTCAACATCTTTTAAAAATATGGAGACACGGGTTTTTACTCAGTAAGTAATTTCGTCATCATTTTTGAGAAAACATAACTTCTTCATAAAAATTTCATCATCATAGATTTACATCATTATCTTAATTAATAACATAACATGTGGTAACGTCACAGTTCCCCATATGCACTGTGAGTACCTGCCGGTGACCATAGTACAACTCACGTTGAAACTACGTTATCTATAGACTCGTTTCTCAATGCATTTGTAAATATAACATTATAATTATAAAATTCATAACGTGTACACCCACCAGCGTTAGGTGTCATAACATGTTGACTTTGCTTCGGCATTCTTTTAAAAGAACCCATTCGAAGCCTGTTGACTGTTCTTCGTCAACCCAGGGGTTACCACTCCATTATTAAATACTCCAGAGTGGACAGAGGAGTTTCACCAGGATAATTCCCCATCCTGGCTTTTGGGGTCGTGACAAAATGATTTTTCATGCTATGCTTTGAAAAATGTTTCTCATGACATGTGCGTATGTAGTAATTTTCATGTAAAAATGACATTTATAAATGTAATATGCAAAAATGATAAAAATGTCACATGTCATGTAGGTATGCACTCAATGTATCATATAATATGATAATTTATGCTAAAAAGGATAATTGAAGTATGAAATGAGCATTTATCAATAATTCATAAATAATCTATCAAGGTGTAAGTTAGAAGCCAACTTACAAACTTCTGGGAAAATTTGAAATTAGTACCGTAACTACGTAAATCATGTGCATACTAATTAGGGTTAATACTCTCATGGATAGGTTCAAAATCAAAGGCTCCAAAAATTGGGTATTTACAAAAATATCTACAAAAATATCCCTAGACTTTCAAAAACTGCCATTTAAGCCCTAAATTTTTACTAATTGTAAACGAACTCCAAATTTAACCCAATTTCATGGACTACATATTTTTGACATTATAAAACTATATATGTCCTTGGATTTTCAAAATTCAAAGTGAAACTTGTCCAATTAGTCCCAACCCGTGGCATGCATCATAGTTGATGCCTATGTGTATTTTCAACTATTGATCCCTATGAATGCATGCATATGAGATTTTCTTTAATCACTAATGATCACTAACATTTTCAGGGACATTATTAAGCCTAATCCTTAAGTAATCAAGTTCATCCCAACACTTAATCAAAGTTAAGAAATCCTTAATCACCAATATGCTTCAAACCGATCCATGCTTGAAGATCAAAACAAGATAGATTTGAAACCTATCATGGCATGCTTCTAACCAAAAATTTAACCTTCCATAATCATGTTAGGATAATGATAGATCATATAAAATATGCTTAGTACATGCCATAGCTAAATTTCCATTTAAAACATTCAATCATTCAAACCTTCCTTTAATTGATCCGGTTTTGCATTAAGCATCATAACCTTCTCAAAACTCAACCAAATTTCGTACCAACACTTGGAAAAAAAACTTGAAATTCTAGCTAAGATCAAAAGGAAGAAAACTTACAAATTTATTGGCCTTCCAAGCACTCTAGACTACCTTAGATAAGAACACTCAAGAACTCACCAAAACTCACTCAGTTTGCACTCTTTTGATCTCTAAGAGGAGAAAATGCTCTCAAGGCTCAAGAGGATGCTTGGAGCTGTGGTGTGGGTGAAATGAGAAGGGGAGGGAAGTATTTATAGGAGGCCAAGGGGTGAGGGGCGTTGGCTTTGGTGCTTGGTGATTGGGTGAAGTGGGAGGTGCTCAAATCTGTAAAATTTTCAGATTTGCTTGCATGAGCTTAGATTAGCTTGTACAGGGGGAATAGTGGCCTAAAACTACCATAATCCCTCTCCACAGTTGCTACATTGATTCTAGAAGGCAGGTCTGGTCGTGGGGCATCATTTGGGTGGCAGAAAAACCATCAAACAACCCTTGAAAACAGGTGGATGGAGGTGGTTTTGTGATGACAGAAAATCAGTTCAGTTTTGGATGTTTTTGGACAGCAAAAATGAGTCAAAATCCTTCATGATGGTCATGGGACTTCTTGGTGATTGGGTGGAGAAGGAGGTGGCATGGGGTGGTGGTGCAAGCCATGGCAGAAGGCTAGTTCAAATTCAATCCAAACCGTTCCTACACAAACTAGACCAAGGTGCACCCGGTTTGATTTAAGGAATTGGTTTGTGCAAGTAATTTTGTCCAAGGCTCAAACTGAATTTGGAAGGGTCTCATGAGGTGTTTAAGGACCATATTAAACTTGAGGACAAACCACAAAAATGGTGGACGCAAGAGTAAAACAGTCCAAGTATTACAAAGGGCAATGCACAAAACTAATTGAAGCATGATTTGGGCTTGTTATGAAATTTTTCATAATGACATGTGGGTTGGTTTAGCTAGATTATTAATAGGGTCTTAATCAAGGTTTAAGGGAGTATTAATTCAAGAAAATTTGAATTAAAAAGTTAAAGAAAAAATTAAGCACAATTAAGCTCCAAAGCATGGCTTAAAGTGTACTAACCTCAAGCATGAAGGTTAATGGCCTTAACCAATTTTCAAAACTTAATTTGGATACTTTGAGTGTGATTTGGGTTTAAGAAAACCAATGATATGGTGTATTGGGCTTTTGGCCTTGAATGGTGAAATAAGCCCAAACATGGTTTTTTGGGTCATGCGGGCTTAAGGGCTCAAACATGGTTATGGGCTCATGGTTTAAGAGCTCTTAGGCTTTGAATGAGAGGTCCTCATTTTACATATTTATAGGGTTAAAAAGAAACCTCAAGATCCACTAAATTTTGCTAGAAAAGATTTGACTTGGCTTAATTGGGCCATGGGTCCATTCTATACCAAATTTGGCCCAAAAGCCTTATGCCTTCCTTATAGTTGGGCCATAATTAGTCTTGAATTCCTTAAGACTTGGTTCAAAGTTTTCTTGGGCTTGGACTAAGAATGCTCTAAAGTCCTAAAAAGTTTCACCAAAATTACTAATAGGCTTGCCTCTCTAATCCTTAGCTCATTAACACTAAGTACCATGATTAATGCTAATCCCACTATCAACCTTAATGTAAGTAATTAACCCATAATTAAGAGCCTAATACCTCCATTCTTACTAAGTTAGACCCAATAGCCTTATGTCATTTTCATTGAGCCTATTTTCTAGAGTCCTCCAAGAAAGGCTTAAAACTTTATATCTCTCATGTTGGGCCTATGGTCTTTTTAACATCTTAACCTTCGCCCATCGCATCCTTAGTGCATTAGAGGCCTAAAGTCTTATGTCCATCAAGTTAGGCCTAGTGTCCATCAAGTTGGGTCTAATGCCTTAATGTCTCTCTAAGCCTTTATACCCAAAAAGCTTGGGTCATTAATAAACCAATATATTGGACCTTCCTAAGTCCATCAAGAATTTTACCCAAATTGCTTAACCCATTGTTGTGACAACCATCCAATGTGCAATGTGTCATTCCGTGTCATTCCCTTATGGGCCTCTTGGTTTCTTATCTTCAAAATTAATAAATCACTAAAAATTCTCTAATAAACCTCCAAGAATTTCATTTTCCTCAAAAATCAATATTACACTAAAATCTTCTAATAATTCTACTAAACCCAAAGTATATGTCCTTTTTGCCAAATCAAATATCTTAAAACGTTCTTATTCTCAAATAGCTCACCTCCTAATTAACTAGGATTAAGGCTATTAAGGTCAAGGCCTAAGGGCATTTTTAGGCGGGGTGTTACACGCCCCAAACGACGTTTTCTCATGAAAAGAAAAGAATGAATGCTCATGCTCATGCAAATGAAATGAATGAAAGCTCCAGCTCTTTAGAGTTGACATGAAAGATTGAATGAAAGAAAGAAAGGCATGAAAACATGAATGTATGAAGAAACGTAACGGCCATATGAATGAAAGGAGTACCCAATGAATGAATGGACAGATTGCAATGCCGGACAGTAGTATCTGGTAGTGCGCCCAGTGCTGCACCCTGACGAAATGAGATTCCAACCTATGGCCACGAGCGAATCCATTGGCCATAGGGCCGCTAACCCTAGCACGCGGGGCATAACAGTGTGCACTGACCTATGAAAGTGAAACGAAAAGAATGTATGAATGCATGACATTCTTCAAGAAATGAAGGCACTGGCGGGAGTAACGTTTTACGAAAAGGAAACCATTTTCTTTTAAAGAAGACAGCCCCACCAGTGATGTTTGCAAAGGAACGCATGTATGCATGTATGTATATTATGTATAGAATGATAAATACATGACTGAAAAGCTACGTTGTTATATTTTAACTGTATGAAGCAATGATTACTGAGTATTCGACTCATTTTAGTTTTTATGTGTGCCCCTCCCCCCATAGGAACTGAATGAGCAGTACGCTCAGGACAGGCACTGTCAAAGGGGAAGAGCACGGAAGTCTAGGCACGAGAGTCGTAACTGTATAAGAGGCCTTTTTATTTTAAGATTTATGTTTTCCACTCTTTTATTCCAAAGGCACATTTTATCTTATAACGTAGAGTCTTGCACCCTGAGAACGGAAGTAAAATGTTTTAAATCGAATAGTAATTCCCATCGTCCTTTCTAAAATATTTCATAAAAACACCCATCACAAGGACGGGTGTTACAAGAACGACTTATTTAGGGTGATTTTTGTTTTTATTTGTGACAAATGGAGTTGCCGGAATAAGTACATTTTGCAACAAACGGCGGTTTTGCTAGATAAGATATTTAAATTGGTGTTTTATTTTTTGCAATCTTGTTGACATCTTTTTTGCAAGAAAAATTTTTTTGTAGCAGTTTCTTATGCCTTTTGTAACAAAACTAGTCATCGCAAAAAGTCATTTATTGTAAGGAATGCGCGAAATTTACGTATCCTAATACTGTATATATCATTACTAATATGGATAACATGATATTAATAAGAGGTCATCATATTATAATTATTTATACAAGTGAAATGATTTGTATAAGTCCTAAATAGACAAATCTTATGCAAGCTTTTCTAAAAAAAAAAACTCTACTTTAAAAAATACAAAAAAGAAAACTATTATTTTGTAGTGAGACACAATTTTTTAAAAGGGACTTGTATATTAATTGTGTATTTAAAATTTACACTCGTTACTCTCAGTAATTAATCCTTATCCTGGCTTGTTTAAGGCTTCAAACACTGTCTCTGGCCCAACATGGGTGAGAGCCCAGGTGTTATGTGGAACCCATGCCGGGCAACATTTAAAAACTGTTTCCCCGCCAATTTGTGTCCCCATTCATTGGCTCACTGAGATCTGACACTATCGTAGGCGCTTGGGGGGGATAGGGTTCTTCGCTCTCTCTCGAGAGTCGGATAGGGGAACGAAATAGAGATCGTTCGAGCTCTTTGCCATGGATCGCCTCCGCGGTAATCCACTTCTCATCTTCTTCACTTTTACTCTTCCACTTCTTATTACTATCCATGAAATTCCTCTCTGAGCTAAACTTCTCGAACGGAAATTTGGAGAAATTTACTCTCTTCGAATTTATTTTGTGAGGATTATATTTATGCTTCGTTTGGTTCTCGAGCAACTGTACAAAAACAATCAGATCGATCAATTATTTGATTCCTACACATTCCTCTCCTTTTTCAAAGCAATCGATCGAGATGTAGGGTTTTTATTTTTCTTTTATTTTTTTTCATATTTTTTCTTGTTTAAAAGTTTTGCCGATCCTTTGGCTGCTAAAAATATCTAGGAAAAGATAGAAATATTTAAGTGTGTGACTGTTTTTTAATACCTAATTAGAGCATTCAACAGCTATATGGCTCCGTTTTATTGAGCTTTCTTCCTTACTAAAGACAAAATGATGTAGATATGACATCGACCTTATAGTTACTTTGATTTTTGTTGCCTTTGTCATCTGACTTCAAATTTTCAACACGTGTTCTTCCAGAGTTGCGCTAATTCTGGGCTATTGTTTCTGTTGCAGTTCTTAAAGGGATTTCTGATGCTTTGTCCCGTGGAAAGAAGCCGGAAGAAATGGGACAAGTGGTAAATTTTATCGCTTAAAATTAATCATTTCCCGACATTAGTTCCATTTTAACCTACATGCTTTGCACAGGTAGATGATCTATGGAAAGCAAATATGAGGCATCCGGAGGCATCTGAGGTTGTCAACAAGGATATTATATCCCACTTTGTTCTCCGTCTCGCATATTGCAGAACGTGAGATTTCGGTCCATTAGCTCTGTGCTTATATTTTTCTTTTTATGGTTTATCCTAAAACCTCTAATTCTAATTGCAAAATGTTGCGTCTTAGGGATGACTTGAGAAAATGGTTTCTTTCCAGGGAGACTGCGCTATTTCGTTACCGTTTCCGGTTTAAAAGCGCTGAAGCTCAGGTAGGCTCTGCTTATTCTATGTAGCAAGTTCTTTTTCTCTTTTGAGATTCTATGTAGCACTTGGTTCTTCATTCAAGTCAGACGGTGATCCTTCGTTTGGATTACAGAGAGCACTGATGGCTGAATTTGACCATCCATACAAAGCAGTTAGCAACGCATAATTTGAGGTAATTATGTGCAATCTGGTTAATAGAGAAAACTTTGCAAATATATGCAACTGCTTGTAAAAGTAAGGTATTATTCTAATTCGTTAGACGACTGACCTCAGCCCATCTAATTCTCAAACATATAGTGCCTAAGCCTTCTGGAGTTTCAACCATTGTAAGTTTTATTGGTTAACTCATTTTCCTCCACAGAGTACGAAGGACAAATTGAGCCAAGTTGCACGTTCCATCGGTCCGCCGTCATCAACTGGTACTGAGTTCAGTGGCCACTTATCATCTCAAAAACATTTTTGTTCTGTGTTTTGGTCCTAATGGGTGCACACCACGCACTTGAGTGAATGTAATTTTCACCACGATTGCGTTAATAAGAGTTTGAGTGAGTACTATAAATTCTATTTTGTCCTGGGATCTGAAAGCGACTTCCTTGCGTTGTATTGTCTTAAGTATTCGGTGCAGGTACTGAAATATAATAAAATCTATAAATTTCTCTTGGGTTTTGAATGGTACTAAAAAAAGGAACTTCTCTCATCAAACAAATGGTTTGAAAGTTTATTTTGGTTAGTCCTCACATTCATCCAGTAGAAAAAAATTCAAGGTCAAGGTCTTTTCCTTATGCACTTTTTCTGCATGTTCAAGAATCCAATTATTGAGGTCAAAAGTATGTGTACATTACCGTGCCTCTTCAAATCTTGCTCACTGACTGTTTTGGAAAGAAAAAGATCTACAATTCTAGAAAATTTTGGTTCCTTCTTCTTGAAGTCTAGCTTCTGACCGTAAAAGTTTTAGCTTTCATAGCTATTATTATTATTTTTTATATTCTAATCGTCTCTCTTTTTGTTTCTGCCCCTTCTTTTGTAGCTGATGCTGTATTCTACAAGGTTAGTTTATTGTTGTTTTCTTCTCATCTGTTTTAGAAAAAGATATGTTAGTTTTATAGGCGGATATCCTGGTACAGATTATGGATAAGGTTAAAAAGGATATTGAATGTATAAGAAATATTCGCTTATAAAGTCTTGCCATCATGCAAATATGATTGTATGCTCAGAACTTTTATTGGCGATTTTCACTTTATTTAAGCATCGTAATCAGATATATCTGGAATGGATGAGCTTCCCCACCTTATAGTTTCCAGAGTTGTATCTCATCTCTAGTTTGGTAGTTTAATTTGGCTTATGTATTTTTATGTCCTTCCTAACCCCAATGAAGGTACCGTCTGAAGAAGTTCCAGAACATGTAGCTGGTCGTAGAGTTTTTGTCCCTAAAGAGCATGCATACGTTGCCATGAATCAGGTTACTAATAATTCTTGCTATTCTGGTACTTAGTGAAATAAAGGTCATTAGCGATCTTATGATGTTTTGCCCCCTCTTCACAGGTGGTTTCCCTTGTTGCCACACAATTCCGTAGTCATCTATCAAAGGCACTCATTCTCACAAACAGGCGCGCTGTTGTCAGCGATGTAAAGTTCATAATGTTTTCGATTATCATATGTTTGTAACATCTACCAGTCTTTGTTTCCTAAAATTTTTATACATCATGTCCATGGTTTTGTTGATGAGCTAGCCATATATTTCCACAATGCATTGTTCTTTATTGGTAAAACAAGGGCTAGACTTTCAAAATGATAGAACTTGCTGTTTCTGCTTGCAGAAAGTGGACATCTACCATCAGAGAAGAAGAGAGCGATCGGTTGGCTCCTGGTAAGTATTGGATGATGTACCCATCAAAAGAAGTATTGGATACTGAACCTTGTAGGTCAAAGTAGGGCTATTTGGTTCAGTATGGTACTTGACATTTTTATTGGAATGTCTAGATTGTAGAAGCCCTATGCACAAGCTACTTGAGTCCTGACTATTCTGAGGTACTTTATTTAGTATATTAACTTATCCTATTACTCTTCAATTACATATTTATTGTTCTATTATGATTAATTTTTTGAATGCCACTTTAGCCAAGAGAACTGGGTGATATATCCATAAAAAAAGATTGACCAAATAGCTCAGAGTTCATTTCCTCTATGAATGCCCACCTGTTTGAAAAGGCAAGAGAATTATTTGTAGAATCAGGATTATTATTTTTCCAATTGAGTCATTCATCATTCGTATGCTTTCATCTCTTTTTTTCTCTGACATCCCTTCGCATATATACATATATATATTAAAATTTTCCTTTGTTCATATCGTTTATTATGCCACTTATGTGCAGCTAAGAGAGGATCATCACTTAAAGCATGGAGGAAGGATGCAGTACGGCCTCTTTCTCAAGGTGTTGTATTTCAAACCTGCATTACATTCGTTCCTACCTTTCTGGTCTATATTTTTACATGTTTATTTAGCATTTCTATTATGTGAGGCTATGGTGTTTAGTTGTATAATTCATGGAACTGCTAGTATGATTTTTTTTTGCTTGATATGCCCTCCTCTTTATTGATTATATGAATTTTCTGCAAGTAGCTTTATGCGTGTGATCATACAAGCACTAATGCACTGGATCCCATCATAACTACGCAGTGAAGCGTGCTTCGGCAAGAGTAGCACTAGGATGGGTGACCATCGGGGAAGTCCTCGTGTTGCACCCCTCGTTTTTATTGATTATATGACTTTTCTGCAAGTAGCCTTATGGGTGCGATCAGACCAGCACTAATGGACCGGATTCCATTAGAACTCCCAAGTTAAGTGTGCATGGGCGAGAGGAGTACTAGGATGGGTGACCAACGGGGAAGTCCTTATGTTGCACCCCTCGTATTGATTATATGAATTTTCTTCAAGTAGCCTTGTGGGTGCGATCATACAAGCACTAACGCACCGGATGCCATCAGAACTCTGCAGTGAAGCGTCCATGGCGAGAATAGTAATAGGATCGGTGACCTCTTGGCAAGTCCTCGTGTTGCACCCCTCGTTTTTATTGATTATATGAATTTTCTGCAAGTAGCCTTAGTGGTGCGATCATACCAGCACTAATGCACTGAATCCCGACAAAACTCCGTTATTAAGCCCGCTTGGGCGAGAGTGTACTAGGATGGGTGCCCTCCTGGGAAGTCCTCGTGTTGCATCCGTCGCTTTTATTGATTATATGAATTTTCTACAAGTAGCCTTATGGGTGCGATCATACCAGCACTAATACATCGGATCCCATCAGAACTCTGCAGATAAGTGCGCTTGGGCCAGAGTAGTACTAGGATTGGTTACCTCCTCGGAAGTCCTTGTGTTGCATCCCTCGTTTTTAATGTTGATTTGAATTTTCTGCATGCAGCCTTTTGGGTGCGAGCATAGCAACACTAATGCATCGGATCCTGTAAGAACTCCATTGTTAAGGTTGCTTGGGCGAGACTAGTACTAGGATGGGTGACCTCCTAGGAAGTCCTCGTGTTCCACGCCTCGTTTTTATTGTTGATTTGAATTTTCTGCGTCCATCCTTTTGGGTGCGATCATAGCAGTACTAATACACTGGATCTCGTAAGAACTCCGTTGTTAGGCTTTCTAGGGCAAGAGTAGTACTAGGATGGGTGACCTCCTGGGAAGTCATCGTGTTCCACCCCTTGTTTTTATTGTTGATTTGAACTTTCTGCAAGAAGCCTTCTGGGTGCGATCATAGCAGCAGTAGTGGATCGGATCCTGTCTGAACTCCGTTGTTAAGCTTGTTTGGGCGAGACTAGTACTAGGATGGGTGACCTCCTAGGAAGTCCTCGTGTTCAACTCTTCGTTTTTATTGTTGATTTCAATTTTCTGCGTGCAGTCTTTTGGGTGCGATCATAGCAGCACTAATGCATCGAATCGCGTAAGAACATCGTTGTTAAGCTTGCCTGGGCGAGAGTAGTACTAGGATGGGTGACCTTCTCGGAAGTCTTCGTGTTACACCTCTCGTTTTTATTGTTGATTTGAATTTTCTGCAAGAAGCCTTTTGGGTGTGATCATAGCAGAACTAACGGACCGGATCCTGTCTGAACTCCATTGTTAAGCTTGTTTGGGCGAGAGTAGTACTAGGATGGGTGACCTCCTGGGAAGTTCTCGTGTTGCACCTATCGTTTTTATTGAATAATTGAATTTTCTGCAAAAAGCCTGTTGGGTGCGATCATACAAACACAAATGTGTCGGATACCATCAGAACTCTGCAGTTAAGTGTGCTTGGGCGAGAGTAGTGCTAGGAAGGGTGACCTCCTGGGAAGTCCACGTGTTGCACCCCTCGTTTTTATTGTTTATTTGAATTTTCTGCATGGAGCCTTTTGGGTGCGATCATAGCAGCACTAATGCACCGAATCTCGTAAGAACTCCGTTGTTAAGCTTGCTTGGGCGAGAGTAGTACTAGGATGGGTAATCTCCTGGGAAGTCCTCGTGTTCCACCCCTCATTTTTATTATTGATTCGAATTTTCTGCGTGCAGCCTTTTGGGTGCGATCATAGCAGCACTAATACACCGGATCCCGTAAGAACTCCGTTGTTAAGCTTGCTTGGGCGAGAGTAGTACTAGGATGGGTGACCTCTTGGAAAGTCCTCGTGTTCCACTCCTCGTTTTTATTGTTGATTTGAATTTTCTGCAAGAAGCCTTTTTGGTGCGTTCATAGCCGCACTAACGAAACAGATCCTGTCTGAACTTTGTTGTTAAGCTTGTTTGGGCGAGACTAGTACTAGGATGGGTGACCTCCTAGGAAGTCCTCGTGTTCCACGCCTCGTTTTTATTGTTGATTTGAATTTTCTGCGTCCATCCTTTTGGGTGCGATCATAGCAGTACTAATACACTGGATCTCGTAAGAACTCCGTTGTTAGGCTTTCTAGGGCAAGAGTAGTACTAGGATGGGTGACCTCCTGGGAAGTCATCGTGTTCCACCCCTAGTTTTTATTGTTGATTTGAATTTTCTGCTAAAGGCCTTTTGGGTGCGATCATAGCAACACTAATGCATTGGATCCCGTAAGAACTCCGATCTTAAGCTTGCTTGGGCGAGAGTAGTTCCAGGATGGGTGACCTCCTGGGAAGTCCTCGTGTTCCACCCCTCGTTTTTATTGTTGATTTGAATTTTTTGCGTGCAACCTTTTGGGTGCGATCAAAACAGCACAAAGGCACCGGATCCCGTAAGAACTCCTTTGTTAAGCTTGCTTGGGCGAGAGTAGTACTAGGGTGGGTGAGCTCCTGGGAAATTCTCGTGTTCCACCCCTCGTTTTTATTTTGGATTTGAATTTTCTGCGTGAAGCATTTTGGGTTCGATCATAGCTGCACAAATGCACCGGATCCCGTAAGAACTCCGCTGTTAAGCTTGCTTGGGCGACAGTAGTACTAGGATGGGTGACCTCCTGGGAAGTCCTCATGTTCAACCCCTCGTTTTTATTGTTGATTTGAATTTTCTGCGTGCAGCCTTTTGGGTGCGATCATAGCAGCACTAACGCAACGGATCCCGTAAGAACTCCGTTGTCATGCTTGCTTGGGCGAGAGTAGTACTAGGATGGGTGACCTCCTGGGAAGTTCTCGTGTTCCACCCCTCGTTTTTATTTTGGATTTGAATTTTCAGAAAGAAGCCTTTTGGGTGCGATCAAAGCAGCACTAATGCAGCGGATCCCTTAAGAACTCCGTTGTTAAGCTTGCTTGGGCGAGAGTAGTACTAGGATGGGTGACCTCCTGGGAAGTCCTCGTGTTCAACCTCACTTTTTTATTGTTGATTTGAATTTTCTGCGTGCAGCCTTTTGGGTGCGATCATAGCAGCACTAACGCAACGGATCCCGTAAGAACTCCGTTGTCATGCTTGCTTGGGCGAGAGTAGTACTAGGATGGGTGACCTCCTGGGAAGTCCTCATGTTCAACCCCTCGTTTTTATTGTTGATTTGAATTTTCTGCGTGCAGCCTTTTGGGTGCGATCATAGCAGCACTAATGCAACGGATCCCGTAAGAACTCCGTTGTCAAGCTTGCTTGGGCGAGAGTAGTACTAGGATGGGTGACCTCCAGGGAAGTTCTCGTGTTCCACCCCTCGTTTTAATTTGGATTTTAATTTTCAGAAAGAAGCCTTTTGGGTGCGATCAAAGCAGCACTAACGCAGCGGATCCCTTAAGAACTCCGTTGTTAAGCTTGCTTGGGCGAGAGCAGTAGTAGGATGGGTGACCTCCTGGGAAGTCCTCGTGTTCCACCCCTCGTTTTTATTGTTGATTTGAATTTTCTACGTACAGCCTTTTGGGTGCGATCATAGCAGCACTAACGCACCGGATCCCGTAAGAACTCCGTTGTCATGCTTGCTTGGGCGAGAGTTGTACTAGGATGGGTGACCTCCTGGGAAGTCCTCATTTTCAACCTCTCGTTTTTATTGTTGATTTGAATTTTCTGCGTGCAGCCTTTTGGGTGCGATCATAGCAGCACTAACGCAACGGATCCCGTAAGAACTCCGTTGTCATGCTTGCTTGGGCGAGAGTAGTACTAGGGTGGGTGACCTCCTGGGAAATTGTCGTGTTCCAACCCTCGTTTTTATTGTGGATTTGAATTTTCAGAACAAAGCCTTTTGGGTGCGATCATAGCAGCACTAATGCACCGGATCCCGTAAGATCTCCGTTGTTAAGCTTGCTTGGGCGAGAGTAGTACTAGGGTGGGTGACCTCCTGGGAAGTCCTCGTGTTCCACCCCTCGTTTTTATTGTTGATTTGAATTTTCTACGTGCAGCCTTTTGGGTGCGATCATAGCAGCACTAACGCACCGGATCCCGTAAGAACTCCGTTGTCATGCTTGCTTGGGCGAGAGTAGTACTAGGATGGGTGACCTCCTGGGAAGTCCTCGTGTTCAACCTCTCTTTTTATTGTTGATTTGAATTTTCTGCGTGCAGCCTTTTGGGTGCGATCATAGCAGCACTAACGCAACGGATCCCGTAAGAACTCCGTTGTCATGCTTGCTTGGGCGAGAGTAGTACTAGGATGGGTGACCTCCTGGGAAGTCCTCGTGTTCCACCCCTCGTTTTTATTGTTGATTTGAATTTTCTGCGTGCAGCCTTTTGGGTGCGATCATAGCAGCACTAATGCACGGATCCCGTAAGAACTCCGTTGTTAAGCTTGCTTGGGCGAGAGTAGTACTAGGGTGGGTGACCTCCTGGGAAGTTCTCGTGTTCCACCCCTCGTTTTTATTTTGATTTGAATTTTCAGAAAGAAGCCTTTTGGGTGCGATCAAAGCAGCACTAATGCAGCGGATCCCTTAAGAACTCCGTTGTTAAGCTTGCTTGGGCGAGAGTAGTACTAGGATGGGTGACCTCCTGGGAAGTCCTCGTGTTCAACCTCACTTTTTTATTGTTGATTTGAATTTTCTGCGTGCAGCCTTTTGGGTGCGATCATAGCAGCACTAACGCAACGGATCCCGTAAGAACTCCGTTGTCATGCTTGCTTGGGCGAGAGTAGTACTAGGATGGGTGACCTCCTGGGAAGTTCTCGTGTTCCACCCCTCGTTTTTATTTTGGATTTGAATTTTCAAAAAGAAGCCTTTTGGGTGCGATCAAAGCAGCACTAATGCAGCGGATCCCTTAAGAACTCCGTTGTTAAGCTTGCTTGGGCGAGAGTAGTACTAGGATGGGTGACCTCCAGGGAAGTTCTCGTGTTCCACCCCTCGTTTTAATTTGGATTTTAATTTTCAGAAAGAAGCCTTTTGGGTGCGATCAAAGCAGCACTAATGCAGCGGATCCCTTAAGAACTCCGTTGTTAAGCTTGCTTGGGCGAGAGTAGTACTAGGATGGGTGACCTCCTGGGAAGTCCTCGTGTTCCACCCCTCGTTTTTATTGTTGATTTGAATTTTCAGAAAGTAAGCCTTTTGGGTGCGATCATAGCAGCACTAACGCACGGATCCCGTAAGAACTCCGTTGTTAAGCTTGCTTGGGCGAGAGTAGTACTAGGATGGGTGACCTCCTGGGAAGTCCTCGTGTTCAACCTCTCGTTTTTATTGTTGATTTGAATTTTCTGCGTGCAGCCTTTTGGGTGCGATCATAGCAGCACTAACGCAACGGATCCCGTAAGAACTCCGTTGTCATGCTTGCTTGGGCGAGAGTAGTACTAGGGTGGGTGACCTCCTGGGAAGTTCTCGTGTTCCAACCCTCGTTTTTATTGTGGATTTGAATT
Source organism: Cyclocarya paliurus (assembly GCA_029856935.1). Taxonomy (NCBI): domain Eukaryota; kingdom Viridiplantae; phylum Streptophyta; class Magnoliopsida; order Fagales; family Juglandaceae; genus Cyclocarya; species Cyclocarya paliurus. The sequence continues at coordinate 4,676,824 of CM056960.1, read as the reverse complement.
TTCAGAACAAGCCTTTTGGGTGCGATCATAGCAGCACTAATGCACGGATCCCGTAAGAACTCCGTTGTTAAGCTTGCTTGGGCGAGAGTAGTACTAGGGTGGGTGACCTCCTGGGAAGTCCTCGTGTTCCACCCCTCGTTTTTATTTTGATTTGAATTTTCTACGTGCAGCCTTTTGGGTGCGATCATAGCAGCACTAATGCACCGGATCCCGTAAGAACTCCGTTGTCAAGCTTGCTTGGGCGAGAGTAGTACTAGGATGGGTGACCTCCTGGGAAGTCCTCGTGTTCCACCCCTCGTTTTTATTGTTGATTTGAATTTTCTGCGTGCAGCCTTTTGGGTGCGATCATAGCAGCACTAACGCAACGGATCCCGTAAGAACTCCGTTGTCTGCTTGCTTGGGCGAGAGTAGTACTAGGATGGGTGACCTCCTGGGAAGTCCTCGTGTTCAACCTCTCTTTTTTATTGTTGATTTGAATTTTCTGCGTGCAGCCTTTTGGGTGCGATCATAGCAGCACTAACGCAACGGATCCCGTAAGAACTCCGTTGTTAAGCTTGCTTGGGCGAGAGTAGTACTAGGATGGGTGACCTCCTGGGAAGTTCTCGTGTTCCACCCCTCGTTTTTATTTTGGATTTGAATTTTCAGAAAGAAGCCTTTTGGGTGCGATCAAAGCAGCACTAATGCAGCGGATCCCTTAAGAACTCCGTTGTTAAGCTTGCTTGGGCGAGAGTAGTACTAGGATGGGTGACCTCCTGGGAAGTTCTCGTGTTCCACCCCTCGTTTTTATTTGGATTTGAATTTTCAGAAAGAAGCCTTTTGGGTGCGATCATAGCAGCACTAATGCAGCGGATCCCGTAAGAACTCCGTTGTTAAGCTTGCTTGGGCGAGAGTAGTACTAGGATGGGTGACCTCCTGGGAAGTCCTCGTGTTCCACCCTCGTTTTTATTGTTGATTTGAATTTTCTACGTGCAGCCTTTTGGGTGCGATCATAGCAGCACTAACGCATCAGATCCCGTAAGAATTCCGTTGTCATGCTTGCTTGGGCGAGAGTAGTACTAGGATGGGTGACCTCCTGGGAAGTCCTCATGTTCAACCCTCGTTTTTATTGTTGATTTGAATTTTCTGCGTGCAGCCTTTTGGGTGCGATCATAGCAGGACAAATGCAACGGATCCCGTAAGAACTCCGTTGTTAAGCTTGCTTGGGCGAGAGTAGTACTAGGGTGGGTGACCTCCTGGGAAATTCTCGTGTTCCAACCCTCGTTTTTATTGTGGATTTGAATTTTCAGAACAAAGCCTTTTGGGTGCGATCATAGCAGCACTAATGCACCGGATCCCGTAAGAACTCCGTTGTTAAGCTTGCTTGGGCGAGAGTAGTACTAGGGTGGGTGACCTCCTGGGAAGTCCTCGTGTTCCACCCCTCGTTTTTATTGTTGATTTGAATTTTCTACGTGCAGCCTTTTGGGTGCGATCATAGCAGCACTAACGCACCGGATCCCGTAAGAACTCCGTTGTCATGCTTGCTTGGGCGAGAGTAGTACTAGGATGGGTGACCTCCTGGGAAGTCCTCGTGTTCAACCCCTCTTTTTATTGTTGATTTGAATTTTCTGCGTGCAGCCTTTTGGGTGCGATCATAGCAGCACTAACGCAACGGATCCCGTAAGAACTCCGTTGTCATGCTTGCTTGGGCGAGAGTAGTACTAGGATGGGTGACCTCCTGGGAAGTTCTCGTGTTCCACCCCTCGTTTTTATTTTGGATTTGAATTTTCAGAAAGAAGCCTTTTGGGTGCGATCAAAGCAGCACTAATGCAGCGGATCCCGTAAGAACTCCGTTGTTAAGCTTGCTTGGGCGAGAGTAGTACTAGGATGGGTGACCTCCTGGGAAGTCCTCGTGTTCAACCTCTCTTTTTTATTGTTGATTTGAATTTTCTGCGTGCAGCCTTTTGGGTGCGATCATAGCAGCACTAACGCAACGGATCCCGTAAGAACTCCGTTGTCATGCTTGCTTGGGCGAGAGTAGTACTAGGATGGGTGACCTCCTGGGAAGTTCTCGTGTTCCACCCCTCGTTTTTATTTTGGATTTGAATTTTCAGAAAGAAGCCTTTTGGGTGCGATCAAAGCAGCACTAATGCAGCGGATCCCGTAAGAACTCCGTTGTTAAGCTTGCTTGGGCGAGAGTAGTACTAGGATGGGTGACCTCCTGGGAAGTCCTCGTGTTCAACCTCTCGTTTTTATTGTTGATTTGAATTTTCTGCGTGCAGCCTTTTGGGTGCGATCATAGCAGCACTAACGCAACGGATCCCGTAAGAACTCCGTTGTTATGCTTGCTTGGGCGAGAGTAGTACTAGGATGGGTGACCTCCTGGGAAGTCCTCGTGTTCCACCCCTCGTTTTTATTGTTGATTTGAATTTTCTGCGTGCAGCCTTTTGGGTGCGATCATAGCAGCACTAACGCAACGGATCCCGTAAGAACTCCGTTGTTTGCTTGCTTGGGCGAGAGTAGTACTAGGATGGGTGACCTCCTGGGAAGTTCTCGTGTTCCACCCCTCGTTTTTATTTTGGATTTGAATTTTCAGAAAGAAGCCTTTTGGGTGCGATCAAGCAGCACTAATGCAGCGGATCCCGTAAGAACTCCGTTGTTAAGCTTGCTTGGGCGAGAGTAGTACTAGGATGGGTGACCTCCTGGGAAGTCCTCGTGTTCAACCTCTCTTTTTATTGTTGATTTGAATTTTCTGCGTGCAGCCTTTTGGGTGCGATCATAGCAGCACTAACGCAACGGATCCCGTAAGAACTCCGTTGTCATGCTTGCTTGGGCGAGAGTAGTACTAGGATGGGTGACCTCCTGGGAAGTTCTCGTGTTCCACCCCTCGTTTTTATTGTTGATTTGAATTTTCAAAAGAAGCCTTTTGGGTGCGATCATAGCAGCACTAATGCAGCGGATCCCGTAAGAACTCCGTTGTCATGCTTGCTTGGGCGAGAGTAGTACTAGGATGGGTGACCTCCTGGGAAGTTCTCGTGTTCCACCCCTCGTTTTTATTTTGGATTTGAATTTTCAGAAAGAAGCCTTTTGGGTGCGATCATAGCAGCACTAATGCAGCGTATCCCATAAGAACTCCGTTGTTAAGCTTGCTTGGGCGAGAGTAGTACTAGGATGGGTGACCTCCTGGGAAGTCCTCATGTTCAACCTCTCGTTTTTATTGTTGATTTGAATTTTCTACGTGCAGCCTTTTGGGTGCGATCATAGCAGCACTAATGCACCGGATCCCGTAAGAACTCCGTTGTTAAGCTTGCTTGGGCGAGAGTAGTACTAGGATGGGTGACCTCCTGGGAAGTCCTCGTGTTCCACCCCTCGTTTTTATTGTTGATTTGAATTTTCTGCGAGCAGCCTTTTGGGTGCGATCATAGCAGCACTAATGCAACGGATCCCGTAAGAACTCCGTTGTCATGCTTGCTTGGGCGAGAGTAGTACTAGGATGGGTGACCTCCTGGGAAGTTCTCGTGTTCCACCCCTCGTTTTTATTTTGGATTTGAATTTTCAGAAAGAAGCCTTTTGGGTGCGATCAAAGCAGCACTAATGCAGCGGATCCCGTAAGAACTCCGTTGTTAAGCTTGCTTGGGCGAGAGTAGTACTAGGATGGGTGACCTCCTGGGAAGTCCTCGTGTTCCACCCTCTCTTTTTTATTGTTGATTTGAATTTTCTGCGTGCAGCCTTTTGGGTGCGATCATAGCAGCACTAACGCAACGGATCCCGTAAGAACTCCGTTGTCATGCTTGCTTGGGCGAGAGTAGTACTAGGATGGGTGACCTCCTGGGAAGTTCTCGTGTTCCACCCCTCGTTTTTATTTTGGATTTGAATTTTCAGAAAGAAGCCTTTTGGGTGCGATCAAAGCAGCACTAATGCAGCGGATCCCGTAAGAACTCCGTTGTTAAGCTTGCTTGGGCGAGAGTAGTACTAGGATGGGTGACCTCCTGGGAAGTCCTCGTGTTCAACCCTCGTTTTTATTGTTGATTTGAATTTTCTGCGTGCAGCCTTTTGGGTGCGATCATAGCAGCACTAACGCAACGGATCCCGTAAGAACTCCGTTGTCATGCTTGCTTGGGCGAGAGTAGTACTAGGATGGGTGACCTCCTGGGAAGTTCTCGTGTTCCACCCCTCGTTTTTATTTTGGATTTGAATTTTCAGAAAGAAGCCTTTTGGGTGCGATCAAAGCAGCACTAATGCAGCGGATCCCGTAAGAACTCCGTTGTTAAGCTTGCTTGGGCGAGAGTAGTACTAGGATGGGTGACCTCCTGGGAAGTCCTCGTGTTCAACCCTCGTTTTTATTGTTGATTTGAATTTTCTGCGTGCAGCCTTTTGGGTGCGATCATAGCAGCACTAATGCACCGGATCCCGTAAGAACTCCGTTGTTAAGCTTGCTTGGGCGAGAGTAGTACTAGGATGGGTGACCTCCTGGGAAGTCCTCGTGTTCAACCTCTCGTTTTTATTGTTGATTTGAATTTTCTGCGTGCAGCCTTTTGGGTGCGATCATAGCAGCACTAACGCAACGGATCCCGTAAGAACTCCGTTGTCATGCTTGCTTGGGCGAGAGTAGTACTAGGATGGGTGACCTCCTGGGAAGTTCTCGTGTTCCACCCCTCGTTTTTATTTTGGATTTGAATTTTCAGAAAGAAGCCTTTTGGGTGCGATCATAGCAGCACTAATGCAGCGGATCCCGTAAGAACTCCGTTGTTAAGCTTGCTTGGGCGAGAGTAGTACTAGGATGGGTGACCTCCTGGGAAGTTCTCGTGTTCCACCCCTCGTTTTTATTTTGGATTTGAATTTTCAGAAAGAAGCCTTTTGGGTGCGATCAAAGCAGCACTAATGCAGCGGATCCCGTAAGAACTCCGTTGTTAAGCTTGCTTGGGCGAGAGTAGTACTAGGATGGGTGACCTCCTGGGAAGTCCTCGTGTTCAACCTCACTTTTTATTGTTGATTTGAATTTTCTGCGTGCAGCCTTTTGGGTGCGATCATAGCAGCACTAATGCAACGGATCCCGTAAGAACTCCGTTGTCATGCTTGCTTGGGCGAGAGTAGTACTAGGATGGGTGACCTCCTGGGAAGTTCTCGTGTTCCACCCCTCGTTTTTATTTTGGATTTGAATTTTCAGAAAGAAGCCTTTTGGGTGCGATCAAAGCAGCACTAATGCAGCGGATCCCGTAAGAACTCCGTTGTTAAGCTTGCTTGGGCGAGAGTAGTACTAGGATGGGTGACCTCCTGGGAAGTCCTCGTGTTCAACCTCTCGTTTTTATTGTTGATTTGAATTTTCTGCGTGCAGCCTTTTGGGTGCGATCATAGCAGCACTAACGCAACGGATCCCGTAAGAACTCCGTTGTTATGCTTGCTTGGGCGAGAGTAGTACTAGGATGGGTGACCTCCTGGGAAGTTCTCGTGTTCCACCCCTCGTTTTTATTTTGATTTGAATTTTCAGAAAGAAGCCTTTTGGGTGCGATCAAAGCAGCACTAATGCAGCGGATCCCGTAAGAACTCCGTTGTTAAGCTTGCTTGGGCGAGAGTAGTACTAGGATGGGTGACCTCCTGGGAAGTCCTCGTGTTCCACCCCTCGTTTTTATTGTTGATTTGAATTTTCGCGTGCAGCCTTTTGGGTGCGATCATAGCAGCACTAACGCACCGGATCCCGTAAGAACTCCGTTGTTAAGCTTGCTTGGGCGAGAGTAGTACTAGGATGGGTGACCTCCTGGGAAGTCCTCGTGTTCCACCCCTCGTTTTTATTGTTGATTTGAATTTTCTGCGTGCAGCCTTTTGGGTGCGATCATAGCAGCACTAATGCAGCGGATCCCGTAAGAACTCCGTTGTTAAGCTTGCTTGGGCGAGAGTAGTACTAGGATGGGTGACCTCCTGGGAAGTCCTCGTGTTCCACCCTCGTTTTTATTGTTGATTTGAATTTTCTGCGTGCAGCCTTTTGGGTGCGATCATAGCAGCACTAACGCAACGGATCCCGTAAGAACTCCGTTGTCATGCTTGCTTGGGCGAGAGTAGTACTAGGATGGGTGACCTCCTGGGAAGTTCTCGTGTTCCACCCCTCGTTTTTATTTTGATTTGAATTTTCAGAAAGAAGCCTTTTGGGTGCGATCATAGCAGCACTAATGCAGCGGATCCCGTAAGAACTCCGTTGTTAAGCTTGCTTGGGCGAGAGTAGTACTAGGATGGGTGACCTCCTGGGAAGTCCTCGTGTTCAACCTCGTTTTTATTGTTGATTTGAATTTTCTGCGTGCAGCCTTTTGGGTGCGATCATAGCAGCACTAATGCAACGGATCCCGTAAGAACTCCGTTGTTATGCTTGCTTGGGCGAGAGTAGTACTAGGATGGGTGACCTCCTGGGAAGTTCTCGTGTTCCACCCCTCGTTTTTTTTGGATTTGAATTTTCAGAAAGAAGCCTTTTGGGTGCGATCAAAGCAGCACTAATGCAGCGGATCCCGTAAGAACTCCGTTGTTAAGCTTGCTTGGGCGAGAGTAGTACTAGGATGGGTGACCTCCTGGGAAGTCCTCGTGTTCAACCTCTTTTTTTATTGTTGATTTGAATTTTCTGCGTGCAGCCTTTTGGGTGCGATCATAGCAGCACTAATGCAACGGATCCCGTAAGAACTCCGTTGTTAAGCTTGCTTGGGCGAGAGTAGTACTAGGATGGGTGACCTCCTGGGAAGTTCTCGTGTTCCACCCCTCGTTTTTATTTTGGATTTGAATTTTCAGAAAGAAGCCTTTTGGGTGCGATCATAGCAGCACTAATGCAGCGGATCCCGTAAGAACTCCGTTGTTAAGCTTGCTTGGGCGAGAGTAGTACTAGGATGGGTGACCTCCTGGGAAGTCCTCGTGTTCCACCTCTCGTTTTTATTGTTGATTTGAATTTTCTGCGTGCAGCCTTTTGGGTGCGATCATAGCAGCACTAATGCACCGGATCCCGTAAGAACTCCGTTGTTAAGCTTGCTTGGGCGAGAGTAGTACTAGGATGGGTGACCTCCTGGGAAGTCCTCGTGTTCACCCCTCGTTTTTATTGTTGATTTGAATTTTCTGCGTGCAGCCTTTTGGGTGCGATCATAGCAGCACTAATGCACCGGATCCCGTAAGAACTCCGTTGTCATGCTTGCTTGGGCGAGAGTAGTACTAGGATGGGTGACCTCCTGGGAAGTTCTCGTGTTCCACCCCTCGTTTTTATTTTGGATTTGAATTTTCAGAAAGAAGCCTTTTGGGTGCGATCAAAGCAGCACTAATGCAGCGGATCCCGTAAGAACTCCGTTGTTAAGCTTGCTTGGGCGAGAGTAGTACTAGGATGGGTGACCTCCTGGGAAGTTCTCGTGTTCCACCCCTCGTTTTTATTTTGGATTTGAATTTTCAGAAAGAAGCCTTTTGGGTGCGATCAAAGCAGCACTAATGCAGCGGATCCCGTAAGAACTCCGTTGTTAAGCTTGCTTGGGCGAGAGTAGTACTAGGATGGGTGACCTCCTGGGAAGTCCTCGTGTTCAACCTCTCTTTTTTATTGTTGATTTGAATTTTCTGCGTGCAGCCTTTTGGGTGCGATCATAGCAGCACTAACGCAACGGATCCCGTAAGAACTCCGTTGTCATGCTTGCTTGGGCGAGAGTAGTACTAGGATGGGTGACCTCCTGGGAAGTTCTCGTGTTCCACCCCTCGTTTTTATTTTGGATTTGAATTTTCAGAAAGAAGCCTTTTGGGTGCGATCAAAGCAGCACTAATGCAGCGGATCCCGTAAGAACTCCGTTGTTAAGCTTGCTTGGGCGAGAGTAGTACTAGGATGGGTGACCTCCTGGGAAGTCCTCGTGTTCAACCCCTCGTTTTTATTGTTGATTTGAATTTTCTGCGTGCAGCCTTTTGGGTGCGATCATAGCAGCACTAACGCAACGGATCCCGTAAGAACTCCGTTGTTATGCTTGCTTGGGCGAGAGTAGTACTAGGATGGGTGACCTCCTGGGAAGTTCTCGTGTTCCACCCCTCGTTTTTATTTTGGATTTGAATTTTCAGAAAGAAGCCTTTTGGGTGCGATCAAAGCAGCACTAATGCAGCGGATCCCTTAAGAACTCCGTTGTTAAGCTTGCTTGGGCGAGAGCAGTACTAGGATGGGTGACCTCCTGGGAAGTCCTCGTGTTCCACCCCTCGTTTTTATTGTTGATTTGAATTTTCGACGTACAGCCTTTTGGGTGCGATCATAGCAGCACTAACGCACCGGATCCCGTAAGAACTCCAATGTTAAGCTTGCTTGGGCGAGAGTAGTACTAGGGTGGGCGACCTCCTGGGAAGTCCTCGTGTTCAACCCTCTTTTTTATTGTTGATTTGAATTTTCTGCGTGCAGCCTTTTGGGTGCGATCATAGCAGCACAAATGCAGCGGATCCCGTAAGAACTCCGTTGTTAAGCTTGCTTGGGCGAGAGTAGTACTAGGATGGGTGACCTCCTGGGAAGTCCTCATGTTCAACCCCTCGTTTTTATTGTTGATTTGAATTTTCTGCGTGAAGCCTTTTGGGTGCGATCATAGCAGCACTAACGCAACGGATCCCGTAAGAACTCCGTTGTCATGCTTGCTTGGGCGAGAGTAGTACTAGGATGGGTGACCTCCTGGGAAGTTCTCGTGTTCCACCCCTCGTTTTTATTTTGGATTTGAATTTTCAGAAAGAAGCCTTTTGGGTGCGATCAAAGCAGCACTAATGCAGCGGATCCCGTAAGAACTCCGTTGTTAAGCTTGCTTGGGCGAGAGTAGTACTAGGATGGGCGACCTCCTGGGAAGTCCTCGTGTTCAACCTCTCTTTTTTATTGTTGATTTGAATTTTCTGCGTGCAGCCTTTTGGGTGCGATCATAGCAGCACTAATGCACCGGATCCCGTAAGAACTCCGTTGTTATGCTTGCTTGGGCGAGAGTAGTACTAGGATGGGTGACCTCCTGGGAAGTTCTCGTGTTCCACCCCTCGTTTTTATTTTGGATTTGAATTTTCAGAAAGAAGCCTTTTGGGTGCGATCAAAGCAGCACTAATGCAGCGGATCCCGTAAGAACTCCGTTGTTAAGCTTGCTTGGGCGAGAGTAGTACTAGGATGGGTGACCTCCTGGGAAGTCTCGTGTTCACCTCTCTTTTTTATTGTTGATTTGAATTTTCTGCGTGCAGCCTTTTGGGTGCGATCATAGCAGCACAAATGCAGCGGATCCCGTAAGAACTCCGTTGTTAAGCTTGCTTGGGCGAGAGTAGTACTAGGATGGGTGACCTCCTGGGAAGTCCTCATGTTCAACCCCTCGTTTTTATTGTTGATTTGAATTTTCTGCGTGCAGCCTTTTGGGTGCGATCATAGCAGCACTAACGCAACGGATCCCGTAAGAACTCCGTTGTCATGCTTGCTTGGGCGAGAGTAGTACTAGGATGGGTGACCTCCTGGGAAGTTCTCGTGTTCCACCCCTCGTTTTTATTTTGGATTTGAATTTTCAGAAAGAAGCCTTTTGGGTGCGATCAAAGCAGCACTAATGCAGCGGATCCCTTAAGAACTCCGTTGTTAAGCTTGCTTGGGCGAGAGTAGTACTAGGATGGGTGACCTCCTGGGAAGTCCTCGTGTTCCACCCCTCGTTTTTATTGTTGATTTGAATTTTCTACGTGCAGCCTTTTGGGTGCGATCATAGCAGCACTAACGCACCGGATCCCGTAAGAACTCCGTTGTTAAGCTTGCTTGGGCGAGAGTAGTACTAGGGTGGGTGACCTCCTGGGAAGTCCTCGTGTTCAACCTCTCTTTTTTATTGTTGATTTGAATTTTCTGCGTGCAGCCTTTTGGGTGCGATCATAGCAGCACAAATGCAACGGATCCCGTAAGAACTCCGTTGTCAAGCTTGCTTGGGCGAGAGTAGTACTAGGATGGGTGACCTCCTGGGAAGTCCTCGTGTTCAACCCTCGTTTTTATTGTTGATTTGAATTTTCTGCGTGCAGCCTTTTGGGTGCGATCATAGCAGCACTAATGCACCGGATCCCGTAAGAACTCCGTTGTTAAGCTTGCTTGGGCGAGAGTAGTACTAGGATGGGTGACCTCCTGGGAAGTCCTCGTGTTCAACCCTCGTTTTTATTGTTGATTTGAATTTTCAGCGTGCAGCCTTTTGGGTGCGATCATAGCAGCACTAATGCAGCGGATCCCGTAAGAACTCCGTTGTTAAGCTTGCTTGGGCGAGAGTAGTACTAGGATGGGTGACCTCCTGGGAAGTCCTCATGTTCAACCCCTCGTTTTTATTGTTGATTTGAATTTTCTGCGTGAAGCCTTTTGGGTGCGATCATAGCAGCACTAACGCAACGGATCCCGTAAGAACTCCGTTGTCATGCTTGCTTGGGCGAGAGTAGTACTAGGATGGGTGACCTCCTGGGAAGTTCTCGTGTTCCACCCCTCGTTTTTATTTTGGATTTGAATTTTCAGAAAGAAGCCTTTTGGGTGCGATCAAAGCAGCACTAATGCAGCGGATCCCGTAAGAACTCCGTTGTTAAGCTTGCTTGGGCGAGAGTAGTACTAGGATGGGTGACCTCCTGGGAAGTCCTCGTGTTCAACCTCACTTTTTTATTGTTGATTTGAATTTTCTGCGTGCAGCCTTTTGGGTGCGATCATAGCAGCACTAACGCAACGGATCCCGTAAGAACTCCGTTGTCATGCTTGCTTGGGCGAGAGTAGTACTAGGATGGGTGACCTCCTGGGAAGTTCTCGTGTTCCACCCCTCGTTTTTATTTTGGATTTGAATTTTCAGAAAGAAGCCTTTTGGGTGCGATCAAAGCAGCACTAATGCAGCGGATCCCTTAAGAACTCCGTTGTTAAGCTTGCTTGGGCGAGAGTAGTACTAGGATGGGTGACCTCCTGGGAAGTCCTCGTGTTCAACCTCTCTTTTTTATTGTTGATTTGAATTTTCTGCGTGCAGCCTTTTGGGTGCGATCATAGCAGCACTAACGCAACGGATCCCGTAAGAACTCCGTTGTCATGCTTGCTTGGGCGAGAGTAGTACTAGGATGGGTGACCTCCTGGGAAGTTCTCGTGTTCCACCCCTCGTTTTTATTTTGGATTTGAATTTTCAGAAAGAAGCCTTTTGGGTGCGATCAAAGCAGCACTAATGCAGCGGATCCCGTAAGAACTCCGTTGTTAAGCTTGCTTGGGCGAGAGTAGTACTAGGATGGGTGACCTCCTGGGAAGTCCTCGTGTTCAACCCCTCTTTTTTATTGTTGATTTGAATTTTCTGCGTGCAGCCTTTTGGGTGCGATCATAGCAGCACTAACGCAACGGATCCCGTAAGAACTCCGTTGTCATGCTTGCTTGGGCGAGAGTAGTACTAGGATGGGTGACCTCCTGGGAAGTTCTCGTGTTCCACCCCTCGTTTTTATTTTGGATTTGAATTTTCAGAAAGAAGCCTTTTGGGTGCGATCAAAGCAGCACTAATGCAGCGGATCCCGTAAGAACTCCGTTGTTAAGCTTGCTTGGGCGAGAGTAGTACTAGGATGGGTGACCTCCTGGGAAGTCCTCGTGTTCAACCTCTCTTTTTTATTGTTGATTTGAATTTTCTGCGTGCAGCCTTTTGGGTGCGATCATAGCAGCACTAACGCAACGGATCCCGTAAGAACTCCGTTGTCATGCTTGCTTGGGCGAGAGTAGTACTAGGATGGGTGACCTCCTGGGAAGTTCTCGTGTTCCACCCCTCGTTTTTTTTTTTGGATTTGAATTTTCAGAAAGAAGCCTTTTGGGTGCGATCAAAGCAGCACTAATGCAGCGGATCCCGTAAGAACTCCGTTGTTAAGCTTGCTTGGGCGAGAGTAGTACTAGGATGGGTGACCTCCTGGGAAGTCCTCGTGTTCAACCTCTCTTTTTTATTGTTGATTTGAATTTTCTGCGTGCAGCCTTTTGGGTGCGATCATAGCAGCACTAACGCAACGGATCCCGTAAGAACTCCGTTGTCATGCTTGCTTGGGCGAGAGTAGTACTAGGATGGGTGACCTCCTGGGAAGTTCTCGTGTTCCACCCCTCGTTTTTATTTTGGATTTGAATTTTCAGAAAGAAGCCTTTTGGGTGCGATCAAAGCAGCACTAATGCAGCGGATCCCGTAAGAACTCCGTTGTTAAGCTTGCTTGGGCGAGAGTAGTACTAGGATGGGTGACCTCCTGGGAAGTCCTCGTGTTCAACCTCTCTTTTTTATTGTTGATTTGAATTTTCTGCGTGCAGCCTTTTGGGTGCGATCATAGCAGCACAAATGCAGCGGATCCCGTAAGAACTCCGTTGTTAAGCTTGCTTGGGCGAGAGTAGTACTAGGATGGGTGACCTCCTGGGAAGTCCTCGTGTTCACCCCTCGTTTTTATTGTTGATTTGAATTTTCTGCGTGCAGCCTTTTGGGTGCGATCATAGCAGCACTAACGCAACGGATCCCGTAAGAACTCCGTTGTCATGCTTGCTTGGGCGAGAGTAGTACTAGGATGGGTGACCTCCTGGGAAGTTCTCGTGTTCCACCCCTCGTTTTTATTTTGGATTTGAATTTTCAGAAAGAAGCCTTTTGGGTGCGATCAAAGCAGCACTAATGCAGCGGATCCCGTAAGAACTCCGTTGTTAAGCTTGCTTGGGCGAGAGTAGTACTAGGATGGGTGACCTCCTGGGAAGTTCTCGTGTTCCACCCCTCGTTTTTATTTTGGATTTGAATTTTCAGAAAGAAGCCTTTTGGGTGCGATCAAAGCAGCACTAATGCAGCGGATCCCGTAAGAACTCCGTTGTTAAGCTTGCTTGGGCGAGAGTAGTACTAGGATGGGTGACCTCCTGGGAAGTCCTCGTGTTCAACCTCTCTTTTTTATTGTTGATTTGAATTTTCTGCGTGCAGCCTTTTGGGTGCGATCATAGCAGCACTAACGCAACGGATCCCGTAAGAACTCCGTTGTCATGCTTGCTTGGGCGAGAGTAGTACTAGGATGGGTGACCTCCTGGGAAGTTCTCGTGTTCCACCCCTCGTTTTTATTTTGGATTTGAATTTTCAGAAAGAAGCCTTTTGGGTGCGATCAAAGCAGCACTAATGCAGCGGATCCCGTAAGAACTCCGTTGTTAAGCTTGCTTGGGCGAGAGTAGTACTAGGATGGGTGACCTCCTGGGAAGTCCTCGTGTTCAACCTCTCTTTTTTATTGTTGATTTGAATTTTCTGCGTGCAGCCTTTTGGGTGCGATCATAGCAGCACTAATGCAACGGATCCCGTAAGAACTCCGTTGTTATGCTTGCTTGGGCGAGAGTAGTACTAGGATGGGTGACCTCCTGGGAAGTTCTCGTGTTCCACCCCTCGTTTTTATTTTGGATTTGAATTTTCAGAAAGAAGCCTTTTGGGTGCGATCAAAGCAGCACTAATGCAGCGGATCCCTTAAGAACTCCGTTGTTAAGCTTGCTTGGGCGAGAGTAGTACTAGGATGGGTGACCTCCTGGGAAGTCCTCGTGTTCCACCCCTCGTTTTTATTGTTGATTTGAATTTTCACGTGCAGCCTTTTGGGTGCGATCATAGCAGCACTAACGCAACGGATCCCGTAAGAACTCCGTTGTTAAGCTTGCTTGGGCGAGAGTAGTACTAGGATGGGTGACCTCCTGGGAAGTCCTCGTGTTCAACCTCTCTTTTTTATTGTTGATTTGAATTTTCTGCGTGCAGCCTTTTGGGTGCGATCATAGCAGCACAAATGCAGCGGATCCCGTAAGAACTCCGTTGTTAAGCTTGCTTGGGCGAGAGTAGTACTAGGATGGGTGACCTCCTGGGAAGTCCTCATGTTCAACCCCTCGTTTTTATTGTTGATTTGAATTTTCTGCGTGAAGCCTTTTGGGTGCGATCATAGCAGCACTAACGCAACGGATCCCGTAAGAACTCCGTTGTCATGCTTGCTTGGGCGAGAGTAGTACTAGGATGGGTGACCTCCTGGGAAGTTCTCGTGTTCCACCCTCGTTTTTATTTTGGATTTGAATTTTCAGAAAGAAGCCTTTTGGGTGCGATCAAAGCAGCACTAATGCAGCGGATCCCGTAAGAACTCCGTTGTTAAGCTTGCTTGGGCGAGAGTAGTACTAGGATGGGTGACCTCCTGGGAAGTCCTCGTGTTCAACCTCTCTTTTTATTGTTGATTTGAATTTTCTGCGTGCAGCCTTTTGGGTGCGATCATAGCAGCACTAATGCACGGATCCCGTAAGAACTCCGTTGTCATGCTTGCTTGGGCGAGAGTAGTACTAGGATGGGTGACCTCCTGGGAAGTTCTCGTGTTCCACCCCTCGTTTTTATTTTGGATTTGAATTTTCAGAAAGAAGCCTTTTGGGTGCGATCAAAGCAGCACTAATGCAGCGGATCCCGTAAGAACTCCGTTGTTAAGCTTGCTTGGGCGAGAGTAGTACTAGGATGGGTGACCTCCTGGGAAGTCCTCGTGTTCAACCTCTCTTTTTTATTGTTGATTTGAATTTTCTGCGTGCAGCCTTTTGGGTGCGATCATAGCAGCACTAACGCAACGGATCCCGTAAGAACTCCGTTGTTAAGCTTGCTTGGGCGAGAGTAGTACTAGGGTGGGTGACCTCCTGGGAAGTTCTCGTGTTCCACCCCTCGTTTTTATTGTTGATTTGAATTTTCTGTGCAGCCTTTTGGGTGCGATCATAGCAGCACTAATGCACCGGATCCCGTAAGAACTCCGTTGTCATGCTTGCTTGGGCGAGAGTAGTACTAGGATGGGTGACCTCCTGGGAAGTTCTCGTGTTCCACCCCTCGTTTTTATTGTTGATTTGAATTTTCAGAAAGAAGCCTTTTGGGTGCGATCATAGCAGCACTAATGCAGCGGATCCCGTAAGAACTCCGTTGTTAAGCTTGCTTGGGCGAGAGTAGTACTAGGATGGGTGACCTCCTGGGAAGTTCTCGTGTTCCACCCCTCGTTTTTATTTTTGATTTGAATTTTCAGAAAGAAGCCTTTTGGGTGCGATCATAGCAGCACTAATGCAGCGGATCCCGTAAGAACTCCGTTGTTAAGCTTGCTTGGGCGAGAGTAGTACTAGGATGGGTGACCTCCTGGGAAGTCCTCGTGTTCAACCTCTCTTTTTTATTGTTGATTTGAATTTTCTGCGTGCAGCCTTTTGGGTGCGATCATAGCAGCACTAATGCAACGGATCCCGTAAGAACTCCGTTGTCATGCTTGCTTGGGCGAGAGTAGTACTAGGATGGGTGACCTCCTGGGAAGTCCTCGTGTTCCACCCCTCGTTTTTATTGTTGATTTGAATTTTCAGAAAGAAGCCTTTTGGGTGCGATCAAAGCAGCACTAATGCAGCGGATCCCGTAAGAACTCCGTTGTCATGCTTGCTAGGGGCGAGAGTAGTACTAGGATGGGTGACCTCCTGGGAAGT